>VMOF01000220.1:29678407-30274282 GCA_011764245.1 Trialeurodes vaporariorum
AGGGGAGGAAAATCAGTTTAATTGAAAAAGAAAATTCCATCAAAACTGATTCGTTTAGAAAGGCTACTTTTCATTTCATCAAAAATAAGGAATAAATAGTATTCGGAAAGATACACGCGGCTGAATAGTACAGTAAAGAGTAGTAAAGTCGGGTGCTTTATTAAGAAACACGAATTCCAAACGCATTCCAAAAATAATGAAAAGTGATGCTTTCCGAAGAGGTTTATGTTTCAAAATTTTCGAAAAATATTCCGCCAAAATGCTCCTTCAAAGGAGAAAATATGATTTATAAATCTCAGCGGGAATCATCAACCAACAAAACGTAGCAAATCGCTGAAAGCAGCATTTGGTGAGCACCACTCATCATTTAGTCCCTCCATTGACCGTGTACAATTAGCACCACAAGTTTTAATGGCCAATATTGCACATGGAGCGCAGAAGATTGCTTCAGCTACACGAAAATTGGTCACATATCCGACATTCTTGAATGCCAAAACTTTTGGGTTTGATAGTATACAGCGCGCGCCAATCGGGTTTTTGTCCAGTAGCGACGAGCTACCGAAAACGCACCAAGACGCATTGTTCAGCGATTACAACGAGTCATAGCCGACCGACTGTGCGTCAGGTTGGATTAGATCAGGTGGCAAGGGGTGGGGTGTAATTCGAACGACACGACTCCAAGAGCGACGGCACGCCACGACACACAAGAACTGATAATCATAATTAATACCCGCATCGAGGTGCATAATCTATATACACCATATACACCTACAAGTTCCGAAGTCATCTAGTTGTCGCCGAGTCTCCATCGCCGTCGCACAGTGGTTAAAAATAAGGCATTTTCCGAACACCATTTCAAAAACAAAAATCAACGCTGCGAACGTAATAAAAGAAAAAATATAACAAAATACCGAGTTTACTTACTATTCATACGACTGATAAAGCGGTTTTTGAACAAAATATATCACATTAAGACGTTTCAGAATCGTACAACAAAAATTTGTTTTAGTCCGGAAAAATGCACGTTTTTGTACTACTTTGCTTCATACTCTTTCCGTGGACGGCGTCGTAACCACGCTGACTTTACACATTCGGTCCCCGGGGTCGGGGTCCTCTATGCCCATTGCGCATGCGCCTCTACGGGGCCAGTTTACCCACAAACACCCCCCTCTCAGCCTCCTCCCCGCGACAATCAGTTCAGTTCGGTCTCCTCGAGACCGCAAACAAGAGACTCGAGTTTCATCGGGAACTTAGCACGGGTGTGAAATTAATAGAGATGGCGGGGTGAGACTTAAACTAGGGGTCGCATTACGTTTAATGAGCTTATCGACACATTCAATGCCCTGTCTCGAGTTGATGTCGAAAGGTAGGGGGTTCAATATTAATCGGATTGAATTTCGTTTGCATCTTTCTTATTCGCAGAGGTGTTAGAAATCGTGAAGGGATCCCGTAATTTGTCTGCCAACTTTTTATTAATGGAACTGCAATGAGAATTGAGCATTATCAATGAGCAATCCGTTTCATTTTACTGCTGAGAAATAACACAGCTTGCCTTGAGCAAACAATGATTCTGAACAACATGTGATGACTTAATAATTCATTCATATATTAATAAAACAATTGATTACTCTATTATTCGTAAAAGCGGTCACTTTCTGTTGTGAAACCACATAACATTGCTCGACTAGTCAAGTGGGGTTGTGATTTGATTTTAGAGTATAATTACTTTTTTAAACCTTACTAAATTTTAAAGTTGAATCCAGTGCCACTTATTCATTAATGATATGTTTCGTGAGAAGCAAAAGAAGGACTACCCTGAACGAACGCGCATTTACGTGTAGAAAAGCAAGGACGAACGAAAAACGCACACTACTTACAACTTTTTTGAACCATTTCGAGCAAGAACATTAGACGCGGGCTTTCCTCGACCCTCCTTTAAATATACGTTTATATCTACTTCGTCGAGGAGCAGTAGTTATTTTTTCTATAATATTTGTCAACTTCATTAACTTAGCTGAATAGAGAAAAAAGGACAAATATTTTATCTCTAACTTGCATTCTTAATTCAGAAACAGTCATAGCAGTGTGAAACATCTTATGCATCATTACTTGAAATACATTTTTTAGACAAACTTAATGCTGTTTATTGATTACTTAAAAACTAATTTTGGCGTTTCTCTCTGTTGCAGCGACTATTGAGCTTCGTTTGCCTGCTAATCAGCTCTCAGCAGCTGAGCTTAGTAAGCGCATCCGGCACCTACTCCCACCATGGTCCACACTACTCAGTAACCAAATACTCAGAACAGCACCCATCTCCGGCCTACCAATACGAACCAGCTCCAGGTTTCCCAGCTGCGCACTCTTCATACCATGCTCCAGCTCCGGCTCCAGCATACCATGCTCCAGCCCCAGCATATGCCCCAGCTCCAGCTCCAGCATACCATGCTCCTGCTCCAGCATATGCTCCAGCTCCGGCTCCAGCATACCATGCCCCAGCCCCAGCTCCCGTATACCACGCTCCAGCTCCAGTGTACCATGCCCCTGCTCCGGCTCCAGCCCCAGCACCTGCATATCATGCTCCAGAGCCTGTATACCATGCCCCAGCACCTGCCCCAGTTTACCACGCTCCCACCGTTTCCTACAGCAAACCAGCTTACTCCCCAGCCCCATCCTACCACTCAGTGGCCACAAGCTACGACTCAAAGGACGTAGTTAAAGAGTACGCCAACTCCTACCATTCCGTCAACAAACCGTACGCCCCAGCATACCAAGCATCCGGTTACAAACCATCCTACGGCGCCGGATACGGCTCTGGATACTCGTCCGGCTACTCCTCAGGTTACAAAGTCAGCCAACCAGCCTACGAAGCTCCAGCCTACACCGCACCGACCGTCCAATACGGATTTAAGCCAATTTCCTCCAGCTACGGACAATCTGCCGGTTACGGTGCTGCCCAATCTAGCTACGGTGCCTCTTCTTACGGTAAATCTGCCTACGGTGCATCTTCAAGCGGATACGGATCAAGCTCATCCTATTCTAAACCATCCTACGGATCCAGCTACGGAAGCTCATACGCCGCTCAGCCATCATACGGATCATCTTACAGTAGCCAATCAGTGAGCGCTCCATCATACGGTGCCTCATACGGAGGTTCATACGGCAGTGGCGCTTCTTACGGAAGCGGTGCATCTTACGGAAGCGGTGCATCGTACGGAAAGGCAGCTCAAAGCTACGGAAGCAGCAGCTACGGTAGCAGTGGTTACGGAAGCGGAGCCTACAGCAGCAGCAGCGCCTCTTACGGAAAATCTGCCTACGGTAGTGGATCTTACGGAAGTTCATACGGAAGCGGCTCATCTTACGGTGCAGGTGCCTCTCACTCATCATACTCTGCTCCTTCATACTCTTCATCTTCATACGGATCTTCTCACGGATCCTCATACTCAGCCCCATCTTACCCAGTCCAAAGCTACGCTCCAGCATACTCATCCCCTAGCTACTCAGCTGGTTCATCAAGCCATTCATCATACTCCGCTCCATCAAGCTCATACTCATCCGGTTCATCTTACTCAGCTCCTAGCCACTCATCTTACTCAGCTCCATCAAGCTCATACTCATCTGCTCCATCAAGCTCATACTCATCCGGTGCATCATACTCAGCACCTAGCCACTCATCATACTCAGCTCCATCAAGCTCATACTCATCCGCTCCATCTAGCTCATACTCATCCGGTTCATCCGGTTACTCTTCATCCGCCAGCCCTTCATCCAGCTACTCCTCCGGTAGTTCATCATACGGTGGTTCATCTTACGGTGGTTCATCCTACGGTGGTTCTCACTACGAAGAATCTTACCCAGACCAACCAGCTAACTACAAATTCGTTTACCATGTTGAGGACCCACACACCTATGACATTAAGAGCCAAGAAGAGTCCAGAGAAGGAGACCATGTTAAAGGTTACTACAGCCTTGTCGAACCTGACGGCAGCAAGAGGACCGTCCACTACTCCGTCGAAGGCAAGAGCGGATTTGTCGCTACCGTCCAAAAAGAAGGCCACAACTCTCATCCAGCAGGATCCAGCAAGTCTTACTAGGTTACCATTTTAATTTTTCGTCAACAAGCGCTTACCAATTATTGTCTAGTCTTAAGAGTTGTAAATATTGAATCAACCAATGAAAACTATAGAAAATTTAAATAAAAAAACAGGAAAATTTTTTAAAAAAAATTATCATGATTTTCATTCATTTCATTCAAATTTTAATTGAGAACATCAATTTCGAACCCTGTCTCTTGAATCAATTTACCTGCATCTACTGGTAGTAAAAATTTAAGGTCCAAAACATTTGGAGCACTAAGCACTTGTAAGAATTTCGAAGGCATTTGACCTAAAATAGAAAAAATGTATTTATGATGCTGAAATGGTGAGAGAGGTAAAATTTTGTGACATGTTCGAGCAATTCTTCAAATGAGTCTGTTGTGAAATTTTGCAACAGCGATTTCAAACAATGCTTCTACAGTAAAACGATTCGAAGCTATCAAAGCTCATTTTAAAAATTACCAAAATGCACTCCAGAGTCAAAAACAGGAATTAATATGCTACTTTCTGATACCTCCGATGGATAATATTTAGACCTGTATCTTTCCAGTTTTCATACACTACTTGGGAGGCAGATTCATCATGGTCGTTTTAGCTGATCACATAAACAATACGCACTATAACTGTTCCATTGTTGTGATTTGCTTATCTTACAACGCTAATTACTTTACCAAAATATTGTCCTCAGAAATTATATGAAATTCAAATCGTTTCCGATAGCTTTTAAGTCACAAATGCCTTACTTGATTACGGTGGAGCCAAAAACGGTTAATCACAATTTTCCGCGCAAATAGTATTAAAAGAGGAAAGATACACGACTGATTGGGGACAAGCAGAGGCATCAGAAAGTTCATCTTCAGTTTCTTTTACTTCAGTTTAAGAGTAAACTTCAGTCATTTTTATTTCGCATAATTGTATATTCAAACCATCACTCAAATTACTGCGACAAAACTTTGCAACAGAACCACTCATAAAATTATTTATAGAAGAACACACTTCTTTGAGAAGCAAAAAACAGTTATAACAAGTAAAAAGTATGAAACAAACACAAAGTTTTTCCACGTGCGATGAGGGAGAGTGTAAGCAGCGTTGCAAGATGTACAGCTCTGGGCCTCGGTTTTCCGGGGAGTTGTAGAATTTGTTGGAGCACTGCTTCGGTACGAAAAATATTACGGATTGTAATAATACCAGCGCATGCCGCAAGTAGATATAATTATACTACGTCACACGTCTTTGTAACTGTTCTTCCATCGGTACAATGCCTCAGTAAATTCTAGAATTCTGACTTTTCTTCTTGAGTCAGCGCAAAATTCAACACAAAATATAGCAACACTCATTGAGATTAAATTGAATTGAAACTGAACCGCGAATCGGGCTCTCGCAAACTTTTGCTATAGGGGATTGAAAAGTTGATTCTTGCATAAAAACCTGGAAAAATGACGATGAGTACACTAAAAAATCACGAAATTCACTCTCATAATCGGGCTTAATGGCGGAGTGACGCAGGTATCATGGGAGATTCCTATCTACATAGAGAGTTATATCTGTGTTTCCACAGAGAAACTGACACAGTAGACACGAATCTCCCATGATACCTGCATTGAAGCGCCATTACGAACTTGTCGAAATAGCAGTTACGTGAGTTTATTGCTGAATTTTAGACTTTCATACTGTGATTTTCGTGATTTTCGCTGGTTTTTTCATCAGATTAGACCTATATTTGCCCACAGAAAAAGTTTGCAAGAGCCCTATTGACGAATACAGGATCTCAATGTCAGGGGCACATCGAGATATCCACTGCCTCTCTCTCATTTCTGCATTTGAACATGAATGTCATACAAGGATGGGTCAAAAGAAGGGACAAGGTTCTCTTGTCTTATCTTCTCCCGACTCATCATACGCATTCTAATGAGAAATGAGAGAGATTCTGGGTGCGCCATCACTCATTCCTTTGATACTCTGCAGCTCTGGTTTCTACATTTGAAAATGTATAATATAGACAAGGGAAGATGTGTTCCTCGGCCGGAAAAAAGGGAAGATACGAGGGGGCGAACAGGGTGTTTCTAAAACTTAATTCGTCCTTTCTATCACGTTTTCTAGAGGTCAAAGTTAGTTTTTTTTTTCACATAAACAAAAGTCCGAAAAATCCCCTTTTTTTAAACTCGAGCCCCCTAAAATGTCGACAAATGTATAGTTTCTTTGGAAAGCGTCCACCATTGTGAAGCAAATAATGTTTTTCTTCATCAACTCATACAAGCGAAGGGAAAGAAAATTATTCTAGGTACACTGCTGATTCTCTATCCCTTTCCTTATTCCATTAAACATTTAAGCGAGGCAAGGATAAAATAAAATAAGGGAATAAAACCATCTCATATTATCCTTTCTCCGCTCACACATTATGAGGGTAATTAATCAGAGAGGGACAAATTATTCCTGGGTGCATCGCCAGTTAGTTACTCGTCTTCCTTGGTATGTGTTAGACAAGGATAGAAAGGAAGATGTGACTCTCTAATATTATCCTTTTCCGACTAATGCATTCCAAGAGGAAATGAGAGAGATAGAAGAGATTCTGCTTCCGCCACTGCTTACAGTTTAAAACAAGGTCTCAAAAGAATGACCACAGATTTGAAAACGGCGAAAAGAATATGAGGTTAGGTCAGCAACTACCAACGAGCGAACCATTAATCCGATGCACGGTTGCCGAATTTGGTGGAAATTTCTACAATTTTACATTTAATGGAGAAATGTGTATACTTAAACGCAAAAAGGCAGCTCTGACCTAGGAACACTGTTATGATGAACAGCGTAACCGACGCCATGCCGAGTATTCTTCGGAAAGAGTGGGTATTGTAAGATTAAGTTTAGGGTAACATTTTTCCCACCTATTCTCATGTACTTTAGCAAACCCGTGAACGAAAAAAGTAATTGAGTGAATGACTATTACACATGGAATAGGTGGGAAAACCTATATTTTAACGCCCCCAATGAGCACCGATTATACTCTATCCACAGAAAATTCACAGATTTCGATGTAAATGAACCTGCCAAGTTCGAATTTAGCATTAGCTTTGATCGAAATATCCCTGCGGTTTTCCACAATTTGAACTCAATTTTAATTTTTATCCCATCAGATGCAAAAATATAGAAAATGCGTAAATTTAGGGCACGGCAAGGACGGAAAAATTATACAACTTTTGAAATCATTTTCCAAAACTTTAATGATAAGATTAATTTAAATAAAATGAATGGGACAAATTATTGAAATACACTAAAATTTAGTTAAAAAGAACTGGTGTTGTCGCGGACATTACTGTCGCATAGGAGATCTATTGAAAAAATAGCGCCTTAATCCTGAACTAAAAATACATATCTTCGACCTCGGGTACGATCAGAGAACTAAAGACGGAGCACTAACTGGCTGCAGCAGCGGTGGCACACCAGATTCTCGCTAATTCATCAACATCCTCGTAGAGTGTTGAACGGTGACATTCGGTAAACACAAAAGCTTGGCTGGGTATGGCTGGGAAGTGTAGCGAGGGGTGCTCACCAGTGCTCACCGTTCAACACTCAGCGAAGATTTTGATGAATCCGCGAGAATGGGGCAGTTGCAAGGGTCTGAAATAATAAGTTTTTTTATAAAGTACATGAAAGTACTTGATGAGCTGAGCACAAAGATGCCTTTGGTTTCTAATTCAGTCCCATTGTTCCGGAGATGAGATTTTGGTTCAAAAACATTGTTTTAAATGGGAATTCGGCGTAGTGACGTCACTACGCCCACGATTTCTTACAATTTTACATGTATCTCCAAAACTGGGACACTTATGAAAAAACCAAAGGCACCACTGTTCTCAGCTCATCAAGCACTATAATTTTGTTTCTAAAAAACTCAAAATTTCAGACCCTTGCAACTGCCCCATTTGGCGAGCCTCAAATCTTCCTTTGTATTTTAACGTAGTGCTCCGCCGTATCTATTTGCTTCTGGTTACGCTACATACCCATTGATAGATTGCAACTCTAAAGTAGTATACGTATCGTTGATTTCTACGAACAGTGCCAACTATCAAGGAGTTTTATAACCACATTTAAATCTTTATTGCTGATTATTTACTATTTTATTTTGCCTTTCATAACTTAAAGCTTCGAAAGACATTCCAATGATTTACTAACCATAATAATGACGGTAAACGTGAAAAAGAAAAATAACGAGGGTGGAGGATGTAAAGAGAAAATTAGAAATAAAAAAACCCCTTTTCATACGCCAGTAAAAATTTTAAAGCACCTCTTTGAATCTACCGAAATATGGGGGGGGGGGGGGGGCGTGAAACAGCGATCTAAAATAAAGTCTGATATACAGGATTTCGACTGTCCATCGATGGGTTTGGCAACTTACCGCTATTACATCTGGTCATAGTCAGAGAATGTTTGAAAAATTACAAAACTTGTGAGATGATAATGGCGTCAAAAGCAGAAAAAGCAAATTCATTGAAAATAAGAGGTAATAAAACTGTCAAATTATCCAGTAATTAATCAAATAATTTTTTTTACGACTCACGATCGTTGTTTCGGCAAACAACAAAGCACAAAATCATCGTTTAAAAAAAAATTATAATCATAAAAAAAAAGTCTGTAAGGCTTTCGCTTGCATTCGTAGTTATTTTTCAGCATTCGCATGCATTACTGTTTAAAAATAACTGAACAGCGATTCTGTGAGAAATGCCCTGGAGAGTTTTTGTAAACATGCACGGATTTTAAACTCCAAACCTTCACGTGGATGACTTCGCCAGTTCCCTTTTTTTGTGGCGCCAACAAATCTGATCGATACAATAAAAAATTATAAAAATGTGGTCATGATAAAATGTCGCGCAATTCCATTGCATAATTCTACCGAAAAAAGTTTCTTGATCATTTAGGAGATATGTGACAAGGTCACGCGCAGTGAATTAAATAAACTGTAGGGAACACCCTACGAATACTTTCTCCCTCCATTTTTATCTGGGGGGGTCGAAGGACCCCCAAACCCCCTTAAGAATTCTGGGGGAGTCCCCCAGACCCCCCTCTATTATTCTGGGGGAGACCCCCAGACCCCCTTTATAATTCTGGGGGAGACCCCCAGACCCCCCTTTAGAATTCTGGGGGAGACCCCCAGACCCCCTTTAGATATCTGGGGGAGACCCCCTACCCCCTTTAGAATTCTGGGAGAGACTCCTAGACTCCCATCAAATTTAAAATATTTTCACCACTGGACATAATTTCGCCTTCAATTCGAGGTGTTGGCGATTTTGCAGAGAAGCTGTACGAATAGTTGCCTACTTCATCCTTTGAAGGATGGGTTTTGAACTGTGGATCTTCAAAAGAATTTTTTAGTTTGGTAGATTAAACCCCCTTTAAAGATGTTCTTTGTTTGTAGATTGTGTACACCAAATGTCAACAAAATTCATCCATCCATTTTCTTTATAAGTTTAATTTTCTTTGGATATTCTATTTTTTGGGTTTATTGATGGAACAGCTATTTTGCCTTTAAACAGTCTCAGACTTAAGGGTTGTATATTATAGTTTTACATTCAAAAGAAATCCCTGCCTAGGTTGGTTGCAAACTTTTTGTTGCAATTTTCATCAAACATAATTGAGTCATAATCGAATTTCTTATTCCAAGTATTACGACAGTTTTTTTATTTGCTTGGTTTCAAAGATTTTTGCTCGATCGCACCTATATTGGCCCTTTAAACGGTCTTAAAGGTTTTTGATGATGACTGTATGATAGGAATATTTTAGTGGGTCAGTAACATAATATGGTTGTGCAAAGTTTCATCAAAATTCATCCCACGAATGATTGACTCCAAGTTTTAACATTAATTCCCCGCTTTAATTCATGTTTTTGGGTATTTGTGTTTTGATTTTTAAACTCTCTTAAGTGTTGTATATCGTATCTGTAAGGAATACTTTTTTTTTAGACTAATTGTAGATTGTATTTGCCAGTTTTTATAAAAATTCATTGGACCAAACCTGAATTATCCCAATTAATAGAAATTTTGTTTTTATTTGCTTATATTCCCATATTTTTTTTCTCAATCTCACCTATATTGCCTCTTGAAAAGGTTTTATCAGTTGTGTATGGTGACTAAGAAAGAAAAAAATCTTAGTATTTTGATAGTGGATTGTGTGTACAAAAGTTTTTATCAAAATTCATCGAGCCATAATTGATTGACTCCAAGTTTAAAGATTAATTTCTCATGATGATTCCATTTTTTGGCTCGAGCGCACTGATTTTGATTTTTTTAACAGTCTTAAGGGCTGTATATTGTAATGATAAGAAATTCTATATAAAGTAGAGTCAATGTAGGTAGGTAGATTGTTTGTGCCGGATTTAATTAAAATTAATTGGACCTAACCCGAATTATCTCAATAAGTAGGATTATGTTTTTATTTGCTTAATTGGTCTTATTTTTTCTCAATCGCACCTATATGGTTCCTTGAAACGGTCCAAAAGATTTATTATGATGATAGTGAGAAGAAAATATTTTAGTACTGTGGTAGTACATTGTGTATACAAAGTTTCATCAAAATTCATCCAGCTTTTAGAAATTGGCACTGATTTACAAGATTAATTTCTCACTTTTATTCCATTTTTTGGCTCGAACGCGCTAAATTGATTTTTTAAACGGTCTTAAGGGTTAATTTGCTGAACTATAAGGGGTCAATTTTACTGTGGGCTGGTTGTAGAATGTTTTTACAAATGTTCTTCCAAATCCAAAGATACAATATTGAAATATTTAAATTTTTCTCTTTTTTGACCCATTTTCCCATTGATTTTAATGGAAACCATTTTTCTTCCATAACTAACCAAAAAATTAAAATTTTAAAAAAACAAAAAAAGTCCCTCTGGGGAATGTTAAAAGCAACATCTCTGCAAAATTTGGATGCATATAGATCAATAGTTTAAAAGTTATGCTGGGTTTCATGTTTGTGACTACAGACAGACAGACGGACAGACGGACAGACAGACGCCACAGAAATTTTTTGCATTTACTCCTCCCTACCACATATGGTTCAGAAATATTGAAATATCATGGATGGATGTTCTTTAGGATAGTATTAGGCATGATAAGAGCCAATTATTTTATGATTATCATGATTGACTTAGTCGCAGCGGGCCAAGTATCGAAACAGAATGCATCAAAAATCTCTGCGCCATCGCAATACTTTCTCAATTTTTCTAATTTCATTAGAGTGAGAAAGTAAAAATAAGATTCGTTGAACACTGACCGTTACAATTACGGCTCGTGAACAGTCGACTATTTGAACCTATTCTAAAGGATCGATTGTTTGGAGTGTCAATTAGACCCCTCGAGGATCGATTTTTCCCATAGGTTTTTACGGAAGTAACATCGATACATACTAACATACATCCCAATTCACAAGCCACCACCAGACCGGTATCAACGTAACGAGGTAATGCTTCAGATTTTTACTATTTAATAAAAAAGTGCACTTTGCTCTTTCTAGGCTTGGTGATTCATACCCAGAAGCATATCAAGGAGGCTGTTGTTTCTACACTCACATCATAATCAGCCCAATTGCCAACATTTAAAAGAGCAAGGTGGAGAGAGGGGCGGTCACGAGACTTTCGCTTCCCCTATTTCTGTCCGTCCCTACTACATGCATTCAAAGGGGCAGAAAGAAGAGAGAAAGAGGAAATCCCTGAATCCACTTTCATTTCTTCCCGAAGTAGTAAAAAGAAGGTTCATTGAAATAGGAAGCCCACTTTTTACGGTAAACCGTGATCAACAATGGTATTGAGAAAAGCTGAAAAAATTCAATCGGATGCATTCATACTAAAGAGTCCTCCTAGATTTCAGACATTCCAACTTTTCCTTGCATTTTCCTCTTCATTTTTTTTTTTTTTTTTTTTTTTTTTTTTTTAAAATGCGAACACCTGGTTGATACTTTCAATACTTTCAGTAACATGTCTTGATAGTACGATGGACAATTGAGATTGAGGGATAGTTGAGACATTTTTACGAGAATCCACGCATCCGTCTTTTTTTTTAATGGTGTCGGTATGACGAAAGTCGAGCGAAAAAGGCAACGTCTAAAATCTAGTTAGTATATTTGGAGTAAATGTGTCCAGTTAAGCAGTAAAATTTTACTGGATAATCATGGTTTTCTCACTTTTACCAATTTTACAGCATTATAATTGACAGAACAAAATGCGGACAACTTAAGAGGATATAACCCCAAAGAGCATTACATATGTAGCGAGTAACGTGATTTTTGAGATCAACAGCTCAATGTAGTCATCTGTTACACTAAATATATCTTCAATATAAGTGAGTATAAGATACTTATATTTTTTTTTTTTCATTATCTCCGATAGACGTGACCGATACAAAACAAAGAAACTGATACTACATAATTGGTGTCGGATAGAAGGATGTCTGATTTTTACCGTTTTTTATAACTTATGAGTGTTCTAAAATCTTTGAGTTTGAACCCACTGAGCAACGACAAGGCGCAACACGGGTGCCCTTCAGTGAAAACGATAACTCACTGCTTCAAATCAGATTCATCAAGACTCCGTGTGATCGATTTTCTATACCTTTCTCCAATGAAGAGCTGCACGCGTTCATTAGGTCCCGTTAATTTAATACAATAAACAAGGCGTGAAAACAATTCACCTCTTGAAAAACGGGCCGAGGCGACCGCACAATGGAAGGAAACAAGGAATTTTCTGGACAAATTGTTTCATATTGTCGACAAACCCTAACAACTTTCAAAGACAAGGAACCAAAACAAAATTGATAGAGACAGAAATGTAACAGCTTAAAATTTATGATGTTACAAGGTTCTAATTGAAACCATTCTAACAAAACAATAAATTATTTTTTTACGTCCGTAAAAATCCGGGTTGTGATCCACTGTGAGCAGAGGCGACGTGACAGAGGATCGACGCTGAACGAGCGCAACAATGCATGCTCATCGATAAAACGCGAGCAGCAACTCACAGTGATAAGGATCATAATAAATCGCTGAACAAGGTGTCACTAACTACTTCATTTATAGTCATTATAAATGCATTGATCGCTGTCTGCTTTGCTTTAGTGGTGATTCGTCGTTGCAGTAGTATTCCAAGCCTTGTTTGGTTCATAACTTACAACTTCCATCTCTTTCGAGTAATTTACGTGAATGCGCCACAACACTTCATTCTTGTAGCTTTTAAACCGAGATATTTCCTTGTTATTTTAGTTCAAATCAGCGATAAAGAAGCTCGTCAGATTCATGTCTAATGGGGCTCTTGCGAACTTTTGCTACACGGGATTGAACAGTTGATTCTTGCATAAAAAACCTATAAAAATGACGATGAGTACACAAAAAAAATCACGAAATTCACTCACAGAATCGAGCTTAATGGCGGTTCGACGCAGGTATCATGGTAGATTCCTATCTAAATTGAGACATACCAAAAAATTTCTCTTTGTTTCCAAAGAGAAAGTGGCATATTAGATAGGAATCTCCCATGATACCTGCGTCGAACCGCCATTCCGATCTTGCCATTTATATGGTTATGTAGGTTTATTACTGAATTTTAAACTTTCTCAGTGTGATTTTCGTGATTTTTGCTGGTTTTTACATCAGAATGGACTATTCATTTGCTCACAGCGAAAGTTTGCAAGAGCCCCATTGAAGAATTAAAGAAACTTGTCCATCAGTGATGAGATTGAAGAAGTGAGAGAGATAGCGCCATCGATGGATACGTGAGAGCATAGCCGTAGCCAGAATAGTTTCCTTCTCTCTCTTAATCTATTTGAACGCATGTGTTAGAAAAGGACAGAAACAGGGGCTGAAATTACGTGACAGCCCCTGGCCTGCAACCCCCTTTTTCTAACACATGCATTCAAATGGGCTAAGAGAGAGAAAGGCAATATCAATTTCCATGGCTACGGCTGTGCGTGAGAGTATCTACGACAGAGGCAGGCTTGAGAGTCAGGGCTGCCATTTTGAGGATCTTAGGAGGAAAGTTTTTTATTCAGGGGATGATTCCAAAATTTCCACCGGATAACAAAAATATTACACAGTTCAGTTCAGCCTTCAGCAGTGTTATTAAAACCCACGAAAATATTCGGATGTCTCTGATTAGTAATCTTTTAAGCCACCGATGGAAACACCGTTAACTTTAAAACTATAGATGATATTTTGATAATCCCCGATGCTTCCATCGCAGACCTGCCGCTTTGCGTATAATTAATGGTAAAATACTCACCGATGATTCCACAGGTTGAGAAAAGATTACATACTTCAGTTCAGTGTATGACTGTCACGAAAGTACTCTGATCTGTAATATTTTCTCAGTCGGTGCAATCACCGTGCAATTAT
Organism: Trialeurodes vaporariorum; assembly: GCA_011764245.1. Lineage (NCBI taxonomy): Eukaryota > Metazoa > Arthropoda > Insecta > Hemiptera > Aleyrodidae > Trialeurodes > Trialeurodes vaporariorum. Next base: position 29,692,873 of record VMOF01000220.1, read on the forward strand.
TATAATAGCCGCGAGTTTTTTTAAGTCATCGACGACTACACCGGTTGAGGAAAGATTGGAGATCAGGGTATTTTTGTGCATTACAGTCCTACACTAAAGTGAACTTTGTAATCTTTTCTCAATCGGTGGAATCATCGATGAATTGAGAAAGTTCATTAATTATACGCAAAATGGCAGCTCTGATCCATCGCTTAAAAAAGATGACACAGAGGAGTATTTCCAGTCATAATGCTGAACTGGACTGATTGTGAGTAAAATGTTTGTAAACCGGTGGATTAAAATATTCCCCTTAAGATCCGAAAACCGGCAGCCTTGAGAAGAATACTTAGACTATTTCAAGATAGTGCACTGTGTCCCCTCAATATTCCGACTTTTTCATGACTTTCAATGGACTGAATGCAACGTAGCAAGATTGCACAAGCCGCCACTGGGCCTATAAAACAATGAGTGCGCTCTTCCTGGAAATCTTGCATACAGAGCAAATGACGGTTTATAGCTGAAAAAAAGGCAGACCCATTAATTTAGGGGCACTTCTTCACGAAACAACCTAAATTACTTATGAAAAATTGCCAAAGCCATTCATCCTAGGACTCGATTGTTTTAGAAACTTGTTCTAGATAACAAATCATGTTACTTGCAAACACGTCTTTGCCTAATAAGATACGCAACACAGCGAAGAAAATTCAGAAAAAAGGCAATGCAGAGACTTGGACGCAATCAATTAAGTACGTTTAGAATAATGACCTCACAACTTACGAATGCTTGATTGGGACTAGTCAGCGGAGCAGTTTTGGGTCGTTTACAATGAATCACTTATCTCAGCAAAGAAAGTTGCGATTATAATGGGACTTCCTTACTGCCACATGATCATTCAATCGTCATCTTTGAATTTAGGGAAACGCATTTATTGAGTTTGCGAGTAGATTTTGGGACAAATTGATGCTCTCAATATGATTTTCACGCGATTTTTCATAAGAGTTGACCCTCGATAGTCCATAACGCTGACGCAAACGTTTGCAACATACCCGTTGCACCCAGGAATTAAATTTATGTGCGATGGTCGGTTATTTATTCTGGGTATGTATCCATGGAAATTCATGCTCCCAAGTTCAACAGATACCAATAATTGCGTATCTGTGTATAGGTATAATATTTTTACTTAAGATATGGTGTCTGATTGGTCAATGTAAAATTCCTACTCATCCTAGCCGATTTCGTTTAGTCCATTTGAATGGCCCATTCTTTACTGAAACAGTCTACTTCGGCGAAAATGAGGCAGTGTTGCCACTTTCCATTGATTTAAAAATGGGAAGCGCAAAAACTTTTTCTTTCGAAGCTGGCAACAAAGTGCTAAGCTCACTGAGCGGCGTTACAATCATCTCAATGGATTCGCACTACATCTGTCACGCCTCTGACATCAATTTTGACATAAATAGTAAACACGGTCATTAGCCATTCATAAATTTCAATTTCTATTCATCCGAGAGAACTTGCGAGTTACGAGCTCAATGATGAATGAATTCAGGATTCGGCGGCTATCATGAATAAGTTAACGAGCGTCGAAGCCGTAGTCAGGAATTTGTCTTTATCTCGCTCTTTCTCCTTCACTCTCTCTCTCTCTCTCTCTCTCTCTCTCTCTCTCTTCTCTCTCTCTCTCTCTCTCTCTCTCTTTGCGTATTCGACTGCATGTGTTGGAAAAGGACATAAATAGGGGCTAAAACCATGTGACAGCCTCTGCCTCTATTTTTTTCAAACACAAAATCCGTTCAAATGAGCGGAGAGAGAGAGAGAGAGAGAGAGAGAGAGAGAGAGAGAGAGAGAGAGAGAGAGAGAGAGAGAGAGAGAGGGGAGGAGGGGGGGGGAGAGAGAGAGAGAGAGAGAGAGAGGAGAGAGAGAGAGAGAGAGAGAGAGAGAGAGAGAGAGAGAGAGAGAGAGAGAGAGAGAGAGAGAGAGAGAGAGAGAGAGAGAGAGAGAGAGAGAGAGGGGAGGAGAGAGAGAAAAGAGAGAGAGAGAGAGAGGAGAGAGAGAGAGGGAGAGAGGAGAGAGAGAGAGAGAGAGAGAGAGAGAGAGAGAGACAGACAGAGAGAGGGAGAGAGAGGGAGAGAGAGAGAGAGAGAGAGAGAGAGAGAGAGAGAGAGAGAGAGAGAGAGAGAGACAAATTCCTGGCAACGGTTATGACGAACGTAGCTTGTTGTTTGTATTGACACTGTCTTTGGTCAAGTGTACGATGACCGAAAGGAGCAAGGGGGAAAAATGAGTTTGATACTGAGACATGACATGTGAGCTTCATAACTCTTTCGCTATGCGTGCATATGACCAAAAAGAGGTGCTCCGAGGTGTCCGAATCTTTCACGAGATGAACAAACATGCATTTTGGAGATGAAAGAATATTCCTCGTCTCGATGGCACGACTGCGGCTGCATTGCTCCATATATTTCCAAATGAGACCAAGTTTCAAAATGGTTTTGACACTTCTTGACTCTTTCAGTGGCCTGGCGATCAATGGGGGAAGGCCCACCCCAGGCATCGTTCTCAGCCGGGGCATCATTTTTAACTCGGAGGAAGGAAAAGAGAGGGTCATGATTTTGATGGAAGATCATTCCAATTGCTTTGGAGGTGGCAGCTCTACGTTTCGTAGCTGAACTAGAGACGAACAATGGACCCGAAAGTTGTGTTGACGCGACCGACGGGTCCCAGTGCACTCTGAGATCGACAAAAAGGGGCCGAAATACAGAAAGTAAATTTCTCATTAATTTATCATTTATAAACTGTCAATATCAATTCGAATCACGGAGAACGCTTTCAACAAGTAATTTAAACATACGAATGTCACTGGAAAGTTTTGACTTGACTTCTTAACCTTGAAAGGTCGACAGTTCTGATTACTTTAGTTCACTGATTTTTCCCAATTCTTTTCGATTTCGGTCCAAAGTGCAGTGACGTAGCAACAGCAGTAGTGCCACAAACATAGCACGCACACCCAGAAATTTTGGCTTACACAGACAATTTAGGAAGGGGGGGAGTTTTTTTTTCTTCTTTCAAATTTAGCATACAGGGTGTAAAAAAAAAAGGAGCAGCTCCGAATAACTCGAGTTTGGGTTCGAATTTAATAAAACGCTGAAACACGGGTTCCATTATTTTGAGGAGGACATCTTTTAGGGGGGTTGCCAAATTCCAGGCCCCCCCAGGGGGGCGGGTACGGGGGTCACCGACCCCTAAATCACATTTCTCAAATGGCGACCCCTAATTTTTATTACATAACTTTGAAGAGCATCAAATTCTAAGCATTTTGGCGCAAACCGCAGGTCGATATCGTTTTTCGTGTTCGAGATATCGAAAGTCAAAGTTCGATTTTGACCCATTTTCAAAAATTCATAACTCCCACTAAAAAAGTCGGAATTTAAAAAACTATTAGCTTAAAATGCTCTACAAAACAAGTACTTTTCAGAAAAAAATACAACAGTCCAGGAAATTTGAATTTTAGGCTCCGAAAAAAATATTCAAAATTTTCGAAAATTTTGAATCGGCGATATTCTTGTAAAACTTCCAGAATCGACAATTTTGGCTTAAAACCTGTTGGCTGAGTCCAAATGAGCGATGCAAAGGGCTTAAAAGCTCAAGAAAGTCTCAAAATCATCTTTAAAATGATCAAACTCAGTATTGAGAACACTGCTAAATTTAGAGTCAGGAAACACCTTTCTCTCGGGCTGTAATGGGGTTTTGGGGACTTTCGAGAGCTTTTAAGCGCTTTGCATCGCTCATTTGGACTCAGCCAACAGGTTTAAAGCCAAAATTGTCGATTCTGGACGTTTTACAAGAATATCGCCGATACAAAATTTTCGAAAATTTTGAATATTTTTTTCGGAGCCTAAAATTCAAATTTCCTGGACAGTTGTATTTTTTTCTGAAAAGTACTTGTTTTGTAGAGCATTTTAAGCTAATAGTTTTTTAAATTCCGACTTTTTTAGTGGGAGTTATGAATTTTTGAAAATGGGTCAAAATCGAACTTTGACTTTCGATATCTCGAACTTGAAAAACTATATCGACCTGCGGTTTGCGCCAAAATGCTTAGAATTTGATGCTCTTCAAAGTTATGTAATAAAAATTAGGGGTCGCCATTTGAGAAATGTGATTTAGGGGGGCGGTGACCCCCGTACCCGCCCCCCTGGGGGGGCCTGGAATTTGGCAACCCCCCTAAAAGATGTCCCCCTCAAAATAATGGAACCCGTGTTTCAGCGTTTTTTGAAATTCGAACCCAAACTCGAGTTATTCGGAGCTGCTCCTTTTTTTTTTTTACACCCTGTATATGCTGGTTAATAAAATGTCGTTCCAGGAGAAAGAATGTACGTGTACTTACATACAGCAAGAATGGATTTTTCGACTTTGCCAAAATTGTAAATGTTGAAAAAAAATGACATTGGGGTCATCAAAGACCTCGATGGTCAGAATTTTCAGGGACCAAAAGCATGCAAAGGGGAAAAAAAGAAAAATAGGTTTTTGCCCCCCCCCCCCCCCCCCCAACTAAAGCCAGAATGACACTTACCGCTAAGCAACACACGGCTTTAGTGCGGCGTTCAGGGTCAACGGTTGAAAACGGTGCTTTCATCTACAGTTATTTTGGTTCGGTAGCCTAAAAAACTTCATTCTTCCCTGGTGTGAATTTTCTGTGATTTTTGGTTTTAAAGTTCGATTATTTCCAATGTTTTTTTTTGCTACATCGGTTATATCCACAGTGCATTCAACGCTTCAATGGGGCAGTTGCAAGGGTCTGAAATGTTGTGTTTGTTATGAAGAAAATGAAAGTATTTGATGAGCTAAGAACACTTATTCCTTTGGTTTCTAATTCGGTCCCATTGTTCCGGAGATGAGATTTTGGCCTAGAATACATTATGTTGAATGGCAAGTCCGCGTAGTGACGTCACTACGCTCACGATTTTTTTTTTTTTTTTTTTTACAACTTTACACGTGATTATCTCCACTGGATTTATGAAAAAACCAAAGACACCATTGTTCTCAGCTCATCAAGTACTATCATTTTATTTATAAATAAACACACAATTTTAGGCCCTATATAGCAACTGGCCCCATTATTATCATCCAAACGGTGTTTTACGAAAGTTAAGAGCTTGCTAAGGCTAACATGTGCTTAAGATTCTGAGGAAAATGCGCTGGAAATGGACTAAATTAATTTTTTTCCATTGCCTCGATATAGCTGTATCTTGTTTTAAAATTTATTTTGTGGTTCGAAGAACAATAATTTTTTATAGAAAAAAGCCTGAAATCAGTGAAAAAATGCACCAATGTTGCCAGATCTGATTTGTTTACTTCTTTAAAAAGGTTGAAATTCGTTGATAAAACAATAGTATTTATTTTATCTGTAGTTCATACACTGCACCATATCAATAGGGTCTTTCCGAATTAGATGTTTTAGCCATTAGAATCAGGGGGGTATTGGCTAGGGAGTTCACCATGTAAAAACCAGGCTAAATCAGAACGCTGTCGACGGTCAACTGCGTTGAGTTGTTGAGTTCGCGAGAGTATAGTCAGCCTCTGCTGCAGGGCAAGAGTCAATTTTGGAATAAGTGCTTACGCACGTGTCAACAATAAGATAAGATAAAAAAGATAAAATTGAGAAACTTTCAAATTTTAAAAGTATTAACATGGGCGTCGGACCCATTTACGCACGAAAATATAAAAAAATGTAGGAGGCTGAAATTATGCATATTGAGGCAAGAATTTATTCCAGCTAGTCTTTGACAAAATTCATAATGAAATGCAATGGCAAACACTCGTGCATTGCATAAATGACAACAGGACCATTAACAACTATATAAGGTGACATACATGATGATGATGGATGAAAAAGTTTGGTCTTGTTTTTATGTTTGTGTGAGTGCTGAGATCTATAGCACACTTACCTTCTTCTTCTTCTTTTAGAGTTAATTCTTTTTTTGTTTGTGTGTGCGAGCCAAAGAGCAGGTGGGCTAAGATCGATCAATACCGCGGTCAGAATCGACTTGTATCAGTCGGCAGGGCATTTCAAATGATATCACGATGGAAGGAAACTGGACACATTAGTCGTTTGAGTTGTCCAAGAGTTCGGTTTAATAGTAACGAGAAGATGAATGGCGAGCAAAAATTGATAATATTTTACCAGCAGCAAAACATAGATTGGACGAGACGAGAGCGCTTTGAGATAAACGCGTTACATGGAAGGGAAAATACAGAGCAGGCAAAAGTTGACTGGTTTACCCACGTCCTTTAAAAGCCCATCTGCTGAGGTAATACTTCGATAAAATAAGAATACAGTTGACAACGGATGAAATATATCACACAGTCGGACGTCACGAAAATTACCAAATTCTGCAGTAGAGTGAATGGAAAATGTTTGCGAGATGACCGGAAATGGAACAAATCTTATCGGTGTTTAACTGTTAATTCACTCTCTGAAGAGATGTGTCTCACTCCAGGTGGACGCGAAATGTTTTCAGTGGTTACTCAAACGTAGATGAAATCAAACGTGACACCATCTGAGGTCTTATTATCATAATATTTTCTTGAGATGACGGGCTTGTTCGCGACGCTCGCGGTGTCAACTGCCTTCTTATGTTGGAATGTTGGAGAGATGGGTATTAAAGTAAAAACAAAAACAAAAAACAAAAGAATATTGATGTCCGTTTCTCCTAAAAGGGCCTGGAAATCTTGGTCCCCTGTTTCTGCCAAAAGGGCCTCACCAAGTTTTCCTCGCAGAGAAGGACTTTTAGGGATCCAAAAGTACCAAGCTGTAATAAAATATACGGAAACTTGTTTTGTCTTGTTTCGTTGCTGGCTTTCACATCACACAGTAAAAAATATAAAAAAAAAAGAATTGTACGTAGAAAAAATTAATCAAGTGCCTTCAAAAATCTTAATGATACACTAGTGTTTCTTTCCTTTTAGGCGGTCTCGATCCAAAACATTGGCCAAAAATTTACAGGATACAACAGCGCCTTATCAAAGAAAAAATACAACTTTAAACACATATTTGTCTAAAAGAATGAAGTTTAGTTCCTGCATTTAATTTTTAAAGCTTCTTTGGTGCACAAAATAGATTTTCTAAAAGATCTGTACCTTTTATTTTCTTCTTTTTGTTTTTTGTTTGTTTTGTTTTTCGGTTTTTTCGTAAAACATATTAACTAAAGTATATAACTACCTTAAATTTATGAAAATTAGTTCTTGTATTGTAATAATAATCAAAGCTTCTTAGCGGCACGAAATAGGTTTTTAGGGGTTTTTAAAAGGCAACAGCATTTTTGAACTTGGGTCTTCAAAGCAAAATACTATGCACGCCTCTCCTCCCCCACCAAAGTTTCTTATATTCGTAACGTTTTTTTCTTCTTCTTTCTTTATTATTTTGGTTTTGTTTTTCCTTTCGAAATGTTTGGCTTTATTCTATATTTTTATTAATTAGAGACTCTACAGCCACCTATAGTCACACAAATACAAATGAAAATCATTACAGAGGGTTTCTTGTTGATTGTTAGAAGACACCGAAGATTTGCAACATCCATGCGCTAAGCACTCAAGTTTCCACTGCAATCTTTGCCGTGGGCCCTTTGTCAAGGATACCAGGATTCGAACCCAGGACCTATGGGTTGGCAGTCAATTGTCCAGACAACGAAGCCACCGTGGCTGCCTTTTTGTTTTTGTTGTTTTTTTCTGTCGGAGTAAGGACGAATACGAATGACCAAGTTGACTTACCGGTGTCCAGTCTAAAATTCGTGGAACCTGATGATTTGGACTCAGTTTTGATCGGCTCTTGACGGACGCGGAGTGGAGGGAGAGGTAAGTGGCGAATGGTAGGGTGGGGTGGGGTGGCTGGGCGAATGAGTTATATTGTTAAATTAATAGTTTGAGTTTCGCGCATGGTGTCAGGCTCAAGGCCCGGGGGGCTCGCTGACACATAAATCGCTTCCCCAGCTTATTACATCATAATCTGCTTTTATTGTCGGATCTGGCTCATTCAATTTTTCCCCCCGCCACCTAACGCGCCTCGTACGTAGTTTTTGGACAAAAACAAAAATGAAAGTTATCTGCTCGTAACATGAAAGAAAATAAAAAAAAGAGCCGCAGCAGACTAGACAGAGGGACGGTCGGTCCGTTTTGGTAAGTAGGTAAACCAGTCCACATGACTGAGTTATTCGGTGCAACCTCCAATCCCACCACTACTCCGTGCTCTTTTTTTCTCTGCGCCTTAATTCGACGTAATTCTTACTGGAAAAACCAATGAAATGGGTCATTGAGGTATGGATTTAAATACAACAAAAAACTGACCGCACACAACCACCACATCACCTGCTTGATTTACAGAGTGACTATAAAAAAAAAACCTTTTTTAAAAGTTGGGACGGTTGGCGATCGAGAAATTAGAGGATTTTTTTTACGATTAGAGAGACAATTTCTACTCAAACATGCGGTAAAATCGACTCGAAAATAAAAATACATGCAAATTGGGTTGTATACATATAATAAAGAGTTTAGATCTTGAGACTTGGGTTGAAATCGTATTGTAAAATGGAAGAAGCTCCTTCAATTTCTCGAGCGGCAACCTCCCTAACTTCTAAGTGGGAACTTATTTTTACTGTCACACTGTACAGTCGGGCCAAAAAGAATTTCAGAAGACTCCTTGAGCTAGGCCACCTGCAACGCTTGAATTTATTCAGATGCGTATATTGCGGGTTGCCTACTTCAAGGAGACGTCTGACATTCTTTATGTTCCCGACTGTACATACATTTGCAGCAACGTTATTGAGAAAAGGATGGTGAGAGAAACTTTGAGTGTGTTTATCTGAAATGAAAACTAAAACAATGGGAAATAGACTAGAGGAGAAAAACGCGTAAACTCGGGCTTGGCCCTCGAAAAAAAATGCACTTGACATTATTTATGCATAGAATTCATATATTCTACCCTCGACTTCTTCAATTAGCGGCCTACAGGGTGTTAAAAAAATCCACTACAATTTTTATTTAAGTAACGGCTGCAGCTATCAAAAAATGACTAATTAAGGAATGTCTCGCCGTACCGACAGTTACATTTTAATTATACGCACAATCAAACAAACAAACAAAAAACCAAGCTATTAAGCAAGCAAAGTAACAAACATATACATATGAAAAAAATACACGAGTATTGAAGAGAGCTGCACATTGCACCAGACAAACATACAGCTGTCAGTTCTGACAACTATACCAACTCGGGCGAAATGCAAAAGCCACTTAAACCAAAAGGTGGTATCGTCAGTGAGGTCGAAATACATTTTAAAGAGTAGGTGTGAAAAAGTCTCTTTCTCGACATAATCAATAAAATACGTGGTCCGCTGGTCCTCAGAGCACCACTTATTGCACTGACAGCCCAGTCAGAAGTACTGAGCAACTCTTCAATTAAAATTGGCAAAAGCGAAAGCTTATCAATCAATTAATCAACCAATTGGACGTTTCTCTTCCTCTATTTTTAGCGCTTCACGTACGCTGCACTACTTGCGAATCGCAGTCAAAAATACTGACCTCAAATTGAAAATTGCTCTCTTTTCAGTACATATTGATTAATAATTAATTGCCCTCTCTTTCTACGATAGTTGCGGCGTGTGCAATTTGGCTACAATGTTTATTTTTTCTATTTGAATCTATGAGCGTCTTCTTGCATCCACCGGTAGTTCTACCATTTTCTATTATAACAATTAATTATAATTCTTTTATCCACCAAATGACAACCGATAACTACCGAGAATTCCGGATTGCTCGAGCTGAATTACCCTCTAAGTTATGAATGTAAAGGTTGTGTAATTACTATGTGGTTAGTTGTTAAGTGATCGTAAAGTGAGTTTTCTAAAAACGTACGACACTTTTCACTGATAATTAGTTAATTAAAAACAATTAAAAACATTAGGAATAATGCTTCATGTGAGAATTGGGCACAATCAGTCGATATCGTCAGAACACGCCGGATTTGTTAGTATTTTTCTGGGCACCATCTTACCTATGACAGTCGCTCTTAAAATAATGACTGATCACCAATCTTCCAAATTAATTGAACGAAAAAAAAAACCTCAGATAATGAAACTATTTTGAAACCAATCATAATAGATCCCGCATGACCGTATGGCGTATACTAGCCCGGTGGAAGAACGTAATGACTTAAATCTTAAGAAACTGAAGTCACGCAAATTAGGTTTGTTCTGAATCTGATGATTGGAGCTCACTTCGATTGTGGATCGTGGGCTCGGATGCGGGAACTAGAGGATGGAACGAGAGATATTTTCAATCAACTGTAGTGCAAATCGATGTCATTTGCATAGATGGGGTCAATCGCAGATTAATATGCCACGATTGCACTATGAACATTTCAGAAATCGCCTCCTAGCAGACTGATCACGTTATTTTAGCTGACAAAACTGTACACGATAAAATGAAAATCGTTCAGAGAATTTTATTATGAAGTTCGGGTGAATATCTTCATCCGAACTAACGGTTTTGCACTTTATTAACTCACCCGAACTGTTTGTTCGGCAATGATGAATGACACCGATGCTGTACCCAAAACCTCGGAATTTGTCCCCGTCCCGCGAGGTGTGGGCGAAAAAATTGACTCAACGATGAGACACAACAATAAACAATGCTCCTAATTGGCTGAAAATAGTTCTGTTGAATTGGGCGTTTGGTGTCCTCCAAACAATTCCGAACACCAAATCTTCTCTCGAACTTTATAATAAAATTCGCTTACAGTCTGACTAATTATTATGACCCACTTCTCTCCAATAAAACATACAAGTTATAGAAATGTAATGTCCAGTCGCCCAAGCAGCCGCACGTTGGGACGAATCGTCAAAAAGTGAGACATTCAGCGAAAATGTGAAGGTCACCAGATGCATTAATTTTTGATGAAAATGGGCTTTTTAGGGTCCAATGTACACGAAACAAGCCTCTTTTGCGTTTTTTTAAGTGCATACTATGTATGCGGTGATGCCAAAGTTGGCCGACGTGTTTTTTCCGAAAAATTAGTAATTCAAAAGTATACTTTTAAAATGTTATAAACAGAAACATTTTCTTTCGGGAGGGAATATTTTGCAATATATAGTCTCATTAAGACCTAAAGTGAATAGTTTTGAAATTATTTTCATTTATTTCAAGTTTTGATGCTTCAAAAAACTACATTTTTGACAATGCTCGAAAAAAACTGAAATTTAAACTTTGAATGGAGTTTTAAAAAAATGTTCAAAAAAGTTCAAAAAACGGTTTACACCATAATATTCTCCATATCCTCAGCTTTCAGATACTTTTTTCAGTTTTACCTCTTGTTACCTCTAAGGAGAGTTATGCGAAAAAAAAGACTGAGAGGCGTGCGAAAAAACGGCTATCCTCCGACACTCACTAACTGCAGTGAGTATACCGTCACTTGCGGCGACCCTACTTTCGCCCGCCTCACTTCTCTTATCTTTAAGCTCGGACCGACGACAATGCGACACGATTGATTGCAAGATTACGCCGTCCAAAGTTTTGTTAAGTATGATTATTTTCCCAATTTTAACACATAAATAGAAAAGGTAGATGTTTACGCAGATTTTACATTAAATCAACGCGCAAATGCCTCCTGTGCCAATAGTATAACTCGGCTCCGGTTATTCGTATAATAGAAAATTATTGTCTCGTGGTTATTTTTTATAGTTTTTCTGTTATTTCCCCTTGGTTTTTTTTCTTTTTTAAATGTGACACATTTCCCGTAATCCGTGGTGCTGTGGTGATTTCGTGTATTTGGAGTATGGTTAGTTTTTGCATTAGTATTGTGCAGTGCAATATGGAGGTGAATATAATTTAAAAACAAATCGTGACGTTTTGAATAATATTCGGATGGTGCAAGCCACGATGCGATGCCAGAAATCTTTTTGTTAAAGTGTTTTGACCGCCCAAAGTTTAAAATCGAGCCAAAATTGGGGTTTTGCCGGCTTTCGATTGTACTAAAAAATTAGTTTCTCCACCAATAATTCATGTAATTTATTCAAACTTGGGATTGGGGGGTTTTTTGGGTCGCTGAATTCATTAATGATATTCGTTTTTCAAAATGTGTAAATCCAAGATGGCCGCCATGGTCATACTTAGTGGCAGCCATCTTGGATTCAGAAATTCTGAAAAACTAATATCATTAATGAATTCAGCGACCCAAAAAACCCCCACCCACCAAATTTCGTGAAAATCTGTCGCAAATAACTGCTCATATACGCGAATGTCTCACTTTGTGACGATTCGTCCCAACGTGAGCCGTTGAGCTCGTTATGCTTGTATCTCAAAGCGAATGACTGTGCGGGGGAGGGGAAATGTGAATCACAGAAAGATTGCTGTATGCGTGAGCTTCCCGCGGGAAAAGTTGAGTGACCACTGTTACATGGCCCTTCCAAGGGATGTTGGATTGGGAGTCTCTGCTTTCGCAGACCTCCCGAGGGGAGGACAAGTGGAGGTCGCTTTCAAGATGCCTCCGGAAAGGACAAGGATTTAGGTGTGTTTGTATTTGCATCTCCGGTCTCTGCTCACTCCATCTCCTTCACTCTCGCTTTAGTCTCTACTCACTTGCTCCTTTCCTCTCTATTTACCAGTTTGTCTATCTCTCTTTTTCCCATCCCCCCCTCCACCCTCTTTAATCTCAGCAAAAGAATCGATCCACTATCGAACTGATCGGTGCGAGATATCACTTTATTGCTCGATTGTAATTTACAACTCATTTCTATCCGTTGATTTGGTATTCTTTGTTCCTTGGTCCATTTCTCGTGTGCGCTCTTATCAGCCGTTCTTCTGCGCGTACGCTCGCCTTCCTTTTCGCTATCTCCAAGTTGCTTCGCGGATACCCACTGTCGCGTATCTCCCCCTCCTACTCCTATTCACATCTTTTCCTCTACTATGACATCGGCTTTTCTTCTCCTTATCTCCACACATCTCATGCCTCCACCACTCATCTTCACTTTGCTAGTCATTGTTTTCCTCCTTTTTGGGGGTCACTCTATTCCATGCATTGCATTGCATTTCCGATACTCTTACTTTTTCCCGCGTGTTTTTTCCGATGGCTCTCGAAAGTTCCGAGATTGTTTCTGTCTCTTCCGGGTATGTACGCCTTTTTTCTCATCCCTGATGACGGAAGTTGCCTCTTTCGTTGTTTGTCCCATCAGTGGAGTTTCACTCACCCCTCCGCTACTCCTTTCGACGTTCTTCACCTTAGTCGCTCGATCGAGGATTATCTTCTTCAGCATCTAGACGATCCTGGGGTGTTCAACAACATCCTGGAAACAGCCTCTTCTGATCCTGGATTCCAAAGTGACAGTTCGAAGAGTCCCCCGTACATCCAAGTGCGATCCTTTGTGTTTCACCTCATTCATAACCCAGCTTGTTTCGGGGGGTGTGAAACCATCCTTGCTTTTTCACAAATTTACAACTGTGTCGTCAATGTATATAACGAAGGTGGGTCTCATTATAGATTCGGAACTGGATCTGTTATCGTGCGGCTGTGTTACCGTCGTCCGTCTTACAGTCCGACTAATTATTATGACCCACTTCTCTCCAATAAAACATACAAGTTAGACAAAAATGGACAATAGGCTAAGACCACATATTTCTACAATTTTCATTAGAAATACGTAGGGAAAATAAGAGACGAAGAAATTCTGGTTACGCCACTGCCTCGCCGAGGGCATCACCACTTGGCGCGGCGAACAGTGCTTTGAACAACGGTAAAACCATTCAAAAATCGAACATGAGTTTTAGTGTTTTTGACGATACTAGAGTGTTTAGGGATGGTGCGGTGTTTAGGGGTAGCGAATCTGTAATTATGTTTTGAAAGGTCTCCTTCCAGATACCCTGAAGGCAATTTCTATGTCAGATAACTCAACACTGTCTAACTTGAAAAATAATCTGAAAAAATACGATCAAATGGCCTATAACTTGAGCATCCAACAAAACTCACAGGTTCGAAACGAGATTTTGAAGAGTGTTTGCGCAATTAAATCTACGCAGCCAAATCTGAAATCTGAGGAAACAACGGATCAAAGATTTGATGAACTCTCAATTCCCACACAATTCCCTAATTTGTGACAGCTGAGCAGATAACATGTTCCGACATGTTGCAGGCACACTTCAAAAGATCGCGCCACACGATGAGTCGTGACGTATGTGCTCCGCCGCGAGTGCCTTCAGTACGTGCTGTTCATTGTTCAACCTTGTCAACAAGTGGGTGAAACGTGAAAAGTTTGAGGTTATGGTGACAAACAGATCATGGAGGACTTGATTAAAGGTATGTTCAATAAATTTTTACCACTAAATTACTTTTACCTTTTTTCTAGGGTTGCCATTTACTTCATTGTGCATGTGCATTCGTATCTTACATAGATACATGATTCATTAGCCGATACATGAATGAGCTTCACCGTGTGCTTCCACACGGAACCATGTCGCGGTCTCCCCTTTTTACTTAGAATTTTCTTTCGCCTTCTTCTCGCACGCACACGGAAAAAAAAGATTAGTGAAATTAACCATACGATAGCTGATTTTGGCACCTGCTAGATGTTATGGTAAACTTGACCAGAAGTATGGTACATTTACCGATACTTTGAGTAAATTCGACATGCAATCAGGTAACATCACCTAGTACCTAGTCAAAACATAGTATACTTTTGGTTAACATTGCCATAACATCTAGCAGGTGCCAAAATCAGCTATCGTATGGTTAATTTCACCGTAGTTTTTTTTCCGTGCACCTACAGTACACAACCTCGGTGCACACTCTTAGTCGGCTCAGTGTAACTTAAGCACTGGGGGTACCGACTGGGGTGAGTGGAACACAGAGGAATATGTACTGGGGGAGCTGCTGGGATGGTAATGTTTGCGAGAGGTATTTTTGGGGGTGGCTCTAAGTCGGCTGAGAATGTGGAAGATTTTCTCCATACTTCAAATGATGAGCTTCATAACGATTTTACGAAAGAAATTTTAACAGCTATAAAAAGTTACGACTTAGGAAAAAGTTGTCGAACGGAGGAAATAATCAAGAACGTAGTTTTTCGATTGTTTGAAAAATTCAACACAACTCAGTCAGAAAGGATTAGGTCAACTATGAGAATTTTAGCTAGACTGTATTCAGAAATGCGAAATGTAAAGTATGTGAATATGTGTTTAAGTGGTGCCGCCGTTGGCCGCTAGAGGGCGCTGTATACGTAGGGTAAATACAGTGACTGGATAAACCACAGTGCGGCCATTTGCCCTCCACCCCTCAATAGTGCACCCACTTTAGCATGGGCAGCATGGGGAGTAGGATTGTTCCTGGGTTTCGGAATGAAATTTTCTCTACCCCCCATCTGAAAATAGTCATTAATGCTATGTATAAACCATTTTCAGGGCGGGGGGTTGCGATATTTTTTACTAGTGACTCAGGAAAGCACTTCCTCCCTATGGCGCCCGTGTTAAGTTGGGTGCGCATCCGCGGGGGGTCAGTTACGGGGAATCGTTGATTTCTCTTGATTTTGCGAACCAATATGTTTCAAATTTGACAGAAGAACTTCTGTCGTGTCTAACTTGCCTACGAGAACCCTATAAAACTGTTAAAATACTTCTAAATGCTCAAATTCGCGATGTACGGAATCCGACCAATCAGAAAGACGACCAAAATGACCGCACTGTGGTTTATCCAGTCACTGTAGGTAAAAGAGCTGAGCCGGTTCCTGTATCACTCACCTTTGATTGTATTTCGTGTGTGTTCAGATGTATTCGTCCCGTGGTATCCGCAATGTGTTTAAATAAAGCTGACCAGTATTAATTTTATAACTTGTTTTCGTGATGCCTTTATCCACTCGGATATCTCACGAAAGATCTGGAGTACTATTGAGAAATTTGATGACTGTTTAGACCCTGTCAATTTCGATTACATGATTCAAGCATCTAAAAACTTGTGTGGATGCTCACGGAGGGTTGAAGACAGGGATTTATTCGATAAACCGAGTCTCGTTCTGAAAGTTGGGCCTGCCTTGATGAAAGCAGCCTCCTTTTATCAAGGCACCGCATTACGAATGTTTGGATCGGATATCAGCCTCGCATCTTCCATGAATAAAAGGGTGAAGGCATTTTTAACATTAATGACCACTGAATGGGGAGCTCGCTTAACTTCTATGGCACATTCTAATGTGTTCGAGAAAAGATTCAACAAGGCTGAGTTGTTACCTTTGACATCAGATCTTATGATTTTAAGAAATTACCTCAATGAAACCATCGAAACTGCAAAAAAATGATTTATTACAAAACAACTCTTATTGTAACTACAAACAATTGAATGAGGCAATTCTTGTTCATGTCATCTTATTTAATAGACGCCGCACAGGTGAAGCAAGTAAAATGAAACTTGCTCATTTTTTAAATAGAGCGGACTGGCAGCAGCAGACGACGGAAGAACTCAGAGAGTCGTTTACCCCTCTTAAGAAGGAGTTGTGCAAAAAAATGTGCGTTGTGCATAACAAAGGGAAAAATTTCCGGTAATAATTAACCTAAAGATTCAATTGGCCATTGAAGTTTTGCTGAAATTCCGGAAAAGCGCCGATATTCACGATGATAATCCATACGTTTTTGCCACTCCCGGACGTAAAAATCCTTTAAGCTCGCACCTGAAAGGCTCTGAATGTCTGCGTAAAATATGTGCTAAAGTTGGACTAAAATTTCCTGATTATATAACTGGGACCAAATAAAGGAAACACGTAGCAACAGTGTGTCAACTTTTCGATTTATCAGAAAATGAGTTAGAGTGGTTCTCGACTCATCTAGGACATAACCCCCAAGTCAGTAGTATGAAGTATGAAATCTTGTGTGCCAAACATATTTTACACGTTCTATTGACCAGGTGGGGTGGGGTGGGGAGGTTGAATTTTCATCCCAACTTAAAAGCATTGCTGATGGCTTGTTTCTCAATATTTTTCAAATCTGTAAAATCCATCTTGTTCAGTATTCTATGAACTGTTTGAATTGTTGTGGCTATGATATTTCAAAAGAAGTACTACGCTCAAATATTCCTACACATTTTAACGTTCTTTTAATTTAAATGTCATACGCAAGATAATCCTCCCAAAAAAATTAAGCTATGAAATCACATAAAGAACAATGTTTATCATCTGAACTGGTTGAAAATACCTTGATGCCCGAGGGGGATCAAATTTTCACTACGTCAACTTACTTGCCTATAAGGTCATTCCATATCAAACTGAGCCTGGGTATAAAATTTTAAAAATGAGAAAAAAAATAAAGTAGATAATTGTGTCGAGAAAAGTCTCCAGTACATGATTCTGGTTTTTTTTTAAATTTTTTTAATTTTTTTTTTTTTTCATTTTTCGGTGTATTTTTTGATGTTTAAAGTTGCTCATCACATTGATAACCTGCGCTGGGTTTTTTCCTCCAAGTTGGCAGCTCTGATTAGTGATTTTCCCTCCATAAAAAATTATAGGTTAGGTTTCAGGGTAAAAAATAACAACCCAAAAAGAATTCTGGAAAGTTTGAACACTCTGCGGTAAGTACTTTTCTTTCTATACTAATATCAAATAAGTCACCTACAGCTGTAGCATCCGTTACAAAATAGAGAGGCCCTTCTCTCTCAGTACTCAGGAAATATATATTTTAGTTTGAAATTTTTATTTCATTACATTCACATGCCTCTGTATCCCCCAGTATTTTTTTCAAATTATCTGAAATAATTAAATGAAAAATTGAACTGCAAATTTTGTAGCATCCGTTATGTAACGGACATAAAAAAAAACAGTTTTCCACTGTAATCTTTGTCGTAGACTCACTTTTAAGAAGTCCGAGCGACAAGACCAGTGAAAAATTTGATGCTTCTACCGGGGTTCGAACCCGGGACCTAAGAATGACTGTTGCAGAAACGACGTTTAAAATATTCTATGATTTGATCAGATGTGCGGCACCGGTGCAATGCTGAGTGGTGCGATGATTGGTGAAAGGAGATCGCGGGTGGAGGTGGAGTGCGAGCAGGGAGAGGAGGGAAGGGGAGCTGCCGAACAGACGCTATAATCGCTGTATTGATATCCACTCAAAGAACTGAATCGAAGTGAGAGGGAATTTCCAAAAAAGGGACAGCCTCTCCCACGTCGTCAAGACATATCGACCCTATTGCCGACGATATTGTTTTTTGTCTCTCTCTTTATATCTTTTTTTTAAAGGTCTTTATTATACATAATTACTCGGACACAACGACGTATCAAAACAGCGATGCAAAGTGTGCGTAACGCACGAACTCTATGGATGGAGAGCTCCTTCGACGATTGCGAGTCGTTCGATAAAAGGTACTCGGTCTATCTCGAGGACACCTACCCGCAGCGCGAGTTTGTTGTAGAATGTAGAGAGGGGCCAGCCAAAGATTACTAGAAGTCCCAAATATGGTGCTGAACGAAAAATTAACCCTTTCAGTACCACGCCCGCGTACATTCGTTTCTGTGACTAGATCTGGCTCACAACATTTCAGTTTTTATTTAATATAATGGGTCTGTTGCACACTTCGGCTACAGCGTTTTAAAGTATCAATTCCTATGTAAAAAGCCGAGAAAATAACAATGGCAGCATCAGAAAACACTAAAATTCCGTATTAAACTCACAAATTGCGAAAAACACTAGACACTATTCACCCCTGTATCTTTCCACCACGTGCACGATATTTCGCGAAAAATTTCTGGAAAGGGACAGGCCTTTAAGAAAATAACGCACGTTAATGTGTTGCTTGAGAGGGATCAGATTCACATTGTTTCCCTTTTTTATAGAGGAAAAAAAGGTACAGCTCAACGCACGATGGATTTCTGAAAGGGGCACCTTTTTACAACTTTTTTGAGCCATTTTGCCTTAAAATCAAGATCCAAAGGTTTGATATAGATAAAAATGAAGACACGATACTAAATTTTGGGACAACATGCTTCTTTCTCAATTCATGTTACGTTTATTTTGGAAAACATTTTCTGAGGTGAAAAGCACTGAGAACTTAATCTGCAATAAGACTTTCGCAAAACATTAAGTATGTGAATATGGCGTATATGCATTTCCTCCAGGGAGAGAAACCCAAAAAATCGATAAAAACATTAGGTAACTTCAAAATCTTTTAAATTCTCTGCACCTGCATAACCTCATAAACTCATTTTCAAAATCCGTGAATCTAAACGGCGCAATCGCAATTTTTGGGGCCATCTAAAATGCGAATGTTAGTCTTCAAATACATTTCCTAAACAGAGCAACCAAAGCGAACTATAAGACGACAATTATAATGTTTCTGGTTGCACTGGACTCGTGAAATTCATTACGCGCAGTTCAACGGTAAGTACATTTGGTGACTAACAGTTGCTCAGTTGCTGAAATAGAAATTGTAAGCGCACTGTTTGAATTAGCGGATTTTAAAACGACATTTACACGCATGTATGCGCAGAATTTAAATATTATTTATGTATTCATTGATCTATTGGTTTTTGGAGTCAAAAATCCACAAGAATTAGTGCACCATGGCTGAGACAAAACTGACAAAAGTTGGTCAGGCCCTTTAAAGGATAAATATATTGATTTTTATTTAAAAACGTTTTCGCCTTCAACTAGAAAAGATGCAAATAGCACGGCTTGGGAGGCTGAAATGAGTGTGCATGACAGGCGTCGCGTCGTCGTCGTCGGTAAAGGTAAGGAGTCGATGGCCGTGGCATTTTTTAGATGTTAAGCCAGCATATAGCGCCTGCTGCTCGCGAACACTGCACCTCGGCCATGGTTCGAGACACGGCATATTGCATACACAATGGTGGTGGGGCGCAGTGGTCTGACTTGGATCGAGAAAGGCAGACGGTACCATCTATAAACTTCCGCTCTTTACTATCGGAATTACAATTTTTTGACAGTTATTTTTACCAACAGTTTCGTCTTTTACGATAAATACATTGAAACGAGCGATCATTTTCACGATCTGTGAACTATGGCCCGTTTTATGAATTGCGGCGATTTTTGCCCATTTCGTGAATCGTGGAACGGCGCTGCCCCACATAGCCGAATAAAAACAAAATTGCCAGGTTCACGAAATGGGGTAGGATAAGTAATGGGGTAAGTGATGTTTCTGAGCTTAGTAACGATCTTTATCGGCGGTAATATTTGTTTGAATCAAGTAATAAATCATTGAAATGTTGCAAAGACAATGAGTAACGTATAGAACATTGATATAATGAGGTTCTTGCAAACTCCTTGCTACAGGTAATTGAAGATTTGAAACTTACATAAAATCTTGTAACAATGATGATAAGTACCTACACTAAAAAATCACAAAATTCAGTCTAAGAATCGGGCTTGATGGCGGAGCGGCGCAGGTATCACGGGAGATTTCTATCTAATTTGAACTGCATCTCTGCGTTTTCGTAGAGAAAGTGACGAATGAGACAGGAATCTCCCGCCATGATAGGTACCTGCGGAGCTCCGCCATTACGATATTATCGTCACAGCTGTTATCAGAGTTTATTACTGAATTTTAGACTTTATACTGGTGATTTTTGCCGGTTTTTTCATCATAATTAACCATTGATTTGATTACAGCAGAAGTTTGGAACATCAAAACTAAAGGAAATAAGGCTGAAGCTTGGCACTAATGACCTCGGATCTCGATAGGTGTACTTTGACCTGTGACATAAAAAAAATGCGTGTCCTATTGTTCAAGATCATTGTCTGAGCCTGTCCTGTGGGTCAGTTACCCAATTTAAATATTCGTTAATAATTAATCGTCGTATTTATTACACACTTACACAGGCCACCATTTTGAAGCTTTTGGAAAGTTACAAAAAAGAAAATCACTACTTTCGGCTAGTTTTGGGTCGCTGAATCCAAGTATGAAATCCGTTTTTCTCAATCAGCTCTTATTTTTGAGTCATGCATAGTTGCCAGTTTTACCAAAGTGTTAGAATTGGAACCGGCAAGCATATCGAAATGGCTGACTCGGTAATGGACTATTCAATCGAAAAACATCGTAATTTTTACTTTTCAGAGAATTTACAACGTTCCTCAGCAAAAACACACTCATTCCGAACCCTTCAGAAGGGGAGGGCGAGATTGTTTTAAGTCCTTGTTTCTGACACTTTGAAAAGGAAATTATTAAGATAAATATTCACGAAATTCTTCATGCTTTGAACTTAATGGACTTTGAAAACAGTACATTATCTTTATTCCCCTTCAAATATCGAATTTATCTGCTACGTAGGATCCGTTTTGTGCTTTGCCAATATATTGAACAGAAATATTGGTCCATTTTAAAGGAATTTCATGTTTGTCTTTCTGAGTGCGTTGACACAGAAAAGTAAAATGAAGTGAAAATCACACGAAGAGCAACAAACAGTCTTAAAATCCACTCATGAACCCACAAAAGACGCTTTGAAAAAAGCCTAGGATGGTGGTTGAAAGAGAGAATCAACCCTGCATGCATGCACCACGAGCAGTAAACATGCCCTATAACACTAGAAAAGAACAAGATTCTTCCTTTTTTTTTCTCTCTTTGAGATTTTCATGTGGTTGCTCAGACGTCGCCGGCTGCGGTCGATATGATGCTATTTGTGTTGTTAAAGCTCAAGCGAAAACAAAGAAAACAGTCCCTTATAGAGCTGAAATTCCATATTTCTTCTTATCTTCAATTCGAAAATTAACGATATTTAGAATTTTTCGCTGACAAAAAAACGTTCTATTAGATTTATTTTCATTCTTGGCCGGGACCGACGAAAATCGACGTTATTTCGAAGAAAGTTATACCGAAGTTCCACTGTAAATTACAGCATCATCATATTTATCAGGACGACATTATTATGAGTTACTTATCATTTCCAGTGCTTAGCAGGAAAACTCGATTTCCCTCTACATAGAACATTTCTCTCCGTTCGTGAAAGATTTACTTATTATGTTTCGTTTTGTCTACCATGGTACATTTTCCGTACACCACGCGTCATATTTTCTTGTTTCTGCTGCTAAAGTTGTTAGAAATCATACTAAAAATCTAATTTCAAGCAACATTACATTACATAGTAGTAATTGGTGAATCTAAATGATACGGTAGGTGTTACTCAGACACGAAAAACTGAAGTTCGCGGCAAGCTTATTTGATACAACTATTCAAGCGCTCCAGACATGGTATAGTATGCATGCTAAATGAAGGGGCATCTTTTGCTCAAACCATTCATGCCATGAGCGTCCGCGCAAGATCTCTTATTATGGAGCTGACATAACAGTCAGAAAAATAAATTGTAGTTGGAGTATAATAAACACATAGTTAGACTGTCGAAAATTATGGCAGGATTACCAAAATATTATACCTCAACTATAAATGATGTGTGCTTGACTCCACTACAAATTATACATCGACATCTAACATAAATTATATACCTCAAGTCTACTCAAATTTAACAGTAAATCTAATCAGCTTGTACTTAGAAGTGCTCCATTTAGTAGTTTTCCTAATTGTATGAAGTAGGATTTCTCTGGTAGTTTTATTTCTTGATTTGTAAAGTGAAGTGACGAGTGACGAAGTGGTTTTAGAAATAAGTTGCATAAGACAAAAAATAGCTACGATTTTAATGATGCGAAGTGTACAAAGGCGGAAAATACTGGAATGGCTGATGGAGCGTGATGATGTCGAGGAAGTATCAAGTATTTCTCTGTCAATTCGGTAAGTCATTTAATTTACTATGATCAAAGCTCGTTGATTGAAATAAAGTCATCTTACTTTATCATGCGCAATTGCCCTTATTTTGTTTTCTTTCTAGCTTTTGCGGATACCTCGTATCTATCTTTGAATTTACTTATTAAATTTAATCTATTCTTTGTAAAACGCCGACAACCGCCGACCGACAGGCTGCTGGGCTAGAGGTCGTTTCAGAAGTGCAGGCGCACCTACACCATAATCTTTAGCAAATTTCCTATTTTCATTCCTTCAAATCAAAACCAAATTTGCCTCTGACTTTAAACTTTTGATTTTAAAGCGTTCCTTAGTTAAAAGTCAACTCTCAAATTCATTTTTATTAAGTTTGGTTTTGTAACAGGAGAAATAATGTTGACGGATTCCAGAGGTTATTAGTCTAGGTAAGCCTACACTTACTTCGATGTCGTGTCACATCATTCCCCACGCCACGCAGTGCTTGAAAAGGATTCTGAAATATCTGTTATCTAATCACAATGGTTCCATTCTGTCGCAATAGGAAACACGAGCGTCGCCAAAGGAAATTGCGCCAAGACAGGAAATTGTGCCAGTAAAGGAAATTACGCCAAGACAGGAAATTTTGCCAGTAAAGAAAATTGTGCCAATAAAGGAAATTATACTGGAGGACAAAAAACATCCAGTAATAATGAACAGACTTCCTTGCAGGAGGATGAATCGTGCAATACCGCCTCACCGGTGATTGGAAAATAAATTGTAATTACGCTCTGATTCTTTTTTTCTTCATATTTAGATTTGTCAAATGTGCAGTTGTGTTTAAAGTATTTTTTCCTTTTCAGGAGGACTTTACTATACCTGAACAAGAAATGAAAGAAAAGTTCATGTTTAGGGTTGTCAAAGGATCTATTGGTGACAGCCAATTTGTGCGAAACCTTATTAGTGCAAGGCTTTTTGGTGAAGATATCCTCGTACGCTCCAGTGTTAAAGGAAAGCGCTGCACTGCGCAGAAAACTTCTTCGGCAAAGCCTCCTCTCTGTGAGAAGAGGATAGGATAGAATATTTAAAAAGTATGTATCAATATTCAAAGTGAATTTTTAAAATGAGTTTCCTTTTTTTTTTTTTTTTTTTTTTTTTTTTTTTTTTTTTTCTCAAAAATGAAGGAAAAAACTTATTTCTTTAAAGAACATATTATAATCCTTAAGTCCAAGAAATTGAATTCTAAGTTTGGCACAGTTTTACCGAGCGTTTTTCCTATTTTACCTCGGCTTCTTTTCTTTAAAAGTGTGTTTTCAGCAAATCTCTAACTAGAGCTCTCAGTTTGGCCTAAAAGGTTGGTAAAACGGTGCTGAATATATCCTTCAATTGCTTGTATGGCAATTGTTGTGTCGTTGGTGTAAGGCGGTTTGCCTACCTAACAGGTGCTTTTTTTGGAATCTAGCATTTTTTTCCAGTTTTGCGCGAAAACGGTGTATTTATTAACATCAAAGGCATGATGATTTGAAAATCATCCATCCCTCCCTCCCCTCCTGTGCCGCAATCAAGTGATACAACTTGTTTTACCCTTTTACTGAAAAGAGTCCATTTACAAACTCTGAAACTATTATTTTCGTTTTATTTTCGTGGCCATTTTCCAATTGTTTTTGGAAAACTTGGGGGCCCTAGCTCAGAGAGGGGCAGTTTCAGACCCATGTCTAAAGAAAAAAGTCATATTTTGACCTCCAGAATTCATGGTTCAAAGGATGGCACACGTTTCTGTTACAACCTGTATTTCCAAATTGTTAAACAGTTTTCAACTTTGATGGAAAAGCATGGTCCAACATTATTCCTACCAGGGTATCAGCACTAGTCTTTAGATTTTATTCCTCAGCTTTTCCATTGTTGCTTGATCAGTATGCCCATTAAATTTTTCAAAGAACTGATGGAACAAAGTTTGAAGTACATTAGTACATTGCACTTGGCATCTTACCGAAAAATGCTTCAAATTGAGCCTCCACTTGGGTGAAGTCATATGAGACTGGGAATCATTTTATCAGGCTTTACTCTACAAACTTTTAAGTGAATTCAAACAAAATTCAAGTTTGCTGTGTCATAATAATGCTGCAATTCTTCTGCTGAATTATTCAGTGGAAAAGTAAAGTCTCTGTGAAATTTTTAGCTCCTTCACACAACTACAAGCATAGTTGCATTAGTCCTGCATCATTGATTCGATGCAACCTGCATTTCATGTAAAAACAAGACACTCTTTCTTCTCTTTGCTCCAAAGCAAGGACATTTCGGGCCATAAGTAATGCAGGCTGCGTTGAATCATTGAAGCAGGACTTTTATGCAACTATTTGAACAAGCTCATCTCTTTTTCTCCTCTGTACACTTGTATTTTTTTTCTGGAAGGACACTGAAGAGAAATTGTGAATGATTTGAAACCCACACTTGTACTTCAATTATGTTTGCATGACAGAGAACTTTCCAAAGACTCCAGATTAAAAATGAAAACATTAGTCTTTCATTCCATGCGAGAGTTTTTTCTCTTCTTTTGAGCTTTCTCTCATTTGTAGGAAATTCAGGATTTCTCATCAGACAGTGACTGAGTTACTTTTTAACTTTAACAACTTTTTTGTTTTATTTTACAGAACTTTTTGAGCAACGAATGGACTTGGAAGATCCTCCTCCATCCTCGGAATTGAAAAGATTAAGGCTCGATAAAGTTGAGGATCATCTTAGATCAAAAATATCCTCCCTTCGACGTTAAGAAATGAAGAACTTCAGTGAAAAAAAATAAATGAATTAATTGTTACTTCATACCTTTATTGCGAAAATTTGGCAACCTTCTAGTCACTCCTTTCTATCTGCAGTCGTTTACTACTCAAAAATGGAGACTCAGAGAAAAGAAACAAATCAATGTTTTTTTGAACCCTTTACCAAAATACCTAACTTTGTTTACACTTCATACCTTTTTGTTGAGTGAGCCGGATAGAAAAATAAATGAGAAATCAGTTGCCAACTTTTTGCAAGGCCAGATATGACTAGTCTTGCTCTTTTCATGTAGTCTTTAACTTTTTTTTTTCAAGATGCATTACTTGATTAGTCATAAAATTCATTTGATCATTAATTCATAACATTTGTTATTTTTCCTCCGTCAATTAAAAAGGTATTTTTTCAGAATGAATCTTTTTGTCCTCTGTTTTTTAGACTGTTCACCAAAGAGGCTGGATTTATTGCCTCTTTTTTGTGGGCTCAGGTCAGGTAATTATCCTCTAGGATGGTAATAATTGCATTCCCAGATTTTAATAATTATCATATTTTTACAATGGACGTAGTAAAATTCCAAACCTCAGCTTCATGGGGCAACTGTAATGGTCTGAATTTTAGTATTTTTTATTAAGCAAATGATAGTATTCTGTGAGCCAAAAACAATAATGCATTTGGGTTTTTCTAATTATAGGTTTCATAGTTACAGAGATGCGATTTTAGCCAAAAATACATTGTTTTAAATGGGAATTCCATGTTCTGACATCAAAACACAATTTTTTTTGCAAATTTACACAAAGTGTATCTCTGAAACGGGGGCACCTTAGAAAAAACCATAAGCACCTTTGTTCTCAGCTCATCAAGTACTTTCATTTTCTTAGTAAAAACCAGCAAATTTCAGACCCTTGCAACTAATTTTAATTTTATTGTAAAGGCGGCGGAATTTAACGTTTCATCAATCAAAAATGTCAGCCACTTGTAGAATTTTTTCTGTGACAAGCAGAATTTTATTGGCTGCCAAACTTCTATTGACGACCAATAATATTTTAAAGCTGGCCAGTAGAATTCTGCTGATGACCGATTAAATTTGGTTCATGAACAAACTGTTCGAGCAATGTTCATGTACAAGAAGCTCGAACGGTACATAAACAGTGCATGAACGTTCAATGAACGTTCGTTCCAATTACACATGTACAGTTCATGAGCAAAAATGCTCGAACGGTACATGAACATTACATGATCAATTTTTAGCAGGGTTCCTGGGTTCAACTTAGTGCATGACTGTAATAGAAGAAAATACTCTGATCTGTAATCTTTCCATAATCGGTGGAAACTCCGTTGATTAATTAAAATAGCCGAAAGTTTTATAAAGTCATCGACGACTCCACCGGTTGAGAAAAGATTACAGATGCGAGTATTTTAGTTTATTATAGTCATGCACTGAACTGAACTGTGTAATATTTTCTCAACCGGTGGAATCATCGGTTAATTGAAAAATAGCATTGATTATACGCAAAACGGCAGCCCTGGTTTTTACCTGCTTTTAAGTGAGTGGTTGGATCTGTTAATCAAGCAATATTTCTTCTGGAGACCCAAAAATTTGCTGCTCATTGCAGCACAAATGTTGACATATCCGCCCTCTGAAATTTTCCTTGTTTGATTACTTATTTGTAGATGCCTCAAGCTAAAATTGGTCAATATGTATCCCTATATACTCCATTTACTTGTGCTTTCAGGATTCTTTCAAGGGTGCAGGTGGTATTCAAAGGACGTTACTTTGGCGTGTAACGCCTGGAAATTTAAATAAAGCAAAGTGATTATCCTTAATTCCTCCCACATGGTGCTGCAAAAAATTAAATATAATTTTGATAACTTCAAAAGCTATTATACAGGGTGTACCAGACCACCCGGATAGGGCATTTTTCTCGAAAACTACTGAGCCAAATGATTTAAAACAAAAAAGTCAGATAGGGAAGTGTCCCCAAATTTTTCGTTTCTGATGTTTTCAAAAGTCCCCGATGGGCCCTTGGGGCGGTTTTGGGGGGGTTCAAACAAATTTTCCAAGTTTTCTTGAAAAAGTCTCCAATAAAGGTATTAAAAAAGTTCATAATCGTAAAGTAGAAGTAATTAGCGACATTTTTGCTCCTATAATTTTTTTCCAAAAACCCCAAACTTTTTGAGTTTTGGATTTTTGTTGAATCAGCCTTTTTGACCACCCTGTTCAAAATTTCTCAAAAAGTATTACACATTCTTAAAGAACAGATCAGTACCTTTCGATCGATGTGCCACTTGTTACCTTTAAGTTTAAAAATAAGGTATTTTTAAAAACCAATATTACCAATATTATATAAAGAAATATTTCGAGGTCTGGTACACCCTGTACTTTGAAGATCACCTTAAAATAGAGATCAAAATTTCAAACCTGGTTGCTTCATATACAAACGATTCTTAGACACCCAATATCATTACCATAGTGGTATAGCCTCTCGCCGCAACATCTGACGTTTCGGTCACATGTCAAGTAGCCGATTGACTGTTAGGGATGATACTATTGGAGGAGGAGAGAGATAGGGAGTTGACAAAGAGAGGAACAAGGGAGGAGGAAGAGCAAGTAAAATGGTAATGTTCTGAGTCCTCAGTACAATGGACAGATTATCCGCCCACAGTTGGTAGAAATATCGTCAAGATTTGGGCGCATATTCTCCTAAAATAGGTGGATACTTCGCCCACGATTCGTAGAAATGTCATCAAAAGTTGGTAAATTAGTCCGCAATCAGTTGGTACCCAACTACTTGGGGACTCATCCTTCAATTATAGCTGGTTACATACATAGGACGGAAAAAGTTGACGCACTGACCGTCAACTTCGACGTCTCAGCCCTCAACCCTTTTTCCGTGTGGAAATATTGTGCACCGTATACCAAACCACCCGGATAGGGCATTTTTCTCGAAGACTGCTGAACCAAACGATTTGAAACAAAAAGTCAGATTGAGAATTGACCCAAAATATTTCATTTTAGATATTTTCAAAATCCCCCGACAGCCCTGGGGGTATTTAGGAGGTTCCAACAAATGTTTCAAGTTTCAAGGCGAAACTTAGCTCGTAAAAATCTAAGGACAATCTTTAATTCGTCGATAGTACATAATCAGTATGCTAATGTTTTTTTACAAAAGAGAAAAAAATGCAATTATGTTCATGGACTGATGTTGAAAAAAAAATCCAAAGTTCGGTTCACCGTGCGGTGGGTACAGTGGCGACAAATTTACGAGTTATGGCGAGAGGCTCGAAATATGAATTAGATGAATAGCTGAATTGTTAGGTGCTTAAGGTGGCTGTGTGGCGTGGTCCAGTGTGTTTATGACCAAAGTAATAACAGTGCATCAAAATTAACATAATACCCACGGTTGACGACTACACACACTTGATCGAAACATGAATTTTTCCGGACATAAAAAGTTGTTATTTCTATTGCTTTAAAAAGCATTCTAGCGCTAATATTTTCTTGAGGCAACCATTATGTGTGACTCATTTGAAGCTCTAACGTGAATCATTTTACACATTTTTAAGTTATCATGCGATGGGTCAGTTGCAAACTTTTGCTACAGCGATATAGAGGGTTAAATCTTAAGTAAAATCACGTGAAAAGTCCATTGGTGGTATCAGAAAGTCATAAAATGCAGTAGTAAACTTAGAAGAGGCGTTTAACTGAAACCCAATAAGGCGGTAAAATATCGAGCAACCTGTGCGCACGCACCGTGAACATCCATGATGGCCAACGTTAACAAACTCACAACATCGGAGGTTATGAGCTTGTTTGCGTTGTGATTGGTTGTGATCGATGTAGTGAGGTTGGCCATCTTAGATGTTCAAGGTGCTTGCATACAGGTTGCTCGATATTTTACCGCCATCTTGGATTTCAATTAAATGCCTCTGGTGAATTCGTTATTGCATTTTATGACTTTCTGCTGCCAACAATGGACTTTTAACGCGATTTCACGTAAGGTTAATCACTCTATAGCGCTGTAGCAAAAGTTTTTAACAGACCCATTCAATGTTCATAAACTTGATTTTTATTCTTAAAATTTTGTCCGGAAAATTCAATGTTTTGATCCACAGTACGCTGTTGCTAGGGTATTCCGCTGCGGGTGCCGAGAACTCAGTGCCCTGTTGACCACCTGGGAGCTTAAAACCGAGTGCCCATAGCCCATAGCCAATAGTACGATTGCATAACGTGAATATAGTCGCTCAGTCAACCAGATCGACGCTACGAGACACGACAAGACAAGACTGGACGAGCGGCACTTTTGATTCGGGCAACATTGTTGAGCGTTGACGGTCAGAAATTATTTTAGAGCCGTTCACCAAATACTATACTTATATTTTATTATTCGAGGAAGATTTGAGATTCGGAACTTTTCGGGTGGGGGTAGGGGACACCGAACGTTGGAATCAACAAAATCACTTCTAGTCATTCAGGAGCATTGTTTACTGTCGTATCCCACCTCTGAGTTACTATTTTCACCCCCTCTCTAAAGAATGTCTTCAAATGAGCAAAAAGAGAGGGCTATATGAACTCCTAGAAGCGACCGTGACCTCTTGAACGCTTCGAAACACATTTCAAATGCAACCACGGGACTTTCGCCCCAACCTCTGCCTTCTTAAAACACTAGGTTTCAAATAGGAGGAGAAAGAGGATACGTCTCTGAATTCGCCACTGCCTGGATTAAAGAGCTTAGAGCTTTTAAAATCACGATCCACCATCCTGGTCTCGGAGGCTGCTTTGTCCGAAGTCCAAAAAGTACGATCTTTAATTGAGGCAGCGAGATTGCACTTCCGCAAGGTCAAGGCAAGACTCGGCACTGACGTAACGAAGAAATACAGGTCCACGAACGCCGCACCTTGATACTGAAAGAAATACAAAACGGTTCAGTGGCGTAGCTTCGATCTGGCAACGCTGTATTCTATCCATTTAAAACTGTGAAAAGGATCGAACTAGTGGTTGAGCGGTGAACGCTTTCGAATTCGATCTTTTGCACGGGTTTTAATGGTCGAAACACACCATCGCCGGATTTCACGCTTTGCCCCTGATCCTGATATTGATACACGATCGACTTAAAGTATAACGTGTAATCGATTAGTGTAAAAAATGTTCATTGTTACGGCGATAATTATCCTCAAAGCCGACCTTTTTCACGAGTTTAAATGCAAAAGTACAATATGGTATCTACTAAATTACTCACTTCACCATTGGTTATAAATAAAATAGACTGAGATGATTTCATCTCGGGGATGCTTACCACAAAGTTTATTCGTACTGTTGAATTTTCAAATCAAAGATAATTTAGAGGATAAAAACTTCTTGGGATCACATTCGAGCAAAAGTTCTTACC
Source organism: Trialeurodes vaporariorum (assembly GCA_011764245.1). Lineage (NCBI taxonomy): Eukaryota > Metazoa > Arthropoda > Insecta > Hemiptera > Aleyrodidae > Trialeurodes > Trialeurodes vaporariorum. The sequence continues at coordinate 29,723,710 of VMOF01000220.1, forward strand.
TGCAACACACAAAAAATGAGTAATGTTACAAGATAACAGGTAAGAGCACGAGTCAAAACATAAGATACTGATTCAAATTCAGGGGACGGAAAAATAGGGTGAAATTGTTTATCAGTAGTTTTTACAGTTTTTGTGTACTCGGAATCACTGAGATAAAAACACTACGAAGTACAAACTCTGGAATTATGGCGTGGAATTTGTTCTTAATTTGTTCCTATTTGTTCTTCTATTCCGAAGACGCCCCGGCCTTCTGCTGGTCCGTAGATAGAGCCAAAAAACAAAATGGCGGGCCAACTTCACGCTATCCCGCCCATTTTTCGAAAAACGGGTAGTCGAATTTGTTCTTTGTGCCAAGAAGTTTGTTCTTAATTTGCTCTTCACAATGCTCTTCACAGAATTAAAATCGAACAAACCATCACCGAACTATCGTCCAAAAAAAAAAAAAAAAAAAAAAAAAAAAAATGGCTGGCAAACTTCACGCTATCCCGTCCGTTTCCTAAAAAAGGCTCGTAGGATTTGTTCCTCACGGCACGGAATTTGTTCTTAATTTGTTCTTCACAATGCTCTTTCCAGAATTAAAATCGGACGAACCACTACCGAGGTATCGTCAAAAAAAGAAAATCGCCGGCCAACTTCACGCTAACCCGCCCATTTCCTACATAGGGTATCCCAAAAGTAGTGAGACTAATGCTGTAATTTCCGAACAAAACAAGCTAGCTCAAAAGATCAACTCATTAGCTTTCGATTGAGTCCAATATGAGCACAATCGGTCAAAAATTGACTGAGTTATGGCAATTTGAAAATAAAAAAATGTTGACCCCCTACGGTTTTTTTAATGAATTTTATTCTTACAGGAACTGCTAAGTTTAAGCTTCGTCTGCTCTTCCCTCCGATTCTACTGCCAAATCCTTTTCTTTTTCAAAGTAGCGACCATTAAACTGGATACATTCCCTCATTCGTTCTTGCCACCTCACTGTCATGGTTTTCTTGAATTCGTCCGTCGAAATCATATAGTGAAAAACTTTTGAACCTCGGATTGGATCTCAGCTTTTGATTGGAATATATGCGACCGCGGAATGCTTTTTTAAGCACCGCGAATAACCAAAAGTCACAGGGCGCAAGATCTGGACTGTAGGGTGGATGACCGATGGTCTCTATTCCATTTCTGTTCATAAAGTTGGGAGTGCAAACTGAGTGTGTGGTCTGGCATTATCTTGATGCAGCATCCAAGATACTTTCAAATTCGGCCGTTTCCGAGTACCAAAAACCGTAACCTACGGGCGAAAACTTACCGCATGTTGTCGATGCGATCAGCTGATGAGCGTTATCAGTCTGATTGCTATGACAGCAGCATGGATTAGATAGGATGACCATGTAAAGGTGTTGCCATCTCATTTCTTGATAAATAATGCACGGAAAAATCCTATGCTTCACTTTTCGCTACGAAAAAGTATTCGATAAAAAACCGCAGGTGGTCAACATTTTTTTTCATTTCCAAATTGCCATAGCTCGGTCAATTTTTGACCGATTTTTCTCATCTTAAACTCAATCAAAATCTAATAAAGTGATCTTTCAAACGAAATCAAGACCAGGTCGCTAGCTTGTTTTGTTTGGAAGTTACAGCATCAGTCTCACTACTTTTGGGACACCCTTTGTAAAAACGGGTCGTAGAATTTATTTCTCGCGGCAGGGAATTTGTTCCTAATTTGTTCTTCACAATGCTCTTTACAGAATTATAATAAGACTAACCATTACCGAGCTGTTGTCAAGAAATCAAAATGGTGGACCAAATTCAGACAATCCCGTTTATTGCCTAAAAACAGGTCGTAGAATTTGTTCTTCTTGGCATGGAATTAGTTCTTCTCAGTGCTTTTTTCGAAGGAACGAACACCTTTGGAGTTTAGAAAGACACATAGAAAAAGAAAATCCAGACACATAGAAAAAGAAAATCCTGATTTCGCCTCAGAGCATGGTCAAAGACTTCTCACGACAAAGCTACAGTTTTTAATCAAACTTGTAAATCCTTCCATACAAAAAATATGAAATACACTTGACTTATTCATGTGTTGTTGTCTATATCACATCAAGCCTTCCTTGAAAAATGTCAGTTGCACAGACTAACACTGAATTTGATGGCAATAGTACACGGCAGAGGCGTTGGCTCGAGCAATTTGGCAACCTTGAGTTTTGTCATTGTGAATCCCCTGAAGATCGATTATTTACGAAGGTTTAAATGGAGAGAATCTGTTGTTGCCGCATTGCACGAACCGCCATTGGAGCACAGATAAGTCCCATTGTAGGTTGGGTGCAATGTTGCATGCAGTAGCAAAATTATTTAAGTTAGCCTGCTTTTCGGACTCGCAGATTATAATAGCTCGAGGCATGGTGACCCACTGCGCGACGAAATGGGTCATGCCACGAAAATGATAGCTCCAATTTGCGGGAAATACGTATTTGTTCGCTGTAGCCGCACTTCTTGTACCACTTTCTAAGCAGTCTCTTGCCCGCGGCTTTGTTGAATATCGGTAAAATATCATCTAACTCTTAAGCAGTGTCTCTCCTGTTCATTGGACTCGTTTTTCCGAGTGTCATTGTCATTTTTCGGAGATTAAGTTGGAATTATGCGTGTCAAGGTAAGTTCCCGAAAGAGCGTTGTTTTCCTTATTTACAGTTGATAATCGTTAGAGATATTAGTTGCACGATACACCACACACCACATCACACCGGGTTTCAAGAATGTTTTATGACGTAATAATTTACAATGTGTATAAATGTCTATTTATAATTTGTAGATAAATACTAGACCCCACTGGTGCATTTACGTATTACGATAAAATTTCGAAGAGTAAAAATATGCCTTGCTTATTTCGGAGATTTAGTTTTGCTGCAATTTTAATAGGAGGTACTTACATTCTAAGGTCCTGCTGACCCATATTTTTTTAATAAAACTAAAACAATCGAGTAATATTGACACTTATTAGGAACAATCTCCCCCTCCTAAATGTCATTATTTTATTTTTAATTTCTGGGTACTTTCTAAGTTGAACAAGTTTAGTCATAGTTTCGTCTGCGAACGTTCAGTAGACCAATTTTCAGATTGCAACCTCTATCTTGTGATATCGTTTGAAAAGAAACAAAATGTTAAGACCTTTTTGCCCAACCCGGCGGTCGATATCGTTTTTCGTTATCGATGGTCAAAGTTCTATCTTCATCCCTTTTAAATAAATCAGCACTCCCATTTAAAAAGTCGGAATTAAAAAAAAAGAGTCTTACCTACTCAAATAAGCAAGTACTTTTCAGAAAAAAATACACGGAAAAAAAAGATTAGTGAAATTAACCATACGATAGCTGATTTTGGCACCTGCTAGATGTTATGGTAAACTTGACCAGAAGTATGGTACATTTACCGATACTTTGAGTAAATTCGACATGCAATCAGGTAACATCTCCTAGTACCTAGTCAAAACATAGTATACTTTTGGTTAACATTGCCATAACATCTAGCAGGTGCCAAAATCAGCTATCGTATGGTTAATTTCACCGTAGTTTTTTTTCCGTGTACGATTTTGACAGAAAATTTAGTCAAAATTTGGTTTTCCCCAACAGTTTTTAAAAAAAATTCCCCTCAGGAGGGCTACCTCAAAAATTCCGAGGGACGATCCCTATCAAGTGATACATCGCTCGAAAGAGCACACAAAACTGAGCATTTTGGTGCAATTCACACTTCGCAGATCGATATCGTTTTTAATTTTCGATCTATCGAATGGCAAAGTTATACTTTTCCGGAGTCACATTGCGATTGATCGAAATTTAAAAATGACATCGACCTGCGGTTTGCGCCAAAATGCTCAGTTTTGTGTGGTCTTTCGAGCGATGAATCACTTGATCTGGGTTCTCGTGCCTCAAAATTTTCGAGATAACCCCCTGCTTCTGCTGAGGGGCAATTTTTTTTAAAAGTGTTATGGGGGGTCTGAAACCAAATTTTGACTAAATTTTTGTCATGACTGTATTTGTTTCTGAAAAGAGCTTGCGCTTATTAGAGTTTTTTAGCACCACTTAAGGGCGCCCCCGAAAATTTCGATACGCCATTAATTAGATCATATTGGCTGAGAGGAGCCCGAAAGCTTCGGTTTTTTAGGTGAAATTGCGTTCAAAAGATATGGCCCCGGTGCGGGACTTTTAGATACTTCTGTGCATTACGAATACGTAGTGCTTCTACATATTTCTTCTTGGTCAGCGTTCAAGTCTCCCATGAAGAGGGGCAAAATACAAATCGAAACTAGTTTATCAGCAAACAACCCAAGAACTTTAAACGGATTCATCTTTGGTATTCCTTAAGGGGGTATCCTACCCAAAATTTTTTTTTCACCAGTTAACCTCCAAAATTTCTGAAATTTTGGCAACGAAATAAGCACATTGAAACTAGGCAACCCTGAAATTTTTGTTGTGGTGGTTGCATACCTGCCCCTGAAATCTAATAATAAGCAGAAAAAAAGGTCGTTTACAGGAAAGTTGCTAGAGCCTGATATAATTGCTCTATCGACTTGTTCTTTGGCTCAAATGATGCACAATTAGATTCTCTGTGATCTGTTGGAGACAGATTTTTTTTTTTCAATGCTTAGTTGCCCGGGTAAGAATTTTTCAATGGCATCTATTTTTTTTAGCTTACTTTTTCACTTTGAACTTTAATTTGCAAAAAAATATTGAGGGTAGGTTAAAAATCTGATTCCAACAGATCACAGATAATACAATTTCGAACATTTTAAAAAAAACATGAAGTCTGTAGCTCAATTAGGGACTGAGATACCAACTTTCCTGTGCGGCAAAACAGGGGAAAATTAACATGCTCTAAAAATGGAAAAAGAAAATAACAAACATTTATTTTTTGCTCACCATAGATGTGTAAATTATTGGCGCATGACTTTAAATTAATTAAAAATATTTCTAAGCCTTTCAAAAAAAAAACCAAAAATATCACGTTCTTCACGAGGATTTCCTGAACAAGAAAAGTCAAAAAAGTCAAAATCCCCAAAAATTGCTAAAGTGACCCAAATTTAGGGTAGGATACCCCCTTAAACAACTTCATGGGAGACGTGAGCGCTGACCAAAAAGAAATATGCAGAAGCACTACGTATTTAAAATATGCAGGGGTATCCAAAAGTCCCGCACCGGGGCCGTAACTTTTGTGTTTACTTTGCAGTGAAATATTCGTGTTTCTCAAGAAAATAAGCTATTGCATTGCAGATAAATGGATTGTCAGATTGCGAGAAAACCTGTAAACGTAAAAGTGTCAAACTCGCTCCACAAAAAGTAAACGTTGCTCGGAACTCGAATCACCCGCGTATGTATTTACTACGTGCGTTCACCAAAAATAATCAATCATATCTTCCTAAATATTCTCCTCGTTTGACGACTCATTTCTCACATCGATGCTTCCATTGATCGAAACACTGGTGAAACTGCTCCAATTTGATTCGGCAAAACTCAGGTAGAGAAGTTTCTTAAATGTCCACAGTTGTATCGAATCTCCGAACTTTCAATGCAAATTTTAATGTAGGAAATAAGAAAAAAATCCGCTGGAGTGCGGCGAGGTCCAGGGAGTGAGGCGGATGAGGAAGGATACTCACCTCATTTTTGGCATCAAATTCGCGAATCAAAAAATCGCGACAAAAATTGCAAAACGTTTCTCGGATGATCTGAATCATTCGAGTAAAGAATGATAAATTCATTGAGGTTATAAAGATTGGTGAACAGCGCGTGATTTGGGAGTTTATCGGCTATTGGATACACCCCCGAGAACGCTTCTGTGGGACAGTTAGTTTACAAGATACAGAAATCCAGGAACTTGTGGTACAGAAGTCGTATTAGAAACTCCCTCAAAACCTGCCTACGCAATTCAGAAAAGTTGAATGTCTTCATTCATTTGAGCTAAAGCTTCGTCCATTTCTGTGCCATGCCTCTGTTTTCACACTGAGAGATTTTTTTTTTTTTTTTTAATCCAAGGTGTATTTCGTTTGTGTTAAAGAAACTGCACAGTCAAATGTTGACTGTGGGAGAATTTTTTTAATCCAAGGAAAATATCTGCTGATACGAGTAAAAGATTGAAAAAATTTACTTCGCTCAAGGAAAACTCACAAGTAAATGTGTTTCCTTATTTTTAAAAAAGTGATTTCTCTTAGTACATAAGAACGAATTAATTCGCCTTCTTTATTCCTTTTTTCTCTTTCAACAGGCCATCTGCACACTGATCGTTTTCCTCACGATCGGCACCACACAAACCCAGTCTACTGACGTCACCAAAACAAAGGAGAGGATGGGACACTACAGAACCAAGCCGGGGTATTCTAGCGGCCTTGGATCGAGCCAACGCAAATCGCAAAGGGACGAGTCGGCGGCCGAAAGCGGAGAAAGCGGAGAGAGAAGTGACGGCAACAATCTCCGGGCACAGAGTCAAGATCCCGGTAACCACAATCATCCCTCGACGAGGAATAGCGGGAGTGGTGGAGGGGGCAACGGTGGGGGTGGGGATGGGGGTGGAAGAGAAGGAGGAGGAGGAGGCGATCACAGCCACTCTTTTCCCCACCATTTCAGCTACGGCTATTCAATTACGGACCACGACTACGATCAGAGGGTCCAATACCAAAGCCGACATCCCCATCCAACCCCCCAACACTACTTCAACAACCACCATCAACATCACCAGAGCCCTTACGATCATCACCGCGGATTCCAGCACTACGAGAATCACGACGCGACGCCCAGACCAGAAAAGGAGCATAGAAGAGCACCTCCGCAGGAAACGCACCTGCCGCGGAACCGAGGCCTAGCGCCCGGCCACATAGGCAACACCTTGAGCCACCATCAGCAACACGCGACGAGGACTGTGATACCTGTGGCGCGGTTTGCATCGCCGCTTCCTTATCAGATAGGCTACTCTCAGCCTGCAGCCGTCACCCCATTCGGATTCTTGCCGCACGTGGCAGCGGCGCCTCCTTTCACTTACCTGGCGGGGCCTACACCTGTCATAGCTCCCCAACAGTTGTCCGCGGTGGTCGCCTCGGCGTCCCACGGGGCACAGATTGCCATCCCTGTGACGGTGCCAGTCGTTGACCATATCAATGTCCCCCAAGAATCGGAGGATGCTCAACCTCTACCCGCTCAGACTATCAATGAATGAAATCGATAGATAGGTCAATTAGGCGTGTCAATGGGTCTGTTGCAAAATTTTGCTACAGCTATACAGATGATCCATTCTAATGTGGAATCGCTTTATAATAACAATGATAGCATTAGAAAGTTCCGAAATCGACGCAAAAACTCAATGAATACGTTTAACCCTTGCGTGCTCAGGAAAGGGGGAGAGAAAATTTCACTTTAATCCAGCTTTTTCGAAGATGAAAAGCTGAAACAACTAATCACTTTAAGCTTCCAGGTATTCCTCCATTTAGACTTTCTGACAAAAATCGTAAATTTTTATATTTCCCTGTAGTTATTGGCAAGTAATTAGATGTTGTGCACCCCCCCCCTCCTTGAAAATTAACGCAATGGCCTGCAGTTCGTAGGAGAAAAAAATTGTTTTTGCGTGATCTTAAGACTTACTGTACGCAGTTTCAGAACAAGTAATTTTTTGGTTTTATCTTGTTGAGCTTGAGTAAAATACTTACAAAACCTTAAAGAAAGGAAAAAAAATGAAACTTAAACTGTGATTTATTGAACGCTTATTAATTTTGTCAGATTTGTGTAATTAGGTGTAAATAAAAAAATATTTTGGTAAATTTTCGACATCTTACTTCCGCTTTAAATTATGAAAAAGGCCACAGAAAATAAAAAGCGCCTTAGATATTTGCAGCGTGCAGCATTGAAATACGTCTCAATAGTAAGACACTACATTTAGTACTTTGAGTGGATTAATGGGTCGGTTGCAAACTTTTGCTGTGGCAATTTCAAGCACTGACTTCAATGTAAAATGAGGCAAAACGATGCGCACATGACTTGAACTGGTTAAGACTCGGTCCTTAATTCAAAAACAGCAAATGAGAAACCACTCCCTGATTCTACCGCTAGAATCTTTTGAGTCATGTGTCTTTCCGTTCGTTTTTTTTCTTAAATTTAGGAATATCTTTCATTCATTTTAATATGCACACATTGGCCATGAATGTATCATTTACAATAGAGACAATCGGCAAATGCGCTGTCGCAACATTCGAACGAAGGGAAAATATAAGTTTGAATGTGATTTCTAATCACAAATTCTTCTTTCTTGCAACGTCCAAAATTATTCTTACGATTCTTCTTTCTTCACCGCGCACAGTAAATTTAGGAAGTTCCCTTAGGGCGTGATTAGAGACTCAAAGAGACCCTTAGAGACTAAAAAAAAAAAAACTTCTTCGAGATAGCCTTAGCTTGAGAATTCCTTGAGATTTTCCCATTTAACCTGCGAATAAGGAATGCAAGGAGCAAAAAGCAGAAGCAGAGCGATTGATGCGTTTCTAAGGCACTTTTCCAAGTTAGATCGTCAGTTCTTGGAAAAATGCCTCCAAAACGCACCAAAATGGACCATTCCACTTTGAGATCGAAAAAAAGTAACAAAAAATCAGTGAAAAAAGTAATGAAAAATCATAATTTTTTACCTTTCAAGCTTTACTTTTAAACTTACCAAAGACATTTCTAGGTTCAGCTTACTTGAAAAGTGTTCTCCGTGATTGAATTGGGCTTGAAGGTTTATGAATGAAACCACTTTTGACGATCTCAGACCATAGTGTACTCGTTCCTCTACTGCTGCTTACACATCATTCCTCATACACAAGGTAAACGAAGAAATCTTAAGAAATTCTCAATTTCAAGGCCATCTCAAGGAGGTTTTTTCATTTAGTCTCTGAATTGCACCCTTAGCGCCTCGTCCCAAAAAATACCGCCACTGATTTGCTGTGCGTATGATTAAAATTGAGAAAATAGAGGAGAATTTTCAAAATTGTGAGCCTTAGAGAAACGGACAAGCTAGGATTCTGTACGACAGTAGGAAAAATTTCAGACCAAGATCATGAAAATCGGTCATAACACTGATTTCAGCAGACCTGTAATTATGTTCGTGTCTATTATACGAGACGTCATGCGCTCGGCGTTGTGGAATACCATCTGCACAAATAAAAATCTAAACATTTCAATCTGTCAGCTTTTGCACTCTAAATACCACTACCCATATTTGTATGCTATCTTATTCGTAGTCCTAGATCCGCAAAACAGCAGCCCTGCAGCAACTGCGGAAGAAGCTATACAATTTCACGACATATATTCACCCCAAGATGTTACTCATACGACACCTTCACATCTTGATTAAATTTGATCTCGGATAAATCTATCGAATCCAACTTGCATTGGGCGTTATCACAGTTCACAAGGGAGCGCGTTACAGCGGTACACTACTTCAGGCAACGCGACAACCACAGCGTAGTATAGTAGGGCAATTGAAAGGTAAGAGCACTTATCTTTCGCCACGCTACCTGCAGCTCGAGCTATATGATATTCGGTAATGGCCCCATCGCGATCGCGCGGCATGGCATTACTCAAATACTGAGACCTGCGCGCGCAGCTGAATACTGTGTAGCGTATAGTCGGTATAGTGCATTCGGGCTGAGAGAGATTCGAACTCGAAACCAGAACCGCGCGCGCGCGTCCCTCGCCGCCATTAGATAATCGCAATTAGAGTCTCCCTTTGCCCCGGGCCGTAAGAAAATTACCGATCGTCGGTGATCCGTCGCAGAAGTATATCACACAGTTAACGCACCTGAAAACGCCAATCATACACACACACAAACACACTCTTTCATAAACACAGTCATACATGCACACTACTGAAAGCCATTGACTCACGGAATAAAAATATTGCTACACGCAATTAAGTGTTTGTTTACGAGCTGCACGCGAATAACTTTGAGCGCTGAAAGATCGACGCCCGCGTCGGGTGAAAAATAGAGCGGTAAAATCGTTAAAATAATACTGACGCCTTACGAACGCCGTATATGATACGGATTATAGGCAGAGGCGGCTCGTAAATGATTGCGATGCGTCGACATCGACACCTCCTGCATAAAAATCAATGAGAAAGATCGATCAAAAGTAGCGAAAATGGACAGAAAACGTAAGGTTTTGCGGAAGTTTCCCTCGGTGAAAAACTTGCGTTGAACGGTCTAATTGGGATCATCTTTTTCACGTAAACAGAAGTTTCACGGGTGGTTTTACTGCAGTTGAAGGGATTTTTTTTCGGTGAGGCTGCAAAATAACGAGAAAACTTCGGGATTACCATATAAGTATATACACCGGTACTCTGATTTTCTTTAAAAATATAAATACCGATATGTATGAGAGAAATTATCCCAATTTGTTTTCAGTTCTTTTGAGGCTTTATCGGAAAATTTCTATTTAAGTGCAGTAAATCCTCCCGTAAAATATCCGTTTTTGTTATATAAATAAAAAAAAGAAGAAAAAGAAGAAGAAAAAAATTATTCCAATCTGACCATTTTACGCAAATTTTTCTCCCGTCAAACTTGCGTAAAACTTTACGTTTTCGGTCCATATTTGCTCCTTGGGATCCTTAAATGGCTCGGTTGATTATTCAAATGACCAATCCATACTTATACATCCGTTCAAACGGCAAGTGAGGGAAAACATTTTTAAGCGCTTATTGAAATCATTTTGCTCAAGTAAGATGTAGAAACAAGCCATCATGATAACGCGAAAATACGAATCTTCGTGGCGCGAAGACAGCTGAACCTTTTACTGCTAATATTTTCACATTGTATCGACGCTTGAGGTATACGCACTCGGTAGAGGAAAAAGTATCGATCGAACATCTAATTCGACCTTTTGCACGGGTTTAAAGGTACAACATTTAACGCTGCCAAACTGCACTTTAAGCCACTGATTTTATGATCGACCGTATTAAATCAGCTTAAAATTTTAATTAAAACAAAGCGCAGACCTTTTGTTTACCTTAATCATGGCAGCATGAGAAATTGAACTGAACGGAGATTATAAGCATTTTGATCGGAGAGTCGCGCGGACAATTTGAAAAAAAATCAGTAATTTATTATGAGCAAGGCCATCGCCGGATCACGGGCCGGGGTAAACATAACCTTTGGTCCCCCCTCCTCCCCCGAGATTTACACATAAACTCCTTAGGAGGGAGTAAAAGCGTTAACGCCCTTTAAAAGAGATTATCTGAGCCCCCCATCTGCAACAGAAATGCCACGGTAGCCGGAGTAGCGATAATGCAGTGGCAATGTTGTCAGATTAATCGGATTATAACACGTAAAGTCGACTCCTAGAGGTAGGCTATCCGCGATACTAATTTCATAGAATGAACTGGGCTTAGGCTATACTAACCATGAGGCTGACTAAATTTTCAGGGACAGTCTTTAATGAGGCGAAAAAACCCACTGTAACATGGAAAATAACTAATTCCCCACGACCCACGGAACGCCCATGGTCGCAGTAAACATTCAGCCTAGAGCGCTAGGTAGAGTTCATCCGGCTGTGAGTAAACTTTTGAACGCCTTTGCTACAAGCTTTTTAAAAGCCCATTCGGAAGTTAAACCCAGCAAAAATAACGATAAAAGCACTAGGCTTTTACACTCTTAAACTCACGCAGTGCGCATTGAAAAACACGAGCGAAGTGGCGGCGTTTGGCACTGATAATCGAAGATCCCCCCCCCCCGGCAGTTTGTATTAGCAAAACCGAAAAAGGAAGTACATCTTGAAATACACTACACATACATACACTTGAAAATATCAAAGTCGCAGAACTTCCGGGATAGTGCGTATTGATGCGTGTTCTCTTTTGTTTGTTAAAATACACACTTTAACCCTCTGATTAAGGTTCAGGTTAGTAACGAGAGCCTCACTCTATCGTTTTTATCTATAGGAAATATAGTTAAATTTTCGTACTCGGGGGAGTTGGAATTGCCTATACGACGAGTTGAAGGCTCCCGGAGATATACTGTAGGTGTTTCATCGACAATCGCGGATATCCGGAATGAAGACTGAAACACTATAGAAGAAAAACGAGTGGTATACCAAACGAGTTTACTCGGGCTTGACTCATAATAGGTTAAACAACGTTTACTTTCAAACATCTTTGGGAAATTATGGAAAAATTGATACCAAACAGACCCATGAAAAAAGGACTTTTTTTCCCCCTTTTTTCAATTTTTTCATCATTTTTTAAAGTAACATGAAAACTTCACAAATCAATCAGAAGAAAAAAATAAAAAATGAAAACGATAAATACTGGAAAAAATGCAACGTTGCATTCCGATTCTCCTCCATAACATCACAGTTTTTATTCTAGACGAACCGGGAACGTAGCCGTGCACCTCAAACAACCAAACATCGATAATGCTATAGTCGCGCGTAAGCCAATGAAAAATAGGAAAACGTTAACAGAATTTGGTCCTAGATGAACTTCTTACTTTTGACTTTCGGCCACGGATGGGAGTTCAATGCCCAATGGTGGGTCGTTACACGATTCTTTCTCTTGTTTGTAACCAGGAGGTCCCCGAGCTGCTGCAATCGATACTTTCTATCGCTGTACTGAAACAGTCTATCAGGTCTTCAGATGCTTATCGCGGACATCTACATCGTAACAGAGGCCTACTCGACCAGACAAACAGACGTCTTAGGTCGAAACATGACATGGCATCACTGCGCGGTGGCTCATAAACAGAGTGGCCGTTTGACAATCATTAACCTACTTCATGAAACCCCGGACAACCACACAGGCAACTTCAACTGCCGCGATGAAAAACAACGGTAGCAGTCAACAACATAAATCAAACAATTGAAATCGCCGGCCACTTGAGACTTGAGCTGGTATTTGTTTTAGAAGCGAATAACAAATAAGACGACAGAAGAGAGCCAGAGAGTTCTCGTCCTGTCGCGCCGTGTGCCGATGTGTCACGGCGCTGAACATGCGCGGTGCGAATCAAATAGCCGTCAAAGGGGGCGTGGAAGAGGGGTAGAAGGAAACGGACGGTATGGAGGGGGAGGGTCGCGCCGCAGAAGAAATTGTGAATGAAAGCGATTTTAATCGACGCCGACGGACGGGTTAAGATCTTAGACGGTGTCAGACAGTCGAGTTCCTTCACACCTTGTTTAAGCTGATTCAGCTGATACTTGATGGATTGGTTAAATACTATCGGTCGGTATCGGAACGGATAAAATTGTCATTCGCAGTTATGAAGGATTACTCCGAAATGAATAAACTGTTTTAGTAGTGCAATATCTCGTATCGAGTGCAGTCCTAGGCGACCTTTAGTTCCACACAAAATGTGGTTCGATATATTTCCCCCTTAAGCGCATTTTTGAACGGTTTACGCAATTAAATAAAAAAACCATAGATTGCGATGCGACCTATTTGCGATTAAGAATTATACGTCCTCAATAATGCTTCCTTATGCCTGGTTCCTCGACTAAACTGCCGAAGTGAGCAACATATTACAGATTAAACTATGCATTTGAAGGTTGGAATTACCCAAATGTTATTGTTGTTGTGGAATGGGCGGATATATGGCGAGAATTCGTTTGATTCCAACCACCAAATGCATCGTTTAATCCGTTACTTCTTGTCGATCTCGGCAATTTCAGTCGTGGAACCAGGCAAAATTAAGCATTTTCGAGGACGCAGAATTCATCATCGCAAATAGGTCGCATTAATTTTTTGATTTACAAGCCTAAATTCCCGTTCAAAAATGCGCTTATGTGGAAAATATATTGAATCAGAGTTTGTTTGGAACCAGATATCCTTGGACAGCAATCGATACGATTTTTCGCTCCACTGATATAGTCTAAACGGACGAATCTTCATCACGGCCGACACAAACATAAAGTCCTAGACTAAAATTCTCATTTGTTTATTTTCTCAAATTCTTTCTTTCTATTTTACTGCTTATGGAATCGATATTCTCGGATCCAGACTTCTTGGGGTGAAAGGGGGGGGGGGAGGGGCTCTGATTTTTCTCAAACTGCAAAACTCGCGGATTTTTATCGCTTTAAATGTTCATTGGGGTTACCTGGATCACCAAGCATGAGGATTTTGACAAATGAAAACAAATATTTTAACTCATGCCTCAAAGGGTCTAAAGTGCACACGTCACACTCGCGGCAGGGCAGCATCACCTTGTTGAATTCATGAAATCTTTTGAATGCACATCGCAACACAAAATCCTTGTGCAGGTACTATAACTTGCAAAAAAAGATACCCTGGTCGGAGTACTAAGTTAAATTTTTCCGTTGTTTTCAATAGAATTTTCGATTTTTTATGACGCACTATTACATGGGCATTCAGCTTGGTTCTCATCAAACACTGATTGAAAGTCACAACATTTTTCAAAGATGGTCAAGATTTAAGACAGTGAACATTTCGACCAGGGTACTTTTTTTGCACGTCAAAAGTACCATGAGAGATTCCTATCAGAGCTGCGATGTTTCCTTTATATTTAATGACATTTTTCAATTCACCTATGATTTCACCGATCGAGAAAAGGTCACAGAGTTCATTTCAGTTTATGGCTGTAACGCTCAAAATTACTCTGATTTGTAATCTTTTCTCAATCGGTGGAATCGCCGTTGAAATATTAAAATATCGGCAGGATTTTTAAAGTTAATGATGAATTGATGACCCCACTGATCGAGAAAAGGTTAATCGTCATAAACTGAACTAAGTTGTGTAATCTTTTCTCAACAGGAGGAATCATCGGTGAATTGAAAAATGCCATTGAAATATATGCAGAATGGAAGCTCTGATTCCTACCCTTTAGTATCACTTCTTGTTTACTGGCAAGGAGGTATCCGCAGGACTAACACTACCCCTTAAAGCCAGCGTAACGACCCTTCGTGTCTCTGCCCATCCTTCTTCCGATTCGGACGCCGCGTGCGTTGGAAAATGAATGAGATGGGGGTGAAATTGACCTATAGTTCAATATCCTTTGCAAGCACATTTTGTTCAAATCGACAGAGACTGAGAAAGAGAGAAAACTGGATCCACCACCTACGCAACCGTAGCAGAACTCGAGTGCTTGACCACACAATGAGCGCTCGGTTTCAGATTTTGAGGGCTCGAAATTTCTGGAGGTGGTTGAACAAAGCAGCAATCCTCTGCGTCTATAAAAAAAATATAGTTGAATGCATGCATATGACGTCAAGTTTGCGACAGAGGGGGAAAATAGGAGGCACTGGAAGGAGGGGAATGGAACGAAGGAAATTTCTTCGACGGTGACCTTTAAATCCAAAAACTCTAGACTTGTACGGTTGTACGCGTTCATAACTAGGTGCACCTTAAAATGACGGCTAACTGTTACCGATCAAACTACGGCTATACGATGTGCTGCGATTATATGTATACTGATTTTCGACCACCAAACGCTGCCTCAGACACTAAAAAATCCCGCCGATTGATTACATTAAACGATGGTTAATTCTACCGATTTTTTTTTTTTTTTTTCTTTCTGGCAGACGTCTCTCTTCCAAGTTGAAAAAAAGTGACTCTATAGGTTTAAAAAGCAAAATATGCATGCATGGAAGTTTGATACACTTACAACAATCATTCAATCGGGTCAGAATTTGAGGTCAACCAAAAGGGCCCAAGTCTCAAAGTATTGCGAGGAAGAGGCGGTTTAGTAGGGGTGGGGTAGTGGACGATTCTTCAAAGGGAGGTGTGCGTAACTTACAAGCCACCCTATGCGCGCGTCCATATAGCGACGCCGGGTGCTGATTCGTTAGTGCGTTATTTATCAAGCGGAATAGGGCCGATCGTGAAATGAAATGAGACCGTGGATTTATTAATTAAAGGACTCTGCGCGCGTCAAAAAGTGTATATTCATACATGTATACCTGCAGTCACAGCTCCCAGATAGCAAGAGTGGGGGGGGGGGGGGGGGATCAAAACTGCGAGAGTGAGGATCGCATTCGTTATACAATAAAGGGCGAGGGGTCATGAGATGGAGACCAGCCGCCGGAGGGCATCGCACACTGCACCCCGCCGCCGCTGCTCTGCATGGATCTGTCCTTGCGTGGTGACGCTATTCGACGCGACCGATCCGATGGACTCGAAAAATCCGATGGATAAAGGCCCCGCGCATGCGCACACCGCGTATCCCTGATGAAAGTGTCGGCGACCGCGACATGGAGCACAGAGGATCGATACACTGACATTGCTAGACAAGAAATTTGTTTATTTATTTATTTAGTTATCTATCTATTTATTTATTCATTGATACTGAACGGGCAAAAATGCCCAATACAAATACAATAAAAGTACAAAAAAAGTACAAAATATCGTTGCAAGAAAAATCCAATTACACAGAAATAATTTGACATTGACATTTTCCTATCAAAATCAAGTTATTCTATTCATACTAACCCTTTCGAGACCACTAGTTTGAATACATCCATTCGTTCCCAAGACTAGATCTTTTTCACACAATATCAGTTTTTTATACTGGGGGGGGGGGGACCCTCAACATAGTCATTTTGTCACGGACTCCAAAGCAATGTACCTTCAAACGTCTTTAATTGGATGGATAGACAAAATGAACATCGTGAAGCAGGGGTATTTAACTCTCCTGCGCTAAATTTGAACGATCAAGTTGTGTTTTGTCCATTACCTGAGGGCCGATCATTTACTTCATCGTTAAACCGATCGATAAGACTGTCTATGAGTGATGCTATTGGTCGAAAATTGTAAAAATTGGCTGTTGCTATGGTAACCATCGTTATAGTGTCCGTTTTTTAAAGGTTACTCATGAGTAGCCTTTATAAAACGAGACTCCTAACGATGGTTACCATAGCAACAGGCAAGTTTTACAATTTTCGACCAATAGCATCACTCGTAGACAGTTTTATCGATCGGTTTAACGATGAAGTAAATGATCGGCCCTCTGGTCATGAAAAGGTTCTGCTATAAAATGAAGCTCTTGCAGGTAAGAAGAAATTATTTTTAAATATGAACAAAATAGGAAATTATTTTAGAATTTTACTGGAACTCTCAATAAGTAGTTCTCACAATTGAAAAGCAATTCCTCAGATTAAGGTTCTAGTTCCCTAATGCAACTGGGCTATAGCTATACTCTAAAGTCCCTGGTGATTCCATCTTTACCCTGAAGACATCGAATTCCCTGACAATGCCGGGTTTTCCAGGTTTCCCTTGATTTATTTAAGTTTGCTTCGTCGCGAGCTAGCTTCGGAATTTTTCGCTGATCTCAGCTGTATTTTTGCACAATTTTACAAAGCATTCAATGGTTCATTTGCCTGTGGAAAAATGTTTCAAGAGCTCCATGATCGACTGATCTCATTATCTCGTTACCGCGCCGTTTACTTTTCATAACCTTCTTCTTTGTTTTCTTGATCGACTCTCCGTGATTGACTATGGCGTTTTGACCAGTGGTGTTGCCCAATGAGCAAAACAAAAATAATATCACAATACATCCATACAAATTTGATTCAACAACTTGGCAACGTCAGTAAATATGTGTACGTAGAATTATGAAAGTGCGTGGCAAGTTCGGCAAGCCCCCCACCGATGAATGATGAAAACAACTGCGTTCCGAACACGGTCATAACCACCCTTTTTTACTCAACTTGTAAATGGAGAAAAAATCAAAAGTTGTTGCCTGAGAGTACTTCGGAGGTATAGGAACAGAGACACTGAGAAACCCTTCGCCTGACTCGTTCCCTCGGGGGGGGGGGGGGGGGGGCAAAGTTGATGTTTTTTTTTTTTTTTTTTGCATTATTTTACATATTGTAATAATTTATTTTTATTAGCCTATCTTGCATCGAGCTATTTTTTTCCCCTCTCTTTGATGCCTGCAAAATTAATATAATTTTATCGGTGGGCGTAAAATATTTATTTAGTCGATTGAGTGTTATTTCATTTCTTCTTATAGTCTGCGCAGATTTACAACCATTCGTCTCACACGCGCGCATACAGCATAAGGGCAAGCATAGTGCGTGTGAAACCGCACAAGTTTCGCAAAGCATTCAGAATGTTGATTTTACGAATGGCTAAGAATTAAAGAACGTTTGTGGCGAACTTTTGCAACAGCAAAATTTAGCGATGGTTTCAACGTAAAGTGAGGCAAAATTGACAACGCGTGCAGTTTAAGTTCCAGATAGGGTGAAGGCGGTTGTAGGCAATCGTAGATCCAATGCGATTTTAGTATGTTTCGATAAATTCTGGCGAAAGCGCTAAATAGAAAATCTACGGATCCAAGGAGGCAAAATTCAATTGGCGGCACTGACAAATTAGACAGGAATCCCACATGCCACCTGCGCCCTGCGTAGCTCCATGATTTAAGAGCAGAGATGGCAAAGCTATGCACGTACTATGGGAGATTCCAATCTATAATTTGTCTCTTTTTCTCTAAAAACAGACAGATAAAAGCCTCAAAATAGATAGGAATCTCCCATGGTGCCTGCGTGGCTCCGCCATTACGCAAAACTACTTTAAAAGGATTTTGTGATTCGTAATATTTTAAAGGGCTCATCGGAATTTTCTCTGGATTTTACTCAATAATTAACTTTACAATCACACAAAGCAAAAGTTATTAGTTGGAGCCCCATTCGACCGACAAACGGTTAGGTGTTCATGTGTTCATAGAAAAGGCGGATCATTCCAGAACAGAGTAAGATCGATACTAATCGAACAAAAACATAACCTATAAGCGAAAAAAAAAAAGAGGACGACGACGCGTTGCAGAGTGGCAGAGTAGACGGTCTGGTAGACAGACGCGGAAGAATCAGCGCGACACAAAAGCTCGTATTTTTCGCACCACCCAACACCCACATCCCGCATCAAACAACAATCCGGGTGACACGTCACTTCTGACGGCACTCGTTGCCGTGTCGCTTGTTTTAAGCGAAACAAAACTTCAGTCCCTTTATTAGTGTGGTGTTTGGTGTCGTTGATTGTTGAGACCGCGGATTCGGAGCCGGAGCCTCAGTCAAAATTAAAATTTGCACTTCTCCTGAATAAAACAATGAATAATACTTTCAGAACTGAAATTCAAATTTACTATTCAATAAGTAATTCAAGATGTTTTAGCACAGACGTAAATTACTCTCCATGATTACAGTTGGAACCATATTGCAATCGGAGCTCCAAAGCTATAGCTGTGGTATCGCCCCAAATTGGTCTTTGTAGGATGAGTAAACAATTGAAGAAGAGTAGTTGATAATGAGATTATATTGAGATAATTATGAAATCACAAGACACTTTGGTACTTTGGTCGTAATACAGGATGGTCAGTGCGTCTGACTCTAAGGACGCGGAAAATCAGAGTAACGAGTGAGAGGGGATGTTCTGTCCCCGAACCTGTTCATCCCCGACGCTTGGCGATCCCGTTAGATCAAATCTAACGGGATTCTTGTCAGTGGAGTTGCCAAGGTCGGAATAAATTATCAGAGGGTTGCAAGGCTGGCGCCTAGCAACACTGGTCCGAGATTGAGGTGTCAAAATGAAATCAGGTTGGGCACACAACAGCTGCTCCGACTCAGGGCTCCAATCGCAATAACTCGAATGGGTCTGTTGCATGCTTTTGCTACAACAATATAGTACCTTGATTCTTATGTAAAATTCGGCGAAAATAACGATGCGCACATTAAAAAGTTCAAAAACCACTCATTACCTCAGAAAATCACTTCAATTTTAAACAGCCCGCACTAAACTAGACACTATTTGCACCGGTATACTACTACATAGACGGAACCACCGTACATAAGTAAACAACAGCGTAACTACAAAATGATGGACTTTCTTTTCTAATACGTGAAATATAAGCTGCATTTGCTGTTTGGTCTTTTCAGTTTATCAAAGATTACAAAATAATATAAGAAATGTACGCATCTAAACGAAACATTCCAATGTTTGTAAGTTCTGTTCATGTTTACATAAACGAGATGGTTCCATCTATGTACTTAGTTATAAGTCGGTGATATAGAGTCTAGTGTAGCGCGGGTTGTTTGAAATGGAAGGTATTTTCTGAGTTAATGAGTGGATTTTGAAAGTTTTTAATGTGCGCATCGTTATTTTCGCCGAATTTTACAGTAAAAACAATGAGTTATATTGATGTAGCAAAAGTACGCAACAGACCCATTGTAATCATGACAAATAATTTCTGTCTGTGCTTAAACATCTTGAATTACTTATCGAATAGTAAACTTCAGTTCTGAAAGTGTTGTTCATTATTTTCTCCAGGAGTAGTGCAAATTTCAATTTTGACCGTTACTCCGGCTCCAAATCCCTGGTTAAAACAACATTGATGCATACATGAGGTTCTTATCTGATTCTATGGCCTTGCGATTCGAAGCTTTCTAGCTTAACTTTGTATTCTTACTTTTGATATCAATTCGATTTTGAAAATATAGTAATCCATTCTAATAATTTTTTCGGCTAGACCATGCCTTCCGTGTTATACTGTGCTTTCGTTCCAAGCACGGAAAAAACGACTGGTAGAACTTACCATCTACACAGCTGATTTTGATGTCCGCTAGCAAGTATGGTAAATTTTACCAAAACATGGTAAATGCAATGTACCTTGTGGTAAATTAAGGTAACATGTTGGTACATTTTACCATAATCTAGTGAAAATTGCCATACTTGCTAGCAGACTCTAAAATCAGCTATGCAGATGGTAAATCCCGATAGTCTTTTTTTCCGTGAGTACCGATACACGGAAAAAAATCGGGTCTTCATATTTTCTACCATGATTGCTGAAAAAGCCTCAGCTACCGCGATCGAGTGTTTTTATATCATGGTAGATTTTTCGACTACCACGGTAGATTTTTCGACAACCACGGTAGATGTTTTGACTACCCCGGTGGATTTTTGCAGGTCTTGATAGTAAAAAATCTACTATGGTGGATAAAAAATTTACCGTGGTAGTCGTAAATCTACCATGGTAGAAAAAACACTCGATCGCGGTAGCTGAGGCTTTTTCAGCAATCATGGTAGAAAATATGAAGACCTGATTTTTTTTCCGTGTAAGTAAATCCCAAGTTAATACATATCACGTACGTAGTGAAATAAAATAAGTGAAATTATGGGCGCCCCCCCTGCATTCGATTTTGCAATTTTTTTTTAACAATCTGAGGGTGGTTGGTTAGTCCAAAGCCAGTGGCGAAGAGTGTAATTTGGCAACGCTGCATTAGAAGCAGTGAAATGAAGAACTTTAGAAATTCAATTAATCTGCGGATTGATACAATTGGACAACACCGCTGCACTGAATTGGAATGGCGCGTGCTAATTCGCGCGTACAGGCTGAGGCGCGAGCCGGGGGGGGGGGTCGATTGGGACAGTGAGGAGCGAGGTGGTTGGAGGGACGGGGGTGAGACGTGAGGACGCGGAAATGGGCGAATGACTCGCGACTTGAGTGATGTCGATGTTCGACTTCTCTCCCGCACCCTCCATCAACTGCATCAAATCGCACGCACCCAATTCCCTAGCCTGGCTCTGCGATGAAAGATTCAGATCGAGGCGATCCCGCAGATATAAAGATAAAAAAACATAAAGAGTGGATGCAATTAAATAGAAATTAACTTGTTCAAAAGTATCGATTCTTAAAGAATTCAGTTAAAACCCCCGAGAATCGATATATTTACATGGGTTCAAATAGGAAACAAACGATAGTCGAAAAGGAACACCAGAGCCGGCCTAGGTATCGGTGCGCTCTTTCTAAGTGATCGGCATTGAAGACGAGCAAATGGGACTCGATCATCAAGATTGAACTACCAATTACTTTTCGTAACCTAGCTGACTCAGCTTTCCTTTTGTACTAGGGATTCGGAAAATTTTCAAATCCTTGTTAAAGTGTGATCTGAGACTATACTTCAAAAATCAGGTGTAAGATCATTATATCGTGCTACACTGCTACACTCAAAGCGGAAAAAAGTGTAAACTATACACTTAAATTGGAGTTCGAAAACGGACCTATTTCCGATTACAAAATTTAAAAATAGGAGTTAGCTCGATTGAAAAAAGTAATCGGCAGTTCAACCTTTGTAATCGAGTCTCATTAATTGCTTAGCTCTGATTCTTGTTTTGATTAGGAGCTATACTATAAATCACACCTGCTTCTCACCACCGGTTGGTGGGCAGAGTGAAAATAGATCGATTCTATTTTTCTTCTTTTTTCCTCTTTTGTCATAACTCCTCTTTCTTCCGACTTTTTCGCTCCCCCCCCCCCCCGTTTTAGTTAAATCCGTCTCTTTTTCCTTCCATTTTCTCCTGATATTTCTTGCGATGCTCTGTTCCTCTTTTTATTTATTTTAACCCGCCTATTTTGTTTTCAACCCTCTGTCGTTTGGTATCCCCCACTTGATGGTGGGTCAACTTACTACTTTATAAGTGAATTTTCAGAGATCTAAGAATATTCATCCGTTATTTTGGTCTAAAAACCTATGGGAGTTAATGCAATGAATTGTATTGCAGAAAAAGAGTGCAAAAGACTTGTTTTACCGAAATGATATCTTTACCAACCTATTCTTGTAAGCGAGGGGGGAAAAAAGAACTGGTTCATTCATGTGAAGGGATGTGTCAAAGACCCCACCGTCTAAACGGAATGAAGTTCGGCAACCCTGTTTGCGATTGTATACGAGACGAGGATAAAACTGTCTGCCCACCTTTCATCTCTCTCGTAATGGATTACCTCTTTCTCTAATTCTCTAACGCAACGGCGTAGCGTTCCACGTTACGTTACGAACACATCAAATTCAAATTCGATTACTCCTTCCCCAATGCAATAATGCAATGTAGGAACACATCCGAGAGCGAAGTTCTCCGAGAGGCGATCCCGAAAGACAATGGGCCTGCTCTTTCGCGGAGATCCCAATTCTTAACGAAACGCCAACTTTGAACGACGAGCTCATCTCACGTTTTGCGGACCCTCCCTTACGGAGGAGGATTAACGCCTCATTCTTACTTTCGTTCATTCACTCACACTTTCAAACACAATAAACAATCGAGCTTGCGTATACGATGCGATGGTCCATCAAGGTTGGTGTTGGTGTTGTTGTTATTGCTGTCAACGAAAGTAAATCGCCTAGTTAATGACGGGCCTCATTCTCGAGCCCAACCAATCGGAGCACTCCAACGTAGCGATACGTACTCACAGAACTGCTTATTTGAAGATGATGGATCCCATCAAATTATTGGGTCAATCTAAAGTTAATGATATGTGTGAGTGTGTTAATGTGACGAGAACATAACCTGATGACACTTACTGGGATTGAGTGCATTCGCTCCGACATACTCCGAAGGATTGCAGCTGGGACGAGAGAAGCCTAGCGCATGCGTAGCTGTGCAAAGTGAACGCGGGGTCCTAGGAAAGATTTTTGCCCTCTAGTTTCAAACGGGCACATTATAACTCCATTGCGACGTTTCTTTCTTTTCAAATTATTATTATTTTTTTTGATACATATATGAACATAGAGAGCCTTTGAATAAACTTTTATGAATTTCACAGCATCTATGCGCATTATTAAGAGCTTTACATCTAACATTAATACACAGTTGTAATCATTGGTTTTTAGTGGAGAATCACTAATCACGGAGCTCACGTAATAGTCGATCACGCGCGGTGGAAGACTGTATTTTCGGGGACTCAAACTCAACGAAATAACACGGGAAACAGCATCCAACGGCCCCTATGTTGATTGTTGGCCGACGACCAAAACAATGATGCTTTGTTCTGATTGGCTGCTGACATCGACATTTTTTTGACATGGGCGAGATAGGTAGTAGGAGGTCTCTCTTGTCTCTCGGTTTT
Organism: Trialeurodes vaporariorum; assembly: GCA_011764245.1. Lineage (NCBI taxonomy): Eukaryota > Metazoa > Arthropoda > Insecta > Hemiptera > Aleyrodidae > Trialeurodes > Trialeurodes vaporariorum. The sequence goes on from VMOF01000220.1 coordinate 29,747,523, forward strand.
AGTTAAAAAAATAAAAAGCGAAAAGAAAGTGTGAAACGCACAATCGAATTAGAACCGTTTGAGGCAGTAGTTCCTGTCCAGTGCTGCATTGTCTTCCTGAATCCAGCTAGACATAACAATTTTTATTTTCAGTATCTTTTAACTGGACCCAGTGGCAGCTCGTTCTGTTTGGCAGTCACACCTATTGTATACAACCACAAATTATTTGCGCAAAATTGACCCACCATGAAACACTTGGACCATCTTCTTATCCTGGCGTTTTAGTCTCTACATTCTCTTCAATACAGTGGCGAATCGTACTATTTGGCAACCATGTCTTCTTGCCATTTGGACCAAGGCAAAAGTATCGATTTTTTAAGGAGTCAGTGAATCATCTGAAGATCGATTACTATACGTAGGTTCAAAATGGAGAAAATCCGTTGTTGCCACATAGCACGAGCCGCCACTGACCGGACCGGTGGAGGCTTTGAATTTTTCATTCGGCGTCAAAAGAAAATGAGTAGTTAAAATATATACCGGGTGTCCCAGACCACCCGTCTAGATACTTTTTCTCGAAAACGGCTGGGAGTTGAGATCTGAAACAAAAAAGTCAGATAGGGAATTGACCCCAAAGAATTCAATGAAAATATTTTTAAAGCCCCCCGAGGCCCCCCGGGGGGGTTTTGGGGGGGTTCGAAACACATTTTTCCATTTTTGGCGGAAAAAAGCCTATAAAAGGTACCAAAGTAAGTTCAGATTCTGAAAGAACAACTTATTGCCGACATTTTTGGTTCTATAAATTTTTCCAGAAAACCCAAAATTTTGGGGTTATGGGCCCTTTTGGGGGGAACTTTTCAATCGGTCACTGTGACCACACAATTTAATATTTTTCAAAAAACTAAAAACCATCTGAAAGAAGACATCAAGACCTTTCGATTGATGTGCCACATAATACCTAAATTTGAAAAATTAAGGCCCCCACGTAGAATCCAAAATTTGTGGGCCTTTGGGCCCCCCCCACGTAAAAAAAGTCAAATGGCAAGGTATGGCTTGTGATACATCGATCGAAAGCCCTCAAAGAGTAGAATAAGATGGCGCAATCCAAAATTGTCTACAATCATTATTTTAAAAATGGCGGCCATTTGAAAATTATGGGTGCTCAAAAGTAAGTCCTAGGAAGAGAGCCCAAGGTTGAACGATACGCGGCCTGAAAGGTCTTAAAAAATGCAAACAAATGGTACAAACCGCAAATCAATCCGCCTTTTCAATCAAAAGTTATGACCGATTGAAACTTAAAGTGCTCAATAAGGCCTATTTACGGCCGCTTAAATTTCAATCGGTCATAACTTTTGATTGAAAAGGCGGATTGATTTGCAGTTTGTACCATTTGTTTGCATTTTTTAAGACCTTTCAGGCCACGTATCGTTCAACCTTGGGCTCTCTTCCTAGGACTTACTTTTGAGCACCCATAATTTTCAAATGGCCGCCATTTTTAAAATAATGATTGTAGACAATTTTGGATTGCGCCATCTTATTCTACTCTTTGAGGGCTTTCGATCGATGTATCACAAGCCATACCTTGCCATTTGACTTTTTTTACGTGGGGGGGCCCAAAGGCCCACAAATTTTGGATTCTACGTGGGGGCCTTAATTTTTCAAATTTAGGTATTATGTGGCACATCAATCGAAAGGTCTTGATGTCTTCTTTCAGATGGTTTTTAGTTTTTTGAAAAATATTAAATTGTGTGGTCACAGTGACCGATTGAAAAGTTCCCCCCAAAAGGGCCCATAACCCCAAAATTTTGGGTTTTCTGGAAAAATTTATAGAACCAAAAATGTCGGCAATAAGTTGTTCTTTCAGAATCTGAACTTACTTTGGTACCTTTTATAGGCTTTTTTCCGCCAAAAATGGAAAAATGTGTTTCGAACCCCCCCAAAACCCCCCCGGGGGGCCTCGGGGGGCTTTAAAAATATTTTCATTGAATTCTTTGGGGTCAATTCCCTATCTGACTTTTTTGTTTCAGATCTCAACTCCCAGCCGTTTTCGAGAAAAAGTATCTAGACGGGTGGTCTGGGACACCCGGTATATGTATAGTAAGATATGCGCCGTCAGTTGTTGCAAAACAACACAACTGAGGCTAACGATAAAGACAGATTGTATAAAATTGGACCCTTAGCCGAGCACTAAGACTAAAATGTCTCTCTCTCTCTTGGACATGAAAAAAGGTTTTCAGTCGCAGACAATACATGAAGAACAAACCCAAAAAATGGGGTTATAAATTTCATGTTCGAGCCGGTGTTTCTGGCATAATTTGATATTGTCTCATCTATGCAGGTGCAAAACATTTTTTGACAGACAGTTTACAGAGAAAGAAAGCTCATTCGGATTTGGGGGGGGGGGGCTCACTGTGATTACCCTTTGCAAAAGTAACCCTGAAAAAGTTTTATCAGCGGTAATACCTCAAGATCGATAGTTTACTCGGGTTCAAATGGGTTCAATTTTGTTCCTTGCGTTAGACGCAATGTATCCTATAGGATACATCATACGGAATTTCTTGAAACTCGAGTTAGATGCAGTGCATCCTGTAAGATACATATCAGGAAAAGCTCATGAAAATCGTTTTTCAACAATCTAATTGTGTTAACGTGTTCTAGAGGGCCTAAAGAATGATAATTCACCAAAAAATGATTTTTTTTATCAGCTGGTTCAATTTGGTGACAAAGAGGGTTAAGTAAGTAAGAGCCCCAGTCTTTCGATTTCATCATCTTCCTTCGCCTGGAGCTTAGAGTTCAGAAACTAACCGCAGATAAGTCAACAAGGGGGTGGTTTTGTAACTGAATGGACAGATCAGAGGACTAGGAACTTGAGAGATACTGTCCCACATTACAAATAGATTTCAATCTTTTAGAGATATACTTACTAGCTACAAAAAACCTCATGAGCGATCGAATCAAAGTCATCGTCTCTCCCGGTTTTTGCTCCCTCATTTTTATCAACACAATTTAACAATTAGAGAGAACGTTTTTAAAAGATTCGAGAGTGGTATAGGTCCAAAGAAGTACGTACATACATGACTAATTAGTTTGAATATTTGCGCCGTTCCATACATACATATTACCATGCACGCACGAAATTTTCTAGGATACGCCCATATTTGATTCTATTTAGAGTTAAACGATTGCTTTTTGAATGAGTCGTTGGCCAATCCATCCGTTCACACTCCATAATCCTAATCAAACTTCATTAATGAGCGACCCGTTGACATTTCGACGAGGAACGATTCGATAGATCGAGATCCAGCGGGGGGGGGGAGGGAGGAGCGAGAAAGGGGTACGGGAAGGGGGGGGGTGATCGGCAGTATTGCCCGACTTAAAGGCGAGAAAATAAAATAAGAGCGAACGTTTTTTATTTGGACGAGAGCATGAACTGCGGTGATTGATAAATGACATTAGGCGACCCTGGTCATCGAAATTGGCACAGACGATACGAGAACAAAACACGGGACCCATTCGAATGACTGGAAGCGTTCGACTGTTCGAGGGACGGGAGCGGGGAGGGGGGTGGTAACCTATGAGAAAGCACAAACACACTGATGCTGCGAGGCAACATTGCCGAGTTTGTCACATTTTATACATCATTAGAAAAAATTAAATATTCCATTCGGAATAAATAAATGCATGCAACGTGGTTTGTGAGATAGGTGTGTCATGTCCCGCGAGAAAACGCATAGAAGATATGATTATCAAAAAATCCACCCCTACACACCGGTAAATAGGGGTGAGCACTTTGCTCCAAACGTACTAAATAATTTTATGTTCTCACGGTCACACACGCATTGATGATCCGGAAAAAAAAAAAACTGGCAGAATTTGCCATCTGAATGGCTGATTTTGGAGTCTGCTATCAAGTATGGTAAATTTTACCATAATATAATTCATACAGTCAATTCTACTAGTCTTTTTTTCTGTGGGCTTGCGGAGGGTTAGGACCTCACGCAACTGCACTTAAGTACGCAAAATTCAAAATATTTGGAGGACCGTCAATTCGCAAAATTATTTGTTCCCAGTTATTGAAATCCCTCACCTCCACCCTAATTTTTTTAAAAACTCTCTGGATCCGCCAAACATAAAGCTCACGCATTTTGAGTAAAGCGGGTTCACCGGTTCAGACAAATAGCCGTGCCTGCCTCCGAAATACATCAAAATGGATCGGTGCGCGCATAGATAGCAATTTATGCGTTTTGATGCATTCCGGAAGTAGGCAATGGTACTTGACTGAACCGGTGAACCCGCTACTAAAAATGCGTGAGCTCCGAGTAGGTTGTATATCACTTTGTAATAAAATTTGGATGTATGTAGTTAACTCATCGTTGTTTTGGCAACATTTTGTAACAAAATTAATAGCCCATGTGCCTGCAGCAAAACCCTGCCAGAACTGCATTCGAGGTCAAGAGACAAACTGAACTTAACTCTTTAAAAAAAAAAAAAAAAAAAAAAAAAAAAAAAAAAACTTGCAAAACTTTCCGTGAATATCTATCCGACCGACCGTCCAAACAAAGCTCGGTCCGACGTACTTGCAAAGGTATTGTCAGCCTCCGGCTTTTCAGAGCACGATAAATTGACAATACTTATTCATACTATTTTATTTGCCTACAGAAAACCCACCATTTTAGCCCTGTCGAAGTTGAATGCTTAAGCGACGCCTCGAAAGACACATTTTTTGATCGTTTAAGGTTAAGCGTGTACGATAACTGCACCGAACCCATATATCAATCCGAGAGTGTCCGTGACATTTGTTCAAATGCAGCTAATATACCTACACTCTATGGCTCTACAGGTGTGCAACAATGGATTAACAACAACAATAGATCGAAATTAAAACGGAGCCAGGAAAGAAATTGATAACATCAATGGCACCACTTACGGTCTTGCGCGCTTTGCGAATGTGCGGTCACGTTCCGATGTGACTGAAAGTTCATACTTGTAGGAAATAGATTTTTCTTACCTGAAACAGAAAGAAATAATAAGATTATGTATCAAATAAAAAAAAAAAAAACGTTTCCTCGGAGAGGACTACTTAGGGTCTTAAGTCCTTGGATAGGTTAGAATCACAATCGGACACGGGTTAACTTTTGGTATTTTTGATTGAATAGTTGAATAATTAGGATTGAGTAAAATGCAGCGAAAGTTACGAGGAGCACATTAAAAAATTACACAATTCTCTCACAAAATGATTTTTATGTTTACGGCGGAATGGCAGAGCTATGGAGGTATCATGAGTGATTCCTATCTAATTTCAGAGAAGATGGGACAAAAAAATTAAATTGTCACATTGTATTCGTGGACTAACTTAAATTTTACGAAAGTCGTTGGAAGGACGTTCCTGAAATCAGCATTTAACATCCAATCGACGATCTTGAATGCTTTAAATCCCAGGATAGTTCATCTAGAGACGAAAATATATTTATCACCAGAGAAGGCGAAAGCAATGTCTGAATTTGTCAAAAGGAGGTCAGTATCCATTTTTCAAGAATTTCAATTATGACGATGCGTGACAATGTTTTGAGGGCGTTTTCCCCTTAAAATTTCACCCAAATGTCTCGGTAATGTAAGTTAAATTTATGTAAAAACACGGTATGACATGACAATTATTACGAGTTCTGATGGTTTTTTTTTTTTTTTTTTTTTTTAAATTAAACCGGATTTTCAGGCAAAAGTTGCGTGGACATGCGCCTTTACGATCATGAATCTTCAACTTTTTCGGGGGAACGTCCAATTTTCCGTATAATGTGTAGGAGCCTTCAGTTTTGAGGTCGATGCTGATGCCCCCCTTGTTTTTGGTCAAAAACAAACATGACTCCATGGCAACGCATAACGTAATCGAAACAAGCCTACTGAGAAAATGAATCTAACACAAATTAGAAAAAAAGTCGGACAAATCTCCAACTAAAATGCTAAAATTTCTGCTTGAAATGACTTATAAGATTGCAAGTAAATCAGCGGGCCTATCATTTACTTCATCGTTAAACCGATCGTTAAGATAAGTATGAGTGATTCTATTGGTCGAATATTGTAAAACTTAGCCGTTGCCATGGTAACCATTGTTAAAGTGTACGTTTTCTAAAGGTTACTCATGAATAGCCTTTATAAAACGAGACTCCTAACGATGGTTGCCATAGCAACAGCCAAGTTTTACAATTTTCAACCCATAGCATCACTCGTAGACAGTTATTACGATCGGTTTAACGATAAAGTAAATGATCGGTCCGCTGATCATTTGGGTTCCTTCGCAAAACCAATCGTCACAGTATATCGCAAATCCAAAATTCTAATAATAATAATTGTAAAAATAATTTTGTTGTGACTTCAAGTATGCTTTCTGGGATCGAAAAAGCTTGCCTATCTTATAAGAATTTTCAGTCCAGAAACGAAGCAAATTCTTTTCAGGGTCAAATTCATTAACTACACTAACATTTTGACGAAAACTTCTTTCTTACAGTAGAACATTAAAAATGCTGTAAAAAGTTTCAAGCTAAACTAGAACTTTAAACCAGTGGCGTAGTCAAACAAATTTCGAAGGGGGGGGGGGGGTCACAGGGTCCACAAAGTGTGAAGGGGGGGGGATCCAAGAACCAAACTTCGGTATAGCTCCTCTTAAATCACAAAAAATGACCTTCCGTAGGGCAAAATTAAGTGTCAAGGAAGAGAGCAGACCCCTGAACCGTCACCCCTTTCCTTGGCTACACCACTGCTTTAAAGAAGAATTTTACTTGGGACTAAAGTTAAGACTCATATTTTAATTGCTCTGTGGCATCAATATGGTGACTTAATTGAAAATGTTTTCCAAAATTTAGAAGTGTGTGAGAGGGCAGGGGAGAAAACACCCCCCCCCCCCCGGAATTGACAAACCTCGAACTTTAAGGAAAGTTCGAGAAGCAAAATAAAAAAGCGCATGTAGGTTAAGAAAGCTTTTAATTCCACGGAAGAATGTAACCTAAATGGGTTTCTGCCCAAAATTTCCCTAGATTGTAAGAGTAAAAGAAGGCATTTGAGTCATTAGGGAACTCGATGGTCTGAGCAGGCCTGCCGTTTTGCGTATAATCAATGCTATTTTTCTATTCACCGATGATTCCACCGGTTGAGAAAAGATTACACAATTCAGTTCAGTGCATGAATGTAATGCACCAAAATACTCTGATCTGTAATCTTTCCTTAATCGGTGGATACTCCGTTGATTAATTAGAATATCCGGAAGTTTTTTAAAGTCATCGACGACTCCACCGGTTGAGAAAAGGTTACAGATGCGAGTATTTTAGTTTATTACAGTCATGCACTGAACTGAACTGTGTAATCTTGTCTCAACCGGTGGAATCATCGATGAATTGAAAAATATCATTGATTATACTCAAAACGGCAGCCCTGGGTCTGAGTTTCCAGGGATCAAACGCGTGAGAAGCAAAAAAGAAAAAAAATCATCAGTATTTCCCCCGCGGCTCGCCCCTTTGCCAATTTGAAATTTTGCCAATTTGGCAAAATTTGAAATGACACCCCTGACGAAAAGACAAGTGTGCAAAGTTCAACAAATGTTCGCCTTCTGGCCTAGCAATCTCTGAGAGTGGGGATCATAGTTCATTTTGTGAAGGCACTAGAGGCCAGAAACGTTCAAAGCGGCAACCATGGTAATTGACTAGGAGTTATAAAGACAATGGAAGAAAACGGCCGAAAGGCGAAGTAGCGTGAGTTCCTGGGGGCTGGGGGCTAGGGGGGCCGGTAGGCCGGGGCCCGGGCCTGGGCCACGGTCAAGGCGCTTCTAGTGAAAGGGAAACTTACATCAGAATAGATCACCTTATATAAGTAGTCGTTGGGGGCTCAAAAGGTGCTCAACTTTAAACGCGATACCTTTAAGTCCCTCATACTCAGTTCACTTTCAGCCACTTTCTCGAGACGTCACCAAAATAAAAATCACACACCTAACGATGGCTTCCAAGGTAAGTCAAGTGCGAAATCAACATTTTTGGATTCCAGTGCAAAACGCAAGTGCGCGATAGTGCAGCAGTTGTCTCTCCCCGGGAAAAAAAAGTGAAAAGTGATTAGATTCGATTGATTTCTTTTCCCTTCTGTTCGTCTGTGTTTTATTAGTTTTGTTTTTTTTTTACAGTAAGACCCGTTGTTTGAAACAACAGTATCTGCGTTAAATAAACTGTGATTTAATAAAAAGTGCAGTGTGCTCATGTATTTCAGTTCTATTTTGATGAAATGTGGATCGATCCATTTCGGATCCAAACTAATACTCCGGAATCGTTCATGTATATTCATGTTCTGTGTGACTGGAAACTATTGAAAATCAAATTGCCTTGAAGACAGGGCAAGAACTCTCAAACCTTGCAAGCTTTTACTTAAATTCTAATGCTTTTAATCTAGTAAACATTTGGGGATGAAAAGGATGTCTCTTTTTTGGAATGAAACATCGAAAGCAAAGTTTTTATTTTAAGGGGATCATTTGCTGAATTCGCGAAAGAAATTATCAATGGTACTTTAGAAATGAGGGATTGGGTCAAAGTTGGCTCCAAAGCTTTTTGTGTCCCTTCAATAGAATTATCTTTTCTTCCTTCTGCTCTATTTCTCTCTTGTTTAGGAAGTAATTAGTATGTAGTGCCTGTGACCAGTAATTTTTCCGGTTGCTTGGTACTATGATAAAAACTAAGAGAAGAAATGCATCTTCACGAAGCGCAATTCAAATCAATTAAAACGGTTTGTCTGTCTTAACTTAAGAAGCCACAAAACTTTTGGCTCGTAAAAATATCTATAACCCCCCTTGAAAAATTTATCTTTGGGGAAGAATATTTTTTTTCAAATCAGAAGACTAATATCGATAAAAAGAAAAGCGCGTAGTAAGAAGCAACTTGGATGCGTTATTCTTCAATTCATTCAAAATAAATGTATTCAAATTTACCTTTCGTCCGAAAAAGAAACTTCCTTTCTAAGAGGGATGGAGGGGAAATCATCGGTTCTTAGCATTTAAACACCGTCTGGAGAAAACACAGTTTATGGTTTTGAATAAATTGAGGTTTTTTGAAGAGCTTGAAGGGATTCCGAAAAAGGTGTATGGTTTCCCCCGTAAGTGGCGTGGACACGATTAAATTCTGAAAAAATGCGGACTAAACGCTGACACGCGTTCATCATTTCCGAATTATTTTGGTAGATGGCAATGGTGGATCTATAAAGGGGAAGGGGGGGCGTGCCTTCCCTAGAGGCCTGAAATTTTGGCTTTTTTTAACTGAAAATAGCCCAAAATTGCTTCCTGTGACGCTTCATTTTCAAAATTTTACAAGCGTACCCCCCCCCCCCCCCAAGAAAAATTGTCTGGATCCATCACTGGTGATCTTTGAGTATAAACGATCGTCTTCATTGATCTCAAGCATCATTTCTTCTTAGATTGTGAGGATATTTCAAAGAATACAATATTTCGGAGTATTAAGCTTCAGACTACTTTAGAAGAGAATTTGTTCAGTATTTGAACCTGCTTACAGTGCTACAGCCGTAAGTTGCGTTTACATTAGTCACAACAGTGATGACGATATTCATAGGGTTAATCCCACGATAGCAGGACTTTTTGGTGACGCCGGTAGTTGTCAGGGAAATTGAATCATTGAAACGTTTAAAGCTACCAAATGAATGAATATTTCTGTCAAAGGTGTTTTTGTTTTTTTAAGAAAGTTCCAAAAAAACCAAAAACCTAGATTTAATTATAGTGGCACATTGAAATCACGCTGCTTTTGACGAATCACAAGGTCACTGCCTGGTCATTCCGAACGCTTTGACTCTCGAAAAACTATATAATTTTAAGGATTCATTGAATTGTCCATTATAGTAGAACTTGCTGAAAAAAAACGCCTTTTGCAGAAATATTCATTCAGTTGGCAGCTTTAAACATTTTTAGGGTGCAACTTCTACGACATTTTTTGGCGTCAGCGAAAATTCCTGTCAAGTACTTATGCTTACTATTGTAAGTACTTAAGTTTCGCTGATTAATCGATTGAGTTTTTGATTTAAAGCAAAATGTTTAGCGTATGAATATCCACAATAATTTAGGAAAGTTTTTAAAGAATTTACGACATGCTAAACACTTATTTTGAGATTTTTTCGATGTCGCCAGAAAGAGCGACGGCAAAAACAGGCCGTTTTTCGCCCCTTTTGGGGTACTCACGGATCTTTTTGAAACATGTCTCAAATGATACCTTATGATGACCTAATACTTCGGAGCAAATATTAGCTGGAGTTCTTTGATGGTCCTTGAGATACCCCCCATCCCACAAGTTCCCCCTACAAATCAAATTTCCCTAATACCTCGTAGGAATTTCCACCGATTTCCTTGAAAATTGAGATCGTGGGGGCATTTCTACGCAATTTTTCCATTTTTGGGGTCAAAAATTGTTTTGGGTCTGTTTTTTGGGGGAGGGGGTGAGAAGGGTAATTTTTTTCAATATTGTGAGTTTTAAAAGTCGCTAAATTTGTAAAAATAGGTAAAAACTGTTAACATTTTAGAAAAGAGCATAAAAAATGAAGAACTCTGAAGCAATTGGTTTTTTCCGTCCAATCGATAAATCTCAAGATAATCGATTTCAAAGTTCACAAGTTGTGCCGGCGCGGCGCGGCGCACAGTGCTTCAGTGGCGCGCCATGCCACTGCGTTCAAGACATCCAACGTACATAACTCGAACACAACTTGTGAACTTTGAGATAGATTATCTTGAGATACATCGATCGGACGGAAAAAACCAATCCCATCAAAGTTCTTCATTTTCTTACGCTCTTTTCAAATATCTGTACAGGTTTTACCTATTTTTACAAGTTTAACGACTTTTAGCATACACAAAATTGAAAAAAAATGACCACCCAAAAACCCCCCAAAAACTGACTTAGAACAATTTTTGACCCCTAATATGAAAAGAACGCATAAAAATACCCGTAAAAATCAATTTTCGAGGAAATCAGTGCAAACACTGATTTCCTCGAGGAATTTGTTCCTACAAGATATACAATTTTAGGGGGGAACTTTGGGGGGGGGCTATATCTCGGGGACCAATGCGAGAACTCCAGCTAATATTTTCACCGAAGTATTAAGTCATCATGAGGTATCATTTAAGACATTGTACGAAAAGATCCGTGAGTACCCCAAAAAGGGGCGAACTTTGCCGTCGCTTGTTAGCAACGTTTTTTGGGCATCAAGCTCTAGATCTCTTTCAAACTTTCAAACGCGTTTTTTTAAAAGCACTATTATTTTTCTTCAATGCCCTTCTATCGGCAAGGTACTTCATTTTCGATTAATGAAACGTTAATTTTTCCAAAGGAAGCAAAAACTTGATGAAATTAAGCGAGGGTTGTTCCGTTACATCCTGTGCTTCGATCATTTGCAAGGGTTTAAAAAGACAAATATCAACGTTGACAGTTGACAGATCGCACGCAACTTTTTAGACCCTGTTTTGAAAAACTCATCGTGAACACCATACATCGGTTCTTTCTAAAGATGTTCAATAAACATTATATAGACCAAGGTGGTGGTTATGAAGATCAGCTCCTTAGTTTTCAAGGGTTTACATAGATTGAAAGCACCGTTGCCACAGTTCCTGTTTTGAAGTACGCATTTAAATGTATTGATCCTTTATAAAAAGAAGTTCGATACAAACATTCGCAGACAACCAATGTCACAAATCACGTGTATAATAAAATAAGGGTCGCTGAGCAATGACCGCTCCCTCATAGAATTTTTCTAAGATTTGCATTTTCGCGAAATCAGAAAAAGTAATGCCTTTAAGTGAACTGAAGCGAGTTTGGTGACCATTTTTACCGTGTACCCAGTTTTAGGAGCATAAGTATTATTTCAAATTAAGAAAACCCAACGCATATCAAATAACAACAATTCCCCCCCCCCAAAAAATGTCAACAAAAGCAGAGGTTTTTCCTTTGAATAATACTAAAATGAAATGACCCAATTTGAGGTGGTAAAACACGGATTTCAAGTTCGAATAACTCGAAACATTGACGTTTCCAATAGTAAGTAGGAGGAACTGAGGTATTTTGAGCCGGGCCTACAGTTAAAACCGAGTTTTGGGTCCTTCTCAGCAGAATACCATGCAATATAACTTTGATATCTGTTAACTGTCTATCAAAAACTTAATCCAAAAGTTCTCGCACAAACAGAGTATGATTTCAATGATTGCTGACTTACTGCAGTGAGACCTCCATAGGGAGCTGATTTCGGGAGCTGTTCCGGCTTAAAGCTCCAATTACAGTACTTTAAACTGTAATCAATAAAATCCATTTCTGACAGTGCATATTAACATCTAAAATCAGTTTTGGAACGATGAATTGCTGGGCTTAACACATTTTTACATGGTTTCCTCCAGCGAAGGACGCAAAAATCGATTTTAACCGTGATTCCGGCTCTAAGTCCGTAGTTAGGAGAGCCATTTTTGAGAACTTTCATGACAATTTTAAAATTCGTCGTTTTAGGAGGCCAAACGCTTGCTTTCATTAGTAACTATTGAAGGAACGGATGTTGAAACAAATATTCCGCAACTTGTGGTCACGGTTAACAAAAGTTTGAATAAAGAGTAAATAAAATTACTGAAGCTCTAACATGGATTTTATTTCAGGAAAATAACTGAGTGAGAGGATTTAAAGAATAGAAAAAAAAAAAACCCGAATGAGATAGTTCCCACCCCTAAGAAATTGATTCGTAACATTTCTGCGATAGATTAATTTAGACTTGATAAAAGGAAACACTTTTACCAACTTTGACATAACGGCTAAAATTATTTAACCAATATACAAGGTTTAACTTTTTACTAACTTTTCATACTACTAGGGTTACGCAGGGTGTTTCAGGTTTAACGACTGGAAATTCTGGAGCCGATTTTTCAAGTCAAAATAAGAATGTTTTTTTCTATAAACATGGGTCTTAAAATGATTTCCCTCAGAGCTACAATTTTTCGAAGTTTGGAAAAACAATTTACTTCCTTCAAAATTTTGACTTAAGTTATCATTACAATTTTATTCAAATTTGACGTTAGTCTTAGTTTTGGATCTAGAATTCATAAACAACCTTAAAATAGTCATAAAATCAGTCTGAGTGTACTTTTCTGATACTCTGGAGCATTCAATGGCAAACATTTTATGTTGACGATGAGAATTTTCAAAAGAATCCGAACGAAAAACCCCTAAAAAACGATTTTCGATCTCCCTTTCATTTTTACATTGCGTTTTAAGTGGGATTTTTGACATTGAAATTGGAATAGTCAGCGCTTTGACCGTTGTTGCCGTCACACAAGCTGCCTGCCGCTCAGACGGCGGGCAAAGCGCTTACCCACTTTCCGTGACGCCCGCCGTCGTAATTGCGCTGACTCTTCAAACTTCAACGTCGAATATCCCATTAAAACGCAGTGAAGAAATGAAAGGGATCGAAAATCGTTTTTTAGGGGTTTTTCGTTCGGATTCTTTTGAAAATTCTCATCGTCAACATAAAATGTTTGCCATTGAATGCTCAAGAGTATCAGAAAAGTATAATCCGACTGATTTTATTATTATTTTAAGGTATTTTATGAAGTTTACACCTAAATATACGACTAATGTCTAACTTGAGTAAAATTTTATGATAACTTTAGCAAAAGTTTTGAAAAACGCACATTTTTTTCAAACTTTGAAAAATGGTAGCTCAGGGAGGAATCATTTTAAGACCCATTTTTATGTGAAAATATATTCTTATTTTGACTTAAAGAATCGGCTCCAAAATTTCCCGACGTTAAACCTGAAACACTGTACATATAATGGCACTTTTTTTTTCCTAGCTTTTTCTTTGTTTTTTGTTTTTCTGATTTTATTTAATTATTTTTTTTTTTTCCATTTGTTCTTAGATCATCGCTTTCTTCTCGGTGATTGCCACCGCCACCGCCGCTGCCGTGGTCCCAGGCTACCCGGCCCCTGCTCCTGTGGCTCCAATCGCTAAATACCCATCACCATACGCAGCACCATACCCATCACCTTACGCCGCACCATACTCCCCAGCTCACGGCCCAGTTCCAGTGGCCGGATATCCAGCCAAACCAGCGGCCTACGACACCGACTACGACCCGAACCCATCCTACAGCTACGCATACGACGTCCAAGACGCTCTTACTGGCGACTCAAAATCCCAGCACGAGAGTCGTCAAGGTGACAGCGTCAGCGGAAGCTACTCTCTCACCGAGCCCGACGGTAGCCGACGAACCGTTGACTACACCGCCGATCCAGTCAACGGATTCAACGCCGTCGTACACAAGGACGCCGCCGGACACCCTCCATCGGGCCCAGTCCCTGCCCCAGTAGTCAAAGCAGCCCCTGTCCCGTATGCAGCCCCCGTTGCACCAGCTCATCCAGTCGCATACGCTGCTGCACCCAGATACGCCTCACCCTACGCTCCAGTCGCTAGGCCGGTTGCCTACCATGCTCCTGCACCAGTAGCATATCACGCACCCGCACCAGTAGCGTATCACGCGCCAGCACCAGTAGCATATCACGCACCAGCAGCTTATCATGCTCCAGGACCGGTAGCTTACCACGCTCCAGGACCAGTAGCTTATCACGCTCCTGCCCCAGTTTACCCTGCGGCTCCGGCGTACACCGCCCCAGTTTACGCAGCTCATCATTAGAATACAACCCAATTACCTACCTACCAAATTTTAGAGTTAAGAGATTTATTGAAATGAAAGTTGTTTGTTTGACCGAGTGTGCCATTTTTAGCTAATAAATTATTTATTACTTTTTTTTTCTTTAAATTTTTTTGTTAACTTTTCTGATAAATACTGAATTTACATGCTCCTTGCATGCGATAAGTAGATGGATACTTGGACAAGTGTTCGTTTTTCTGACCGGAATGAAATACTGAATAAAATTTACTGTCTTGAGACATGATTTTTGTGCCTCCGGGCCAAAATGGCGAACTTCACCAGACGTCGGGTTGAATGGAACAGAAGAATAGTAAATCTTACAAGAAAGCTTTTCCCCATTCAACTTGATGCCGGGTCCAGTTTACTATACATGGTGATCCAAAAGTCCGGCGACCCCTGAATATCTTTTGAACGGCTTCCGGCAAAACAACGAAACTTAAGGGATGTTTGCGACTCAAAATAAACTATCTTTTGATGGGGTCAAACTTTTGGGGGCACCCCTTGAAAAGGGGGTTAAGCCCCCTACTACTCAAAATTTTCAAAAGGCAACCCCTATCTTGACCCCCTCAAAAATTAATTTCTTTTGAGTCATAAACAATTAAACAAACCCCAAGTTTCGTTATTTTATCTGCAGCCGTTCTAAAGATATTCAGGGGTCGCTGGACTTTTGGATCAGCCTGTATTTGCGCGTATGTTCCAAAGTCATTGAATCATAATGGTTGATGTTTCAAGTTTTTTTTTGGGGGGGGGGGTAGTTTTTGGATAAAAATAATTAAAAACGAAAATGGTCAATCAAAGATTTCGACGAACAAAATTAGATTCAACCACTAAACCACTTGTATGAAAATAATACAAGTAGTCATTCAAACTGTCCCGGCTACCCAAACAGCACAAGGATAGCATCAATTTGAACACTGCGTCTCGTTTTGTTTTGTTTTTTTTTTTGTTTTTTTTTTTTTAGAATGGGGCTGTTGCACACTTTTGCTGCAGACGAGACGTTTGAATTATGTATTCTTATGTAAAATGAGACGAGGAACACGATGAAATTATCGAAAATTCGAAAAGTTTACTCCTAAGAGGAGAAACAGCACTTTTAAGTTTCGTGAAATTTGAATTTCGCGGTCGGAAAACTTGACTCTGTGACGTAGCTACGCGGACCCCGCTCGCCGGCCGTCCCCTCCACTGTGTATTCCTTATGCAACTCTGCTGCTTCACTGCGATATTCGGAAGCTCCAAACGCCTGCAATATACAGAATAGGTAACTTTTCGTGCTTCATTCTTCTTCACCAAGACTGATTTTTGATGAGTCTTCGGTGAAATACTCTTTTTATCAACTTTACTATTGTTTAAATCATAACAAATAATACCTAGTAGGTGAACGCCACGGGCCGGCCTGACACGCATATGAGCGGGTTTTCTCTCACTGATTATTCGTTTAGATCGCGCTTCCTGGAGCATGGATTTTGGTTTTCTTGCCCAATTTCTGTACCAGATATAGTTTAAGCTCTCATATTACCTTGCTGTTTGTTGTGATTTTAAGTTTTTGTGATAATACAACCATCTAAAAAGTGCGCGTTTACAGGTCCAGGAAACGGAGGTTTCAACGTTGTGTTTGCATACATTTTATGGGATTCACAGGACTGTATTTCTCCCGAAATCTTCGTATAATCATTCCAATGTTCTCTCAAACTTTCCCCAAACTCCCATGCAAATTATGTTTTCAAAATCAAATCTCAAATCCCAATATGCCGTGATGGAGATCACTAGTTTCCTTCAGCACACCCACTCAGCATATTCTTGTCACAGTGCCTTTCTTGTAGTCTGAGCTATTGTTTTCCCACATTCTATTCTCTGATCAAAGTATTTTTACTCTCCTTTATCATCAGTGTGACTGCAAGTGTATGTTCAATTCACCTTGCGCTCTTGTCTAACTGCAATCACCTTTTTACTTTCTCACTCTAATGAAATTAGAAAAATTGAGAAAGTATTGCGATGGCGCAGAGATTTTCGATGCATTTTGTTTCGATACTTGGCCCGCTGCGACTAAGTCAATCATGATAATTATAAAATAATTGGCTCTTATCATGCCTAATACTATCCTAAAGAACATCCACCCATGATATTTCAATATTTCTGAACCATATGTGGTAGGGAGGAGTAAATGCAAATAAGTTCTGTGGCGTCTGTCTGTCCGTCTGTCTGTCTGTCCGTCTGTCTGTCTGTCCGTCTGTCTGTCCGTCTGTCTGTCTGTAGTCATGAACGTGAAATCCAGCATAACTTTTCAACTATTGATCTATATGCATCCAAATTTTGCAGAGATGTTGCTTTTAACATTCCCCAGAGGGTCTTTTTTTGTTTTTTTAAAATTTTAATTTTTAGGTTAGTTATGGAAGAAAAATGGTTTCCATTAAAATCAATGGGAAAATGGGCCAAAAAAGAGAAAAATTTAATTATTTCAATATTAGATCTTTGGATTTGGAAGAAAATTTGTAAAAACATTCTACAACCAGCCCACAGTAAAATTAACCCCTTATAGTTCAGTAAAATAATCATTAAGACCGTTTAAAAAAAATTAATTAAGGGCGTTCGAGCCAAAAAATGGAATAAAAGTGAGAAATTAATCTTGTATATCAGTGCCAATTATTAAAAGCTGGATGAATTTTGATGAAACTTTGTATACGCAATGTACTACCACAGTACTAAAATATTTTCTTCTCACTATCATCATAATAAATCCTTTGGACCGTTTCAAGGGACCATATAGGTGCGATTGAGAAAAAATAAGACCAATTAAGCAAATTAAAACATAATCCTACTTATTGAGATAATTCGGGTTAGGTCCAATTAATTTTAATTAAATCCTGCACAAACAATCTACCTACCTACATTTACTCTACTTTATATAGAATTTCTTATCATTACAATATACAGCCCTTAAGACTGTTTAAAAAATCAAAATCAGTGCGCTCGAGCCAAAAAATGGAATTATCATGAGAAATTAATCTTTAAACTTGGAGTCAATCAATTACGGCTCGATGAATTTTGATAAAAACTTTTGTACACACAATCCACTATCAAAATACTAAGATATTTTCCTTTCTTAGTCACCATACACAACTGATAAAACCTTTTCAAGAGGCAATATAGGTGGGATTGAAAAAAAAATATGGGAATATAAGCAAATAAAAACATAATCCTATTAATTGGGATAATTTAGGTTTGGTCCAATGAATTTTTATAAAAACTGGCAAATACAATCTACAATTAGTCTATAAAAGAAAGTATTCCTTACAGATACAATATACAACACTTAAGAGAGTTTAAAAATCAAAATAGGGAGTTCGACCCAAAAACATGAATTAAAGCTGGGAATTAATATTAAAACTTGGAGTCAATCATTCATGGGATGAATTTTGATGAAACTTTGCACAAACATATTATGTTACTGACCCACTAAAATATTCCTATCATACAGTCATCATCAAAAACCTTTAAGACCGTTTCAAGGGCCAATATAGGTGCGATCGAGCAAAAATCTTTGAAACCAAGCAAATAAAAAAACAACCGTAATACTTGGAATAAGAAATTCAATTATGACTCAATTATGTTTGATGAAAATTGCAACAAAAAGTTTGCTACCAACCTAGGCAGGGATTTCTTTTGAATGTAGAACTATAATATATAACCCTTAAGTCTGAGACTGTTTCAAGGCAAAATAGCTGTTCCATCAAAAAACCCCAAAAAAATAGAATATCCAAAGAAAATTAAACTGATAAAGAAAATGGATGGATGAATTTTGTTGACATTTGGTGTACACAATCTACAAACGAAGAACATCTTTAAAGGGGGGGGGGGGTGTAATCTACCAAACTAAAAAATTCTTTTGAAGATCCACAGTTCAAAACCCATCCTTCAAAGGATGAAGTAGGCAACTATTCGTACAGTTTCTCTGCAAAATCGCCAACACTTCGAATTGAAGGCGAAATTATGTCCAGAGGTGAAAATATTTTAAATTTGATGGGAGTCTAGGAGTCTCTCCCAGAATTCTAAAGGGGGTTGGGGGACTCCCCCAGATATCTAAAGGGGGGTCTGGGGGTCTCCCCCAGAATTCTAAAGGGGGGGTCTGGGGGTCTCACCCAGAATACTAGAGGGGGGTCTGGGGGTCTCCCCCAGAATTCTTAAGGGGGTCTGGGGGTCCTTCGACCCCCCCCCACAGATAAAAATGGAGGGAGAAAGTGTTCGTAGGGTGTTCCCTACAGTTTATTTGTGGTTGCGGAGATGAGATCCCCCACCTATGACAGGTCCACTATTTATGTCTCATAGAACTACATGCAGAGTGTGACAGTCACTTTCTGTAAGAGAACTTTGATTTCTGAAGCTATTCAAATCACTCTTAGTTTCAAATTAATTAATTAATCACCGCCTATTGTATTGCGGTGAATCCGATTGAGTGAGAAGGTCCAACCTACAGTTGTTGCTCTTGGGCGTTCAAAGTCGAGGCCCTTATGCTGTAAAAGCTGAGGCACTTCCCATCTTCATCAAGCCGGTTTTTGGTGCTTCTGATTTTATTATATTGTACAATGAGTTTAAATCAGTGTCAATATTTTAACTCGGAGCTGCCACAATCTTCCGACATTTGCAACACCGAGCTTCTAAGGTAACCAGACGAACGTTCGTTTGTCGGTAAGTATCATGTGTGTCTTTACTTTAATACTCTTTAAACATCCTATGCTTTCTATTTACCTTTTTATTTAAGTTCAGTGGATGAGTAGTTAAACTACTTACGATGGATAAATCGCTTAGATCGTGAGACTACCATTTTCTGAAAGTATTGCAAGCAAGGGATACCTCCTTTCCGACTTAATTTGATCGTATCGCCTTGTTATTGTTTATCAGTTTGTGTAATGGAAGACGCCAACGTTGTTAAACGTATCTCTAATGTGCACAGTTACTGCTCATGTTTTGTGCCGATGTGTCCAAACAACACAAGAAACTCTCCAGAGAAAATTTTTTTTCAATGTGCCGACTGGTGAAAAACGCCAAAACTGGTTCAAAGCTGCCAGGAGTCAGACCTGCTCCTTGAAATCGAGTATGAAATGCTGCCAAGATCACTTCAAGGTAAGCAAATTGAAACCAGAAGGCGTAAGGTTCTTCGGTTCTTGTACAGATCAAGTTCTGGGCCCAAATTTTGCATGGGACTGATGATATTTAGTCCTCTTGAATGTTGAATGTTACAGACCTAGGTAGTGCCTACAGTGTTTCAATGCGAAATTCTCAATCGTCAGCAATCAGTGAGCACCGTCCGTCCCACACAATATTTAGGCCCAGGAATCTGAATGGGATGGGGGGACCATAAAGTCAACTAGGGATGTAGCAGGGTTTTAGCACCTTTGTCTATCAGGTTCAGCACTTAGGGTTTGTGCTTTCATTTATTAGCAGTAGAATGAAAAAAAGGACGTGAAGGTGAGAGTAACTTTCCACTCCACAGATTTGTTAACGGATCAATAAGATTAGTTTGCTTTGAATACCGTAAAATAGGGTGAATAGGGACATCAGCCCAATGTCCTTGTCTTGGGTAAATAAGAAATATGAGCGGATGTCCCTATTCACCCCATTTTATGGTAAGCAGTATCGTACAGTTTGCACCTATCATTGTATGATCATGAACCTGTTCAGCATCGTTATTTAAGCCAATGAAAGTCTGTGAGCTTATCGCTCATTTTTAAAATTGTTGAAGAAACTATCCAATAAAAGGTCCGATATTCTGTAATCGCGGACGCGAGTCGCGGGACGGACTGGAAGAATGCAATAATTCCTTTAGCGTCCTCATTTCCATTATTAGACATGCTCATTTAGGGTTGCACGAGGAGAAGGGGAAAGGTGAGGTGGAATGAAGAAAGGGAGAGGGGGTGAGGGGGAGAGAAAGGAGTACAGAAAGGGTGACGACGCATAATGAGCCGTTTCAATGTCACACCATTGGCGCACTCTGGGACCGGATTCCAAAACCCTTCGAATCAATTCAGAAAAATTTGTCGAAATGTATTCCTGGGGCTCAAATTATTTCTACAACCTTCCTACGCACCAGTTTTAGGCAATGTTTTTGTTACCTAACAAAGAATCACAACACAATGGCTCCTAAACTTTGGATTTATGGAAACCATTCAATTGGGTCCGTTGGTAGAAGATATTGGGGAGACGGTTGGGTACGTGGATTTGGGCCATGGTGACCTGGACGTGGACGAATCAAATATTACGAAAAGAACCCTTGTTTTTATGGTAACCAACTTGGATAAAAAGTGGAAGTTACCAGTGGGATACTGCCTTATTAAGAATATGCCTGCAGTAGTTAAAAAAAATTAATTTTACAATATAATAAAAAATTGGATGAATCTGGAGGTATAGTAAAAGCAGTGGCATGTGATGGGACTGCAACCAATAAACTGCTTTCGAATGTTAAAAGCAACATTCGAAAGCTTGGGAGTGAATGATAATGTGGGCATCAGTTACTTTCGGCATCCAACACGGGAGGATGTTAAAATATATTGCTTTATAGATGCTGCTCATATGCTCAAATCGGGCCGCCATCTTCCAGCAGAAAAGCAAATGACTGATGAGGACGGTCAACTAATTCGCTGGGAGATCTGGGAGCAAGTAGTTGATCTCCAAGAAATGGAGCGATTGTAAGCAGCAAACTCCTTAAACGAGATTGAATTACAGGAATTCGAAGGCACAAAAGGGACGGAGCGCTATTTAACAATGGTGAATGACGTATTTGACATTCTGAATTCCAGCAATCCAAAAGGCAAAGGTAACAAGGATTGATATTGTAATTTAATTTGAACCATTAAGTGAGAAACGATGGCCGCGATGAACTTCGTGAAGAACAAGAGGAGAGCATTGGACTAATGTGGAAAGAAGAGCCCGATGAAGAACGCGGTGTCTCCGAAAACTCTTTATCAAATTTTCTCGCGACTCTTGAAGTCTGGAGGTCGCCTTAGTCTTGAAGGTTCGCAGATAGCTTTGATGTCTCATAGAATCAGTCCCGAAGTAACGCTCGTGTGTTGCAATATCATTTTTTTCGGCAGTCCACGCTCGATCTGTTCTCGCGAGTTTTATCTCTTTCGAGTCGGAGTTTTTATAATTCAGTCTGAAAGTGATCCCTTCAACAGTTGTGGTGTTTTTAGATTCATTTAAAATCAAGCGAATTGAAAGTGACTTTCGCCCATTAGTGATGCAAAAATATTCAAATTTCCGTTTCAATCGTAGGAATACCCAATTTTGTCCGTTTACAACGTTGTAAACTTTTGGGACTTTTCGCCAAATCTGGCAACACTGATATATTTTTCGATTAAAAAAAATAATTACTTTAATAATTGCGACTGATTATAATTTTTTTTATTTTCTATGCATTTCAGACAGTCAGGATGTTAGTCCGCTAATCATTACTAGGCAGTCACTCTTCGATACCTCACAAAATTCAAAGAAAAAACCTATGAAGAAAACTAAATGCCCGGAAAGCAAACAACAGGTATTGAGGCGCTTTTCAGTCATTTCAAGTCACATTTCTTGAAAAAATGTGAAAATTCAACTCGAAAACTCGATTATTTCTCCAATGCAAACAAGGCATGGCTTAACGGCTACATCAGTTTACACACATGGACCAAAACAAACTGCTGGTGGTCGCCCAAAAAAAGACTTCGGTGAATCAAGTGAGAGAAATAAAAGACGAAAAACCGAGGTTTTCAGTCAACAAGAACCAGTTGATGCATTGGGTTATGCTGCTCAGATGAGTCAGAGGGAGGCAGGTAACGCTGTGACAGCGAGTATCATAAAATATGTCATCAATGATCCAGTAAAAGCAAACGAGTATAAGGAAGCTGTGAATTGTGCGAAGAATAGGAGCGGCCTAAAAGTGTCAGTAGCTTAAGCACTGGGCATTTTTGTAAACGCAAATCTCTCCATGAATCAGTATGAGATAATTGGAGACAGTTCCCCTGAAATTTATCCTTGTTAAAAGTATTTACAAAATGCCAAATTGCCATGTTATTCAGTGAAAGAATCTATCACCGCCACTAAAAATTTGATAGGGGTAAAATTACATTTACTTGACCACATAATGGGGCTATTGCACACTTTTGCTATTAGCGATTTAATAGTCGATCATGACGGAAAAACCTCCAAAAATAACGATGGCAGCCCTGAAAACTTCCAGAATCCACTCCTAAATTCAATAAACGCAGTTATTTGCGCGAGCGTAATGGTGGCCGAGGGCAGTAACAATGGGAGATTCCTATCTATCCACTCGCTTACTCCATGCAAGTTCGGTCTGCAACATAACCTCAAAAGTAATGCTTTCAAAGTGTTTACCTCAAGTTAACTTTGGGAACAGGAAATTGTACGACCGGCTGTTTAGATACTGTGTTTAGTGCGTTTGTATTAGTTTGCTTGTAGCTTTGTACTTAGTTTAAATTGCTTTTTAATTTTAAAAATATGCCTAGTCAACCGGATGACGGTTTCGTGACAGACGGAACCTGCCGAAAGTAGACAGTGGTATGCAGCTGGTGTTCCTTTGCTCTCCATCACTTCTGGCTCCAGAATCAATGAATATAAAAACATTTAGGTAAGTTCTTGGACTTTTAAAGAATGTATCAATCAACCTCTCCTCAAACAGTCAAATCCCACTTTTATGGTGTCGTTAGTTATGATTGTCGGGGGAAAAGCACTTCGTTCACAGTCAGCGTTGAAATTAAAATAATACATCTAAATCTATAGGGAGTTCTGCCGACTATTGCTTCGCAGCTTCCTGTGAAAGAACTGAAAATCTGTTCTCGTTAACTTGTTCTGCAGAAAAAACTATCAAAGGATAAATCATTTTCATCATAGCCGTTCATAATTTGTTAACTGTTCTTTGGAAGAACACACAAATTTAATTCACATTGCAATAAAATTGTGGGTAAAGCTTGAGGAGGTTTGCGCTACACTCAGAAATTTGAAACGGAGATGTCATTATTTTATGGTTTTACCACAGTTAATAATTACAAATGCCGTCAGCAGTAAATAGCTGAATACGTACTAATTTGAAAGTGTCATGTAGAATCTACATTTTAAATTAGTTCCTTTTACAGGGAACGATTTATCACTGTCTCTTGCTTTCATCTAAACGCTTTTCTTGTTACTTTCTGATTTCATGATTATATGACTGTATTCACCATCTTTTCACTTTTCTTTTTCAGGTGGCTGCAAACATGCCGTTGCGTTCGTCAGTTGGCTTCATCGACGGTCTGCGGAGCCCTTAGTAACAGAGGTTCCTCTGTTACTGGAAAAGGTCTCGGCTTGCGACAGTGAGTGACCCAAAAGCTTTTGATACTGCTGAAATGATGAAAGCACAAAAACATGATGTCATCCCGGAGGATAAAAGGCAGCGAGTGTTTGACGAAGGCTGCGATAATCTTGGGAAATACGCCCCAGGAGTCTCAATTGTGAGACAACTGCGGGTGAAGCATTCTCTCTCTCTCTTCCATTTGATGATTGCTTTCAAGAAGAGTGTGGATGTGACCAACCACACTAGTGAAAACTTTCTGGCATTTTGTTCTTTACAGATGACAGAGGCAGAATGTCAATCTGTTGCAAAGAAATTACCTCTCAATCCGCGTCGGCTAGTTGGTTTGATGTTCGCTATGCCAGAATTCCCGCCTCAAAAGTTTTAGAAACTGCCAGGTGCAACACACCCAACGGCAGCCTTGTAAATAGTGTCTTCGGTGTCGTAAAAGTTAAAGCTTAGAGGCTTGAAACTGGAGCCGCTAATTTTGAAGAGTCTGGGCAAGAGGCTCCCAAAAACAGTTAACAGGACCGGCTTTATGATGTCCAAGAATCACCCCATTTTCGGAGCATCTCCTGACAGAATACTTGAAGACTACATTGTTGAAGAGAAATGCCCTACTTCACAGAAAACTTGGAAGAAATACTTTATGAATGAAGAAACAGAGCCAGCAAATAAATTTAAATGCCGGATGTTGCTCCAGATGCTAATGTGCAAAACAAAATAAGGTTTATTTTGTGTCGCGGATCCAAATTTCGAAAATAATATGAAAGTCAAGGTTTTGACAGTTTCTTGGGATGAAAACCTCTGCACGGAAGTAATGACCCAAGCAAAAGCATTCTGGTTACAAAACATCTACCCACAGCTGTATAATTCTGTTTAAATATTTATCTAAAAATTAAGGTTTCCACAGAGACTTGGCAAATATTAAGAGACCGGAGTTCATTTTTCAACTCTATTTATTTTCAAAAAATTAGAAACATAGAAGTTGTCAAAAAACAACTGAAGCGTCAAATTAGTCCGGCAAGCAATTAATTTAGTCATCAGTTGCTTAGTTAGGCAACCACCCTGGTACAGCACATTCCAAAGCTTCTCTCGAGGCAGTTGTGTAATTTTGGGGTGCCAGTGGCCATGTGTGGTTAAAAATAATTGAAATGCCTACTCCCCACAACATCAAAGACATATGAGGAAGTGAGGTGATAAATTGATCTGTAAACTAGGTACCGTATGTCACATCCCTAGTTGAATTACATCATGAAACTGCGGTGCGTTTGCTCATCTTGACTGTGATGTTTTTTTTTTCAAAATGAGAAACTCATAGTTGGAGCAGAAGCATTTTTAGTGGTATGTTCTGAAAATTGCAATGCCTGTTTTCGAAATGCATAACGACACATTTGTGAGCGGTTGGTGTGTTATGCTTTTGAAAGCGGGCATTACCTCTCGTCAGGTACTAAATAGTGTTGCAGTTTGACTAGCCTTCGTACTTATAATCATGCCGTTTGAACTCCCTGCTATTGCTCACTGTCAATCGTGTGCGTGCGATACCATGAGAATGTAATAACAGTGCACCGAACATTAAAAAAACGGAAAGCTCGGTGCCCTGTCTTTAAACGTCGCACCGATGACGAGCGAGCTCAGATTAAGATGGACTAGTTAGATTTAACCGCTGACCCCTCAGACATTGACGAGGATGATCTAAATGAAAAAGCTCAAGCTGATACCATCATTGCAGCTTTCGGAGCAAAACTTCGTAAATGTGTTATCCGCATATCTGATTCAATTCATATTTATTTCCACTTTGGATTGAAAATCCATCAATTTAGAACTGCCCTATTCAGATTTAAAATCGTGTAAACTAGCGTTAAGTATTTTTGTCCCAGGTTGGTTGACGGATAATATTTTAGATGCCTTCATTCATACTTTTTGTTCCACTAGTGGTACAACTCTTCTAATGGAGACTGTGGCGGTACAGAATGTCACAGGCTCTTTATTCAATGTCAGAGATAATTGGTTCCTTAAAACAAATCTCAAAAATAAGTCTTATGTTTTCATCCCTTCCAACCCGGATGGAAATCATTGGATATTGTTTGTAGCCGATCTAATTTCGAAGAAAATTCTTCTTCTAGATCCGTTAAGAACAATCAAAGACTTGTTTGAAACAAATGCGTACGGAAGAAAATTAAAGAAAAAAATGTATGACTTCTATGCTCAAAAATTTAGGAACTCTTTCAGTCAAAACTTGGAGGAACTAAGGATGATTGGCTTGTTGATGTTCCAGAAAATTATCTCCAAAGAAACCGTTCTGATTGTGGGGTGTTAGTATGTCGATATGTTGAATTTCTTCTAAAAGGTGAAGATCTAAAATTATATTTTGATACAAAGGAGTATAGAATGTACATTCATCGCACTATCCTATAGTTGGGTCCCAAAGAACCAGATGTTCCTTTTGACTTAAATTTTGATACTTCCTTATAAATCCGGTTTATTAAAAATGTGCAATATTTCTAAGACCCAATAATCCTTTAATTGTAATATTTTATGGTTCACTTGGGTTCTCATAGGAGGACACCTGTTCAAGGTTTTTCTCTATGGCCTTCGTCATTGAGAAAGTTTGTATTGTCAGATGTGTCGCCTTAAAGAAATGGGCAGCCAGTAAAAGGATACATGTGAAAAAACCCAATTTTTCAGGAAAGACAAAAAACTCTGTCGTCTTTACAGGAAGAATTGCTTCAATACAAAACAATTAGTTTTGATGCTCCGCAAGATCAGGAAGAAGGTCTATAAAGAGTTTTTGAGGTATCTCAATATTTCCATGCTCTAAAAAAAAGTAACGAAAAGAGTTTAGACTCTCAATGCAAACAATTCCCCTGTGCCCTTTTTCTGGATGCCCATTCATAAACTGCAGAAGCAGCTAGTTGATCTTGGGCTGGTGGCGCAGTGCACACCATCTCCCCTCATACGTCGTAAGTCCAAGGTCGAGATTAGCCCTTGTTCCCAAATTTTTTCACCCAATTAGAGCTGAGGTTCCACCTATTCCTTGCCAGTCTCTTATTTTTGTTCTGTATCGGCAATTTTAACATGACTTGCCTCCTCAGTAGAGAATGTTGAAAAAATGTACAAAAAACGTATTGAGTCCAAAATTCACTAAGTTGGGAAAGAAATACATTTATAAAAAATTAATTCTATACTGATGCGTGGGAATGAGTAAAGTCATGTGCAAATTCATGTAATAAAATTTGAGAATGGAGCATGAATTAATAAAATAATTGAGGAAGTGCAGGCCAGTCTCAACTCAGGGCTTCTTACGTGTGAGACTAGCACGTCTGCATTGCGCTACCCACCCTATATGTGAAGAGATGGGCGTTTGCATTACATAAGGGTGAACATCTTGCCAAAACTCTTCTTCCAATTTAAATGTCTAAAAAGCAAAAAGGAGTTGGAACATATACCTTTACAAGGGATCTATTAAGACCCTATGGAACCATCCTACGGAGCTTCATTCGAAACAGTGAGAAGCAAACTTTAGCCTCCCGTAACTACTCATAATCAACGGTCTGCATGCATAAGTAAGTCAACATTTTTAAGCAAGAGTAGTAAGCAAGAGTAAAGAGTAAGGTAACGACAGCGAAAACAACATCACAACTTCATCCGGTTTTGGGCTTCAAAATAATCTAAAGCTGGTTTCGGTGGACCTCTTTGGCCCCCTTCTGAAGTCCTATGGTAATTCTCAAAACGTGTTGGTGGTTTTAGATGTTTTTTTCCAAATTTGTTCAATTTCTTTCGATTCGAACTTCCGATTCCGATTCTTGCCACTGGTGTCTTAGTGACTAGAAAATTGATCTCTTCATTTGTTGATAAAGTTGGTGCTCCTGAGAATGTTATCTCAAACCATGGCCCATGCTTTCGGTCACATTTTTGGGACAATACTCTCAAGAGTAAAGGAACGCAGCCTAAGCATACCTCTGTCTACCACCCGCAGAGCAACCCCGTTGAACGGTACATGCATATTCTCGGAGAGTTTGCCGTGTTTACTGTCATGGAGGGCATGGATCATGGTCTCAGTACCTAACCTTTTTTCAAGACTGTTTTAACAACAGCGTCAGCGAGAGTACTGGATTCACACCTAGTGAAATATTTTTAGGCATCCCTCCCATTAATTTTTTAAAACAATTTGCCAATTTTCCACCTATTACTGAAGTTGATCAGAACACCAAATTCGTGTTGGTTCAGGAAAATTTGTCTAAAAGCGCTCGAAAAAGAGGGAAACATCATGCTCTAACTGCAAAGAATCATTGATTTCGGGAGGGGGACGAGATCTCCTCCGAACCCAACACCTGTCGAATGCAGGTCAGGGGGACATTACAAAGTTCTTTCGCCTGTATGAGGGACCATTTGTGATTGATCATTCAGGGAAATTTGTCTAAAAGCGCTCGAAAAAGAGAGAAACATCATGCTCTAACTGCAAAGAATCATTGATTTCGGGAGGGGGACGAGATCTCCTCCGAACCCACCACCTGTCGAATGCAGGTCAGGGGGACATTGCAAAGTTCTTTCGCCTGTATGAGGGACCATTTGTGATTGATCATTCAAGAGGATTAAATGCCTACAAATTAAAAGATCCTGATTCAGGCAATTCTTGCAGTGTTCATGATGTCATTTACCTCAAAAAGTTCTTTTAAATGGAAAAAAAAAAAAAAAAAGTGTTTAATCTTTTTTTTTGTTTTGTTGGGGGAGGGCGTTGAGAACCCCAGTTTGGGTAGTTTTAAGTACAATTTTTTTTCCTCCTTATTTCTTTTTTATTTATTTTATCACTTGAGCATGATAGCCCCGAGTGTTTCTCCATTTACTTTAACTTAACTTAACCACAGCCCTCTCAACTTCGCTTACCGATTTTCAAATATTAATGAAGGATTTTATGTTTTTGAGTTTTCTGAAAATTTTGATTTATGAGGGAGTTAATAGGGGAAAGGATCTTATATTAAAACCAATGAGAAAATGAACTTAAACAGATATGAATGAGAATGACTAATTATAGACTTGAAAAATTGACATCAAATTTGTTAGGTACTATCGGCAAATTAAAGATTGTCACAAGATTTTAGCGAGCTAAGTTTCGCCTTCAATGTTCCGGTTCTGCCACTCTTCATACTCCTCACACCATGCAGGCGAGGTGCGGGCGGGGTGGGAGAGCCGTCGGAGATCATTCCCATACTCACACGCATAACTGCAGCAGTGGTCACTCTCACTGTTCCGTAATGTTTCATTTTCGGCAAGGCACTTCATAGCACGTCATACCTCTAGGTGTAATCTAGAATATTCCTTAAAAAATTGATTTCCGAGTATTCCCTCAGTCCAAGGTTAATTTTATCTTAATATACCAGTGCTTCGAAGGCAAATTCCTTTAAAATTTGAGCATTGATAAATCTTTTTTTGGGGATTTCAATTTTATTTTATTTATTTTTCTTTTCTTTTTTTTTCATAAAAGGGGCCGGAAAGAAAAAAGTTTAAAGCTAAATAATTTGTATGCGATAGTGTTAAATTAATCTAGAATAAACGTATTTCTGTCTTAGGGTGGGTATTTTCCTGTTACGCTGGTAGTTTTAAGAAAGGACACATTAAGAAAAACATATTTCTTCATTACTTTGGAAATTTAAAAAGTGATGGAAATAATTCCATGGATTATTTCCTTGCTCACATTTTTGACTTGACATTTTCCTGTTTTTTGTTTGAGACATTCCTGCTCCTGCAATTGTCAAAACCTTGGAAACGCTTTCAGAAGAAAATACCAGCACTGCTTCTGGCCAAAAAACTGAATCAGATGTAAAGCTCAATGGAAAAAAAGTATGTTCGAACAAGGTGGGACAGAACTATTTTCTGTCCGTTTTGCCTCACAGAGGTAACAAATTACGTACGCCATTCAAATGAAATGGAAGTTATTGCCTTTATGGAAATAAATGATAAAGATGTAAAAATAAGGAAGCAGAAACGTCAAATAATTACAGATGAAATACGAAGAAGAGGAAAAGCTCTCTTCAATTCCACCACCTTAGACGCCAACAAATTTTTACCATGCCGCAGGTCAAAGAATATACTAGAAACTATGCACAACTATCTGGCATGCAAGTATTGTGACACAATGTTTGCGAAGAAGACTTTTTATAGCTACACGGACTTTACGTCCACTTTTTTGACGTCCACACGCTTTAAGTCCACTGTTTTTATGTCCACTACTGTAATGTCCACCGCTATAATAGATGTCCACAGAAGTGACGTCCACTAACATATGTCCACTTATGTTACGTCCACCGAGCTTCATTGCTCCACAATTCAATAACAGCATATATTGGGAAATATTCGATAAAAAGATGCGAAAATAGATTAATTTCTGTGACAGTGACAGGAAAACTTGGTACTTCATCATTCTTGTCCTTTAGCGGCTCTTAGTTAAAAAACAGTTGTACGTAGTTAAAAAAAGCAAGTTCTGGGTTATAATGCTATTTACTCAGGGTTATTTGGAGTTAAGAGAAAATGCCCCAGGAACTCGAATAAACCCCTCTGAAATGTCTCAATACATTCCTGGGTAAACTAAGTGAACTTACTGTGAAAGAAAGAAGAAACAATCATCTCTTAAGAAAGAAGATAAAACAAGTGGTCCAATAGTGGACATTTAATGTCCACAATTATTACGATGATGGACGTTTAGTTGGGTGGACGGACAATTTTGTGGACGTAAAAAAGCGGTGGACATAAAACTAGTGGACGTAAGGTCGATGGACGAAAAGTCATGGAACCTTCTTATAGGCACGTCCAGAAATGTCAGAAACTGCCCGCAAATTTGAAAAAATCAATCGAGGACCACGGAAACGATCTAGTTGAAATTTGGTGAAACTATACGAGTCCCGTTGAAGAAAATGTTGCGCCGCCCAGTCCAGAGAGACATTGGAAGGGTGATATGTCCTGGAATAGAGGCAGCCTCCATACAGTTGCGTGAGATAATTTTACCAATTTTAAAGAAGGATAAGATTTCTCTCGTGGCAATGAATGATCCAAAAATTCTCGAAATAGCATCTCTTTTCCTAATGAACCATTCGCAGCAGAAAGACAGGTATATCAAGTTACTAGAAAAATGCGGTATGCTGCAAAACTGTTGTTAGCCTGCCAAACTAACCCTGACATCAAGCATTTTGAAGATATTTTTCATCCATTCCATTTCGAGACCCTAACAGAAGCCGTTCAAAATGTAAGTGGTTATGACAGTAACACAGGGCATGTAAAAGTTGTCGGTATGTGTGATAGGCTTTCATACGTTAGCATGAGCAAATGAAAAACACTTATTTTAGATTAATTGGTCAATGTTTAGCTAAATCGCAAATCACTAACTGCACGGAAAAAAACTACGGTGAAAATAACCATACGGATACCTGATGTTGGCACCTGCTAGATGTTATGGTAATGTTAACCAGAAGTATACTATGTTTTGACTAGGTACTAGGTGATATTACCTGATTGCATGTCGAATTTACTCAAAGTATCGGTAAATGTACCATACTTCTGGTCAAGTTTACCATAACATCTAGCAGGTGCCAAAATCAGTTATCCGTATGGTTATTTTCACTAATCTTTTTTTTCCCGTTTGTGCAATCCTTCATTTTATGGGTTTTTTTAGGCTTTTACCTCTTTAGATCCAAATATTTTCAAAAACAGATGTCATTTATGGAATCCTCGACCCTAAAAAACATAGAAAAGCATGCTTAAAACGCTCATTTTGGTTAAATTGATTTTTGTCCAGCTAAATCGGCCATATCAATCATAGTGAGACGCTATGAGTCCATGGGAATATCATTTCCAAAAAGTATAAAAACACTGATGAACGTGGCTCCTCAAAGACAGTGGAGTAGGGCAAGAAACATACCCAATGTTCTGCAGGAGTTTAAAGCGAACGTCTAGCCAGAGCGCAGAGAGAAAGTTACACACAAAATCACACATACCTGATACAACGAAGCGCGCATTCTCGCAATAACCTAATAACGCCTAGGAGCCGGTAACTACTCGGGCATTGCCGCTCGCAAAAATGCATACACGATATTTTGAAGGCACACTAAAGCACTTTCACATTATTTCATCGTGATTTCCATCGCTCGATTTGAGTGTATCTACGAATGACGGCACGGACAAGACAATGTATTACATGGATAGACCTATGAACGTGAGTGGTTCATTTGCGGATTTAAGATTATTTCACTCAAGTGTAGATGCCTCTCACCACAGTCAATGCAAGGGGCTTGTAACATTAATTAGAGAGATTCAATGTCAGTAGAATACAAATTCTGGATCTCCTTTGAATCTGGTATCCGATGTTTCTGATTCAACAGAATTACTTGAGAAATACGATAGACACAAATGCATTCGACATTAGAAGCTACTATTTTGAACGTTATTTTGACAATATTAAAAAAATTACAAACTAAATGGCCAAAAAACATTATAGACAAAATACGGATTGAAATGGGAACTAGACCAACAATAAATTGTTGGCCTAGTTCCCATTTTAATCCGTATTTTGTCAATGTTATTTTGACAAAGGAATCTAAAATCATGATCTGACTGACACCGGCTGACCTGTAGACCTCCACATAATTTTTAATGAAATAAAAAGGAATCGAAAAAGAAAGCACTGAGAAAAAAGTGTATTAAAATAACAAGATTTAGAAAAACGCTCGCCAGAGTATCACGACACAACAGTAAATTTAAAGCAATAGCGTGGACGGTAATATTTGTCCAGGGTACGTAAAACGTAAAGCATCTAATACAAATATACATAGATGTATCGAATAGTACTTTGTGAAAGTATGTATAGCAGTTGCAAGGTTCAGAAATGGTGTGCTTTTTATGAAGAAAATGAAAGTACTTGATGAGCTGAGCACAAAGATGTTTTTGGTTTCTGATTAAGTCCCATTCTTCCGGAGAAGAGATTTTGGCCCGAATTGCATTGTTTTAAATGGGAATACCGCTTATGGTGAAGTCACTACGAACACGATTTTTTTACAACTTCACACGTGGGTATCTCCGAAATCGAGACACTTAGGAAAAATCTAAACGCACCACTGTTCTCAGCTCATCAAGTAATATCAGCTTCCATAAAAAAACACAATATTTCAGACCCTCATCGCAACTGCCCCAATGCGTATAATATCTTACCCAAAACCCTCGCCGGGAATGTCTGATGTCTTCGCTAATACGTTACTCTTGCATGGTAAATAAATCGTCCCCCACCCCCTTCGTTTTTTGGATTAAAAATGTGATTGTGAATTTACCTTAAAGCATATCTATAAATTTTTAAGGTGGTATCTTTGCCATCCATTTCAGATCACACGTTTTTAATTCGTATTAATGGGCTGAGTAACGTTGTTTCAAATAAGGGCGGCTCGTGCAATATAGCAACAACGGATTCTCTCTATTTAATTCTAAGTAGATTAATCGGTCTTCAGGGATTCACTGTATCCCTGCGAGATCGATACTTTTTCAAAAGTTCAAATGGTAAAAAAAAAAATGGTCGCCAAATAGCACGAGCAACCACTGTATTTAAGAGAATGTGAAGACTGAAACGATAGGAAATCAGAAGGTGGTCCAACTGTTCCATGACTTCCGGACACTTTGGCTGCGGGTCAATTTTGTGCAGCTAATTCTGTGGTTTCGAAGTGTGCCAATTCCTTGTGTTTCTGGGGAATGATGACAGTGGCCACAAACTGCACGGAACAAAATAGTTGGCCAGACTTACCATCATGACGACTGATTTTGTCACCTGCCAAAAAGATGGTAAACTATACCAGGTATTGGGTTAGGTATGCCTGAACTGAAGTTAAAGTTACAAAGTGTCTAGTTCATTCAACCCAAATATCTGGTATTGTATAATTTACCTTATTTGTCGCAGGTGCCATAATAAGTCATCATGATGGTAAGTCTGGCTAACTATTTTTTTCCGTGAGACCTTTTTTTTTTTGGGAAATTTTGTTTCGTTAAAATATTTTGAAAAAATGTATAATTACAAAGCAACCAGGGTTTACAGCTGTACCGTTTTGTGCAGACGTCGTTTAAGTTCACTTTAGGGTGATTCCATAGCAAACTCCCGAAAATTTTAATCCGATGGCGTTACTTGTCGCTGGCTCAGAAAATAGCCGTTTTTTGACGGTTTTTGGCTGTTTTCTCTGAACAGACGAATAATAGACACAAAATCGGAATGTCAGCACCTGCTTAATTTTTGCTTGATTTTTTGAGCCATAAACGGGCCAAATTGGTTCGAAAATAAAGGCGTAACTATGCAAAGAAAAAATCATGTGGAGTTGTATCAGTAAAGATTACAGGTGAAACAGAAACCTGTTATCTTGTAAAATTGCGCGTAAATATTTTAATAAAATTCAACGGCGATCGCACCGATTGAGAAAAGATTACAGATGAAAAGATTACAGAGTATTTACGTGTAGTACAGTCATATACAGAACTGAACCGTGTAATATTTTCTCAACCGGGGGAATCATCGGTGAATAGAAAAATGTCATTAATGGGTCTGTTGCAAACTTTTGCTGCAGCGCTATGGAGTGTTCACTCTTACGTGAAATCGCGTGAAAATTCCATAAATGGCATCAGAAAGTCATAAAATGCAGTATAAAACTCACGAGAGACGTTTAATGAAATCCAAGATGGCGGTAAAATATCGAGCAACCTGTATGCATGCACCGCGAACATCCAAGGATAACCAACCTCGCAATATCGATCACACCCAAACACAACGTAAATAAACACATAACCTCTGGAGCTGTGAGGTTGTCAGCGTTGGCAATCCTTGTATGTTAAAGGTGCATGCATACAGATTGCTCGATATTTTACCGCCATCTTGGATTTCATTAAACGCCTCTTGTGAGTTTATTATCGCATTTCATGACTTTCTGATGCCACCAATGGACTTTTCGGGCGATGTTACCTACGATGATACACTCTTTATCGTTGTAGCAAAAGTTTGCAACAGACCCATTGTACGCAAAACGGCAGCTCTGGACCTGACTTACAGATCTCGAGAGAACTAGCAACAGTGCTTTCAATGCTTTGAACGCGGACTCGGACACATGGACCGAACACTGCTCGTAGAAAATATCGATATCGCTGCGATTTGATTCGACAAGACACTTGACTCTCATGACGCGGAATTGAATCACAGTTGACTTATGAGTCTCGCTCAGTGTTTTGCTTCCCCGATCATTCAACCATTGTTCTCTTGCGTGATTGGACCGCGCTTACTATCGATGCCTATGAGGTAACGGGAGCATGTGTACTGAATGAATATGTGTGCGCATGTGTATTGTGTATGAGTTAACGGGTGTGTGTGTGAGAGTAATGTGACTACGAGTGGGTGCGTAACACTATGGTGGACTGATTTTGACCGAATATTATCGTACTTGCATTTAGAGTCCATGTATGTAGAGAGTTAAGGGGAGAAGGTAGTGCCTATCTCAGCAATGCAATGAAAAAATACCCTTTTTCCGGTACCATTTTCTGCTAGAGTTTTAGAGCTAGAAACTTCAAATTTGGTACAAATAGTCTTTAAATGTATCTTAACATGGCTAACCAACTCCCCCCCCCCCCCAGAAAAACTTTTTGTCAGTGAGCTTTTTTAAAACAAGTATTAAAAAACCCTAAATTTTCAGTGCTCTTGCTAATTTAAGAAAAAAACAGTAATATTTGCTGATTTAAAAATAGGTACACTGTGTTGAGAATATCTAAACGAACGTTTAAAAAAAAATTGAGCTCACTAAGTGAAAAAGTTTCTGAAATAAGTGTACCGGAACATGGAAAAACCTTTTTTTTCAAGAGAGGACTTAAAAGTTCATGCAACAGAAAACTATAAAGTTTAAATCAGCTTGAATCAGCCACAAAAAAACAAAAATCAGAATCGATCTACTTTCGTTTTCTTTATTTATTTGCTTTTCTATAATCGAAAAATGTAAATACATTAGATATGGAAATGTTCGTCAGGTTATGCAAAACAAAAAAACAGTAAACAAAAAAAAATATAGATTTTTCAATTTTTTCACTACCTTCTCCCCTTAAGGCAAGATAGGAGTCAACTTCTGGTTGGTTAATGAGTTTTTGGCGCTACAGGCACCTCCATTGGATGAGTTTTTGCCCATCTGTTCACAAACGGAGGGGTCCGACGATATTTTACGGCTGAAAGAACTAATCGTCGATGAACGTCTTTTTTAATCATGATGCACCTCAAGAATGTCTAACATTCCTAAAAGAATCGTAAAAAGCATAAATAGATGCCCATCAAAAAAGCAGTGCAAGAATACACGTTAGAAACTCTTTGGCACTATATTCTTTGCAATGGACCAAAACACAACGATATGGCTCTAAGAATGTAAACAAATGTGCAAAAACGCATTCAATGGTGGCGCCCATGGTTTCACTTGTCTTAACTCTCTACATAAAGAGACTCTACTTGTGAGGATATGATTCAAAGAGTAAACAAGAGTCGCCATTGCATTGGGAGCTAGCGTGGTCAATGTTGATAAAAGCCCGGGTCCAGAGCACAGCTCTACAGATCGTAGATCTACGCTCAAAATATATATAAAAATGGTGCATGGCTCTACAGAGCGTAGATCTACGCACCCTTCCATTTCACTCCTAAAATTTGTCTCTAAATAATGGTGCACAGCTCTACAGCTCGTAGATCTACGATCAAGGCTCCTCTTAAAAGATGTGCGCAGCTCTACAGAGCGTAGATCTACGCACCTAAAATTTTACTCTTGCGATAAAATCTCACAAATATGGTGCACAGCTCTACAGAGCGTAGATCTACGCTCCCTATGTTTTTCAAAATATGATGACATCCCAAAAAAAGAGAGCGTAGATCTACGCACCACTTTTTCTCAGTGAGCTGGAAAAAAGTGGTGCGTAGATCTACGCACCACTTTTCTCAGTAAACTGAAAAATAGTGGTGCGTAGATCTACGCACCACTTTAGAAATCTTCAGATTAATAAAGGATACACAGTCAATAGAGCCCCAAATGTATTTATTGAAAAGGAGGAACAGGGCTGTGAAAGTCCAAAACTCTAATTGAGCTTTCTCTTGTCTTGAAAGCATCAGTAAGGAAGCGTAGATCCACGCTCTGTGGCAAAGATCTCTGACTTTCAAAAAATTCTTGGGCATAGATGTATGATCTCTCCAAAAAAAACATCCCCTTATACCCAGTCAAATAAATAAAAAAAATAGTTAAGTGTGGGTACTCACCTGATTGATTCCTGATCGATCGAGACGGATAATAACATTTGAAGTTGCACAAGTTGAAAAACAGAGGCTCTGAACTAAAGACATACATTTGCCACGCAGCAAATATATCTCATGCCCAGAACTACTCTGGCATAGTTCTCTGAGCACTATAGGTGCTCAACAGTCAACATAGTGACTCGAGTCGCTTGTGCAGCTGAGACTCACAAAAAAAAAAATACACTGAGGTGACCGAGGGATGATGGAAACACACTAATATTTAATTGTTTTCAGTTGAAAGACGCGTTAAATGGAGTCTAATCTACTCTCCCCGAGTTATGAAAATTGGAAAAATGCACTCGTTTTCTCTCCCTTAGATCCCACAAAACTCCAGGGCAAAGGGAACAACGACCACGTTCCACCGGGGGCCAAGACAGGGGGCCCCGGATAATATGTGAAATTATCCCCTGACCAAAAATTTGCCGCATGCCCTCAGAATCCTCCTGATAATGAATAGGTGCTCGAACGATTATCCCAAGCCCATTTAGAAACTCTCAGATGAGAGAAATTCAGAGACTTCTGTGCACTGAATGAGACAAGAAATAGTAATAGAGCAAAGCGGACTATCGTTGCGGGTGAACTGACAACGTACTGGAATTATTCACAACCGGACTAAAAATTAAAATTGAATTTCAGAGTTTTAAAAAATCTACTGCCTACTACACAATGCACTCTCGGGTCAAATCAAAGGTCCTTCAGAATTGGTACGAACTTTGACTCCAAACTATCAAGCTTCATTTGAGAAGCATTGACTTCTAAACACTGACAAATCCCTGAAAGATCCTTAGGCTAGTCGGAAAGTGAAATAATTATTTGATGTCTTGCAGGTCTGTAATACTATTGAGCTTTTTCTACTGATGAAAAACAATAACAACATGATAAGGAATGTGCAAGTGAATTGAACCTTCTTCTTGTCCACTGGGGGACTCGCTTTATATCAATTTGTCAACAGTGTGCAACAGTAGGACATTGTCGAATGAAGGACGATTCAAATTAGTAAAGAAACCGGGAAAGTGATAGCTGGCGTACAAATCAGAGAGAAGTTCTATTCTTCCCCTGAACAAAAGGCATCTAAATTACCAGGTCACTGACCCTCATTCACAGTTCACAAATTAATCACACGCGAGTAAAAAACTTGGCCGTTGATCGACTCGGCGATTTAGAATAAGTAGGAGATTCACTTTCAGCACAATTCAAAAGCTGTCACGAAATATATCGTTTCACTTCACAGTAAATTCAAGGAGAAATACAGACAAATTTATTTTTCGACACTTTATTTTTTATGACTCCACTCTTCTAACCTTTCAAAACAAACACGACCAAAGATTATGGAGGAAAGCAGAGGGCAGATCCAGAGTAGCGTTTTTCCGGCCTCGGCTCGGTTTTGAGTTGATGGCCGTACCGCGCGGGCGCGCCACAGGCAGAGCTCACAATTCACTTAACCCGCGATATTCAATTTAACGCTCGCTCTGACCATTTTAAAAATCAAATGTCCAGTTGTTAAATCATCCTCTTTTTGAAACCGCTTCTCTCCTACCCGTTTTCTGGGTTCTTTCTTTCTGTCTTTTAGTTTATTTTGTTTTCGTTTTTTGTTTTTGTTTTTGTTTTTTTTTTTTTTTTTTGTATGCTCTAACCCAAGAGCCGAAGTCCGTTGTTTTAAACATGAAACATAAAGGCGACAAGATGCAATCATGATTCCTAAAGGAGCAATAATAATTGAATGGTGTAACAAATTGTGCTTTTGAGGATTGTTGACCCTGAACATTTCACAAATAACTCGCAGCTTTCGTCGCATAATTCATTAGTGATATACTCTTTCCAGAGGTATCAGTATCAAGCAGTTCATCACCGTGGCTGCAAAAAAAAAATACAAATTTTTTACCCATAGGTGTATACGCCCAGAATTATTTGAAATTTTTAGGTGTTCTTCTAAAAAAAAAAAAAAAAACAAAAAACAAAAAAAAAAAAACGGAAAAAAAAACAAACACAATCCGACAAGGAAAACTATAGAAACAGGAAAAAATGAGAAAAAACAGACATTTTTGGTCCAGCTAAATGACACGTGCTAAAAACTCCCAAGATTGGTTTTTGAGTATCATATTGGCTCAAATATAACACAACAGGTGGGTCGTTTGGACATATATGAGTTCAATACTTATCTATTAGATCATATTTTAAAAACCAAATGGATGATCGTACCTTCGAATAAGCAGAAATAATGGTTCGGCTCTCGAAATCGCCTGACATCGCAACCGCGCCTTTGATTTTATTCCCTTCTTTGCTTGAGCCGATAGTTGAATCTTTTCCCCACAGAAGCTGATTGTGATGAATTACTCGTCGCTGCAAATTCCACACCCCCCCCCCCCCCGCCCGCCACCGGTGGGTGTTGCTTATTTTATAGAATTAATCGAATTGAG
Organism: Trialeurodes vaporariorum; assembly: GCA_011764245.1. Classification (NCBI taxonomy): domain Eukaryota; kingdom Metazoa; phylum Arthropoda; class Insecta; order Hemiptera; family Aleyrodidae; genus Trialeurodes; species Trialeurodes vaporariorum. The sequence continues at coordinate 29,787,263 of VMOF01000220.1, forward strand.
CCTTCCAACCGCTAAACACGTTCTAAATGAGGACTCAACAGTCAACATACCCATCTAAAGGATTTTGAAAAATTTAATATTTAGGGGGCGCGCTCAAAGGGCCTAGAGGGGTTAAGTACGAATTAATCTAAAATTGAGTTTGACATGTCGATCCTAGCTGCAAATAGCGATCTAATGTTCTGAGAAGCCAAACTTTTAACTGTTTCTGCTAATTCTTAAGCGTTGAGGTGTTATCGCTCTTTTATGGCTCGCGTAGTCAATTGATTACGCGCTATGAGCCGCAAACGCACGTGCAGGGGCGGACTGGGCCGGGGTGCCGGGTGCTGCAGCACCCGCGCCCCTCCATGTCCACTCCCCTCTCCTCTGGGCCAGTACCTTATGCGGGCCCTTTTCCCCCAAATCTTGGCCCTAGCACCCCGGACCTTTTTTCCCAGTCCGCCCCTGCCACGTGATGCGCTTGGCGCGGCGGCCCTAGGCCCTAGGGTGTCCCAAAACAAAAGAAGTTTTGACATCTTTTGTTTTTACAGGTCTTAATTAATGTGCTCTCAAAGAAGCAGGCTCCATGAAAAATTTGAGCTCTTTAGACTGATTCTTGAGGTGGCGCATCTCGTTTTCTTTTTTACGCGCGTATAATTGCGATTTTCATATTTTCGCGTTTTTGGCCGATGAGACAATTTTTTTCCCGTGGCAATCCCCCCCCCCTTCCCCCCTTCCCCCATCACTCCCGCACTGGCACTACACCAATCTCTTTTTCACCCATGACCAATAACTTTCCGTAATCCGTGCACGTTCTTCTTTTATGGAATAAACGCTGTGAATATCTACTATACGTAAAAACGATTTTTGAGATTTCTAAAGTTATTAAAAAAAAAACAAAAAAAAACAAACAAAAAAAAAAACAACAATAAAGCTTATTTTTTTACCTTTTTATCAGTATCATTTTTTTATAATTATTATAAATGCGTACTTGGATAGTTGAACAGTGTTCATAGTGTTTTTGACTGTATGATTGCGTGGTGACTGAACATACCATACCATAGAGTTGGGAAAATGGGATTGTACTCGATTCCACGATTGTTTTATTTTGTGCAATCAGTAATCGTCAAACCACAGAAAAATACAAACCCAATGGAGACTCACATGAGAGCCATGGACTCATTCTTTCTCCGACTTTTCAAGATGGCGGACAAACCTCTGGCTTTGTCTTTCGCATTGCTTTGAATGGGGATAGTTTGATGAAAATTTTAAGACGGTGGTGGACCAGAAAATAATGATTCAAAATGAACCGAAGTTTCCATCCGATTGTAGAATTCTATGTCGTCAAACCTTTGATTAGTCATTACATGTTGTCTTCTCGGGATTAAAATAAACTGTATTTGGATTAGATAAAATTCTTCTGCTCCCAATTTGTTGGGTGTATTGTAAAAAATCTGTATTGATCACCCTAAAACCACCATCCCAATTAACGACGATTACGATTACTCGGTAATCGTATAACCGATACCCTCCCCCATCTGGCTACGCTGGCCTAAACTTGTATAATGACAAACTTGTTAAAACGGAGTGTGAAGTAATTTTTTATGAAGATTGTAGGTACATTTACTTAATAGAGAAATAAGATCTGGCAATGATGCTTTTTGCGAAGAGGGCCTCACCGTCTCACCTCAGTCCGCTCGCCACCATTCAGACCCGATGCACCTTGACTATAATAGTTGTCCATCACAGAGCCTTTGTTTGCTACATGATGAAAGGCACTGGACAAGAACCATGGTGTAGACTGCTGAGTTGACGAAGACGGTTAGCGCTTTATACTGGGTGTTGCAAAAGGCCAGTGACAGCATAATATCTACATCCGCCCTCGGCCTTTTACGTCCTTTCCCAACAAATATACGTTTAGTTACAAACTACCCCCCCTCCACATTTTATTGTTGACGAAAATCATGAATCGTGCAAACGGCACATATTAATTTCAATTGAATTGAGAGACGTCAGCCGATATATTATTAGCTGTTATTGGACTTTTGAAACACCTTGTATGTTTTCCTCATGATCATACCACTTCTAATACTTTGAGGATTCTTTGAATACTTCCATATTTATTTGTCAGTCCTGGAAGATATATGTCTCTGTTTCATCGCAAAACAGTGGTGTTGCCAGCTCTAAACAGTTCAATACCTATGAACACTACAGGGGGCGAAATCAAATATATCAAATGCATCATTACCCAATGTTTTTATTCGGTAATAAAAGAAAGGGAAAATTTCAAGCATTATAGCGCGGACCAGAGTGCAACATGCCTTTTCGTGTTCGATGTATCCAAATTCAAAGTTAGGAAACAACATGTTTTTAATGAAACGAATTCCTAATAACTTTAGTGTGAACGAAATCTCAAAAATCGTTTTTACGTATAGTAGATATTCACAGCGTTTATTCCATAAAAAGAACGTGCACGGATTACGGAAAGTCATTGGTCATGGGTGAAAAAGAGATTGGTGTAGTGCCAGTGCGGGAGTGATGGGGAAGGGGGGAAGGGGGGGGGGGATTGCCACGGGAAAAAAATTGTCTCATCGGCAAAAAACGCGAAAATATGAAAATCGCAATTATACGCGCGTAAAAAAGAAAACGAGATGCGCCACCTCAAGAATCAGTCTAAAGAGCTCAAATTTTCATGGAGCCTGCTTCTTTGAGAGCACATTAATTAAGACCTGTGAAAACAAAAGATGTCGTTTTTTAGCACGTGTCATTTAGCTGGACCAAAAATGTCTGTTTTTTCTCATTTTTTCCTGTTTCTATAGTTTTCCTTGTCGGATTGTGTTTGTTTTTTTTCCGTTTTTTTTTTTTGTTTTTTTGTTTTTTTTTTTTTTTTTTAGAAGAACACCTAAAAATTTCAAATAATTCTGGGCGTATACACCTATGGGTTAAAAATTTGTATTTTTTTTTTTTTTTGCAGCCACGGTGATGAACTGCTTGATACTGATACCTCTGGAAAGAGTATATCACTAATGAATTATGCGACGAAAGCTGCGAGTTATTTGTGAAATGTTCAGGTCAACAATCCTCAAAAGCACAATTTTGTTACACCATTCAATTATTATTGCTCCTTTAGGAATCATGATTGCATCTTGTCGCCTTTATTTTTCATGTTTAAACAACGGACTTCGGCTCTTGGGTTAGAGCATACAAAAAAAAAAAAAAAAAAAAAACAAAAACAAAAAAAAAAAACAAAACAAAATAACTAAAAGACAGAAAGAAAGAACCCCAGAAACGGGTAGGAGAGAAGCGGTTTCAAAAGAGGATGATTTAACAACTGGACATTTGATTTTTAAAATGGTCAGAGCGAGCGTTAAAATTGAAATCGCGGGTTAAGTGAATTGTGAGCTCTGCCTGTGGCGCCCCGCGCGGTACGGCCATCAACTCAAAACCGAGCCGAGGCCGGAAACAACGCTACTCTGGATCTGCCCTCTGCTTTCCTCCATAATCTTTGGTCGTGTTTGTTTTGAAAGGTTAGAAGAGTGGAGTCATAACAATAAAGTGTCGAAAAATAAATTTGTCTGTATTTCTCCTTGAATTTACTGTGAAGTGAAACGATATATTTCGTGACAGCTTTTGAATTGTGCTGAAAGTGAATCTCCTACTTATTCTAAATCGCCGAGTCGATCAACGGCCAAGTTTTTTTACTCGCGTGTGATTAATTTGTGAACTGTGAATGAGGGTCAGTGACCTGGTAATTTAGATGCCTTTTGTTCAGGGGAAGAATAGAACTTCTCTCTGATTTGTACGCCAGCTATCACTTTCCCGGTTTCTTTACTAATTTGAATCGTCCTTCATTCGACAATGTCCTACTGTTGCACACTGTTGACAAATTGATATAAAGCGAGTCCCCCCCGTGGACAAGAAGAAGGTTCAATTCACTTGCACATTCCTTATCATGTTGTTATTTGTTTTTCATCAGTATAGAAAGCTCAATAGATACAGACCTGCAAGACATCAAATAATTATTTCACTTTCCGACTAGCCTAAGGATCTTTCAGGGATTTGTCAGTGTTTAGAAGTCAATGCTTCTCAAATGAAGCTTGATAGTTTGGAGTCAAAGTTCGTACCAATTCTGAAGGCCTTTGATTTGACCCGAGAGTTGCATTGTGTAGTAGGCAGTAGATTTTTTAAAACTCTGAATTCAATTTTAATTTTTAGTCCGGTTGTGAATAATTCCAGTACGTTGTCAGTTCACCCCCAACGATAGTCCGCTTTGCTCTATTACTATTTCTTGTCTCATTCAGTGCACAGAAGTCTCTGAATTTCTCTCATCTGAGAGTTTCTAATGGGCTTGGGATAATCGTTCGAGCACCTATTCATTATCAGGAGGATTCTGAGGGCATGCGGCAATTTTTGGTCAGGGGATATTTTCACATATTATCGGGGCCCCCTGTCTTGGCCCCGGTGGAACGTGGTCGTTGTTCCCTTTGCCCTGGAGTTTTGTGGGATCTAGGGAGAGAAACGAGTGCATTTTTCCAATTTTCATAACTCGGGAGAGTAGATTAGACTCCATTTAACGCGTCTTTCAACTGAAAACATTAAATATTAGTGTGTTTCCATCATCCCTCGGTCACCTCAGTGTTATTTTTTTTTTGTGAGTCTCAGCTGCACAAGCGACTCGAGTCACTATGTTGACTGTTGAGCACCTATAGTGCTCAGAGAACTATGCCAGAGTAGTTCTGGGCATGAGATATTTGCTGCGTGGCAAATGTATGTCTTTAGTTCAGAGCCTCTGTTTTTCAACTTGTGCAACTTCAAATGTTATTATCCGTCTCGATCGATCAGGAATCAATCAGGTGAGTACCCACACTTAACTATTTTTTTATTTATTTGACTGGGTATAAGGGGATGTTTTTTTTCTGGAGAGATCATACATCTATGCCCAAGAATTTTTTGAAAGTCAGAGATCTTTGCCACAGAGCGTGGATCTACGCTTCCTTACTGATGCTTTCAAGACAAGAGAAAGCTCAATTAGAGTTTTGGACTTTCACAGCCCTGTTCCTCCTTTTCAATAAATACATTGGGGCTCTATTGACTGTGTATCCTTTATTAATCTGAAGATTTCTAAAGTGGTGCGTAGATCTACGCACCACTATTTTTCAGTTTACTGAGAAAAAGTGGTGCGTAGATCTACGCACCACTTTTTTCCAGCTCACTGAGAAAAAGTGGTGCGTAGATCTACGCTCTCTTTTTACTTTCTCACTCTAATGAAATTAGAAAAATTGAGAAAGTATTGCGATGGCGCAGAGATTTTTGATGCATTCTGTTTCGATACTTGGCCCGCTGCGACTAAGTCAATCATGATAATTATAAAATAATTGGCTCTTATCATGCCTAATACTATCCTAAAGAACATCCATCCATGATATTTCAATATTTTTGAACCATATGTGGTAGGGAGGAGTAAATGCACAAAATTTCTGTGGCGTCTGTCTGTCCGTCTGTCCGTCTGTCCGTCTGTCCGTCTGTCCGTCTGTAGTCAAACATGAAACCCAGCATAACTTTTAAACTATTGATCTATATGCATCCAAATTTTGCAGAGATGTTGCTTTTAACATTCCCCAGAGGGACTTTTTTTGTTTTTTTAAAATTTTTATTTTTAGGTTAGTTATGGAAGAAAAATGGTTTCCATTAAAATCATTGGGAAAATGGGTCAAAAAAGAGAAAAATTTAAATATTTCAATATTGGATCTTTGGATTTGGAAGAAAATTTGTAAAAACATTCTACAACCAGCCCACAGTAAAATTAACCCCTTATAGTTCAGCAAAATAACCCTTAAGACCGTTTAAAAAATCAATTTAGCGCGTTTGAGCCAAAAAATGGAATAAAAGTGAGAAATTAATCTTGTAAATCAGTGCCAATTACTAAAAGCTGGATGAATTTTGATGAAAATTTGTATACACAATGTACTATCACAGTACTAAAATATTTTCTTCTCACTATCATCATAATAAATCCTTTGAAACGTTTCAAGGGACCATATAGGTGCGACTGAGGAAAAATAAGACCAATTAAGCAAATAAAAACATAATCCTACTTATTGAGATAATTCGGGTTAGATCCAATTAATTTTAATTAAATCCGGCACAAACAATCTACCTACCTACATTTACTCTACTTTAGATAGAATTTCTTACCATTACAATATACAGCCCTTAAGACTGTTTAAAAAATCAAAATCGGTGTGCTCGAGCCAAAAAATGGAATTATCGTGAGAAATTAATCTTTAAACTTGGAGTCAATCAACTATGGCTCGATGAGATTTGATAAAAACTTTTGTACACACAATCCACTATCAAAATACTAAGATATTTTCCTTTCTTAGTCACCATACACAACTGATAAAACCTTTTCAAGAGGCAATATAGGTGGGATTGAGAAAAAAATATGGGAATATAAGCAAATGAAAACATAATCCTATTAATTGGGATAATTCAGGTTTGGTCCAATGAATTTTGATAAAAACTGGCAAATACAAATTACAATTAGTCTATAAAGGAAACCTTACAGATACAATATACAACACTTAAGATAGTTTAAAAATCAAAATAGGGTGTTTGATCCAAAAACATGAATTAAAGCGGGGAATTAATGTTAAAACTTGGAGTCAATCATTCATGGGATGAATTTTGATGAAACTTTGCACAAACATATTATGTTACCGACCCACTAAAATATTCCTATCATACAGTCATCATCAAAAACCTTTAAGACCGTTTCAAGGGCCAATATAGGTGCGATCGAGCAAACATCTTTGAAACCAACCAAGCAAATAAAAAAACAATCGTAATACTTGGAATAAGAAATTCAATTATGACTCAATTATGTTTGATGAAAATTGCAACAAAAATTTTGCAACCAACCTAGGCAGGATTTCTTTTCAATATAAAACTATAGTATACAACTCTTAAGTCTGAGACTGTTTTGAGGCAAAATAGCTGTTCCATCAAACCCAAAAAATAGAATATCCAAAGAAAATTAAACTTATAAAGAAAATGGATGGATGAATTTTGTTGACATTTGGTGTACACAATATATCACAAACAAAAAACATTTTTAAAAGGGGGTTTAATCTACCAAACAAAAAATTATTTTTAAGATCCACAGTTCAAAACCCATCCTTCAAAGGATGAAGTAGGCAACTATTCGTACAGCTTCTCTGCAAAATCGCAAACACTTCGAATTGAAGGCGGAATTATGTCCAGAGGAGAAAATATTTTAAATTTGATGGGAGTCTAGGAGTCTCTCCCAGAATTCTAAAGGGAGGTTGGGGGTCTCCCCCAGATATCTAAAGGGGGGTCTGGGGGTCTCCCCCAGAATACTAGAGGGGGTCTGGGGGTCTCCCCCAGAATACTAGAGGGGGTCTGGGGGTCTCCCCCAGAATACTAGAGGGGGGTCTGGGGGTCTCCCCCAGATTTCTTAAGGGGGTCTGGAGGTCCTTCGCCCCCCCGATAAAAATGGAGGGAGAAAGTGTTCGTTGGGTGTTCCCTACAGTTTATTTTGGGATGTCATCATATTTTGAAAAACATAGGGAGCGTAGATCTACGCTCTGTAGAGCTGTGCACCATATTTGTGAGATTTTATCGCAAGAGTAAAATTTTAGGTGCGTAGATCTACGCTCTGTAGAGCTGCGCACATCTTTTAAGAGGAGCCTTGATCGTAGATCTACGAGCTGTAGAGCTGTGCACCATTATTTAGAGACAAATTTTAGGAGTGAAATGGAAGGGTGCGTAGATCTACGCTCTGTAGAGCCATGCACCATTTTTATATATATTTTGAGCGTAGATCTACGATCTGTAGAGCTGTGCAACGTACTCAAAAGCCCAATTCACGGTAGGCTTATGACTGACTAGAAAGTGTAAGGAAGTGCCTGTGTACACATTTTTTCGGCCTTATTATTATTAACATATACCTACGTACATTTTAGATTAACGAGGGGTTTTTTCTGTATGGTAATTTTTCTCGAAAACTAAGAAGAATTATCGCTAAAATTCTTGAAATCGATTTAGCGAATTTGAGTTAACATATTAATGCCACTATATTGCAAATTCGAAAAGACTATCAAAGTACGACTAATTATAAGTGTTTTTCGTATGAAAAAATAGTATAATTCAACTTTTGATGGTTCATTCAAATCTCCCGCTCTTTGAACCTGCACTCGATAGGTTGGATCAAATAACGTGCTTGATTAATCGCGGTCCGATTGGTTTGTTCGGCAACGACCGACGTGACGGTGGGATGTATTTCAAGTCAGAGCAATTTCCTCGATTGTTTTGCATTGGTGGAGCAATGGCGTGCATGATAAATCGTAACGCGGGAACAGCGGAGACAACGACTAAGCTGATTTGCCGATTAAGCAGCTGATTGAGATGTCGAGTCAACTGGTTTGACCCACAGGTGAAAAGTTCCCTCCACATAAATCACCGCCGTGCGATTGAAAAAAAAAAAAAAATAAAAAAAAAAAATAAAAAACCCTTAAATGCGCGGCGCGGCTATTTCCCCGCGGGGTGACCTCAACCCAGGTACTATTATATTGTTGTCTGTGGCTAGATTCAGTCTACAATACCACATGAAGAAGTAAGTCGACTGCCGCACACGGGAAACGGCACGTTCAACTATGTGCGTAGATAGAGATAAAGAGAGAGGGAGGAGGTGCAGAATATTTATTTATATTTAAAACTGCAAAACTTTGCAATTCCCACGTCTTAAAATGTCCCTCAAGGATTTTGAATACAAATTATAATACTCAATGCCTTAAAAAGCTTTCAGACATGACCTAAATAGCTAAATTATCGTTTTTGGGAGTTAGATACATCGATTCTACAAGAACTTCCTGAGTTGTGGTCCTCAAATACAAAATTGGTGTCTGCTTCGGTGAACTCTCTGCTGTTCACTCCTAAACACACCGATCAGTTTTTCAACTACAGAAAAAAATGGCCCATTTAGGTGTGCAATTTTAAGAACTACAACTCGATCGATATAGACAAAAATGCTGCCCTTCCCAACAAAAACTCAAAAAAATTCTTGAAAAGGTTAATGGATCAAACTCCCAAAAATGTACCTCTTTGTAAGATTATAAGAGGCTTTAGATCATAACAGGCACGGGTTTACATTCTTTTTTTCATCAAAATTCTTGCTTTTGGGTGATTCTCCAATCCACCAGGAACATTTTAAAAGGTGAACCTCCTTGAGTTTCGTAGTTTTAAAAAATTGAGCAGCACCCTTGCCGGGGGGGGGGGGGGTTGTTATAGAGGCGAAAAACTTACCAAGAGTGCATAACATCTGATCAAATTACCCTGAAAAAGTGGAAGGGTACATTTTACCATTATATCGTTTCTATACTGTGTAGCAATTTGGATGGTTAAAACTTACAGCGCGATGGTTAAATAATATTGAACTATTTGGTATTATTTACAATCATGCGGTTAGTATTAACATTCATACGGTCGATATTTACAATTAGATGGTCTTTTTTAGCCATCCTAATTACACCTTAAAATACAAAACATCTAAAAGCAAAATTTCCATTTCCATTTTTTTTTAAAATGAAATTAGGATTTAAAATTTACGGCTACTAAGAATTTTGGGAATCCGCAGCGTGTTTCATCGTTTCTAAACATTTCATTTCCGCACGATTCATTTTAATGCGGGTAGACAACATACATGGTAGGGCCAAAGTTTATCAAGTTCCTCGAAACTTCCTCCACTTGAAATAATACACGCATGGATTGGAAAGAGGCGATGTGACACCTATCCGCGCGTATTTGGAGTCGAGGAAACTTTAGTAAACGATTCTTGTTGTTAGCTTATTAATTCGCGAGAAACAAAAATAGCCACCGCGCGATCGGCAAGTGCGTGGTCATATGTACTAGCAGAGACAAAGATACCTGACCTGGGTATGCAATACGCAATGCATAGTATACCATTCAAAACATGTATTACGTGCGTTGCGTATTGCATACTCTGGCTAGGTATATTTGTCTCCGCTGGAGCATACACATTGTCACTGATCTTCCCACTATCCTAAAATTGTGAAGAAGTTAGAGTACTAAAGCTCTTAGGAGCACAGCTTATAGCCATAAAAACAGAATGGATTTATGGTCCGTCCAAGCACCAAACATTTTAAACTGTTTAGCTCTTCTCGAAAGAATTTCTCTTGCTACGCTCAAGGCCACGGCGACATGCGTTGAACAAGCGCGTGACATAGCAATGTGCCTCTTGTGACGGTCGTCTACGTCGCGTCGCGTCGTCGGTGCGTTGTCCGATGCAAGCGCCGAGAGCAATACGACGGATTTTCGCAAATGTCAGCACAGCGCCCGTTTTCTGCGGCACTGCACTGTCATTGCACTGCACTTGCACACACACAAACAGCTTTCTGCGGCTGATAGCGATCGACGCATACGCTGACGGTTGATGGAGGTGTGATTGATACTCGCTAATTAAATCGTTACCGTTGGCGACAAAACAAACGCACACGGAATATGAGGTGGCTGTCCTCTACGTCTTGCGTTTGGCGTCTGAAGCAGTAGGCGCAGTGAACGGACGTAAACATGCGCGAGCGAGGAAAAGCGAACTGTTTGCAAAGAGCCGTTCAAGGAAATTGCGGATTCGTTATTTGCGCTAGCTTTTATGAAGAAAATATAAGTAAGTATGGTAGAGTTCGTTTTAGAAGTGTGCAGGCTCATAGTTCACTGATGATTTTTTGTGAATTTTCATTCCTTCACATCAAAATAAAAACTTGCCTGCTAATTTAACCTTTTAATTTTATAGATTTTCTCAATAAAAAGCGAAAGCTCGAATTCACTTGTTGTCTCATTATTACTGCGTAGTATGAGAAGTAACGTTGGGAAATTCTAAGGATTATCGGTCTAGGTGCGCATGCCCTCTACCACTCCAGCTTGGCTCAAAAGTGTTGAGTGTAGGCGGACTCTTCAGCCGGAATCAATGGAAAATTTCTGACTTGCATTTTTTCAGATCAAAACAAAACTTGGATAGACTCGGTGGCTTGGTGGTCAGGACATCTGACTGCCAATCCATAGGTCCTGGGTGCGAATCTCGGTAGAGGCAGCAGATTTTTCACTGGTCTAAGGTCTTGTCACTCGGCCTCTCCTTGAAAGTGAATCTGAGTACTTAGAGCATGGATGCTTCAAGTCTCCGGTGTCTTCTAACAATGAACGAACAAACTAAAAAAAAAACTTTCCTTTCTCTCAATTTGCCTGTAAGTGGCTGTAGGCTCCAATGAGGAATATAAACCAGCTTCCCCCCCCCCCCAAAACAAAAAACAAAACCCGCCTACAACTTTCACTTTTTGATTTTAGGGGTTCTTCACTACAAATCCAAAGCTCAAATTAATATTAATTTATTTTCAACATAAAATATGAGGGAAAAACGGTAACTTGAGGCCTAAGCTGAGTTGAGGCCTCCGGACGCGAGCCCCGCTTTGACGATGTCAACAAGGACAACCTTAGAGGTTACCGGCTCCGCTGAGGACTCCTGTCGGTCCCAACTTAACTTTTTAAGACTCGCAGATATACATAAGTCATGTCGCGGTTGGGCAACAAAACTATTTTATTTAACACCCACGTTCACACTGCAGCTGCAGCGCGCCTTGCGTACGTAAGCATTCATTATTTGTAAGATCCAACAAATAAGAGCACTCTAACTGCGCTTTGCGCACAAAATAGAACTCTTACACGGTTCTTCTGTCGGCCAATGGACTACGCTATCAATTTTATGCTTTAATTGCTGCAAAAATAACGTTAAGACCAATAAAATAAACTGAAGGGAACACCCTACGAACACTTTCTCCCTCCATTTTTATCTGGGGGGGGTCGAAGGACCCCCAGACCCCCTTAAGAATTCTGGGGGAGACCCCCAGACCCCCCTCTAGTATTCTGGAGGAGACCCCCAGACCCCCTCTAGTATTCTGGGGGAGACCCCCAGACCCCCCTTTATAATTCTGGGGGAGACCCCCAGACCCCCCCTTTAGAATTCTGGGGGAGACCCCCAGACCCCCCTTTAGATATCTGGGGGAGACCCCCAACCCCCTTTACAATTCTGGGAGAGACTCCTAGACTCCCATCAAATTTAAAAAATTTTCACCTCTGGACATAATTCCGCCTTCAATTCGAAGTGTTTGCGATTTTGCAGAGAAGCTGTACGAATAGTTGCCTACTTCATCCTTTGAAGGATGGGTTTTGAACTGTGGATCTTCAAAAGAATTTTATTAGTTTGGTAGATTAAACCCCCCTTTAAAGATGTTCTTTGTTTGTAGATTGTGTACACCAAATGTCAACAAAATTCATCCATCCATTTTCTTTATAAGTTTAATTTTCTTTGGATATTCTATTTTTTGGGTTTATTGATGGAACAGCTATTTTGCCTTTAAACAGTCTCAGACTTAAGAAGGGTTGTATATTATAGTTTTACATTGAAAAGAAATCCCTGCCTAGGTCGGTTGCAAACTTTTTGTTGCATTTTTCGTCAAACATAATTGAGTCATAATTGAATTTCTTATTCCAAGTATTACGATTGTTTTTTTATTTGCTTGGTTTTAAAGATTTTTGCTCGATCGCACCTATATTGGCCCTTGAAACGGTCTTAAAGGTTTTTGATGATGACTGTATGATAGGAATATTTTAGTGGGTCAGTAACATAATATGCAAAGTTTCATCAAAATTCATCCCATGAATGATTGACTCCAAGTTTTAACATTAATTCCCCGCTTTAATTCATGTTTTTGGGTCGAACACCCTATTTTGATTTTTAAACTCTCATTAGTGTTGTATATAGTATCTGTAAGGAATACTTTCTTTTAAAGACTAATTGTAGATTGTATTTGCCAGTTTTTATAAAAATTCATTGGACCAAACCTGAATTATCCCAATTAATAGGATTATGTTTTTATTTGCTTATATTCCCATATTTTTTTCTCAATCCCACCTATATTGCCTCTTGAAAAGGTTTTATCAGTTGTGTATGGTGACTAAGAAAGGAAGATATCTTAGTATTTTGATAGTGGATTGTGTGTACAAAAGTTTTTATCAAAATTCATCGAGCCATAATTGATTGACTCCAAGTTTAAAGATTAATTTCTCACAATAATTCCACTTTTTGGCTCGAGCGCACCGATTTTGATTTTTTAAACAGTCTTAAGGGCTGTATACTGTAATGATAAGAAATTCTATATAAAGTAGAGTAAATGTAGGTAGGTAGATTGTTTGTGCCAGATTTAATTAAAATTAAGTGGACCTAACCCGAATTATCTCATTAAGTAGGATTATGTTTTTATTTGCTTAATTGGTCTTATTTTTTCTCAATCGCACCTATATATGGTCCCTTGAAACGGTCCAAAGGATTTATTATGATGATAGTGAGAAGAAAATATTTTAGTACTGTGGTAGTACATTTTGTATACAAAGTTTCATCAAAATTCATCCAGCTTTTAGTAATTGGCACTGATATACAAGATTAATTTCTCACTTTTATTCCATTTTTTGGCTCAAACGCCCTAAATTGATTTTTTAAACGGTCTTAAGGGTTATTTTACTGAACTGTAAGGGGTTAATTTTACTGTGGGCTGGTTGTAGAATGTTTTTACAAATTTTCTTCCAAATCCAAAGATCCAATATTGAAATATTTAAATTTTTCTCTTTTTTGACCCATTTTCCCATTGATTTTAATAGAAACTATTTTTCATCCATAACTAACCTAAAAATTAAAATTTTAAAAAAACAAAAAAAGTCCTTCTGGGGAATGTTAAAAGCAACATCTTTGCAAAATTTGGATGCATATGGATCAATAGTTCAAAAGTTATGCTGGATTTCACGTTCTTGACTACAGACAGACAGACAGACAGACGGACAGACAGACGCCACAGAAATTTTGTGCATTTACTCCTCCCTACCACATATGGTTCAGAAATATTGAAATATCATGGATGGATGTTCTTTAGGATAGTATTAGGCATGATAAGAGCCAATTATTTTATAATTATCATGATTGACTTAGTCGCAGCGGGCCAAGTATCGAAACAAAATTCATCAAAAATCTCTGCGCCATCGCAATACTTTCTCAATTTTTCTAATTTCATTAGAGTGAGAAAGTAAAAAAGTCCAAGACTCACTCCTCGCAAAGGAACACTGAGCTTAAAGTTCAGATGGACCACCCGTGTACGTACGCACTCCGGTCTTACGTTTCGCACAAACATATCCGACGAATTGAAACATTAAGACTGTTTCATCATTCGCATTTAATTTGCACGCTCAGGACTATTTCATGAGCACATTCCATCACCTATAGCACTGTTTTTCGAACAGTGTCACTTAATTCCTTACAAGTTTTACTGAAATCCCTTGTAAACTTAGCCTATCACTTTGAAACAATAAAACAGTCAGGAATTCTTTAAAAAAAATGGCCCGAACAGGCATGTATTATCTTAGATTTATGCTTCAATCTGCCTTGGATTCACCTTAAAAGTCCATAATAGGACAAGCGCGTCGCAAGAATTGATGCCTCGATTCAAGACGAGGCATGATTCAGTTAATTTAAAAACTGGTCGATATCGATAGATTGATCCATCAAATAAAAACGCACGTATAATTTTCTGTAACATCATCATTACCGAAAATACCAGTTTCAAAGTTCCTCACCTCAAGGTCACCTCATATACTCGCATTTTTTGGGGCCACCCGGCGCCCAACCCCTTCTCGCTGTACGTGAAGCAGTCCCTCCCAAAGAGAGGGGTTAGAAGAAACATCGAGTGGGCTCGTTCCGATAGAAATCAACTAAAGGTTAGCATCGGGATTCCTCGTTAATATCACACCTGATGTTTTATCATCTCTTCTTTTGAAGGACGTCTCAATTAGATGTGATGCTATCTTCCAAACTACATCCTATGATCGGTCGCGTAAGATCTGAGCGCATCGATGACGCATGACGCTCGATCGCTCAGCATTCCTTTTTTGATTAAAAGCGTTTACGCACATTTTTATCCTTCTTCTTTTTTTCTGGGGTATTCTGACGAAATGCCAAGGTCTAAGACAAGCGTGCATTTCGTCATGTGGCTCGCGCGTAACGCGCGAGCAGATGGATGGATGGTTGGCGGTTGAGGATGACTGGATGAGATGGAGAAATTAACGCCATTCAAAGTTGGCGAATGAATGAAATGGAGGAATGTGAGTACGCGTAACGTAA
Organism: Trialeurodes vaporariorum; assembly: GCA_011764245.1. Taxonomy (NCBI): domain Eukaryota; kingdom Metazoa; phylum Arthropoda; class Insecta; order Hemiptera; family Aleyrodidae; genus Trialeurodes; species Trialeurodes vaporariorum. The sequence goes on from VMOF01000220.1 coordinate 29,802,492, forward strand.
GCTAGTATGCGTGTCACGTTAAACAACGTACTCTCATCGTCACATTCATTCTTAATTCAAGCAAAAAAATAGCGCGCGTGACCTCACGTGCACAATGGGGCTCTTGCAAACTTTTGCTGGGAGCAAATGAAAGATCCAATCTAATGTGAAATCCAGCAAAAATCACGAAAATCACACTTAGAAAGTCCAAAGTTCAGTAATAAACTCACATAAAGTTTGTACTGGCGGTTCAACGCAGGTATAATGAGAGATTCCTGTCTATTATGTCACTTTCTCTACGGAAGCACAGAGATAAGACTCAATTAAGATGCCAATCTCCCATGATACCTGCATCTCTCCGCCATTGAGCCCGATTCTGAGAGTGAATTTCGTGATGTTTTAGTGTACTCATCGTCAATTTAACAGGTTTTTATGCAAAAATCGACTCTTCAATCCCCTGTAGCAAAAGTTTGCAAGAGCCCCATTGCGGCGATGGGTGATACAAAAACGCTTCTTCAATGTAGTTTTGTAGGGAAAGGATTGTTTTTGCACCGATTCTCTCCATCCAGACAGTCTTGGAAATAATGTCCCGTAAAACATGAGGTGTGTTCTTTCCTACAGATGTGGATCACAGTTGAATTAGAACTTCTCTAGAAGAGCACACCTGTAGGTTGATTTTCCCTGTCTATCTCGTACGAGACGACACGAGATAGACGAGGAATACGACTTTATCTCGTGCAAAGAGATAGGACGAGACGGCTCGGAGTCATCTCGTCTCGTCCCGTGAAATGAGCGAAATCAACCCTCTGGTCAAGGTCAATAAAAACGGGTCAGTCCGACAGCGCAGTAGTCTTTTCCTACCTCCAGTATAAGCCGGCAGTGTGACCTGGCCAAATTGGGAAAACGACCCCCATTTGAATAACACAATTTTCCAAATCGGTCGCAAAGATTACGATGCTATCGGACTGACCTGTTAAAATGGACCTTGCACCAGGCATTTATGGCCTGTCATACCGCAGGCCTCAATCAGAGCTGAGGAAATTGGCGTTTCCAATTACGTCATCGATTACTTCTCTAAAGTAATCGAGGTGGAGTTTAGCAGTACTCAGGCGTGCGTATTTCAAACAACCTGCTGTTATTAAATAACAGCAGGTTCTTTAAAAATTGCCGATATGAATATTTTCTATGAGCCATTGTTATTTTTTTTTTTTTTCGACTAGTTGAATCACCGATAGAATTTAAAATGTCATTAAACGTCCACAAAACGGTGGAGTTGATTTGTATCACTGCTAAATGCAAAGGTTCTTTATCTTTAACATTAGAGGAGGCTTCATGGCAGGCGTAAGTGAGCAACAACGCTCAGTCATAGGTTTTACGAACAGACGTAACTCCCATGATCCATGCGTTTTACGACTTACGTCCGTTTGTTAGACCGAATTTTGTGCTTTTCAGACAAACGTCTTTTTGTTTTTCCATATTAACCTTAAAAATATTGAAATTTTGACTTTGAAACCTAGCTAGATCGAAAGAGCACCTAAAAATACATGGAAATAAACGATGAAAAACGGAAGTTGCGAAATTTTGAGTTACGTCTCTTGAGTACCTAATCGATTGCCGTCTACCCAACTCTGGTCTCAATTAATTCCTGGAATTTCTTCGAAAGATGAATCACAGTTGCGAGGCGAGAACTTGTGCAGCCAACGCGGCGCTTTGAAAGTATCATAAGGTTATTCGATTAAAAAACGTTTTCGGACTCAAGATTTCTAACGTCGGGGCTCATACAATTCAAACTTACAACCTTGGACTGCATAGGAAAATCAATGTTTGAATTCAGGCTTTGACTTGCAGTAAGAGAGCACTGGTTGGTCTGCAAACCACCTCCTTACAGTGAGTTAATTCAAGCATTAAATAGGACAGCGCTCCAATATCTGCAAACTATTTCATACGAGTGCACTGAAGAAAATAAGACCTTAAGTCAACCGAAAAATTTCTAGTATGTAAACCACCAAAGTCGCTGGTGTTTCTATCAGCATTTGGTTGTAGCAACAGAGTTTCCTCCAAATTTTCAAAAATTAAGATATAAATGCTAGAATTCTGGTCATGATATCAGAAATTATCTGGTTGAAACACATTTGTACTCCTGACATTCTTGCTGTCTCTTGTTTTAGTGCTGGGAAACCATCAGCAGACACTCATAGAGCCAAAATGCAGAATCTGCGTTTGATGTCAGAAGACTTCGGTCCTTTTCGTTTTCATGAACACTTGTTTGCCTCCGCCAGTAGCGTATCCAGGAATTTTTCTGGGGGGGGGGGGGGGGGTCGAGGTCCGAAAATTGTCGGGGGGGGGGGGTCCAAAGATACTAATTTGGTAAAATTTGTCTGTAAACGCAAAAAATTACCTTTTTAGGGCAAATTTTGGTGTCAAGGGGGGGGGTGCCGACTCCCAGGACCCCTTCCCCTCCGGCTACGCCACTGGCCTCCGCTCTGACCTTTCAATCTCACGCGCTTCATTAACTTTACAGCTTAAAATGATATGGAATACCGGATCCTGGTGCGAGATAATATCAACAACAGAACGATTCATAGGGGAGGGAGAGAGGGGGAGATAGAGGGAGAGAGAGAGGGGGTGGGAGAATGAGAGGGAGAGGAGAGTTTGTAGAAGGACGAGGGAGGGAGGGAGGGAAAGAGGGAGAGAGGGAAACATATACACACCACCACACACACACGGTTTACATCAGGAATTATTCGTATTTAGACCCACTGGATGGCGACAAGATTCAATCGGTGAGCATCTCTAAGGGGTGTCGAATGTTGATTGTCGTTAAAACATCATCAGACGTCGAATCTACTTGGAATGAAGATCTGACGATAGTGTAATCTAAAAATCTAGCATCCAAAGCTGCCTTTCCGTCGGGTGACCAGTGACCCCACCTCGAGTCGCGCTCAAAATCGACAGCGCATTACTCAATCGACAGTCACAGAGGCTTGAGAGACCGAATGTCAACCTCTCGCTGCAGGGCTGCCATTTTACGGGCATTTTATCAGATTCTTCTAATTCTAACAAACGTAAAAGTTGGTAGTTTATAGATACAACTGGCAACATTGCTGCAGTGTGACTGTCTCGAAAAGTTTGAATCAAAGTATACATCATAGATGCCAGTTTTGACCAAAACAATCAAACTGAAATTTCAACTGAAGTCAAAACAAAATGTCGTTTTTTTAAAACCTATAATCCGGCATCTATGCAGGTAACTATCGGTCACAAATCAAACTGCGCATTAAACGTAATATATTACATATTCTGATTCACACGGTTACCAAACTGAGCTGCGGTCCATATAACCCTCTCGACAGATTTTCGAGATCATTGGAGAATTTTACCTTTCTATTTGAACGTTTCAGCGACGACTCCCCGAAGCGCTACAGTGGAGTCATTCTGGGGGTAAATTTTAGCACCCGTTACATCTTGAAACTGTAATTTCTCCTTTAGAACTACTAAAACTAGAAATTTTTAACTAGACATGTGTAGAGCCCATAACTTCCTTACACCCGTTGCGTTTTAATATTCAATTCATGTTCTTTTCTCTACAAGCAATATATTGGAGCAAATTATTCATATTTCAAAAATGACACTCCGTCTCACTCAGACATATTTTTACCATAAATTTAGAGGGAAGCGTTATCGAGTTACCGTTATTAAATGAAACACGTGGCAACGCTTGATATACCTCATCTAGTAGCTCACTGAGTGAAGAATTGGAATATCATTTTAACTGCGGATTAATATCAAATTTACTGCAACCGTTGTGATGAGCACAACGCATCACAACGCAGAGGCCGCGACTGTCCGAAATTTCGAAATGAAATTATAGGCATTCTTGCACAATTGACTGACCTGCAACAACGAGACTTGCCTTGATCGAAATTTAACACTAGCACTTGTCTTCAAAGGAACATACAACAATATCACGTTGCTCGTGTAAAATACAAAGGGGACGGTAAATCTTTAGGTATGCAATACGCAGCACACTTCTCACAACAAAACACAAGGCGTTGTTACGCGCAGTGCATATAACGCATCTGAACTCAGGAGGGCATGCATGCCATAGAAAGGCTCTAACTTCCACATTTTTGATGATGACAGTTCTTTTTCTCTTGGGGGGGGGGGTGGTGTTAGCATCTTTTTCCCCATTCGGGCTATAAGAAACTTTGACTACAGGCAATTGAAGTGTCGCTTCAGTTGTACAAACCTGAAATAATAACGGCGGTAGCATACTAAAAACTTGCGAAATCCACTCCTTAACTCACGAAATGCTACTATACGCGCGATTGTATTTGAATGGCGGAGTTGCGCACTGATCATGGGAAATTGAGATTCCTTTTTTACTTTTGCCACTCTCCCTGCGCTGGGAAGGAAGATTTACAGAGTAACTAGACACCATAGTGGTGATTCACAACCGATCAATAATATCTTGACACAAATGCCGAAGGAAAATTGTCTCTAAATGGCCACTTCGAGATGGAGTAACCATATTTTCAAAAATAAATCTCTCATGATTCGTGCGAAATGCCACATTGCGTTATAGGGCATTATTTGAAGTTACGAAAAGATTTGGTGAGTAAGTATTGCTACCAGCGTCAGTTTTGAAGGTTTTTACAACTGAAACAAAACCTTAAATTGCTTGTAGCAAGCGTTTGCAACAGTCTTATTGAATACAATGCGTTGTTGTAAACGGTTGCAAAATGTCAAGTGCATAAAAAAAATAAAATAAAAATAAACAAAAAAATTAAATGCACGTTAATCTTTGTCTTTTAGATTATGGCGCCAGCCTACCATCAAACTTAACCTTCGAATTTGTTTATGAATCTGGCGAGCATTTTCATATTTACATGAAGTCAGATTGCTAAAGGTACCCCCAACAACTTTTTTCTCCGGGGGACTAGAAGAATCGAGATGCAGGTTGCAATTGATGTATTGCCATTAAAATCAAAATTACAGCGAAACAAAGGAGATTCTGCGAATCACTAACAATCATACTTTCAACACACGACTCACATTTCCATGCTCTCTTCGTAAAAAAAAAAAAAAAAAAAAAAAAAAAAAAAAAAAAAAAAAAACTAATCTTATATCGCCTGCCTTTGTTTAAACATGTTTGTTAGACAAAGATGGATAAAAAGAGAAGATCAACTGATTTTATCTCTTCCCCCTCTGACACGCATTCAAAGAGGGAATAAAAGGTCTAGAGAGCGCCACTGCACATAGTACAGTACTTACAATGTGTACGGTTCAATCATAAATCATAAAATGATTACTAGATTCTAGAGACGGCCAAATTTTCAGATCATCGCCGATTGCACAACGGCGTAAGAGATATGATTGGTGCAAAAGCCATTTCCTCGGTTGCGCCGAATACTGGAATCACTTCAAATTACTGTCGAGCAGTGCTTGTTTTGGAGACGGAATGACAAACGCACAAACGGAGGAGTATATAGCGTGTTCCATAAGTTCTTACCAGGTCCAAGTAAAATGACATGTATCTATCATCTATAAACAAGGGCATCATTGACTTATGGTTGAAAAAATTTCTCTTTTTGATTGGTTGAAAATGGAGAACTGACAAAGGTTTTGCTAAAGGAAAATGAATGATGTGGTACAATGCTACGAATACAACAACGAGAGCGTTATGAAAGTCTAAAACTAGCTCAGAATCAAAATTGTAGGGCTTCAATGGTAAAATTGGCATTGGTAAATGATTTGAACCATTAAAACCCCACAATTTTGATTTGGCAAAAAGGCACCTTACTTTTTCACTTTCAGGTAACAAATGGCACACCAATCGAAAGGTCTTGATATGTTTGTTTCCAAATCTGTTAATATGTTTGAGAAATTATCAACACGGTGGTCACAAGTGCCCATTCAAAAAAATTTCTAAAAAGCCCTTACTACTCAAAAAATTGAGAGATTTTGGAAAAACTGTATGAAAGCAAACATTTCGGCAATTTTCTCTCTCAAGCATATAAACTTTTCCTTTACCATCATTGGAAATTTTTTCGAGGAAACTTGAAAAATGTGTTTGAGCCCCCTCTCCCAAACTACCCCCCTAAGGGCTGTTGGGGGATTTTGAAAAAAAATCAGAAATGAAAAATTTAGGGTCAATTTCCTACCTGACTCTTTTTTATCCAAAACTTGTCAACCGGCCGTTCGCGAGAGAACGCTTGATAAAGGTGCATGGGTGGTCTGAGACACCCTGTATAATATACGGTTAATAATCCACCTGAATTTTGAGTTGTCTCTCTGAGGGGATTGACTTTCTTAATGGCCTCGTCTTCATCAATTGATAGCTCATTCGCCATCAGCAATTAAGGAGGAAAAGCTTCTGCAAGAGCTCCCGCTGACCTACAATTACAGATCTATTTTGCATCGATGTCGCAGCAACATGTTTTTCGACTAGTGCTTGGTAAGGACTTCTGCAACACCCTGTATATACAATCCACACCAGTACCACAACGAGGCATACTCTACCTCACTTTTTGCTTCATTTAAACACGAATGTTGGACAAGGATAGATAAGGGGATAAAAAACCCCCTTTCCATCCTTTTTCACCTTATACATCCAAAGGGGGTAATGAGAGAGATATAAAAGATCCTCCGCATGCGTCATTGATCCACGCATCGCATCAGATCGGGAGAGTCGTGAATAGTATAAATCATAATTTGATAATGTTGCAATGAAAGGTCATGCGCGAAACGCGACATTAATGACGCTATCGTAAATCGGTGGCCGTAACTGAATACCGAACGGAGCAAGCAACAGGCACCATGCATCAGGCACCAGGCACCTGCAACGGGGCCCACCGATCGGAGCAGGAGTTTGTACCGTATGATATGTCAACTATGTCCAAGTCCCATAAGAGGGGGAAACCCGGCCCCACCCTTCCACTTTTTTCAGCGTAGACAGTGGTTCATGGGAGAGTGGAAAACGTGCACTGATTTTTAGGTACTGTCGCGTAGTGCAAGCGCCTTATTGTTTTTCGTGCCGTTAAATGTTGACAATTTTATCGCGTTTTCGAAGCAAATACTCCAGTGTGCGATATAAATCTGACCTTGAAAAAACAAAAAACAAACAAACAACGGCATGCGGCAGCTCTATTTCTGATGCCAGTCTATAACAGCAACCTGTTTACTTTGTAATCTGCCTGCATTTATCCACGGCATTTTAATGCATTAGCCTGCATGGAACATATCTCCTTCAAGTAAAAACGGGTGAAGAAGCGGAAAACAAGATGAGTGTGCTATCTCAGAAAAACGATAAATCAAAACTCAAACGTCGGAAATTCAAAAAAACAGACGGGACGCGGGAAAAAGCAGCGAATAAATTACGCAAATCCATTTTGACTGGATACAGGTATGGCTTCTCGTTTGGATTAAATTTTCCGCACGGATCTGATGTCAGTTCAAATGTTTTAATCAGTCGCGGACCAATCAACGGTAAAACATTTCTTAGAAAAGACATTCGACGTAAGTTTCTTTGCGAAAATAGGAAATCGACAAGAGACAGCAGCCTTGGGACAGATTTGGTGAGACGCCGAGCGGATTTTGTCGCGGGATTCTTTAAGCTGACTCTTTCTGGTGGTGCGCGTTGGGGGTGGGGGGGGTGTATGAATTAATGAAAGACAGGATGGAACATTCACGGGAGGCAAATGAGCACCATCTCACTGTCAGCGTCACTGCTCCCTTTTTATGGAAACACGCTCGACAGCGGTGTAGACAATTATATAGCAGAACTTATCCGAATTTTACATTACATTAAATGGGAGAGCCGGATCATTTCTGCCTTAAATGGCAATACAAACGGCGGATCTAGCAATCTGACAACTGTGTATCCTTCCTACTTGAATGCATGAGAAACAACCGATTAGTACCTTCAAGAACCGATTTTTTCTCATACGTTCAAATGGGATGCATTCGTGGTTGCCAAATGTAAGAAAAAGTGCAGGATCAAAATCGAAAAAAAAAACACCTGTGCCCTTTTTACGGATGCCCATTTGTATCAGGTTTCGAATTTCAACGTCTGAAAAAAGACATGGACACAGACCACCTCGAGTTTATTTTTAAACTGTATATTTAATACGACTGAGAATTAGTCTTAAATACAGCCTCTAGTTTCGAACCCGAAGACAAATTAATGTTGACGCCGATTCTAAAAATGCTGAGTCTCGTCACATGATCTGATCACTCATCGGAGAGAAGACACACTCAAAAAAAAAAAAAAAAAAAAAAAAAAAAAAAAAAAAAGAGAAGAAGAAGAAAAGTGAGCCGGGATACAAATCATTGTCCTGTCCATTATAATAATCGTTTTTAATCAACTGATGAGCAGTGGATGACCGGTCCGGGAGGAGTTAGGCCAAGGCGTACTTGTTCTCTTCTCAAAATTTATATTCGAGACCAACGTCGGAGTGGCCGCGCTGTGATGAGTTGATAAAGCGACCGATGAAGCGTAGCCAAGCTCAACCATAAAATAACCATTTTCGGATTTTTCAAACAGAAGAATTTCGGTCATTTTTGACAGATCTGGCAATCGAGGTAAAACACAGATGCAGAGTTGCCAAATTTATGGTTAAAACCCGCATATTTTACATTGATTCTTACAGGAAATATAATTATCCGTATGCCTGACAACACTGTACTACCTTAGGAGCGATAAGTCATAAAAACGCGGTATATTAGCGGAGTAAGACTTCGTCTGACCGTTTGACCATGTGTCCCACCTATTCGAACTGATCGAAGATGACATCATTGATGTCCCATCCAGAGTATATCCAAATCCGAAGTTCAGGTGTTGATTGGGACAAGATAGTCTGACATTTATTTATTTAAAAAGAAAAGTAATCAGCTGCTATCTTTGATTGAATGAAAGGGCGAAGGAGTTACTTGGGATGACGTCAAAATTGTTACTCTTTCGGAGCCAGAATTGTTGACTTGCATTCGGACCAACGCACACTGAGTCGAAACGAGAAGATTTCTTTGACAGGACCAGGGCTGCCGTTTGGCGTATAATTAATCGCATTATTGAATTCACCGATTATTCCACCGGTTGAGAAAAGATTACTCAGTTCAATTCAATGTATGACTGAAATGCAAGAAAATACGCTGATCTGTAATCTCTTCTCAATCGGTGAAAACTCTGTTAATTAATTTAAATATCCGCAAGTTTTTTAAAGTCATTGACGACTCCACCGATTGAAAAAAGATCACAGATACGAGCATTTTCGTACATTACAGTCATACATTGAATTGAGCTGTGTAATCTTTTCTCAACCGGTGGAATCATCGGTGAATAGAAAAATGCGATTAGTTATACGCAAAAACGGCAGCCATGGACAGTGGACATGACAGCCTTTTCATGTATTCGGTGGCGTATCGTGCGCTCAGAAAACGTTCATTTAAACCCAAGTGAAAGGCCGATTTGAAGGTGTTCACTTGTACCCGCTAGCTCAATCATTTTCTTGGGTTTGAATGGACAGAATGCAATGCACACCTATGTGAAATTCCACGCTACGCTACTGTCATGAACATTTACCTTTATATCAGTAAAGATGCAGCTTAGAGCGGTCTTACTTAAGACCAAGGGCAGCTCATGCTACTTGGCAACCATGTTTTTTGCCATTTGAGTCCACGCAAAAGTATCAATTTCTCAGGAATTCAGTGAATCCCCTGAAGATCGATTATTTTACTTAGGTTTGAATGGAGCAAATCCGTTGTTGCCACATTCCACGAGCCGCCACTGATTAAGACCAACGTGATTACGCTAGATACTTTTTAAGTTAGGTTTAGCGTGGGTTTCCAGATTTTTAGGCTTAAATAAACAAAATACGATGACGCCAAATTACACGCGACGCCAGTGGTTCCAAAAACTTGTTTAACAAAAATACCATACAATTAACCACTGTTGGTCGATACGATGGTCGATGAGCCTAATTTTTTAGACATTTGTGCACCTGCAGTTCCTCGTAGCCCTGTCTGGCGTGGTTGGGGAAGGGGGGGAGGTTTGGCAAATTGTTTCGAGTGATTCCGAGTTGGCCCAAAAAGTCCGAGTTGGCCCAAGCCGTTTTTTCTCCGCTTATACCGAGTTGGCCCCTGTCTGGAAAAACAGCGTTTCCGAGTTGGCCCAAGAGACAACACAAATAAATAAAAAAGAGAGCACTTGGCAACGTGGCATTTTACGAACGAGGAAACTCAGGATTCGTCAACCGAATTTAAATTAAAAGATTCAGAAATTAGCTCCGTTCTGACGTAATTTTTTGGTTTACCGCTTCTCCCACCATCTAACGTTGAGTATTGTTTTTGCGAGGAGTTGATGTCTATAAAACCCCTAGGATCCGTACCTCTAGATAATTTTTTTCATTATGTGTTGAAAACGTAAATTCAGCCTGATTGCTATTTCCCTCAAGGAATGTGGGCTTCTCATTCAACTTATGAAGATCGGACAACGAACGGTTGTGAATCTTTCCATGCCAAATTAAACGCCGAGTTCAGTTGTGCTCATCCAAATATTTTTTGTTTCATCAAAACTCTTCTAAAAATACAGGCTGACACCTCCATTAAGCTTGCCACCAAAATACCTAGTCCTGCAACCAAACGACAGACGGAGAAGGAAGAGTTTCTAATTGAAGGTGTGGAGGAGTTCGCGTCAAATCACGATCGCCTTGCTTTCATTAGAAAAGATCCGGTAAATTTTTAACAATTCCTAAGAAAAAAGTGCATTAGCTATTTTTTGCCCTTTACGAAGATGAGTTTAAGAACTTTCTGTCAACCTAAGCTCATTGCCATCAGTCTCACCAACTACGCTCCATTAATCTATCCTATCATAGAGGTAAGCGACGTTGCCACAGTACAGCATTTAAATATATTTTTATTTCTTCTATTGTTTTCGGCTTGGGCAAACTCGGACGGGTGTTTTTTAAGCCGTGGGCCAACTCGGATTTGGCAATTTGGGCCAACTCGGATGCTACCATTGTTTCGACATCTGAATCAAGCAAGGTTAGGAAGTAAGGATAGAGGAGATACAAAGCAACTACCACCCTAAAATCGAGTTCGATTCGCCGGATCCTAAATATGTGAGTGAGCTCAAATCAGCAAGAGCGTGGAGTCTGAATGGGAGCTTTTCGATCCCAAAACATGTGTTCCTGATCTTTCCCTTGGGGTCAAATGAAAATGATCGAGTGAATGTGGATCCCATTGGAATCGTATCGTATCGCGTTAGGCGATAAATTTAAATTCATGATAGAATGCCCCTTATAGAGGGTTTTGAGAAAGGCGGCTGCCGGTGATGAGCGTTCCAAACAAAGACAGTTAGTCTCTCTCGCTTCTCACGTAACCCCCATGTAATGCCATCTCACTCTAATTTCAAAAATCGTATGTAGAGACATCTTTTGTGAATTTTTTCGGCTGAAATGAATTCCTTGAGGCATTTTAACGCGATTTCGATAGTAATATGTCGTCAAACAAGACCCTGTATACGAATTTCGAAACTAGAAAGAGATGGGTATATATATACATGGGCAGTGGCGTAATCTTAGGGGGGGCATGACCTTTTTGCCCCTCCAATATTTGAGAAGGGGGGGCAAAGTATCATTTTGCCCCCCAATAATTTGATGAAAAAGAGGAGGGAAAAAGAGGGAGGGAGAAAAGAAAAGACGGAAAAATACAAAAAAATAAAGAAAGGAAGGAATAATTACAGGAACCGAGAAGCAAAAAATGGCAAAAATAAGTGGCTCTATTTTACCCTGAAACTGCACCTAAAGTAAATCTAAAGTGAAAAATTCCTCTGTTGTCAATGAGGTAAAGAAAATATACATTGAGTCTACTAACTTCTGTTCAGTCGGTTGGTTATTTTGGAAAGATTCAATTGCTTAAAATATAGTCTGAGAGAACCCAAATGTTCAAATTTTTCTGGGGGAATACCCCCAGACCCCCTATTACCGGAAAGTGTCCCCCCAGATTCCCCATAGTATCGGACTATTTGCTACCCGAGGAACAGTTTCCCAAAGCCTAGAAATATCAGCTTCATCAATAAGCTGACAGTCTACACTGAAAAGTTCCCTTTTTGCCGAAAAAATGAAGAAAATAAACGTAAAATCTATTTTTAATTTGTTTAAATTTGGTGGCATTTGTATGCGATAACATTGCTTAAAATGACGTCTGAGAGAGCCTGAATTTTCAAATTTTTCCGGGGGAGGACCTTTGGACCTCCCTCTCATTGGGGGGTGTCCCCCCAGAGACCCCCCATAGTGCATCTCCCAAAAGTTGGTTTGCCCCCCCAATAAAAATCCCAAGTTTACGCCACTGTACATGGGGGTCACGGAAGAGTGAGTGCGATAGGAACGCAACGCGAGTTTTATCAAAACCGATTGCGACCGATGAGTGCATTGTTGTTGTTGTTGGCTAACCGTTGACTTCGCACTAAAACCGTCTATTAGGCTAATTCCAATTCCCTTCAAGCAGAAATCAGACTTTCGTAATATGAGCATTGAAACACGTCTACAGAGCTTGTTTCAAAGTCAGACATGAAGGCGTAGCTCACGGATAATCTTTGGAGTCTTTTCGCGACGATGTTATTTTTATACAGCTTGATGGGGTTAAACACTACTAATGATAAAAATTGTGGTTTTCCTCGAGTAAAAACCCCAAGAAATACAGGTTCCAAGGATGATTCCAACTTCGATCATCATGCTTGGAACTCCTGTGTGTTATTGTTTCATTTTCATAAGTTTTCGACACAAATATCGGTCTCCGTACCTCTCACAACCTTTTGTGAGGAATTGAGGACATTGAAACGTAAGAATTCGAACAGATGCCGTCAGTGTTTACTGTTTATTTGTTTATGAAGTCAGCTGTGATGACAGTCGGCCGTGATTATTTGGATGTGCCGCTCTAATTTCGCGAAATATCGTGCTCGTGGTGGAAAGATAAAGAGGTGAATAGTGTCTTGTGTTTTTCGCAGTTTGTGAGTTTAATACTGAATTTTAGTGTTTTCTGATGCTGCCATTGTTATTTCCTCGGCTTTTTACATAAGAATCGATACTTTAAAACGCTGTAGCCGAAATGTGCAACAGACCCATTGTCATCAATAATCTTTCCTGCACCGGCCCAATCCTCTGAACGATCAAATAGCGCACCCAAAACGAGGCAAGTTGATTTCGATTAGTCGCTTTTTCCTCCGTGAACACCTGTTAAAAAGAATCGATAAAAAGGAAGCGCAAATGAATATTCAAATATACGATAGTTTTGAATGGGTTCCAATGAGAGAAAATCGATCGCTCAGGGGCCTTTCCAGCCGTTATACCCATCACCCGACTTGGCAGACGTAGAGACACCATCATCATCGGACAATCGCGTTGCGTGGACAGCTGTGAGCGACAATGCAGAAGTGAAGGAGACGGCTAGACGCCTCACTCTTAGTTGAGTCACGTGGTCAGTTGGTTACGCGTGCGAGGGAGTCTTGAACACGTTCAAGTCACTACCGCACGCCGCGCCACCACCGACACCGCCGTCTCGGAATACAGACAGTTCACGGAGAGTTCACGGCTACCTGACTCGGAAACTCATTTCCTAGTCGTTTTTATCCTCTTCCCAATGATATCCTCCTCCGGTCCGCATTCCTTGGCAGAAATCAGTAGCGAGGCGTGCGAATTGGCAACGTTCCTTTCTCCCATTTACATGCATTAGAAAGGTCGGAATACCTGGTCATAGCCAATGACTGAAGCGTTCGACTTTTTTGGTGAATTTAAATGGAGAGAGTACATTGTTGCCAAATTTCACGCCTCGCCACTGGCAAAACTGTAAAGACCGAAAGAAACGAATCACGTATGATCAGACTTAAGTTGTATTTAAACACCAGCATTTCTTATAATATTCTGGATTTTTGATTTACCCGCTAGAATTTGTGGGCAAGTGACATAATGGGTCCGTTACCGCAATTTTTGATACAACGTTAAGGAACGTGGATTCCTTAGTAAAATCGCGTGAAAATCCAAATTGAAAGAAGCAGAAAGTCTCAAAATCCACTCACAAACCAACAGAGGTCGTTTTAAGAGAAATAAAAAATGGCGGTCAAATGAAGGGGTCACAATGAGGTCACAATTTGCGCGCGGTGTCCACTTCTCGTGAACCACTTTTGTCGGGACTCATTGGCCTTAATAATGTTGGATGTTGGATGGTGAACGAAAATTAAAGGTTATATTTATGTCCCCGGTATCAGAAAGGGGACTTTTAAAATTTGAAGTCTCCAAGAATCTTAAGGAGTTATTGGAATTGGTGAATGTCTGCAGAATGTCCCAAAATAATTCTAGAATTATTTTCAATTATTTGGGGACATTTTTCGGACATTCACCAATTCCAATAACCCCTTAACATTCTTCGAGGCTTTAATTTTAAAAGTCCCCATAACATCCCATGACTTCGATGGGTATGGAGACGGCATTCACTCTGTTTCACTCCATGATACGTTCAATGTTTTGTCAATTGGCGTTTAAAAACAATTATACAAGGGACATTAAGAGGACTTTTTCCGTACCTTGAATTTTTTGCCGAGTAGCCTAAAAAATGAAACTCAATGTTTATCCTCGAATAGTCCTTAACAGTATTTGTTATTTATTCCTATTTCATGTCTTTGCTCACAGCCACTCTGGAGGCTGCAAAAAGTTTGGCCGATGCCATTATTGCTGAATCAGAAACGGAAGGAAGCTCTGAATCTTCTCTCAAAAGGAAACACATAATCAAGGATGTGGAACGGGAAGGGAAATGAAGCAAGCTCACAGGAAGCCCTCATTCTCAATCTGAAAGTCTGATCAGTGACTCTACAATCTCTCCTCAGGGACAAAAAAACAAGCCCTCCGGAAGCCCACATGGTCAGTCTGAAACCGTTTGTGACACCACAAACTCACCTTACCAGGCTCTTTCTGGTATGTTTATGCAGTTTTAATCTAATTTTCTCTCTATTTATCATTTCTTTCTTTACTATTGCTCCTTTTTCTTATCCTTCCAGCTTAACAAAGCACCATGTTTGGGCGGCTGGACTTTACTCTATATCACTACTACTTTTTTCGAGGGCGCAAGTCGAAACAGCGCAAAAAATTTTGTCCAGATACCGAAGTTCATCTAGTACTATGAACACAAGCTCCCCTGATTTTAAGGGAGCGCTGTCCCCGATTTGGACTTCAGAAATCCATCGAACTACAGGGAAGTCATCTCTGGCACAATTGCTGTGAATTGGCTTGAAAAATTCGGGGGTTTAAAAGGATACCTATAAAAGGGAGGCCGATTTTGGCCCTTATCGTTATCCCACCTTTAACTGATGTGCAGAATTTTTTCCTATGTTCTTCTCCTTCCATTATGATGAACTGATATTGTTTTAAATTTCAGATAAAGTGGACAAGATTGCGACATCATTAGAAGACCAGTTAAAAGAAATAAAAGAAATTGGAGAAACGACGAAACGGAAAAAAGAAATCCTCCTCAACTTGAGAGGGAAAGTCAAAATTATGATGGGAGCTGCAGCATCCCACAAAAATGTCCAAACCAGTTTGGAACCACTTAAAAGAATGGACGAGTTCAAAGAACTCGAAAAGAATTTGGGGGAACCCGAATTCTTTGAAGGAATGGTAAGATCCTTTTTTCTACATTCAGGGGGTGCAAGTTTATTTTTGAGGAGCCTCTGCCCCTATGTTGTATTCTTTCTAATGTCTCCATCCATACTAAGCCACTTTGGGTCGTAATCTCTTGTGAAGATAGCTGCATTAGTCCGACTAGATAAATTCTTCATAACAAGGCTTCAATACAATATCTTCCAATGCAAACCGAAGCAGTCCCCGATTAGTTCACAAGTGGGTGGATTACGTATGCTCGTGACGGTACGAATGTCACTTTAGATAGCTTCCTCTACTCATCTTTAGTCATCACAGCCAATTGAAATCTGTTTTGTCTCGGAGATACTTTTTTACAGTACTCACTCGCCACAGGTGTTTCCGCATCTTCATTGCCATTGAAAAAAAGAGGGAAGGGAAAAGCAAGGGTAACCAGTGAGAGGGAGTGACGCACTCTATGCTGTGTTTTCTATTGAAGCCAGTGGCACATCCAGAAAATTTTTCTAGAGGGGGGGGGGCATGCCAGCGAAATTTTGAAATTTGAAGTGTCGGTGGGCGCAATTTGAATCTGGGGCTATTTTCTATTGAAAAAAAAGGCAAAATTTGAGGCTTGGGGGGGAGGGAATGCCCCCACCCCTTCTGTGTATCCGCCACTGATTCAAGTTATGAATTCTGGTTTTTAATATATTTATTGGGTCAAATGTTCAACAGGTGGAGGATTTTGTCAAAATTGGCGGAAATTCGGCGATTGACCACGTGCTCAGAATTTTGACCCAGATGATGGTTCCAGCTTTAGCAACAAATTTCACAAAATCGGGCGTCAAAGATAAGGAAGGGAATGTGAAGAAAGAAAAATTCATCGCCACAAACTTAATGAAGGGCATTAAAGGTAATTTTAATTTTAATTTTTGATGTAAATTGACCACCACTGCAGTATAAGTGTTGAAACAATTCTTTAATAGCCCACGAATACATTTAAACGGGGGGAAGGTGTGTCCCCACCCCTTCTGTGTATCCGCCACTGATTCAAGTTATGAATTCTGATTTTAATATATTTATTGGGTCAAATGTTCAACAGGTGGAGGAGTTTGTCAAAATTGGCGGAAATTCGGCGATTGACCACGCGCTCCGAATTTTGACCCAGATGATGGTTCCGACTCTAGCAACAAATTTCACAAAATCGGGCGTCAAAGATAAGGAAGGGAATGTGAAGAAAGAAAAATTCATCGCCACAAACTTAATGAAGGGCATTAAAGGTAATTTTAATTTTAATTTTTGATGTAAATTGACCACCACTGCAGTATAAGTGTTGAAACAATTCTTTAATAGCCCACGAATACATTTAAACAAGTGAAATGAGGTGCCAGCAGTAAGTAAACAAAACTCTTAAAGTGGGGACGTTTCGAGCCGTCTCACACTCTTTCGCAACCAAAAGAAATGAAGAAATTTAAAAATTTTTGTATATGTTATGCCCCGTTGGCGAAACATTATATTAATGATCTTTTTTTGATACTTGTAAATCTGGTCTTCGGGATAAGTAATTGTAAAATCCCCGTGTATTCGTATATTTGCATTTGGAAATTTTCAACCACGTTACTCGGGTCATCGGGTAATTTAATTGAAAATCATCTTGAATTCGTAAATTTGCAACATTTTAACGAAACTCACAGTGGAAAAATTAACGCATAAACCTGAGAGTTATTCTTAAAAAAATTTAATAACAGCCACACAGAAAAAAAAATACCTTTTGGACATAGCGTGATTTTTGTGGTAGTCAATATCAATCATAATTAAAGACGTTTTTTTCGATGGTTTTATATAGTCATCCCAAAACATTATATTAATGTTCTTTCTTTGATACTTGTTAACCTGGTCTTCGGGATTTGTAATTGCAAAATCCCCGTATATTCGTATAACTGAATTTGGAACTTTTCAACCACGTTACTCGAGTCATCGGGTAATAATACATGATAAACCAGAACTTAAGCACTAATGATGGATTGGTCAATGGAAGTACGGGGACTCTCCAAAAGATAGCGTTTGGAAAAAGAGCAAATACAAATGAAAAAATTACTATTAGAGTGTGACTACAATTAGATGACCAAGAATCTGGGCAAAAAGTAAGAAGTCAATACGCAAAATCAATGAAAGCTAAAAACATTCCATGTCACTGGACTCACGCTGAACCCCACGTGACAATTATAAAACGCCAATACTGCCAAAAGTACGACTTCCACCTGGAAAGGAAACAATTTCCAATTATTCCAAACCCCGCACAAACAAACCCTGCAGAGCATTAGACCAAATAAAACAACCTATGCGCAGATTTATATGTGTACGATTCACAGGCACGCTCCTCCAATACATGCAATGTATCGGAGCTTCCCTGCTTGTTTCATTTGTTTCGATGTTTGTTGGATACTGTTACTTTTCCTAATACTTAAGATGCCTGAATGTAAAATTCCGGGCTGTCCAATTAGAAGTCATAAGAAGTTCCTTCAGAGGAAGCAGGAAGAGCACCAGGGTGGAATTTCTTTTTATCGGTAAGTACGATTGCTTTTTATTCTCTTAACTAGCCTTGCCGCTTTGCGGCCGCGCCGCACTATGGTCCAGAAGTCCGATTTAGGAAGACATTAGTTTGCATTAAAATCGCCCAATATCTTGAAAACGGCTCATCTGACATCAAAAATGGTTATTACAAAAAAGTTAAAACGGTTTACGTTCTATCTTTTTTGTAATAACCAGTTTTGGTGTCAGATGAGCCGTTTTCACGATATTGGGCGATTTTAATGCAAACTAATGTCTTCCTAAACCGGACTTCTGGACCATAGTGCGCCGCCTTTTACCACTATATAAAATTGATAAAAGATTAGGGGAAATAGATCAGTGACTCAATACAAGACAAAAGAGAAGTGACCAGTTCAAAGACTGCGGGAGGGGGGGTAGATTCAAGGGTTCACCCCGCGTATCGGGCTGGGCGGAGCGGAGGAGTGAGGGGGCTCTGGATATCCCGTACATCTCGGCTCATTTACCCCCCGTTGCCACGTCGGCAATTAGTCACGGCACTTCCGGGCGCACACACAGAAATGTGAGAAAATGAAATAAATCGAAGGTTTTGGGAGAAATGCGAGAAAATCGAGATTTGGGTGAGCTATTCGTTAGATTTTTATGCTACAGTAAGATTATTCTGAAAGCATGATTATTTTATGAGGATCATTATTTTTCAGTTTGATTGAGTTGAGCCGAATAGTGAAAAATGAGGAGAATTCTAATCTTCTCCTGCGTCTCAGGAAGTCGATAGCGAGTGAGTGGGTCTGATAAATTGTAGCATTGTGTCTCACTGAAGATATATCTATTGACTGGCTTGACTCAGACGTCAACCCCAGTGGATTCGAATGTTTCGTTTTGGGTTCTAGTTGACTTGAATTGATTTTGGGACATTTGCTCAAAAAGTCCTTCAGTCTAAACAGAAACTCAGCGATGGTTAACAACCACAGCAAAGGCCAAGTCTTACGATCCTCGACCAACATATAGCGTCACTCATAGACAGTCTTGAAGATCGGTTAACGAAAACGTGAATGATCGGGCTGCTGAAACACCTCGTCGGTTTTAACTGCGCAAGGCGAAAAGTCGCAATGCACTAAACGAGCGAAACATTTTCTCCGGAGCTGAAATTAAACGTTGAGGCACCTTACGGGTGTTTATACTATGCCTAAAAAAAGGAACTTGCTGTGAACAGACGGGGCGACACCTGTTTATTGACTTGATCATAATTAATCAGCGTCATTAAGTTGTCGCTCATTCATACTTCGCGGAGAATAATTGATCATTTAATCACTCGATCGTGCAACTAATGATAAACCTCGTGGAGTACACGCTGCTACAGGCGGAATGATGGGGGGGGGGGGGGGGGGGGTTAAATTGACGCTTCGCCGCACAATGGCCAGGTGAAAGAACACTTCGGAAAAAAAATTTGATAGAATTTAAGACTGAAAATTTTCATAACCCCAGCTGATACTTAAGTAAATTTCCATAACCCCAGCTGATACTTAAGTAAACAAATGCTGCTGGTATCTACTACTTTTTAAGTAAATTCTAAAAATTTAATGAGATTTTCCAAAGACGATTTTGAGGCAAAGTCAAAGTAACTACTAATCACAGCAGTATACTCAGTGGCTGCAACACTGAGAAAAAAGAAATAGCTGGTGTAACCACCCCAGAATTGGATGAGAGAACCATTCAGATGGATGAGGGAACAAGACAGATTGCCCACGCAACATTTCGGAATGGATCAAAGATCTATAGCATTCTTGTTAGGCTTAGATTGTTTGCCTGACCATCTTTAATGGTTGCCCTATCCATTACGCGTGGCTCCCTAACTCCAACCATTCCCAATTGTTACTGGAATCGCCCTGATACTTCCATTATGGATGAGATAACCATATCTGCCATATTAAAATGGTTCGGCTATGCATATCCGATGCATCGACGAACCATATGAAGGAATGGTCGTCCACCATCCGAATTTGTTAAGTCAATACGTGCATGTTAACCATATTAGAATGGATAAAAAATTAAGATGGCGACGCATCAATTTCAACGACCGTTATAGTTACACCTATTTTGTGAGTCTTCTTTTTGCATCGCAGCTTCTCTTCAAAGTGTGTCGATAAACAATTGTATCCGAGTTTGTTGTGCATTTATTATTTAATATATTTTTTCTTCGCCTCGCGCAAACTCCATCTCTTAGTATCAGCCTCCGGAGCGTACTCCCCCACCATCCTGGTTGCAACTGCAATGTTCCATAGACATTTTTTCTTGTAATGCAAACGTACAGCCTAGCAATGCGAGAGCTGTTTTCTATTCCCTGGAAGCCCAAAATCAGAATGTGCTTGGTAACTGTATACCAATTGGATAACATAGAGTTAGTTGTTGGTGAAAGTCTGTTTAATTTCACAAGCGTATAACCTCAATCTGGGTTGGATAGTTAATTCTGAGAACAACCCAGATTGTTAATCTTTCCATATTCCATCAATACTTAGTCAACCTTAACCACACATTCTTACATTGGAAAGAAATTTAGCTTCATGGATAAATGAATTTTAACTAGTAATATTTTGTTCTACTCAAACGCCTATCCGTGGACTTCTATGCACCAGATACTGCGGTGCCTTTGTGTGCATGATTACCATCAAAGCAACGTTTCTGAGGTCCTATTTAGATAAAATTCGACTCACCAAGATGTAGGCGATAATTTTTTTTTTTTTTTTCACTGGGGATTTTGCAGAGGTGTCAGCATGCATACCATGTATTTTGTGATGTTTGGCGGATAACTTGCTTCCGATTTGTACCATTTTAGCATGTATATTTTGCAATTGAGACCACCAATAATGTGCTCAGAACAGAACCATTTTGAGGGTTGGGTTCCGACTAGTAGCGATGCCTACTTCCGAACTGCATCAAAGCGCGCTGGTGAGCGTTTGATGTTAATTCTGCACTAATTATACAAACTTAATCGCCATCTTGAATTTCTCTTAAAACATCTTTTGTAGAATCACGAGTACACCGAAAAAAAAAATGTGCTGAATTTAACTCTTTTTTAGTTAAAAGTATTGACACCACTTAAAAACTGTCGGTTTGAATTTGACTGTTTAATATCGTTAAGTTGTCTCCGTGCCGTGTTAATTTAACTAATTTAAACAGTCAACCTAACAGTTTTTCAGTGGTGTCCATACTTTCAACTAAAAAAGAGTTAAATTCAGCACTTTTTTTTTCGGTGTACTTTGAGGTTTGATTTTGAGACTGTCAAAGTTGTTTTAGCGCGATTTCACAAATGGATTGACTCTCAATAACACTGTAGCAAATACTTTGTGACAAACCCATATAGTTTGTCCTAGAAATTTAACGCTTCTGCTAACTGTGCTCCATGCAGAAGTGATTCTATCAACTTGATCAGATTCGGAGCGAATCCGTTCTTTAATGATGATGGCCATTGGGTGCGCCGCGACGTTTAGCGCCGACGCAATTGTCGATTTGATTTAACTTACAATACACAGGCGTTCAATTTTAACATCGTTTGTATAGCCGGATGCCGTTAAATATTACGAAATTAAATCTAATATTTTAAAGAGGATCTTCAGCGTTTGGCTACGATCTGGCCACCAGGAGCAGGATCGAACACTGAGGGCCGAATTGCAACACGTCCCTCGACTTTTCCTTTAAACTTCCTCGACTTGAAAAGTGCTGTTTGAAATACATGCATGGAAGATGAAAAGAAACGAAGACCAATATGAGGTTCTTGCAAACTTTTGCAGTGAGCATTTTAAGGTCCGTCCTTATGTAAAAACTAGCGAAACTCACAAAAATCACACCGAGAAAATCTAAAATTCAGTAATAAACCCACAAAACTGTTGTAACGGCAATTTCGTGATGGCGATTCAATGCAGGTATCATGGGAGATTCCTGTCAATTATGTCAATTTCTCTATGGAAACACAGAGATATGTCTCAATTTAGATAGGGATCTCCCATGATACCTGCGTTAAGCCCGATTTTGAGAGTGAATATCGCGATTTTCCAGGGTGCTCATCGTCATTTTTACAGATTTTCAAGCAAGAATCAACTCTTCAAACCCTCCCCTAAAGCAAATCTTTACAAGAGTCCCGTTGGAGGAAAATTTAGGGAGAAAGAGGTAAAATGAGGAATTGTGAAATATTGCTTAGTGAAACTAATGTGATACACCGAGAAAAGGTATTAAATGATAGAAATTGAGTGGATATTTAATGAGGAAAGTAAAAACTGAGGATGGAAAATGTTCAGATTTGACAGAGATCTCAAAGCTAGTTCAATCAACCTTGATATTTTTTAGGAAGCCTAGTATCAGTTTTTAAGTTCCTGGAAAGAAACCAAATCCATTCCATTTGTATCACTTTGACCTTTTCTCGATGTAGATATTCCATTAATTCCATAATCCAAATATTTTACAGTTCCTCACTCATCACATTCTCCCCAAATCTTCCGCCAGTGGATTCTTGTCCACTTTTCATCCCCCATGTATTTCAAATTGGCACTTTCCAAACCAGGGAGTTTCGAAGAAAAATCGAGAAACGTGTTGAAATTCGACCCTGACTCACCGAACATACATCATACAAGTTTGACAAATAGAAAGAAAAGTATAGGTTCAGGAGCAGAGACGGCTCCCGAAATGCAACATGTCAATATATTCTCCCATAAAAACCTGTAGAAAAGAATCTTTCTTCAGAGGGATCAGTTGAGCCCCCACAAATTAATACTTTTGCATAAGTTCAAATGGGTGAGAATCAATACTTAATCTACTGTCCACGAGCCACCTATAATCATCAGAAACCACACCAGAGTTTCCAATCTCGAATTAATTGGAGTATAAGCACTCACATATTCATGAAGAAAGCTCTTAAAAGCTCTTAAAATTACCTTTTGAAAAATTGGAAAATACAATAAGGTAAAATTGTTGGTGTATCTGAAAATCAGACCTTTTTTTTTTTTTTTTTTTTCGAAAAAAACCTAGGAGCATTAGTCAAACCTTTAAAAAGCTGTTCTAAAAAGTTTCAAGGTGGAATTGTGAAGCAATTGTGAGTTACGAGCAAAAAAAGCGAAAACAAGGATCCGTGTGAAGGGATGAAATCGATATGTTACGTAAATACGGGTTTTTTTGAGCCGTTACGGTAATTTGTGCGTAGAAACAGTTGGTTGGTGAGCTAATGGTTAAAAGGAATAAAAATTCAAACTTTTCCAAATATCATCGGTGGTCTCCGCCTTCTTTTCTGACACAAGCTCTGGAATGGTGAGAAACATCTGTATCTCGCAGCTCAAGGGAGATGCAGTATTAATATCCCAACAGTTACAGAGTTTTTTATTTACATTTTATTTATTTTTTGGAAGTTCAAGTGTCCTCTTTCGCCAACTAGGTTCAAACAGACGAAATAGTAGAAGAGAGAAGAAGAAGGAAAAATGAAAGAGAAAAATCCACGTCCTTCCGAGACGATTAGAGTTACAGAGGATAATCGAGATATACTCGTATCTCGATTTAGAGAGGTTTCAAATTACAAATTCGACTGTGGAGGTTTTGACCCTGCAAACCTGACGAAATTGTGTTTATTTACAAGACATGCGCAGACATAAACTAAATAATCTTTTTTCAACCTGTAGAATTATCGGTGCACTGAAATATGCCATCATGTCGAGGCAAAACACTAGCTTTGGTTTTTTGCCTTAAAGTGACGAACACCGAATGACTCATTGTCAGTACATGACCGCACCTCCACAAGCGCGTGATCACGCGATTTTCTCGGTATGCCATGCCGCCGCGCCGCGCGCCGGCCGCGTGGATTCATGCGTCGACTCTTTTTTGTTCGAGGAGGAGTGCAGCAAGCAAGGTTTCCTTATGGAGCGACCCCACTGCACAATTAACAAGTTTTAACAACTGACGTTCGTTCGCGGTGGCTCAAAAATTCCGACGGATCAATTAATTAAATGCTGGATGGACGGGTGAACGACGCGACACGCTGGACGCTGGATGCTGGCTAGTCGGCAGCGGCAGGGTCCGGTGCTTGTTGCTTACTCAGTGGAATTGAGAGTGTCAGAGCGACCTGAAACGAGGCGCGCTTAAAAGAATATAGCAGAGGCTCATTTCGTTTCATAACTCTCATTACAAGTTCACGAGTCTATAACGAGTGTTCTTGACTCGTAAACAAGCGGTATTTACACTTCTCGAGACATTGTGCATGGAAAGATACTTCGGTGATCTAATAACCTACAAAAATATACGATTCCACCTTTGGAAGTAAATATTTTTGCGATTTGCGGATACAGGCATTTCTCTCTCTTTCTCTCTCTTTCTCTCTCTTTCTCTCTCTTTCTCTCTCTCTCTCTCTCTCTCTCTCTCTCTCTCTCTCTCTCTCTCTCTCTCTCTCTCTCTCTCTTCTCTCCTCTCTTCTCTCCTCTCTTCTCTCTCCCCGGTCGTTTGATTGCATGCGTTAGAAACGGATAGAAGAGAGCCCATCACGTGACTGTAGCCCCTATCACCGTTCTTCTCTAACGCACAATTTTAAATGGAAGGAGAAAGAGAGAGACAAACTGCAACCGCGTATGGTGCAGGGCATGGTCGACGGTCGTTGTCCGTCCGCGGAAGTTGGCGCACAGCGGATCAAAATAGAATGGAATTTATTGGACATAATTTTACGATTACAAATCAAAATCATAAGCAATAAAGAGTAAGAAAACTTAAAAATGATGGAAACCATACATTTCAGAGCTCAGAATGAGTTGGAGAACATGATTTTTGCAAGAGAATACCAATGCTAAAGTATCTTTAAGGTACAACAATTTTTTTTTTTATATCCAGAGAAAGTTTTGTTTCGGTCTAGTGTGTGGCGTTCGCCAGAGGTATAAGAGGCATTAGTCGCATATTTTTCAATCCTCTTGACATTTATTATTGATGGTAGATACCTACGAGGTGTGATCAAAAAGAAACGGAATCTTCGTGGCGATGGGTTGACAAATTGGAGACCTTAACGGTAGAAGGACGTACGGTCTGGGACAAAAAGAATGTCAGACGAATCTTCTGCCATTAGCATTGCGATAGTTACGATTAGTATTGCGGGTAGCATACCTCCAGGAGTCGTCTGACATTCATTTTGTCCTTGACTGCACAAGCTTTATAGCTTTCAGAAAACCGCGTTTGAAAATTTCAAGGTGATTAGTTGATACTAAGATACTTTAAAGTCGGAAATAAATAGAACCAAACCTTGATTTTTATTTATTTCCAATTTAAAAATTTCGAAAAACTTTCAAACGCGCGTTTTCCTTGAAACTATAAAGTTGCTTGGTGCTTTTATGCCCTCCTACAAACACGGTCTTCAACTATCGTATCAACAAAATTTTGAGCTAGAATTTTGTCTTTTTGAAATGAGAAGAGATTCTAGTCATTTACATAACAGTGGAAAACCATTGGATAGAATTTCTATACGGTTTTGAAAATCATGTCTGGCGATTCCAAGTAGAATTTCTGGCATGGAATAATTCTAGGCTTTTCAACTAGAATTTCCGTTCAGAGTGGGGATCTTGCAAACTGTTGATTATTCTTAAGTGCAAGAGTTGATTCTTGCAAAAAAAAAAAAAAAAAAAAAAAAACCCTGTAATAATGACGATGAGTACACTAAAAAATCACAAAATTCAATGTCAGAATCGGGCTTAATGGCAAAGCTACGCATTTGCCGTGGGAGATTCCTATCTAATTTGAGACATATTTCTGTGTTTCCGCCGAGCAAGTGACAAATTAGACAGGACTCTCTCATGATACCTGGGTAGCTCCGTCATTACGATCTTGCCGTTACAGCTGTTTTCTGAGTTTATTGCTGAATTTCAGGCTTTTTATGGTGTTTTATTTTTGTGAATTTTGCTGTTGTCAACATCAGATTTAAATATTCTTTATATAGCTTACAGAAAAAGTTTGGAAGGGCCATCATCAGTTTCTAACGGAAGACTGTTTCAGTTTCACTCGGGCTGCCGTTTTTGTCAGAACTAGATGCTTCGAGTAGGAGGGAAAATCATTTTGTCCTCTAAAAAATGCTTTTAAAAATTTTAAAGGAATACTTTTGTAACACCCTGTATCTTGAGACCACTCACAATTACAATCAGATCGGAGAATCTGTTTAAAAGCTGTTAGCAGGTGTGCAACGTGCCATAAAGAAAAGAAGAAGCATTCGAGACTATACAGTATATGTACAGTTTGCATGCGAGGAAGATGGAATCGCAGGGAATAAAATAACGAGACCGACCGATCTTTCGCTCGAACGAATTCGAATCATTGATCATTTCTCAATCACTGAGCGATTTCATCCGAGGGCTCCACACCCCTACCCTCGGGGCCTCGGAGAAAACGCGCCCTGGCCAACGGCAACGCGACGACCAACAACTGATTGAGTTGACTGCGAAACTGAAACTTGCGCTTGCCTCACCATTCACCAACACTGGTTGAGTTATATGCAACGCACCAGAAAATACACTCATACTCGATCGTCGACAGGTATGTATTCAAAGTTTAACCAGTTATTAAACCATCATAAAACTGCCGCCTCTAATTAAACATCCTTTGCATACTTTAAGTCTAACTCACGCAGTTCCATCTTTATGCGACGATAAGTACAAGTTTTCACAATTTATTTAATTCTAAGTTGAGTGATTGGAAGAGAATTTCAACGTGGGCGAGCTCATTGACATGCTCATTGCTCATAGCACGTACATTGCGGGTCTTTCAGAAACTTTTACTACGACCATTATAGAGCAAGAATTTCAGAGACGAAAAAATGTTAATTTGAGTACTTCTATAAGCCATTGTTACAGTTCTCAAATTCAAACCTTTGCATCAAATGGTAAAACTACCGATAATGGTGATGAGTCCATAGGTGGACCGTATCAGGGGCTAGGGGGCGCTATAGCCCCCCACTTTTTTTGGGCGGAGGGGCTAAAAATTGGGAAAATCTGAAAATATGAAAGCAAAAAAAAAGCTTGTGAAGGGGGGGGATCATCACTTTTCAGCCCCCCCCCCACTTTTTTTGGTCACGGTCCGCCTATGTATGAGTCTGTTGCAAACTTTTGCTTCATCATTGGAGGGTTCATTCCTGCGTATAGCTAGGCACTTGAAAATAACGTTGAGAGGATCAGAAAGTTCCAAAATCTACTCACAAACTCATGCGTTTAACAAAATTAAAGATGGCGGTCGAATGAGCTAGTGACAATGGGGGAGTTTCGTCTAGTTGCAGCTTTCTATACTGATGCAGCTCAACAAAAGCTTGCAACAGCCTTTTTGATAAAATAAATTCACTTACGGTCTGTGCGATCAACACGACATTGCGCAAAAATGTATGTTAACAACAATGCATTCTTGTGAATAGAAACTGTACTTGGTAATTGATATTTCTTACCTGAAACAGAAAAATAATACCCGATTATGAAATAACTTTATTTAGAGACATGGGTTACCCATGATGGGTACTGTGAAAGTAATAAAAAGAATTACAAGGAGTAGGTATATGTTCCACAAAAACAGACATAATTCTTTTGTCAATTTATGTTGCATATAAATACCAATACGAAACAATAACGTCCTGTGGATTTTCACCAAGAACAACCGAGGAACACACTAAAAACCCTCAAAATCCACTCATAAAGTCGTAAACGCATTTTAAAGTCCATAAACTCATACAGCGCGCAGACAATTTCTACACTATCAATCAATTAACCATTACCACTTTCGCATTAAGAAATTAAGCATTGTTAGTCACCTTAGCCTGTCACCGAACGCGGAACTGCGAAAAACTCAACTTCTTGAGTAGAGAGAAACCAAAGAGATAACTTTATTGTTCTATAGTAACAGTTGCTTGTTTGATGGTAAAGAAATTGCAAGCTCTCTATTTGAATTCGCAGACTTTCACAGAGGGGATTCACTGAGTCCCTGAGAAATCGATACTTTTGCATAGGTTCAAACGGCAAAAAACATGGTTGCCAAATAGCATGAGCCACCACTCTATTGGTGGATATACAACGTTCCCTCGAATTTATGTTAATCGGAGAAATACCCGCTACTTACTCTTTTAGGTCCCAGAGGAGAGGCAAGCTATTTGGCAACAGTGATATTCCTCCAATGGAGCTGTTGCAAACTTTTGCTACAGGCTTATTAATAGTTGATTAAGGGGTAATACCCTGTAAAAATAACGAATAGCGCACTAAAAAATCACGAAATCCACTCCTAAACTCACAAAATGCTTTTAAACGCGAGACCGTAATGGCGGCCGGGGCCGCGGTTTTCTTATGGCAATTGTATGCTTCTTCTTCTTCTTGCGTGGTGTTGCGAGAACACCCCGTGTAGATGGCGCTGATTGAAGATAGGGAACCCCAATGAAAACTGCGGCCCCGTCCGCCATTACGGTCTCGCGTTTAAAAGCATTTTGTGAGTTTAGGAGTGGATTTCGTGATTTTTTAGTGCGCTAATCGTTATTTTTACAGGGTATTACTGCATTATCAACTATTTTTAAGCCTGTAGCAAAAGTTTGCAACAGCTCTATTATAACTACATAAAATAATCGAGATTTGCGGAAACAATTTCGTCCAGGAAAGCCGATTATTTTACATAGATTTATATTTAGAACTCACTGTTGCCAAATTGCACGTCTGGCAATTGATAATTACCTCCTCGAAATCTAGCTCAGACAAAGTGGGACATTGAAATTGAAACCGACCGGGAGAGGGATAAACCAGTTGACTTCTCCGTCCACATCAGACGTCCTGACAACCATCAACCATCAATCATACGTCGTTCACCATACATCTAAGTTAGTTAGTCGAGCGGTATGATGGGGCGGGCCCTGGCTAGACTAGACCGATACGACATAGCTGACACTCCAGATAGACAGACGCACGCCGCAAACTGCAAGCGAGTGGTGGGCGTCAAGTCTGCAGCCCGCAAATGACATAATCGCGCGGTAATCAATATACAATATACCTACATGTGCTGTATTCTCTGATGGCGTTGCTCCTGGTGCAGCCAATTCTAAAAATCACTTCCTCAGACAATACTGAATCAGCGGTTCCCAAACTTTTTCTCGAGGACCTCGGGACCCCTCAAGGAGGTCCGTGAACTTCATCGCGGCCCCCTTGTACAAAAACAAGAGAAAGGCTAAGAAATCCCCAAGAAAATTCACGTGTCATTTAGTGCGGAAGGTGCATCTGACTCGTAAATTTTTTTAAGTGCATTTTATTTCTTATAATTTTAATTTTGTTGCACTGAAATTTAATTTCGTAAGGCGAAAAAATAATAACAATAATATTATTAGTGCCTAGTTATTGACGTCGCTTGCCTCTCAGACTATAACGTGGTCCAAAAAGAGGATGAAAAACGAACCAAGTACAAGGACCTAGCAATGGAGCGGTTGCAAACTTTTGCTACAGGCCTATTAATAGTTAATATAGGGGTAATACCCAATAAATATGACGATTAGCGCACTAAAAAATCACGAAATCCACTCCTAAACTCACAAAATGCTTTTAAACGCGAGACCGTAATGGCGGCCGGGGCCGCGGTTTGCATTGGGCTTCCCTATCTTCAATCAGCGCCATCTACACGAGGTGGTCTCGTAACATTACACAAGAAGAAGAAGAAGCATACAATTGCCATAAGAAAACCGTGGCCTCGGCCGCCATTACGGTCTCGCATTTAAAAACATTTTGTGAGTTTAGGAGTGGATTTCGTGATTTTTTAGTGCGCTAATTGTTATTTTTACAGGGTATTACCCAATAATCAACTATTCATAATAAAGCCTGTAGCAAAAGTTTGCAACAGCTCCATTGGAATACAAAGAACGTGGGGAATGATATTGAAAGGACAAAACGGTCACCTCCTTCTCCCAAAATTACACCAGTGAAAGCCTTTGATCAAATTCTGTTTGCCCCAATAGAACCGTTAAAATATCACTGAGAAATTGATGCACAACAATCAACAGACAGATTGACCACAATGTTGCTGCAAGTTGTGCAACTGCTAAAAGGACGTTGCTGAAAGGACGTTCCTCGGAAATTGAGGTTTAAGTGAACCAGAGTTCCTTCAGTGAGTGCTCCCAAGCGTGACTTATACATTTATTTACTACGTTTTCGTCCACTTATTTTAAAACGACTCAACAATCGCGAGGTCAAAAGTAGCACTTAAATTGTATCAGACAAAACTGTTCGTCCTTCATTTTGCCCCTCTTCAAATGGCGGCAGTGCTAAAAGCCGCTTTTTGTCTTAGTAAAATCGAAATCGGTCGATAAGTATCAAACTGAAATTTAATCGATTTCTGTACGATCATCGATCAGCAAAGATTCGATTAATGGATTTTTCGATTACAAAACATTTTAACAAAGCGTCATAACCAAGGGCGGAGATGAATTATAGTGCAACTTCGCTCATAACTGTCTTATAACCATCAGATACGTGTCAATGTAGCCTACCGATGAAACATCGCATTCCAAAACACTTCGTTTTCGAACTTAAGACGGTCAAGTTTCCATCCAAGGCGACGCTTTGTAAAGTCGGGTGAAAACAGGTCATTCCGACTGTTCGCGAGTTCGCGTAAAACCCCTTCGCGTCGCTGAAGTTCAAGAGTGGCGCTAATGGGGCTCTTGCAAGGTTTTTCTGCAGACAAATTTACTATCAATTCTGAAGTAAAATGCTGCGAAAAAAACCATACTACCATTTAAAAATCCAAAAACCTGCTTTATCCAGGGAAAGCTCAGCTCCAAATTCAGATGGGTCACTCGTATACTCCATAGAACAAAAGTTATGGAAAGAAAACAAAATGTTCGTTTCTTCCAAGGGAATTTCGCTTCAAAACGAAGGTTGTGTCAGCGGTCCCGGAAACGGAAAAATGTTTTGTTTTGATTTTGCTTGGCGAATACAAATCGCACGCTACGTACAAGCAGAGCCATAAGTTCTGCGTCGACGATTCGACGCAACTCGCATTACACGTACAAATAACGTTCTCTTATCTTTATTTTCTTTTGTTCTCTCAAGACCGTGCGAGGTTCGAGCTACGTGTAGTGCAGGTTGCGTCGAATCGTCGACGCAGGACTAATGGCTCTGCTTGTACAATTGTACATCCATGGACCAATCAGGGCCTTCCTGTTTACTCATGAGTCAACAGTAGGCGACTGTTTCACAGGCCGGTGATTCCTGCGAACGAATCAAATCCAGTAAATATGCCACCTGTCATAAGCTTTGGGCTGGATCTCTACTTATTGCCCCTGCATCAAACGATCGAGTAAATACGACCTAACCTTTGGGCAGTTTAACCAGACAGACGCCTGAATGAATTTACTACACCTTGAGGTCTAGACCAAATTCAAGTACGAGTACGGTAAATTCCATCTACAACCTCCCCCCCCTCCGCCTAAGCCACTGATTTAAACAAATGCAAAAGTATCGATTAGATGGAGTTTCAACTAACACCCTGGGCTGAGTTTTTTGCCATGTGAACCTATACAAAAGTATCCCGGCAAAAAATTCGATGTCCGAATAAAAAAGTCCCAAGAAAGTCCTCATAATGTCCCTATTATAATCGTTTTTAAACGCCATTTGGCAAAACGTTGAACGTCCTATGGACGTCCAAAATAGAGTGAATGCAATCTCCATACCCATCTAAGTCATGGGACGTAATGGGGACTTTTAAAATTAAAGCATCGAAGAATATTGAGGGGGTAATGGAATTGGTGAATGTCCGAAGAATGTCTCCAAATAATTCTAGAATTCTTTACAATTGTTTGGGGACATTCTTTGGACATTCACCAATTCCAATAACCCCTTAACATTCTTCGTAGTTTTAATTTTAAAAGTCCTCCTAACGTCCCATGACTTAGATGGGTATGGAGACTGCATTCACCCTGTTTTGGACGTCCAGGGGACGATCAATATTCAGCCAAATGACGTTTAAAAACGATTATAATAGGGACATTATGAGGAATTTCTTGGGACTTTTTCGGACATTGAATTTTTTGCCGGGTATCTATTACTCAGGGATTCAAAGAATTCCTTGAAGATCGATTGTTTTACTTCGGTCAAATGGAAGGAATCCGTTGTTGCCACATTGCACGAGCCACCACAGCCCCAGGGTATCGATTCGTTCTGATAAGTTTTATACGAAGGATGAATCGATGGATCGTAGTTGACAAGGCGCCACTCCGGCGTTGAGTTCCACCGAACGAACAGATTGGCGTCGCGTTAAGGCCGCTTTATACGTAGACGTATAAACATATTGTGTTAGCTCGTCGATCGAGGAGACGATTTAACATCACATTTTAGCCCGCTCCTCGTTGTCCCTGCACTATACACGGTATGTCAACAACGGAGGATCCCACGAAATGGCGGGCGTAAATACATAATCATACAATTGACGCGCGGTTCGGAATGCGCGCGTCTTGATTGCGCCGCGCGCTGCCTGCCGCGGCCGCCCGAGCTCGGGTGTTGTAAATTGCGCGTGGACGGAATACACCTTTGATTATTATTTTTTTTTCCTTCTTTTTCTTTGCTTTTTTTTTCATTTCATTCTTTAGTAGGTCATCCGTCACTCGTCATCAGTCAATGTGGAGCAGATACCGATTTAGCGGTCGTAACGCGACACACCGATGCACAGTGGGCAGCGGCTGCGCGTAAAGAATCGGTCAATGATTTACTCCCATTTAATCCTATGCAAAAGTATCGATTATTGTTTCACTTCCATTCGAGCATATGTTAAACTATCACTTATCGTTTTACTCCCATTTGGTCCTATGCTAAAGTATAGATTGTTTTAATTCCATTTGATCCTGTGCAAAAATATCGCAATTATCGTTTGGTTCCCATTTGATCCTAACTAAAGAATCAATTATTGTTTTATAGCCATTGGATCAAATGCAAAATTATCGATTAGTTGAAGGCTCAATTAACAGCCATCTTACCCCCCCCCCCCCCCCCCCATTGAGATGACCGCGCATCTTTGCAGTTCAGATGCTCCTTGACAAATACAATAATACCAGATTCTTTTAAAAATTACCAAATTTTTACTTTTAGTAAAATGGGAATAATGGGGTAACTGACTGAAAAAAAAGCAACAATACTCCTTGAAAAGGCACACATATTCATTCAAGGAAAAGAAAAAAAAAACACATTTTAGACGATTCTAATTGCTTGGAAGTAGGTGTTGTCACAAGCGTCAACAATTTTTCTCCCGGTGCTATTACACAGGAAGAAGTGATTTCAAAAAGCACCATTGCCCATTGCAAAGCACCACACGCGTCGTCGATTTTTTTACGATGCATCATGAAGAAAAATGTATCACAGCCGTCATTGCCGGAAGCAGCAAACATCTTTCTTTGTTGAGTCCGCTATTTCCCAATATTAGTATTGTTCTTTGGTTCAAACGGTTACTTTGTATGTTAATCTAAATATACTTGACTAGTTTTACCAAGTCAGTTTATGCGTTTACTCGGGTTTCCGTAATACTTATCTCTGGATAATGAGAGATTCAAGCATATCAAAATCGCAAAGGTATTCTCAAAAGGAGGTATAACAAGTGAAAAATTAACACGTTCAGTAAACTTTTTTTTTTTCTTAAACCAACACAGTTTTAGTGAAATTTCACTATCAAAATAAACTGAAATCCAAACGAACGCTCAATCTGGCTCTCACTCGCACAGAAGCCGTAAAATTTTTTACTCCCGGAAAATCCCGTTTTTCAAGCCAATGTGCGACCACCGCGTCTAACTCAGGTGTAAGTGTTAGATGCACACATGCTACTACCTACCTCTGTGCCCCTCTGTGTGTCATCTCGTTTAACCTTTCAAGGCCGCTGCTTCGTCTGCGAGTCTTTAAATCATATCATCTCTCTCTCTCTCTCTCTCTCTCTCTCTCTCTCTCTCTCTCTCTCTCTCTCTCTCTCTCTCTCTCTCTCTCTCTCTCTCTCTCTCTCACTCTCTATAAATATATATACCTACCTATATATATTTTTTATAACGCCCCCCTCACTCCTCCTCCCTTTCTGCCTCTCTTTCTCTCGCTCTCTTAAAGAAAGAGTAATCACATTAAGTTCCTCATCGCGACTCGTCTTACATTATGATCCATGCAGAGTGCGCCTCTTGGTTTTTTTTCTTTTTTCTTTCACGAAGGTGCGCCAAACGTTATCTGACAGAGATTATCTTCCAATTGTAATTTTTTACGATCTCTCTTCTCTCTCTCTCTCTCTCTCTCTCTCTCTCTCTCTCTCTCTCTCTCTCTCTCCCTCTTCCCCTCTAACTCTCTATCTCTTTTATAAAGAATAAAATGTTTAACTGAATATATCCGAATACTTTTATATCTATCTTAAAAATACACTAAGAAATATGATCATCGGAGTGAAAAACTCTCACAGACAGATCCGATAATTTGTCCATCGCTCGCGTGGCTAGTAGCGGCTCGTGCAATCTGGCAACCGTGCTTTAGTGCCTTTAACCCTTTAACTACCAGTTTACGAAGACAAATCAAATCTCATTTTCTCAAATTAAGTGGGTAGATAAATATTCCTACACTGTAGTGCTGATTTTGCATACACACTGGATTGAAGGCGCTTTAATAATCATTATTTTCCAATTAACAGTTTGGAGTCGGAACTGCTGAGAATACAAAACTGAAATTTCGTGAGGCATATCTATAATCGCAGAAACGAGTTTACTCGGGCGTGGTACTGGAATGGTTAATAGCCGAATTTCACGACGTGGCCCGTTTAAAAGCATGCGTTAGTGGACAAAAGTAGGGAACAAAACCACGTGATGTCATCTCCTTGTAACCTTTACTTACGCATACGTATTCTAATGGAGAAAGAAAGAGCACAAATTCTTGAGTATGCATTAATTGGAATCACTGAATTAAGGTGGACATGATGCACGACAGTCGTACGTACTAGGACTTGCAAAAGAAAGTCCCACGATTGAAATAGTTCATGTCAAGCTTTTCTGATAATTAAAAAAAATAAAAATAAAAAAATATATTTTTAAAGAGATCACCCTTGACTACAAAAAGTTTTGCTTACGGCGATTTTAAGTTACTAAAGGGCCCAGTGTGACGATTATTGGTTCTGCCTCGCTAGATGACGTACGGTAAAGAGTTTCTTATCAAGAGACAAAAAATACAACTAGAGTCGAACAGGAAAGAACACTTTGGTAGAAAATAGGCCCAGGAAAAGACTTCAGTTGAGCCCAAATATTACTTATACATACAGATATAGCACAAGCCATCTCGCCGGTGTCAAGTGAAAAATGGACAAAACGCCGGCCGTGATACAACCAGGCATACAGAGGGGATTATAAAGATTACAGAATTCTAGTTCGAAAAGATTACGTTTCCCACTTTTCCTGTGTTTGTTTGCGGAGCTAGAACAAACACGGAACGTGAACGGTGGAACGTGGAACATGGAACAGTTTTGTAACAGACAAACATGGAAAATGTAATATGTTCTCTGTAATCTTTATGGTCCCCTCTGTATGCCCGGTTGAATCACGGCCGGAGTCGACTTGACAAAATTCGAGCTTATCTGTATGTATAGGTAATCTTTGGTTGAGCCAACCAAATCTTTGGTCCTCCAGCATAATCTCTTTAGTTGGGCGAACAAAACCTCTTCGGATAGTTCTACTAAAGTCTTTTGCGGACTCATTTTTCTACTAAAGGTTTTATCAGCGCTACCAAAGAGTTTTCCCTATTTTTTTTTCGATGTAAAACTGTTAACACTGCGTTCTCTTTCTCAACAATAATGCGGTTTTTTGATCGTTTCCGCTCCTTGCGACGACCTTGAGAGGCTGCATTTTGTTAGAGATAGATTTTGTAGATAGATACTTGGAGATGCCTAAATATTACCTATGGAGAGTAAGCTGCCTGGATTATGAGTGCGTTCTCCCGTGAGAAATCCATAAAACCAAAGGAGAATTTGAGGAAAAAGACCTCGAACGGATGAAGTCAAAGCCGCCGGCAAGTTTAATTGCAGGGTTACGATGAGATTGGGCAACTCGGGGTTGTCGAATAACATGAAAACGTCAGCTTGCGTCCTATTTAGATTAACCTAAGGTCAGCTTATTTTTCGTTTATTTTTCCCCGAGTGATCTGGCGACGGAGCTGTAGGAGCACCGACTCATCCTGAACATTTTGATGTTCCGACTGGACACTGACGTAATCGAATACAAGAACTGTAAAAAAGTAAAATTCACTGTGTTGCATCACACGTATGATATTAAGTTCTACAGAATGTGTCATAAATCCTAGCGACTGACATGATGCTTCGAATTATTCAAACTATTTTCATTTATAACTTCACAATTTTCAGAAAAGAGGAGTTTCTAGAAGGAAGGAGCAGAAGTTACCCAGCTGAACTATCCATGTTAAGCGACCTGGTGCGAAATTTTGCAACGTTCATTAAATCCTCAGTTTTCCTCAATAAACTGTAAAACCCTATTCTCCCGAATTTTCGTCATAATTGTTCTCCAGTTGAGACAATATCTCTAAAATGATATTTATTTGAAACAGCTTGAGTTTATTAGCTGTTTTCGCAATTCAAAACGCATCAAGATTGACCATTATTGTCTTATTAAGATAGGATAAAAACCAATGGCCCCACACCCACCAATTTAATCACAAGTTCATATGCATTGAAAACTGGGATTATCAAATTTTAGTCACTTGAGTTGCCACAAGCCCCTTAAAATGCTCGTTTTACTGCGAAAAAACCTGTCTCACGCATGTGAACATTTCTTCAGTTCAGATGGTTCAAATGACTAATGCTTCATTCACTTCAATAATTATAGCTGAAATTAAGATCTAAAAATTATCCTACCACTTTAAAAAATTTTTGAGTAAGTGTACTAAAAAAAAAAAAAAACAAAAACAAAAAAAACAAACAAAAAAAAAAAAAAAACAAACAAAAAAAAAAAACGAACGAATAAAAATTCTAATTTTTGAGCAGATCGCCCCCTTCAATAAGGAGATTTTCGTTGTTTCACTTATAGTTTTAAGCTTGTTCCAGCCACACTGAGATGCAGACCATCAAAAAAGCTGTATCTACACCTACAAACAGAAATTTGAAATAGTCTCGGGCTTGAAATTCGAGATATGAAAGGCTCGTGCCAGCGCGCGAGAGTGCAATTTTTACGCGTCCGTGCACATCAATGCAATGCGTCCTTCGTACCGAGCGAGCATGCGCCTGTAACTCGGGCAAAGAAGAAGAATAAAAAGAGGGAAAAGAAAAAGGTGAGACAATACAGGTAACAAACAATAAGTAGTTTGTTGTAAGTATATGATGCAACAGTGTACCAGTGTATCAGTTTGAAGATGATAGTGGGTCAAGTTTCCCGACTTTTGAACCGCATATAGATGCAGCGCCCACACGATGAGATATGGAGACAATGTGTCGTCTCGATGTCCGCTCCATATAAACGTAAGGTATAGGGAATTGAAACTTACGACCGTCACATAATTGATACTTTTACATGGGTTCAAAGGTTAGAAAAAATGTCCTTAGGGCAGGGTTTATTTATGGATGGCAACGGGCTACAGCGTAAGTATTCCGTGATCTGGAAGAAGGATGGTCCAGTTAGTTTCTAGGTTTCACTATTTCGCGATGCGATTTTGGCCCGAAACATATAATTTTAAATGCACTGAGAAAAAAATGTAGGTAATTTAATACGCTATTTGTTAAAAATGGTGAGTACAAACACTTTCGTTGATTCATTTTGTTGATTTTACAATCCGATTTGTCCAATCAACGATCCAAAAAGGTAAATGAACAATCCGATTTGTTAAATCTACTATCCGGATTGATGATTTCACGAATCGGATTGTTGATTTACCTTTTTGGATTGTTTATTTAACCAATCGGATTGTAAAATCAACAAAATGGTTGATTAAATCAACAAATGCGTTTGTACTCACCATAGACTGTTAAACTACCTAATTTTTTTTTCTCAGTGTGGGTATTTCGTGTTGTGACGTTGCAACCCACTCGATGATTTGAAATTTAATGCGAGTGCTTCTGCAAAACAGTTATACATACAGGGTGTTTCACGTAACCTGCTCACTATGGTTTTCTTGAACGGGTGACGATAAAAAAATCTGGAAAAATCGGTTTTATAGTAACTTGGACTTGAACTTTCTATTAAAAATACTACCACAACCCAAAATTTGGTTTTTGGGGGGTTTTCGGGGGGGGGGGGGGCAACCCCCTTATCTCGAGATTTTCAAATAGCAACCCCTATCTTGCGATACCTCATTTGAAAGAGGGTAAAACTCTAAGCATTCTGGCTTAAACTGAAAGTCGATATCTTTTTTCGTTTTCGAGATATCGAAGGTCGAAGTTAGATATAGGACCAATTTTCGAAAATTCTCCACTCCTACAAAAATAGTCGTAAAACAAAAAACTGCACATGTAAAATGCTCTACTTGATGAGTACTTTCAAGAAAAAAATACGAATTTAGAGTCAAATAAACCGAAAGTCGACTTTTAGGCACCTTAACATTTTTGGCGGGAAAACCCCCATTTCTCAAAATTTTCAAGAGGCAACCCCTATCTTTGAATACCTCATTCGAAAAGGCGTAAAAAGTTGTACATTTTGGCGCAATCAAAAGTCCGATATCGTTTTTCTAATTCGATAAATCGAAAATCGAAGTTCGATTTAGACCATTATTCGATCCTGTAATAAACGGATCCTATCGAGTGATACATCATTCAAAAGCACATAAAAAACCAAGACTTTTAGTGCAAACCGGAACTCAATACCTTTTTTCGCGGTCGAGATATCGCAAGTCAAAGTTTAGTCTCTGGTTAGGGCCTACCTTAAACTTTGACTTGCGATATCTCGACCGCGAAAAAAGGTATTGAGTTCCGGTTTGCACTAAAAGTCTTGGTTTCTTATGTGCTTTTGAATGATGTATCACTCGATAGGATCCGTTCATTACAGAATCGAATAATGGTCTAAATCGAACTTCGATTTTCAATATATCGAATTAGAAAAACGATATCGGACTTTTGATTGCGCCAAAATGTACAACTTTTTACGCCTTTTCGAATGAGGTATTCAAAGATAGGGGTTGCCTCTTGAAAATTTTGAGAAATGGGGGTTTTCCCGCCAAAAATGTTAAGGTGCCTAAAAGTCGACTTTCGGTTTATTTGACTCTAAATTCGTATTTTTTTCTTGAAAGTACTCATCAAGTAGAGCATTTTACATGTGCAGTTTTTTGTTTTACGACTATTTTTGTAGGAGTGGAGAATTTTCGAAAATTGGTCCTATATCTAACTTCGACCTTCGATATCTCGAAAACGAAAAAAGATATCGACTTTCAGTTTAAGCAAAAATGCTTGAAATTTTACCCTTTTTCAAATGAGGTATCGCAAGATAGGGGTTGCTATTTGAAAATCTCGAGATAAGGGGGGTGCCCCCCTGAAAACCCCCTAAAAACCAAATTTTGGGTTGTGGCAGTATTTTTAATAGAAACTTCAAGTCCAAGTTACTATAAAACCGATTTTTCCAGATTTTTTTATCGTCACCCGTTCAAGAAAACCATAGTGAGCAGGTTACGTGAAACACCCTGTATACACGGGAAAAAACCAAAGGCATTTTTGTTCTCACCTTAGAGAGTGCTTTAGTTTTTTTCATAAAAAACACACACATTTAGACCAATGCCTACGGCCCATAGATACTTTTACAAATAAGGTTCAATGAGATAAAAGATTATTCTTAGGTCGTTTCATTAAACTTCCACAAAATGGGCACTTTTGCATCTATTCTAAAAGATAAGCTGGCCGATCTTTGTGTCAGTCAATGCAACCTGTAATCTTCGATAACACCTTCAATCAAAACTTCCTTCCTTTAAAAAAGTAGCGTGTGAAGGGGGGGGGCTCAAAGGAAAACTTCCCCGGGTTTTAGAATAATCACGTTCTAAAAAGTAGCTCGTAACGCAAATCTTCTTGTATTTTCAAGGGGAGGGGGAAGGATTCTAACGCAATAAGTACCAATGATTACAAGGATGCCTGATTACCTTACTCAAAGTGAGCTCGTAACTTTCGACTTTATCAGATACAGGCAATATAACACGCGGTAGGAAACTGCTCAAATTTCGAGTCAATTTTGTCCCAAAGTTAACTTACACGACATCTGCACGAAACGGCATAGCTATGAACCGTTGTTACTTTGTAAATATACATTTTTCATCAAAAGTTTTGAACGATAACATTTACAAAAAAGTTCAGTGTGGCCATTGTTATAATTCCCCGGAAATACAATAAATTAATTAAACACTACATAACCACATAATCAGTTGCACAAAATTGGCCCACAGCCAAAGTGTTCGGAGACACTTGGACCACCTTCTTATCCTGGCGTTTTAGTCTCTACATTCTCTCCAATACAGTGGCGAATAGTACATTTTGACAACCACGTCTTTTTGCCATTTAAACCTGTGCAAAAGTGCCGATTTCTCAAGGATTCAGTGAATCCCCTAAATATTGATTATTTCAAGAAGGTTTAAATGAAAGAAAAAAAAATCCGTTGTTGCCACATTGCGCGAACCACCATGGCTCCAATAACTTTGCCAGAAAAATTCGATGGCGCGTGTTTTCGTGAAAGTGTATAGGGTAAATTCCGACTCGGATAATACAGAGTAATTCCCACTAAATGGATTGTTTTTACCTCGACGGTCAAACACATAGGGTGCATATATAAAACGGTTTCATTTTTTTTTTTTTTTTGGTATAGGAAAAAATAAAGACATCGAAAAGCAGCCAGACACGTTGCTAACACTTTGAGGCATCGTGGTATCCATGGGCGCCCGCAGAAAAATTTCCAAGAGGGGCAAAATTTTTTAACCCCAACGGAAGGTCTAGGGGACCCCCCCCCCCCGGTGTAAAAAGGGAAAACTTTTTTTTCACTCAAATAGTGTACAATTATTAACCCATTTTAGGTGTATCAAATAATAATAACAATTTTGACGTGTTTGATATAATGGATAAAGGGACGACAGATGATAACGATAGTAAAAAAAAATATATAATTTATTATTCCTTGCAAAAAATTAGTTAAAATTACAATATAAACTAGAAATGAAGTTTCTCAACTATTACTCCTTTGATTAACTGTCATTTTAATTTCATTTTCTTTTTTCCTTTCAAGTTTCATCGCGAAATTTTGACTTTTTTGAATTCCAGGGGGGGGGGGGGGGGGCAAGTGCCCCCTCTTGCCCACCCTCCGGGCGCCCATGGTGGTATCCCTACCCTGTACACACTATACATATATTTCCCCCTTTATGAGCTCTTGAAAGTTGAAAAATAATAATGTATTTCCTGGTTGTCACCCCTCACGGCCCACTATGTGGTGTTTGACCGAAAAAGTTGGCATAAACTGTTTTTACTGTCCAAACGACTTGAAATTTGTTATCCAGAAGTACTTTTTAACGCTGAATTCAAATTTTGCATCAGTTTTTCAAAAGTTGAAAATCCAAGATGGCTGCCGACAAATTTTTCGGCTAATCGGTCGGCAGCCATCTTGGATTTTCGAATTTTGAAAAACTGATGCATTTGAATTCACGAAAAAGTACCCATAGATACTGAGTTTCAAGTCATTTGGACGTTGTTGCCAAATTTCACTCTTGCAGCGATGTAGCCCTTATAACACGTGAAAACGAGGATTTCGTGAAAAAACGCAAAATTCAAACTAATTTTCCCGGCAAAGCCGCATTTGTCCGCATTTTTTGACTTCAGGGCCTATTAGTACGCACTAAGGACTACCATTTCTCATATATATACCCGCGGGATGTTTGAACTTAAGTTCTCGTGAAAATCGGAAAATTTACGTTTTTAGCTAAAAACTTAGAAGTAGCAAAAATATATCAATTTCAAATTGAAAATGGATAAAATAGGCATAAACTGATTGTAATTACCTTCAGGAACACGATCCATGTCCAAAAATTTTGTTCTGACTTCATTTGAAACACTTTTTTTTTACTTTGATTATAATCTCGTGCTGAGGCTAAATTTAATGGTGGTAAAACTGATTTTTCCCCTGGGGGATTCAAGGTGAATTAATCCAGTTTAGACCCGCCAAATACAAGTTTCCAACGCAAAAATCTATGTAGATTCCGAATATCACAACAGTTTTCCCCATAGCGACTTTTTTTTTTTTTTTTTGAGTTTACGCCAGCTTTTTTGGTCAAACACCACAAAGTGCGCGGCCCTCATGCAGTGGCGGATCCAGAAAATTTCCCTTGGGGGGGGGCATGTCTGTGAAATTTGAAACAAAATGTGTCTAAGGAAGCAATTTTGGGCTACTTCCGTGGTTAAAAGGCAAAATTTAAGGTTTGGGGGGGGGGGGGGGGGGGAGGCACGTGCACTCGTCCTTACATGGATCCGCCAGTGCCCTCAAGGCACATATTGAGAAAAACGTTAAAGCTATCACCGAAGCCTGAAAGAGCGAATCACCGTGACGAGGGGCTATCTGAACAAATAAACCGTTTGACCTTGATTTTTTTCTCATACTGGCCGAAACGCAAGAAACATTGCAGATTTTCTCCACT
This sequence comes from Trialeurodes vaporariorum, assembly GCA_011764245.1. Taxonomy (NCBI): domain Eukaryota; kingdom Metazoa; phylum Arthropoda; class Insecta; order Hemiptera; family Aleyrodidae; genus Trialeurodes; species Trialeurodes vaporariorum. The sequence continues at coordinate 29,845,240 of VMOF01000220.1, forward strand.
TTAATTTTGAGTCAAAATTAATCAAAAGATCATATTATCAAACAAAAAATAGCCATGCAGTAGAGAGCTAATATTTTTGACAGGGGCGTAATGTCACTCCCTCATGTGTGTCCCCCTCATTAATAGCAAACAGGAGTCCGGCTATATTTATTAATGTATATGCAGCAGAGTGCAGCTGTAGCTGAAAAATCACGGTGGAACTTTATCTTTTTATACACCCTGTATGCGTTTCAGTGGATCTGATGAGGCCGGTGACGAATCGACGGGTAAACGAACAAGAGCACAAAACACACAAACACACACACACACACACACACACAAAAGCTATAGCTACTACTATCACTTCCACCAACCACGATGCGTATAACCCCTCCTCCCTAACTTTACCGCGCCGCACCACCGTTTCGCATCACGCATGGCGGGGCGGCAGATAAAGGCACAATGGCCTAACACCATGTAACTATCATCTTCAGCCGGTCTAGTATAAATAGCGGGGGTCAATCGGGTAGCGTTACCATTCCTCCAGTGAATTTTAATCCGACCACCAACAGATCTTGTACAACTTCGTCATGGCTGTTAAGGTATGTAAAAGTTCCTTGGTATACTCTCGCATATATTCGAGTGTATCCTTACCCTCATCATCCACCGATCGTGTGTATCTTTGCAGCTCCGTAATCTTTGTTCGTGAAAAGTGTACGCGAAAAGTGATCGTGAGTGTCGATAATCTTTACCGGCAAAACAGCGACATGGACTACGATTGAGTCACGTGACTCCGTTTCATTCTGCGATTAAACAAACGCCTTCAAGTGCAGTGTTTTTATCACCGATATGTGAAGTGCTTTAATCTTGACTCAAAACTCCCTTACAGCCGCAAAATTTATACTGACTTCAGGGTTGCTTTATCTTTTTCGATCTCCTAACTCCTTGTGCTTTCCTTAAGTTTTCCCAGAGCTTTTCATGTGCTTAATCTGCAAGGAAGTGGTCAGAAAATAATTTCTTAAAAAAGCTTGGTCACTTGATCTCTATTCATTTCCGAAACAAACATTGAAAATTTAATTTTCGGCCTTTTTCACGATCAAAATCTAAACAGTGATAAAATTCCACGGTTACATCGAGATTCCTTGAACTGTTTCCTAATACGTCCCAGTGTTTTCTTTGTTACATCAAATAACCTCAGTTAAATAGTTAAGAAAAGAAAAAGAAAATTACTCAAACGGAGACTGAAAGCAAACGAGCGATTTCAAAATAATGAAAACAGAGTCTTAGATTCGGCTTCAACGTTTGTAACAGCGAGCATAGAAAAGATTATGTTCCCGATTATCGTTTGAATAGGTCGTAATAAATCGTAGCAAAGCTAGCGGTTTGATTCTTCGTGAAAAGCTTCAGTTTTACAAACAAAAATAAAAACTTTGCTTCAATGGGTAAAAGCTATTAATAGAGCAGCACCTAAAAAGCGAGACAATATTTTAACTTTTGTTATTTTTGTTTGTAAAACTGAAGGTTTTCACGAAGAATCAAACCGCTAGCTTTGCTACGATTTATTACGACCTATTCAAACGATAATCGGGAACATAATCTTTTCTATGCACGCTGTTACAAACGTAGAAGCCGAATCTAAGACTCTGTTCTCATTATTTTGAAATCGCTCGTTTACTTTCAGTCTCAGTTTGAGTCATTTTCATTTCCTTTTCCAACTATTTAACTGAGATGATCATTCTTTAATGGTTAAAAGTTACACACAAAAAAAGGAGGAGGGCAATTATTTTGTGATGGACTAGGATTTAAATGAATTTTAGCAAACCTTGCATTTTGATTTTTGCGTGAATAACTCCAATTTTACGAAAGAGTACAAATCCTGCTTCAACGGTTAAAATTTGCCGTATACGAAGCCAAACAATCGTGGGAAAGACTATGTTTAAAATTTTCGCGTCGTCGAACTGTCAACTGACGAATGTTTTTTGCCATTTGAATCCATACAAAAGTCTCGATTTTTTAGGAATTCAGTGAATCCCCAGAGGATGGATTTTTTTTACCTCGGTTTAAATGGAGAATCCGTAGTAGCCACTTTGCACGAACCACCACTGGTGGATAGCAAGCCGGTCAAATCATGATCATAAAAATTTAAATCTACAGTTACTGCATCTTAAAAAATAATTGAATTCAAACAAATGTCAGCTCATTGGAAAGCTAAAAAGCTGACAAAATTATAAAATTAATGGTTAAGGTTTTTTCTCTACGGTTCTTTGATTCACAAATCTTCTATTTTAAAAAGAGCGTTTTAAACATTATTTAATTTTTACTTTGAGATGTCATTACCAGAGACAGTGGCGAAGCGTGAAATTTGGCAACAATCTTTTTTCTCCATTTAAATTCACCAATAAAGTCGAACGCTTCAGTCATCGGCGATGACCAGGCATTTCGACCTTTCTAAAGTGTTTAAATGGGAAAAAGGAACGTTGCCAAATGGCACGCCTCGCCACTGACTAGAGAATCTATTAAACAAAATCTCAATTTCAAAATAATAATTCTACTTTTCAGCTTCCGAATAAGCAAAAGTAAATTTTGATACAATTATTTGTCAACTAAAATAAAAGGATAAGTTCGATTTTTTTGTGATCGTGAAATGACCGGCTTGATATCTGCTTAAAGAGATAGCAATACAGATAAAATATTAATTAAAAATACAATTTAACAATGTAGTAGGGGCTCTTTCTGGTATTTTCAATCAAAATTCTGTTTATGAATGTCAGTAAGTTTTTCTACGAAGTAATTTAAAGTCCAAGCAAACGCGAAAGTTTTGGAAGTCAACGTAGAATTCGAGGTATGCGGCCAGTCTTGTAATCAAAAGAACCGTCATCGTCAGCGCGCCAAGCGTATTCTTGACTGTCAAATTTTTTGCGTCTGTTAGTCCATTCAAAGGGAACCGTGCAATCTGACAACGCTACATTTGTTCCATTTAAACCCATGATGAATATCGAACTGTTGATGGGAGGATGTGGAACAGTGACCCACAGATAAATTATCTATCTCTCTCCTTCCTCTATCAGTACATATTCGTTGGACAAAGATAGATAACATGATAAAACCCCCTTTTCATCCGTTTTCAACTTTAACAATCTTTGTAAAATTCAGTCAAAGGCTGTACGTTTTTATTAACACTTCAGACTATTTTAGTCAGTGCTTGATTCAAATGCCCTAGTTTCTTATACGATACGTTACAGAAGTCCTGGTGCCCATCGTATTCTATTATGAGAACGTCTCAATACTTTTTATTGCTGTAAGAACCTTAAAGAGTTTTTGAGGGTGAACTTTGACGTAGAAGGGTCCAGTTTTCTGAAGACTCCCCCCTCCCCGAATTAAGAAGGATTTTTGCCCCTTGCTCAAAACTTTCTAATCTAGCTTCCTCTGTTACGGCAAATCGGAGAAAAAGACTTAAACATTAAGTCGATATCGTTTTTCGTGTTCGAGGTATTGGAAATCAATATTAGATTTTGACCAGTTTCCCAAAATTTCGTAACTTAACCCTTCAATTCTCCAAAGACATGGGTCCAATACAGCCTACAAAACAAGCAAATACAGAAGAATATACAAAAATATACAGTATTGTAATACAGAAGAATATACAATTGTAATACAATACTAGCCTCAAAAAGGGTCAAAAAGTTATATTTTAGCATCCAAAAATTCATTGATTTTCTTAATTATATAGAAAAATAGATTTTCATGAAAAATTATAAAACTAATAACAAATTAAGTGAAAATCGTCAATTATGTCGTAACAATAGCTTCAAAAAACCCGAACAGCTTTAATACTTTCATTTGAGCCCAAAAAATGGGCCTTGCAATGGGGCAGTCGCAAGGGTCTGAAATGTTGTGTTTTTTATCAAGAAAATGAAAGTACTTGATGAACTGAGGACTAAGATGCATTTAGTTTCTAATTAACTCCCATTGCTCCGAAGATGAGATTTTGGCCCAAAATACATTTGTTTTAAATGGGGATTCCACGTGATGACGTCACTACACACACGATTTTTTACAACTTCACACGTGTGAATCTCCAAAACTGGGACACTTAGGAAAAAACCAAAGGCACCATTGCTTTCAGCTCATCAAAAACTAACAATTTCGTTATAAAATCACAAAATTTCAGACCCTTGCAACTGCCCCATTGGTCAAGTTTTGGTTTTGGATCGGTAATTGAGGGTGTTCTCTAGGTTCAGATGCGAAAAGATTGAAACTTAAGAGGGCTAAAAAGCTACCAAAGTAGCAAAAATTACAGTTGAATGTCTACTTGTATGCGATTTTAAGGTTTTTCGTAAAAACCTACGATTTAAATAATTATTATCAAAAAATTGAAATCTCTTTGGCGGTGCAAAAAACAAATCTTCAGACCATTTTTAAGGTTTAACTTGTTTTCATCAAGACAGTGCTTATTTGGTAGAACAGTTTAGACTCATGATCTCATGATCTTTTAAATTTGGATTCTTCAAAAAAAAAAAAAAAAAAAAAAAACGTCGAAATTTGCAGCTTGGTCAAAATCTAATCTTGATCTTTGACATCTCGAACACAAATGACGAAATGTACTTGCAACTTGTGCTAGGATGCTAATAATTTTTATTTTAGCAAGGATGTATCTCATTTATTTTTTTTTTTTAAATTAAGCTGAAAAATCAGAGGCAAACAAACTGAGTCTGTCTAAACTTCCAAAAGAGATTTCCATTATAGCTGTCTCCATGGTGTCTTGAAAATGACGTCCCAGAAAGACCCTCTATGGTTATAGCTCGTTAGCAAGATATCATAAATTGTAGTGCATAATTTGATCTTGCCGAAACATTCACTTGATCATAAAATTAAATCAAAAGACCGACATTGACATTTAAATGCAAATTAATTGCAGAATAAGGTAGCTGACGATGATTTATACGCTCGCAAAACATTAATTTATAGAAGGATAACTGTCTTTATTTTTCAAAATCGAGCGCAGACATTTTAAAGGGCACAGAGGAGGAGTCACTTATTCATTGTGAGAGAGAAAAAAAAGGAAGAGCTAGCTCCATCCTGGAAACTCACACTTCCATCTAACGGAGTTGTTTAAAATTCCTTGAACTTATGTCTCGAAAGAGCAAAATCCGCGAATTAAACTTGTTCCTCCGCGTATGTAAATTTTATCCGGACATCAAATCAAAGAATATTCGATGAAAATCACGAGACGCTGATCTTGAAAATCTTCTTCTTATCAACTCTTTTTACTTAAACTTTCCTTTATTTTTTACAAGAATTCCACAACGTGAGAACTTAAAGACAAATTTGCAACGGGAATGCAACGTAATACTTCCAAATCGATTCTTCTACATAGGATCAAATGGGAGAAAAACGATAGTCAATCGAATGTACAGTCGACCGTCACCAGTAGCGTCGGGTGAGTTGCAATTTATCGATTCTCCTCCATTTAAACTCACGAAAACAATCTATTTTCTGGAGGCTCACTTCGCACCCCCCCCCCCCCGCCCCAAAATCGATTGTTTTTGTAGATTCAAATGGAAGAAGAATCGATAGATCGCAGTTTACGAGATACCACTGACAGTCACAGACAAAAAGAATGCCAGACGACTCCTGGAAGTAGGCTACCCGCAACAAGTGCCTAAGCCAAAATCTACTGAGTTGTCTGACATTCTTTTTGTCCGTGACTGTACACGACGAGAGGAAAGCTCTTATGAAAATGAGGCTGGAATTCAAAAAAACATTTTAACAAAGAAACTCAGGCATGGTTACCGTGACATGTAATACGCTTTTTTCAATGGCATTTTGATCTTTTGGACCAGAAAAATCCGGCCAATATTATGTCCAGAATAATCTGGTGAAATATGACAACATTTCCGGCCGGAAAAGATGGAATTCTGGTTCAAAATATCACAATTCTTGTTATAAATTCTAGAAATTCATTTTTTAGGTCTGGAAAAATAAAGACCCATAAAACCACTTTAAAATTAAAGCAGACTTTTAGACACTACTGCACTACTGTTTTAGGAGCATTACCTGCAAGGCCGGCTTATAAATTGTGAACGGCTATTCATCGATGTACTCTTCAAATAAACCTATGAAAAAGAATCTATCCTAGAGGGGTCCAACGAAACCACCAAATCATCGATACTTTTCCGTGGGTTTCAATAGAAGAGACAAAGGCAGTCGATTGTTCACGACCTATACTGCTGGTTACCCGTTACATCTGCAGACTATCAAACCCAAAAGTTTTGACAGTCAAGAATTCCGGATATTCGACGAATCCTCCGGTAGTCAAAGTTACATTCAGCACTCCATGTGCATTCTTGATTTTCGAGACTGTTCGTGTTACTATGGCTCATTTTTTTCCTTTTTTTCTTCTTTTTTTCTCTTTTTATCTGTTAGAGTAATTAGCATGAAATTTAAATTCTCAATGATTGCCATATTCTAAATTTTTCCAACTTCCATTGAACTGGCAGCGCTAGGTCTCAAGTCAGCAGCACACAGAAAAGAAAACAGAAAAAAATACTTCGGTAGCGCTGACAAAATCGTTGGTAGAAAATTGACCCAGCAAAAGACTTTGGGTGAGCCAACCAAATCTTTGGTTTACCCACCAAAATTTCTATAGTTCGGCGTACAAAATCTTTAGTTAGCACTACAACAGTCTTTTGCTGGGTCATTTTTCTACCAAAGGTTTTGTCAGCGCTACCAAAGTGTTTTTCTCAATTTGCTCTGGGTAAGAATGCATTGGTTCGCCATTTAACTCCCTATAAAAAATGAAAGTGCCAAAAAGGAATACGCAGTACCCCCCCCCCCCCCCCCCGCCCCACGAAAAGTATCTGGCTGCGCCGCTGGCTTTCATACCCCTGCTATCGATACACAGTACACACTCCTTACAAATTATGGACTTGACTTTTTTCAAAACATGAAATTAATTGTCTTCTTTTTTCCGTCTGTTTTCAGTTATTCTTGTTCGCAGCCGTATTGGCTTATGCATCAGCTAAACCTGCGCCACAATATTACTCTACAGGGTCTTACGCACCGGCCGCTTACGCCTACCACGCACCCGTCGCCACTGTCGCCCACGCACCGGTCGCATACCATGCACCAGTTGCTGCCTATCACGCACCCGCTGTAACTGCCTACCACGCTCCCGCTGCCGTGTCTGCCTACCACGCTCCAGTTGCCACTTACCACGCACCCGCCGCTGTCACCGCTTACCACGCACCAGCTGCAGTCACCGCTTACCACGCACCCGCTGTTACCGCTTACCATGCACCAGCCGCTGTTACCGCTTACCACGCTCCCAGTGTCGCCGTAGCTACGCACGCTGTAGCCGCCCCAGCAGCCATTGTCAAGACAGCCGCCGTCGATACCGACTACGACCCAAACCCACACTACAGCTACTCATACAGTGTCAAGGACACAATCACCGGAGATGACAAAAGCCAAACTGAGACCAGGGACGGAGATAGTGTACAGGGTAGTTACTCTCTGACTGAACCCGACGGTAGCCGAAGGACCGTCGAATACACCGCCGATGCAGTCAACGGATTCAACGCCGTCGTACACAAGGACTCCGCTGTAACCAGCGTAGGAACAGCTTCAGTCCTATCTCATGCCCCTGCCACCATCGTTCATCATTAAAAATTGGTCTCCCTTAAAATCTAAGTCATTTTCCTATTTTGTATTATAGTTACTAAATAAATTTAATGTTACCAATACCACTTCCATTGTGTATTTTCCCGGGAGCGCGTAAAATCGTTCTCAAAGCGTGAGTCTTGTGTAGAGCACACTTTCCTTTAACGCCCACTTTATTACAATTAATTCTTATATGAATAGAGCAAAAAAAATCCACGAGACGAAACCAAAGCGACTAATATCAGAGAAAATTGATCAAGATTATGAAAAAAACCCGAGGATTCCAATCCAAGACTTCTGTCTAAAGGACAAAACCTTGGACCACAGGGGGAAAAAAATTGCTGAATTAACATCCCGTTTGTTAGAAAAATGCGCGACAGCCAAAAAATTGCTAAGTTTACTTCCGTAGACGTAGAAATAACGGTGCATACGGTTATTTCTACGTCCTAGGATGTAAATTTTGCATCTTTACGATTGTCGCGCATTTTTGCAACAAACGAGATGTTAATTTAGCACATTTTTTTCAGTACATTCTCTTTTTGTTCTTTATTTTTCATTTCTAATGCCGTTGTAAATTATATCTAATGTTTGCTTCTAAGCTAAAGGAAAGCACAACAATTATAAATCCACGATACTTTAAAATGCATCGACGATGCAAAGTTTTCAAAGAAGTTTTGGGGGAATTTTCTGAACCACTTTTGCTTGTACTAGAGTTTTGTATACATCATTTTCATAAAGATTTTTGCAAATGCTACATAAATATGAAGCTAGAACGTCTACTGATTTTAACCAGAAAAAAACAAAACAACAACAACAAAACGAAAAACCTCCAAAACTTGTTCGAATGACGTATCATGTAAATAAATGTTTTTGTAAAAGCTGGAAATCCGAAAGTCACGTTCTGCCCTGCAACGAACCAAGTCCAGTCTCCGAAAACTCGACGAAAATTTCGCTTCGAGCAGTTCCGTGTTCGGTGACTAGCAGTTGCTTCTTTCATGATATACAAATTGTGAATGCACTGTTTGAATTAACGAGGTTTCAAAATTACTTTGGGACTTATGAGTGATAATGGAGATGCTTAGGGTGTTCAGCGGTTTCCACGAGAATTCATATCCCATCTTGCTGTGACAAAATTTTGCAAAATACCTTTTCTCGTTGATTAAACGTTAGTAATTACAGCGAAAAAACAAACAGAGACGAAAAGAAAAAGGAAAAATGATACAAAGGCAACTGATCGGTATACGACGAAAAGTTTATAACAGAGTTGCCACGTTGTATGAAAAAATTCGCCTACTTCACATTGAATTAATGGGGGAGGGGGAGGAAGGAAACTATGGTTTTAAATGTGAGATGGGCCAGTGACTCCAACAAAATCTGTCCTCATTAAAGAAAATGTCTGTCTAAATAATGTGTTATGGCATCAGAACTGAACAGAAATTTAAAATAATTCAGAGAACTGCTTTATTATTCTCTTCAATCTTTAACAGGAGATGGAGCAAACATAACACGCTCATTCTTTAAACTTAAATAAAATACCGGGATTGGCCAGTTTTTCTGGTGTCATATTTCTCTTTCGATCGTAGAACCTCTAGTAAATTACAATAGAGTCAAATCCATTGCAATCATCCATTTCGCATTGACCGGACGTAGAGCTCGTTAAGTGTAGGCGCACCTAGACCATAATCTTTGCCGAATTTTCCATTTTCCTTCCTTCAAATCAAAATAAAACTTGCCTCTGACTTTAAACTTTTGATTTTATAGCGTTCCTAAATGAAAAGCTAACGCTACAACTCATTTTCATTAGTTTTCACTTTATAATATGAGAAATAATGTTGACAAATTCCACAGATTATCGGTCTAGGTGCGCTGGTGCGTCTACTTTTCTGAAATGATCTCCACCAGTTGAAAAAACGAAATCATGAAGGAGGTTCTTGTCAAACGGTATACCCCATCTCTTTGCACCAGGCATTCAGGTATTACGTGAATTGTTGCTTGGGCGTGTGACATCACTGAACGCTTGGAGCAAAGGGAGGGATATCCCACTCAACAAACACTTACGTCATGATGACGTTTTTTCAAAGAGCAATGTCTCGGTCAACACTGCGAAAGGATCGCGATGGAACTGGGACGATTGAAAATTTCTCAACATTTAGCAGGAGAAACAAACAATCATGGGCTCTGATGACAGAGCAACTGAACCGCTAGTAGCAGAAACTAAAGTTGTTTGCAAAACAGGAGGAACGAAAAACCGTTTTTCAGCCCAATAATGCCCAGGCCGCAGGCACTCCTTCGAAATGTCTGCAAAAGGGAGAGAAAATGGAGAATGAAAGGAAAAAGAAGGATAACAAGGGAGGAAAGACCTGGAGTCACCCTCAAAAAAATTCTATATCTGCAGCCTCCCCAGGGGAAAAAAAAACACTGGCTAAACCCATGTCCCCGATGTGTTGCTTTGGATAGTTTAAAAAAAAATGTCTCACCCATTTTTCGACGGTTTCGAGGGAGACTTTTCTGTTACAGGAAGAGTTTGCCATCAAAAAATTAAAACAAATTTTATTTTTTTATCAATTTTAGGACTACTTCGGTTTCTGTATGTAGCAAAGAGTTCAACTGGCACATAAAAAGCAAAAAAGGGTCAATCGCCAATTTCGGTACGATTTCAGTCTTTCACTATACTGGAGTCAGTTGAATTTTCCTGCTTCAAAAAGTAAACATCTAGAAAATATAAGCTTGCCATTGTCAGCCACTTGAAAACAATAAAAAATTTGATGATTAAAAAATATACAAAATAAACAAAAATCAAAGTAAAAAAATCAAAATCAAAAATCAAATCAAAAAAAAAAAGTAAGAAAAATGCAAAATGAGATGCATGATATGCCTTCATTCCCTATCTTGATCATGTGAGCATCATATAAACACTGTCCGAGGAGTGCGCAGGACTGAGTTGGCTTATATTATGCGCAACTTAATTGAAGGGTGTGTTCGCGTTATAAGCGTCATGATCATTATCACGCATTTAACGAACTTCGTACATTAGTGCACGCATTTAATGCTAATCGCGAGTTTGAGTTTAGTATTGACTTTAGAGCTCGCCGTAGCAGGTGGATTAAAAGCATGTCTTGCAAGATCTAATGGATCTCTATTAGAGGCTGGATGCTGAGTATAGGGCTGACTGTTAGGGGCGTGACTCATCATCAAAATTGACTGTTTCCAGCGCTCAGCTAAACGATCTGTGGTTTGCCGGGTTGGCCACCTAAGTTGAGCCAGTATCCACTTACAAGCTGATAATTCAGGATCACCCTTTATTTCAAGGTCATGAGAGGTGAACCAAAAAAAAAAAAAATAATAATGATTTTCAAAAAACTTTACAAATCCTCGTGATTCAAGCATGAAGGCGAGAGTATTTGACCCATATGATAACGTCACGAGTGTATCTTCAAAAGAATGATACATAGGAAAACACAAAAGGCCCTTTTGTTCCCAGCTTATGAAACACATTTATTTTTTATTTTTTTCTTTTCATGAAAAGCACTACAATTCAGACCCAAAAACAATGGCTTATGCCGTTCGGTTCACCCAATCATGGACACGGCGAAAATGGAAAATTTCCCCTCCAACGTTTAGCTGCCGTCAACTGCCACACGGAGTCAGCAATAAGCAATAGTTGGGCTAGGTTTTGAATTGAATTGAATTGAATTGAGGGTGGAGGTGTCCCCATGTGATGGAGCCAAGTCGGCACTCAGGCCTTTGAGTAGGCCCATTGTGCCTCCTCCTAATTTGGAGCAAACGGAGTAACCCTGTCTTCATAATGAAGCACAATAGATAGGTCTCTCATCGTTAAGCTCTTTAACCTAGGTTTTACAAGAAAGCTAACTTTTTTGGGGAAAAAAAAACACACGCGAGTGTGAATTTTTCACGCGCGCCCATAAAAATAGAGCCACATATAGGTTTACGAATGTTCCGCCATACACGGACATTCGGGGAGCTATTAAAATTGTAATTTCCATAATTAATTTTTTGTTTTTTTTTTGTTTTTTGTTTTTTTTTTAAAGATTCATCGCTTTATTGCATATTTGGACGAAGAGAATTTAAAACACTCTTGTGATGAGACTAAGTATTATGAGACTTTTGCTCAAGCTTTTTCGCGCGCAGCCGGCCGCGATGTTTAAGGCATCGTAATAGACTAATACGAGTGATTAATCATGACTTTGAACTGGAACTCCGAGAATCCAAGCACTTGACATTAATTTAATATTATTTTAATCACTTGTGGACGCGATTTGTCTGATTCGGTTCCGATGAACTTTACCTTCGCAAAGTTGCCGTGTTTCATTTGGCGATTCAAGCTCACCTTACAATCTTCCGTTCTGAAAACTCCAAATAAATAAATACGAGGATCGTCTCAAAAGTAAGTATCTTTTTTTTTTTTTTTTTTTTTTTTTTTTTTTTTTAAAAATTTAACGCTAGAAAATCTGAATGAAAGGGTTAGACGCGTCGTATCTTCAGCTTGAAGACCCTTTTTTGGATTTTCAGATCTTTAAAAGTGAACAAATGGCGGAGACTTTACTGCGACCATCTCCCGTCACAAAGGGCCCAACATTTTAAGCCATCAAAGGTATCGTTTTTCAGACATGAGGAATCAATATTCTTGAAGAGAACCAAGTGGCGGTAAAAAAAATTGTCAAAAAATGATAAAATGGCATCTACTTTTTGTTTTTGACACTGTTGCCAGCTTTTTTTAGACGCTTTTGATACCTTTCACACCAGCATCCTTATTCCATCAGAAAAGAACATCAACATTTGAATCCTAAACCAGGATAAAGAGTTCTATTCTGATGGAATAAGGAAACTGGGGTAAAAGGTATCAAAAGCGTCTAAAGAAAGCAGGAAACTGTGTCAAAAACAAAAGTTAAATTCCATTTTATCAGTTTTTGACAATTTTTTTTACCGCCACTTGGTTCTCTTAAGCAATATTGATTCCTCACGTCTCAAAAACGATACCTTTGATTGCTTAAAATTTTGGGCCCACTGTGACGGGAGATGGTCGCACTCACTGGTTGCAGTAAAGTCGCCGCCATTTGTTCAAATTTAAAGATACTGAAAATCCAAAAAAAGGGGTTTAAAGCTGAAAATACGACGCGTCTAACACTTTCATTCAATTGGGGGATTCATCCCCCATGGGGGGCGGGGGGATGTTCAATATTCCCTGACTTCACTCGGGTTGTTGGTTTTCGGTCACTCTGTAACAATTCAAGATTCGGAGATGGTACGCGCACAATTAGACAACGCTACAAATTTGTCGATCGTAACATTTTGCAAAGTGGTCACGCTGAATACCTGTTCAAAATATTAGCCCAATTTACTTAATTGTATCCTTTTTTTATCGGTACGTAGGGTATTGTCATTCGGATCTTAAATCTGCCGCGACAAAAGGCTCGATACACTAAATTAATTCGTTAATACTATTTGTATATTAAAGAATCTGTAATTACGTGTCAAGGTCAGAATGAATTAAATAACGGGCGAAAGAGAGTGGAGAGGGGGAGGAGATGAGTTTCCTGAGGCGCGAGAATCCTTCGCATTGCATTGAAGATGAGCTGCTGTCCATTGTTGCCGGATTTGGTGAGTTGATTATTACACTGTGTATGTACTAGTGGAGACAAAGATACCTGGCGAGAGTATGCAATACGCAACGCACGAAAAACATGTGTTTAATGGTACATTGTGCATTACGTATTGCATATCTACCATGGCCAGGTATCTTCGACTCTGCTAGCACACCGAATTCAAACATACACGGAAGGATCAAGTATTTTGAATTTTAATGGAATGATTTTGGTAACCGACACATAGTTTCGTTTGAGGCCTCTGGTTCCAAATATGCTCCTGTTCAACGCAATTCTCCATAAAACCATTCTTGAGGGGGTAATCTATCCAATTCGTTTTTCTTCCCTCTTGAAAATCAGGATCTCAAACTATTATTACAAGTACAGGTGCATTAAGAACTAAGACAATAACGCAAGGAGAAATGTTCGATCTCATTCTTTCCTCCATTCTAACACGTACTAGCGGCGACAAACATACATAGCCAGAGTATGCAATAAGCAACTCATGTAATTCATGTGTTAAATGGTATACCGTGTATTGCATACCCTGGTTAGGTATCTTTCTCCCAGTACGTTCGAAAAAGATAGACAGGGGGATAAAACCTCCATTTCTGTCCTTCTTTGATTCATACATTCAGAGAGAGAATATGAGGGAGACAGAAAAGAGATCCTGGCTAGGCTATACTGACTAAGATCCCACATTTTTGTCGAGCGGATTGCAATACAGCACCTTAAATGCTGGATTGACTTTAAATAACATGTCCCGCGCAAGTGAAACTATACCGTAAATTCAGCTGATTTACATAAGATGTTCTTTTATAATCTTGTATTAGTTCTTTAGCTATAAACTGAAGCAACGAAAAAACACAGATCTCCAGCTATCTTAAAATCCCAGAGATTTAGATAATTACACATATCTAACGGTGGCAGGAAATAGAGGGGAAAAAAACGTGTTTTAAAAAAGGTCGACAAAAAATAGTTAGCTTAATAAAGGGGTTAACATGAATATTGAATGTACGTACGTTTAAAATAATTTTTGACTGAATTCAAGAACACTGATCAAAAACATAAAAAAATTCTCAAGTTCGAATGAAAATTGAAGAATATTTTAGGGGGAGAGAGATTGTCCTCATTTTTGAGTAGGTTACCTCCGTGAACCCCCCCCCCTCCCAACCTGTGTTTGAAGACGTTTCTCCAGAGGTAAGAATATTACGAGTTTCTCGAAGTGAAAAGTATCGCGACGCCTGTTCTGATCTGATTTAGAACAGTGCGCCTTCAATTAAAGTGATATGCAATCGCGTTTCTCAGAAGTCGGGAGAGTTGCTTCGAACCGCATACTGACTTTCTCTCAGTTTTTGGAGGGCTTTCTTTTTCCACACGCTTCATTCCTCATTGAAAAGTGGTTTTTAATAAATGGTGGAGTGGTTGCTGACTGGTGTGAAGGAGTATTGGTGTAGGGGGTGTTGGAAACATGTGTCCGCATCACTATGGACAGCTTCTGGGGGTCAAAGTGGAAGGGCCTGCTTTAAAGCGATTAATAAAGAAATTGATCAGTTTAATAAGTCAATTAGTAAAGATTATTCACAGGAAAACTGGCAGCGATGCACAAGCTGCTGCCACCGTTTCGGCGCAGTGCGCGCCGGGTCCACTCATCATTTTAACCGCCCGCGTCCGCTGGCTGCGCACGCGCATCCAAATCCGATGAATCAAAATCGGTGACATTTTCGGTATCCAACAAAATTATTCGCTCAGCCCGACGACGGAAAGAACGCCCATGCACTAAAAACTCAGGACCGGCCGAATAAGGTCAGCTAGAATCGATTCCATCAAAACCCATCAAACGTCCGAAATGTAATTAGTGTATCGACAAGACACGAAACTCAAAATGTTAAAGTTAATCATCGCACTATCGTAAATAATATTTAATTCGATCTTCTCCTGCAGCACGCCAAGTAGCGGTATCCACAAACTAACCATTGTGTAGATACACAGTTTATGACTCTGTTAATTCTTATTCATTGGAGACATCCAGACATCTATTACATCAATATTGTTTGCCTCGTTCTTGGCGTGCTTCCGAAGACCAAAATAGAAATATTTTATCAACGGTGGAGAGGTAACAATTCTGATGACAGAGGCTGTATTTTTATCAATAGTATAAAAAAAGAAGAGAAAAATGATACGCAAAGTTCTGTCCCACAGGGAAACTCATGAAACTTCAAGACAACTATTAATACTTTGAAAAGCACATTTTACACTAGCGCAGCTACGTAGCTCCAGCTCCCGTCTCTCTCATTTTCCGCTTGAATCAGTGGCGTACCGTGCAATTTGGCAACGTCGCAGTGCGTCCATTTGAACTTAAGAAAAAGATCGAACTATCGGGTGTTCGGTGAACACCTTTGCATTCGACCTTTTCCATGGGTTTAAATAAACAGAATGCGACGTTGCCAAATGGACGCTACGCCACTGCTTGAATGTGTACGTAAAAAAAGGATAGAAAGATATGGTCTTCTCCCCTTGCCAATCCTTATTGTCTATCCTTGTCTAAAACACATGTTTCAATGGTAAAAAGAGAGATAGAAAGTTTTTCTTTGTGCAGCTGAACTTTGCGATTAATTATTTTTCAAGGTGCCCATCGTTATTTTCACTGGTTTTTACACCAAAATGGAGCTGTTGCAAACTTTTTCTACAGGCTTCTTAATAGTTGTTTCCGGGGTAATATCCAGCAAAAATGACGATTAGCGCACTAAAAAATCACGAAATCCACTCCTAAACTCACAAAATGCTTTTAAACGCGAGACCGTAATGGCGGCCGGGGCCGCGGTTTCCACTGGGGTCCCCTATCTTCAATCGGCGCCATCTACACGAGGTGTTCTCGCAACACCACACAAGAAGAAGAAGAAGCATACAATTGCCATAAGAAATCCGCGGCCTCGGCCGCCATTACAGTCTCGCATTTAAAAGCATTTTGTGAGTTTAGGAGTGGATTTCGTGATTTGTTAGTGCGCAAATCGTTATTTTCACAGGGTATTACCCCATAATCAACTATTAATAAGCCTGTAGCAAAAGTTTGCAACAGCTCCATTAAGTTCTATTCAATCGCTTATGGCAAAAGTTAGCAAGAGCCCCGTTACCGGTTCAAATGTGGAAAAGAGTCTGAAAAAGCGGCATCACCCAAGATGTTCGATGTCGGTTGAATTGCAACAAATTTCGAGCCAAGAGCCAAATGCAGATCCAACAATCAGGCAACTGTGCATTATTCTCATGTGCATGCATGAGAAACGATAGATTAGTAAAAGGGCCATGGTCCCCTCAAGAATCGATTGCTATGTTCAAATGGAATGAATTCATGGTTGCCAAATTACTGGATCCACCCATGGCAAGCGCTATAGTAATTATGTGAAAAGGGCAGTTACAGAGTGCCCTTCTGCAAAAAAGTGTACTCTAATAAAACAGTTATTTAAGGCGTCCGGTTCGGTTGGGTAAGTTCTCACTGTCACCTTGGCTGACAGTTGACCGCAATCTGTCTGACAGCGTTGAATCTTTGTTGCATTAAAAATGAAAAGGGTGAAAATAACCGCGATAGAAGATTCATTACTATTCAAACAAAAAGCCTTGTCATTGAATAATAAAATACAGAAATCCTTAATACTGCGTAGCATCCAAAAATATATACTTCTCAATTGACACACTTTCGTAAAGATAAAAATGTAATTTAAAGAAAAAACTTTTTTTAAAGCAATGGGTCGATTGAAAACGTTCGCTACAGCACTAAAAAGGGTCAAATCCTATGTAAAATCACTTTAAAAATGCACTTACGACTCAATGGATGAATTTTGGAGGTTCTAAGTGATGCAAATAAAGGATGAAAATAAAGGAAAAGGAGGGCAGCACACGATTTTAGTATAATCAGTCACACTAAAGATGGGGAAAAGTTTCGCCCGAAACGCGTTTGCTCATAAAATTTCAAAGTGCACAGTGAGTCTTTTTATTATTTTGTATTCATGGTTCTAAGAGAGTTCATATACGTCACTTTGGGCTAAAATCCATGAAAATGCATGGTGCACATTTCTGCAGCAAAAGTATAAAAAAGGCGCTATAGGATTGCGATGAACACACTCGAATTCGACTTTTTGTATGCGTTTAAATGAATAAAATGCAATGTACTAAATTACACGCTTCGGCGCGGCGCGGCGTAGGTAAAATGAAGCTAACTAGGATTATTTTATCGGGGAGATGCTTACCACAAGTTACTTCATACTTTTGAATTTTTAAATCAAAGGTCATTCGAAGGATAGAAACTTCTTGGGATAACGTCCGAGCAAAAGTTCTTACCTGCAACACAAAGAAATGAGTAATGTCACTAGAGGATAGCGAAGAGCACGAGTCAAAAATATACGTCATTACGACAAGGTGATTCAAATACATTGTACAAAAAAAAAATTGATGAAATCGTAAATTAATAATTTTTACAATTTCTCTGGACTCGAAATCACTAAGGTGAATGAACTTAAGGCTGGGCACAAGCAGCAAAGTTGGAAACACGGCAATCAATGACTCGTTTTTCGATTACATTTGAAAAAATAAATCGAAATGGATTTTAGAGGAACTCATGGAACACTCATTTCAATGAAATCAACGTGTTATGTTGGAACAAATTGCTGTTTGTCACATAAAATTGGGCTCATTGAAACCGGGCACGCCTGATCATTGAAAATTCCGTCTCGATTACTTTTGAAAAGTAATTCTGAAAGATAGGAACAAAGATGCCTGACCAGCACGTAGATCTCTGAAACCATTGAATGAGCCTGGTAAACTTGTTGCGGTCCTTTCAGGGTGTCTGTCGAAAAGTAAAGCTCTGTAACCAATAATACGTCCACTACAATTTGTAAGCTAAATATTAGTTCTTTGCCACCCAGTTTACTGAATGTCACAGAGGTATACTTGGATACAAAGTTTTAATTTCGGATAATTACTATAGATAGAGCAATACTGATTAGTACACTTGTTTCAGAGATCAGTGGCTTAATGTTCACCGGTTAGCATAACATAATTAATCAAAATTCCGACTTTATATTAAAATTAAATTTAAAATGAGAGTGTAATGGTAGATGCTTTTTAAAAATCTTCGTAAGTATTTTGAGAGGTATCAATTTCGAATTCACGTAAAAAAAATAAAAAAAAAAAAAAATTAATAGAACAAACATTTCCGACTGACGAAATTTCCTTTGAAATAAGACTAAGGTGGTAGATGCTTTTCAAAAAGCATCATATCTCGATATATCCCTGTTTCGTAACCACGTTACAAAAAAAGCTCGAGAGAATAAAAGTTAAATTGGAAGGAAAATAATAATTAGTAAATTAATGAAACGGATTCATTTTGTTTCTGACTGACACGATGAGAAAACCCCAGGTAGACTGATTGTGAGACAGGAAGATGAAGAGAGAACAAATCATGAGAGGCTCGGCAGATGATCGAGATGCTCCAAAGAGATGATGGAGAAATTGGACCTTGTCTGACCTTGAAATAATTTTGTTGATATTATAACTTAAACATATTCGCAAATTCTCGTTCACCATGATATTGATATAACCGGGGAGTGATAATATTATTGCGACACCGGCCGACACATCTTTTTGGCAGCTCATATAAAAGAGGCTCCTCATCGCTAGGAATTATTCACTCCTCCCTGGCCAGTTATCCTAATCACCCACATCTCACACATCGGAATCAGCATGGCTTTTAAGGTAAGCTCATGAAACTGAACCATTCATCGGTGTTTTTTTTTCCAATAGTGATCGGTGCGTCTTCTTCAAAGTGAATCTTATAACATGCAAGTGCAATCGGTTTTGGTGTTTCCGTTAAGCAGACTAGTTTTACTCGGATTTATTTTTTTATAATGGTTCCTCGAACAATAAGAGATACTTGAAAATATGTTGTGCTAACCGGGTAGTATCATTTTCCTGGTCGATCGGCATCGGCGGGTTGAGCTTCGCGCGGTGTTCCGTGAGATCGATTCGAGCGTTTCAGTTTCATTTATGATTACGGAACAGTGGCGAAGCGTACAATTTGGCAACGTTGAATTGTGTCCATTTAAACCCATGTAAAAGGTCGAATACAAAGGTGTTCACCGAACACCCGATAGTTCGATCTTTTTCATGGGTTTCAATGGACGAACTACAATGTTGCCAAATCGCACGCTTCGCGACTGTTACGGAAGCGTGTTTAGTTCTCAAACGTTTGATACATAGGAGATCTCGATTCCCTAATTAAGTGCGAAATCATACTACGACAGTTTAGGATTAATTATTCAGACACAGGTCAATTCGTTGGGTTAGCTTGTTGCTGGTAACCAATTTTGGGGAAAACTTTCCCCTAAAAAAATACAACCTTCCTTTTTCCCTTCCTGGAGAAGGGTGAGTATTTTTAGACACACTATGAAATCAGTTCTGGCCACATCAATAGCGCAAATAAATCATTAGTTCGCAAAAAAAAAACAAAAAACAAAAACAAATCAAATCTACAAAAAATCAGGGTATTTTTGAATGATACTTCTTGCCAAAAAGAAAACCATTTTTCGATGTCAGAAACTCAACATCAAATCCTTAAATTTTCTTTTTTAAACCTCCACGCATTCTGATACGTGAATACCCAGAGCGTATTGTAATTTAAAAACCAATTTCTGGTAATTCGAAGGGGACATTTTGGCATCGAAACATTCTTGCGTTTTTGACCAGCATTTCCGTTTAGAAATAACACAATTTCTTTCCTGGGGCTTTTTATTTAATTATTTGCACTGCCTTTTTCACCAGAACTTTTTTCTTAGTTCATGGTGGATTTCAAAAAGAATTTATTACCATTCTCATTTTAAATTAAAGGTCAACAAACAGTTGAGCGAAAAAAAGTAAACTAATCGCTTTGATGATCAAACTGACTTTCCTCTTCTCCTCACAAGTTTCCTTTGGCACTTTTCGCTTTTTCGGGCAATTAGCATATAAATAAATATAAATATTTCTGGGAAAGCTGAAGCTGAAAAAGACAGAAATGGTGGGACATTTCGAAACTTTACATTTTCATTTCCGACCGCAAAAAAAAACAAAAAACAAAAAACACACGAGAAAGAAGCAAAGAAATAACTTAACAAAGAAACCGAGGCACAGCTTTAACAGCAAAGGCAAAACCTCTTTTCTGTTTTTTTTTTTTTTGCTGTTGGAAATGAAACTGTAAAGTTTCCAAACGTCTCATTTCCGTTTTTTCAGCTTCATTCCCCCGAAAATTTATTTATCTTTTTTGCAAACTAGTTGCTGTTAAAGTTGCACCTTCTAAAATATGTTTTAAAAAAGCGAAAAATGAATGTAAAAAGGCAAAGTTTGACTCTAAAATTAGTATCAGGCACTCGCAAAACCCTCATAATAAATTTCAAAAGAAGTTTTCAAAAGTGCGCGATCTTTCATAAGACAATGAGAATACTTTCTGGGGCAGGAGAAAGTGAAAAACAAATAAAATTGCAGGATTTATTCGTGTACACAGGGTTTCTTGCAGGGGCGGTGCAAATTTTGGAAATGAGTTTCTTTCTGCTAGAGAGCTACGGCTCTTCAAAGCTCAAAGAAAACTCAATGTTCCTGTAAATTCACTTGTAAATTTGACCACACTTTCGTGAAACTTTGCAATCTAGCTCTTAATATTGCGTGTTCTTACGATTTATTTACCTCGCACCCCTCGGTTTTTTGTTTTTGCAACCATTTTTGTGAATTGTTATTTTTCGGAAACGATTTTGGCAACGATTGCCAAAAGTTGCCATGAGCAGAAAAAGGGCGAAAACCTATTTCATTTCACAAAAGAGCGTCAAAAACTAAAAACTACCTCATGTTTATTTCATATCCCACCAAGAAGATGTACCGCTCTTACGACAATCGCTGCGAAAAAGCGGAAAACACTTCTGTACCTTATAGATGCAAGGCTTTTGTACGCCAATGTGCACCGGAAAGTATCTCTCTACTCTCCTCACTCGTTTTTTGCACTCTTGCATCGACTAACATAAAAAACGATGCATTTTACATAAAGATGTAGAAATATCAAATAACTTTTTTTTTTCTTTTTCGATTTACCGCACGGAGGAGCCAATTCCTGCATTTCTTAGCTCGGAAAAAGGTTCAGCAGAAAAACTTATTTCAAAAAATAGATTTAAGAACATGTTGTTGTAAAAACCGAAATATTGTAGCTCAGCTGTTACCTACAGTAAACACTCAAAAGTTTCCTGCTAATTCAACCGGCATTTCGTTTGGGAAAGTAGGCCACATAATTCTTGTTCAAGTAACCACAGAGCATAATACTTTCCTAAACAGAATGTAGGTTATTGTAATAGGACATTTTGCTCAACGTAGTGAATAGGATTTCAATAGACCATATAATTGAAATGTTCGAGCGGAGAATGCAAAAAAAAAGAGTGACAGGCACTTGATACGGTAGAAAACTTGCAAGGCATCGCGCCTTGATGATAGGCCACCACTTTAACGGTAGGTAGGTGGGGCGCGGAGCCGCAACTACATTGAAATGACGAGGGCTATAAAGCTTAGAGCATGTCCACAGTTCATTCTCTTTGAATAACCCTTCTCTCCCCCCATTTTGCGGCAACTTCTGGGGTAGTAGGCTTCCTCAAGATCCGATGCATTGCAGGTTGCCTACCGTACCTGGTTGTAACTTTTTGTTACACAGTGAAGTATCATCATAACTAGTGCAGTTTGGTGAAACGTGAGAAGCTTGCGGGTTGCATGCTTACACGACATGCAAGGCACCGGGCCTTGCCGATGAACTACCTCCTCACCGGTTGCTCACCAAGTGATGTTGTTTTGAGCGACTGCGGGATAATACCACTATACACTTGCTTTTTTGCTGGTTTCCATGGAAATGCCGACGCTTACTTCATCCGGAGTAGATCTTTTAACAGTCCCATTATGAAAGGTAGCGAAGAAAATCAGACCCTTTGTCAGAACACAGTTTGTCTAGAAATTTGCTATCAAATATCCTGATTTTTCAATGATTTTCTCTGAAACTTCTCATTATTTTTCACGATGACATCGAATCATCTGATGATTTTCTGATAAAGTCGAATTCTCTGATACAGTCGAATTCTCTGATACAGTCGAATTCTCTGACAATGGGGTTGTTGTAATGATTTACAGTTTTGTATTATTTATAGGGAAAATGGAGGTACTTGATGAGCTTAAAACAACGATGTCTTTGGTTTTTCCCCATATCGTTTAAAGTTGCAAAAAATCGAGTGTGTTGTGACGTCACTAAGAGAAATCCTGATTTAAAACAGCGTATTTTGGGCCAACATCGCATGTCTGGAACTATAAAAGCTATTTAAAAACCAAAAACATCGTTGTTTTTTAGCTCAAACGAGTATTTTCATTGCTTACTAAAAAAAACAACACAAACATTTAAACTCTGGCGACTGCTTCATTTCATATTTTCTAGGTTTTCCCTGATACCAGAGACACTCTATAATATTATAGAAACTGTAAAAATTGTATCCATCGAGATACCAACTTTGACCTCGATACTTTTCCTTCTGTTTCCAGATCGTTCTGATTGCTGCCATCTTGGCCTGCGCATCTGCCAAACCAGCACCGCAATTCTACTCATCAACATCATACCACGCTCCTGCCGCTGCTGTTGCATACCACGCACCCTCAGTCGCCACCGTTTCCCACGGCCCTGTCACATCGTACGTCTCATCCCCGGCCGTCGCCACAGCGTACCATGCACCTGCCGCTGCTGTCGCTTACCATGCACCCACTTACTCCGTGTCACCATCCGTCGCCACCGTCCACCACGCACCGATCGCCACATCTTACTCCGTGTCACCATCCATCGCCACCTACCACGCTCCCAGCGTTGCTGTAGCAACCCACACCGTCTCCTCACCAGCCGTTGTCAAGACATCCGCCGTCGATACCGACTACGACCCAAACCCACACTACAGCTACTCTTACAGCATCAAGGACGCCATCACCGGAGACGACAAGAGCCAGACTGAGACCAGGGACGGAGACAATGTACAGGGTAGTTACTCTCTGACCGAACCCGACGGTAGCCGAAGAACCGTCGAATACACCGCCGACCCAGTCAACGGATTCAACGCCGTCGTTCACAAGGACGCCGCAGTCGCTAGCGTTGGAACCGCCTCAGTCCTCTCATCTGCCCCAGCCACCCTCGTTCACCATTAGAAATTAGTCAGCCTGTAAATCTAAGTCATTTTCCTACTGTGTTATAGCTTCTAAATATAATTTCAAATCCACAACAAAATGTCTTGACTTAATTTCGAGCGGCCCTGCTCTTGTAAGTAGACAGTGAAAATCTCTTAATGCGAAACTAAAAAGATATTGAAAGTAACATAATCCCTGAAGTGCATTTTGAGTCTCCTAAAATTATTGTGAGTATTGGGGCATTTAAAACTTGGTGATGGTGTTGCACTGAGTGATAGTTTAAGGTGGAGCAATAATACCTGTTCCCAGAATCTAGCTTAAAATTCGTTTTCGGTACCAAAACTGCTCCGTTTTTTTAAATAATTTATATCGCCGACTCTTACGGGAAACGAACATTATACAGGGTGATCCAAAAGTCCGGCGACCCCTGGGCACTACTGTTCCACCAAAAGTACGTTGTAGTTACAAGCGTTTTAGTGTTAAAAAACGCTTGTAACTACTACTTGTACTCGGACTTGTACTTTCGGTGGAACATGGCCCTGAATATCTTTTGAACAGCTGCAGATAAACCAACACAACTAGGGGGATGTTTATAACTCGAAAGAAACTATATTTGAGGGGGTCAAAATTTTGTGGGCACCCCTCCACAAGGGGATTAGGCCCCCTCACTCAAAATTTTCAAATGCCATTCCCTATCTTGTGATACATCGTTTGAAAGGATGTAAAATTCTAAGACTTTGGCGCAAACCGGAGGTCGATATCGTTTTTAGTTTTTGATACATCAAAGGTCAAAGTTCGATTTGGACCCATTTTCGAAAACTCATTACTCCTATTTTGAAAGTCCGAGTTTCAAAAACTTGGTGTCTAAAAGACTCTAAACATCAAGTGCTTCTTAGAAAAAAATATGAATTTGACATAAATCTAGTCAAAATTTGGGTTTAAGGCCCCTAAGCATTTTCAACGTTTTTACCCCTCAGGGTGTGTCTATCTTAAAAATTCCGAAAGACGACACCCATCGAGTGATACATCGATCAACAGGGCATACAAAACTGAGCATTTTGACGCAAATTGAAGGTCCATATAGTTTTTTTTGTATTCGAGATATCGAAAGTCAAAGTTTGATTCTCGAGGTTCGATACCTCGAATGCAAAAAAACGAAAGCTACCTTCGATTTGTGTCAATAAGCTCAGTTTTGCATGCCATGTCGATCGATGTATCACTCGATGGGTATCGTCTTTCGGAATTTTTAAGATAGAGACACCCTGAGGGGTAAAAACGTTAAAAATGCTTAGGGGCCTTAAAACCAAATTTTGACTAGATTTATGTCAAATTCGTATTTTTTTCTAAAAAGCACTTGATGTTTAGAGTCTTTTAGACACCAAGTTTTTGAAATTTGGACTTTCAAAATAGGAGTAATAAGTTTTTGAAAATGGGTCCAAATCGAACTTTGACCTTCGATATATCAAAAACTAAAAACGATATTGACCTCCGGTTTGCGCCAAACGTCTTAGAATTTTACGACCTGTCAAACGATGTATCACAAGATAGGGAATGGCATTTAAAAATTTTGAGTGAGGGGGCCGAACCCCCTTTTGGAGGGGTGCCCCCAAAATTTTGACCCCCCTCAAATATAGTTTCTTTCGAGTTAGAAACACCCCCCTAGTTTCGTTGTTTTATCTGCAGCTGTTCAAAAGATATTCAAGGGTCGCCGGACTTTTGGATCATCCTGTATAAAAAGAGGAGGGGGGAATTCAAAAATCGTCCTAAAATCGTAATCTTTAAGACATAACAACTTCTCGATCCTCAGAAGCATACTTTTTGACAAGTAAATCCTATAAAAGGGCCGTTACTAACGGTGAGATTCGGAATCGACATTACATGTCAATATTGACACTTTTGTGAGAGGCTCTTTATGTGCAACAATACCCTTTAATGAGACTATCTATCCTCGCCAAAGTTCCTGGCAAAGAACGTAACTAATGGAACAAAAATGATCTTCAATAACTAGTTCACTGCGGTAGCTAGTGCAATGAAGCTAAACATTGTCTGGATTCAAACCCATATGAAATATTCGATTCGGGGGGGGGGGGGGGGGCAATGCATTTGGCTCCGCAAAAATCGACTTCTTCCTAGAGTTTAAACGGGAAAAAATCATATAGTTACTTGATTGCACGAGCCGCCACAGGATACGAAATGAAAAGATTAAATTCAAATGATCGTCCGGCCACCATCGACTTTGAAGGTAAATCGAAATTAAAATTGAGGCGAATATGGTAAACCGCGGATACTGGCTTTAATCTTATAATTTATTAGCATAGATCTTTTGTAATGCCCTTCATTAAAAAATAAGTACGCAAAGACGGGTGCAAGAGGAACCAATTGGAAATGCCAAGGGCAATTGTAATCTTTCGATCAGATGCGATGAGTGCATAGTCGCATGCTGAAGACCATCGATAAATTCCACTTAATTTCTCGCCTGAGATTGCATCAGTTTTGATAGAACAGGTAGCTGGCTCGGAAAGTATCAAAAGTTTCAGTCCAAAGTCTTTCCAGGCTGATGACTCCCTATCTCTCTCAATCTCGTCTTAAAATGTATCTTTTCGGAACGCGGTTTCAAAACAACAAGTAAAGACCCAGTTTGTTTGACAACATAAAACATTTTTAGACGGCGAGCACAAAGAGGCACCGAGTAATCTTTTTCAAAGTAAGGCCGAAGGTGTAACAATCTTACATTAAATGAATATTTGGCGAACAGTAATAATGCCTTAAACACAAAAAGGGCAAGTCAGATGATCCCGTTTTGAAGAAGCCACGTTTTTTAGTCAAAGACAGTACACTCAACATTGGCAGTCTGGGGGTTAAAAAGTGGGGGGGGGGGCTTGGATAATCGAAAATTGATGGCATCCTATCCCCCCTTCCTTTTCTTTTGTTGGCCGTTTAAAGACTGTACATGTTTCATTTTTTTATTTTGTATTTTTTTTGTTTTCACCTTTCTTTTTTCTCACTTTTTCAAGCCCTCTGCCCAAACTAGTGGGAGGAGCGCGGCTGGAGCCCTATACCACAAGACCGCCACTGACAGCTAAGTAAAGTCAGCTGTGTTACTAGTGGAAGAGGACTGAGAGGACCAAAGAACGCCCGCTGCAGTATTTATTATAAAAGAAACAAGGGTGACGATATGCAAGGGGCCTCAAATGATAGGAGAAGAATAGTAAGAGAGGAAGGAAGAAGGAAAGCTGAAAATTGTCCGTCGGTAAGAGGATGAGGGAAAAGAGAAGCAGAGAGTGGGTAAGACTGGTGGAATGGGAGCATGGCAGCATGGCATCTATTTAGAGCGGATTCTGAGCTCAATGGAGCTGTTGCAAACTTTTGCTACATACTTATTAATAGTTGATAATAGGGTAATACCCTGTAAAAATAACGATTAGCGCACTAAAAAATCACGAAATCCACTCCTAAACTCACAAAGTGCTTTTAAATGCGAGACCGTAATGGCGGCCGAGGCCGCGGTTTTCTTATGGCAATTGTATGCTTCTTCTTCTTCTTGTGTGGTGTTGCGAGAACACCTCGTGTAGATGGCGCTGATTGAAGATAGAGAATCCCAATGAAAACCGCGGCCCCGGCCGCCATTACGGTCTCCCGTTTAAAAGCATTTTGTGAGTTTAGGAGTGGATTTCGAGATTTTTTAGTGCGCTAATCGTTATTTTTACAGGGTATTACCCCATTATCAACTATTAATAAGTCAGTAGCAAAAGTTTGCAACAGCTCCATTGCATTTGACCAACAATGCGAGCTGGTTATCGGCAGACTTACAAAGAGGCGAACTTTTCGTACACTAATGTTCTAAAGGTACCAGAAAGATGAGGAACGGGTGTAACGTCTACAACTAGTCTAGCGTTTGCCTACGAAATCCGCACGATCATAGAGCACCGGCACCGCACCACACTTAAGTATTCGAGCTGCTGCTCAATTCAAGCAAATGCTGAACTCGCGAATCCGTCGCTTGAGGCGAGAGTAGCTGGACCACGAAATGTCTGGGCTGCCGGCGCCAGTGCCGAGATTCCTCGAGCCTCGGGGCTCACTGCGGGGTAGTAACCCATTTGCGTGAGCGTCGCGCAAATAGGACAAAATACGGAACCCATTTGCGCGACTGAAGAGGCAACTCTTTTGCGCGAAATATTAAAAATGCAGCATTTTCAAAGAGAGTTGGCAACAAGGCATAGATTTGGAGTGACTGTTCACACTCCACACCTCTCGTGTTATCATTCAGGACGGTCCTATCTGTCGAACGCGGGCAAGGGCAATGCAACCACCACCACTTTTTCAACCTATGTTATGCAGACGTACATTGTTTTGGGGATGTTTCCCCCCGATTTGTGGGCTCGGCCTCCATCTGATCAACCTAGAACGACAAACGGGCCGGAGAGATTCCATAAATCCCACAATGATGAATTTTACCAGACTCACCCGTCCTGCCTTTACGTTTTGCAAGTTTTGACAGAAATTCAAACTGAGACGTTTACAAAAATCAGCGCTATCAAGAAAGATCTTGTAAATATCCCTCGCAAGGATGTCGCGGATCGTCTCGCAGACACCAAACAATTATGGAAAAATTACGAAGTCCTTCCAAAAAGCAGAGAGAACCGGATTGCCTACTTAAAAGTAATTGGCTATCAACATCAAGGCAAAAAACTTTGAAACATTAGATTTTTATATAATTTTTAATTTTTGACACGGGGCACTTTTAATAACCCCAAGAAAATCACACATTTTTATCTACACCAACATCTACAATCTACATTTTTTTGGACCCAACTCAACGACACTTGTTCAGCACGAATACGGTGAGTTTATTTTACATATTGCATTTTCCAGTGTTGCCAAACATGTTGATAATTTATTTCTTTACTTGAATTCGCGCAAATGGGTCCCGCTGTCTAGCGCAAACGTCCCGGTTTGAAGCCTCCTCGCGCAAATGTCCTGCTTCCCACTTCGGATATCTTCGGAGGCGGACGGCCGAGGCGATCACACGTGTCCACCCTCCTCACACCCTTCCACACACAAATTAGTTGTGATCTTTGATACCGATTGTTAAGTACGCGACAGCAGTAGAGCACGTGCCGTTACCAATTTACCTTACTACAGTATAATCTAATATCACAGGTGTCCACCCTTCTCACACCCTTCCACGCACAAATTAGTTGTGATCTTTGATTTCGATTGTTAAGTACGCGACAGCAGTAGAGCACGTGCCGCTACCAATTTACCTTACTACAGTATAATCTAATATCACAGGTGTCCACCCTACTCACACCCTTCCACACACAAATTAGTTGTGATCTTTGATACCGATTGTTAAGTAAGCGACAGCAGTAAAGCACGTGCCGTTACCAACTTACCTTACTACAGTGTAATCTAATATCACTGCTCGCAGAAGTTTGGATAGGTGAGCAGCTGAAGTGGACCAATCTGACGGTGCTTAAAGCACTGGATATCTGTTACAAAATTTTTAAAATTTTAGATGTGCCATTCCCCCTGGACTGTAGGTTACCTTGGTCCTTCATAGACCGTTATATTTACAAAGCTGATTGTGCAAATGATAAACACACGCCAAGCCTCGAAACCTTGGAAAGTGAGATAAAATTTTATACTTGATTTTTCTCTTTTTTTTAAAATTTTCTTCCAAACTACATTGTTGATTGCTCACTTGAGATCAGTAATTTAAATGTAGAAGTCAGAGGTTTTTATCTGTTTGTTTTTGTTATTTTGTTACAACGTACCTTTTTTCTTTAATACTTTCCTAAGCTACTTTAATTAAATTTTATAATGATGAAATGTAAAATAGTGAACTGCTAGGCTCCCAATGTCTCTTTCAACAGCTTGGATGAATTTTCTTATCATTTGAAAAAATATCATAAGGAGTTGAAGGCTTCATCCGCTGTAGAATGTCCTGTTGAAACCTGTAATTCACGCCCTTATACATCTAGGGGCAGTTTCACTCGTCATTTTCGCAAATCTCATTGCAAAAAAGAAAGAAATCAAAAAGTACCTAACCCTACTAATTCAGCAGATGTTCCTGAAGTAGTTATTCCAGCCAAATTAGTTCCCCCAAGCCGAAAAAAAAAAATAATTCCGTAGATATGCCGGACTGCTGTGCCACGGCCATTTTATCGGAAGATAAAGCAGAGACAGTGAAGGACAGTGATCTGATCAAAATTATTGAAGAAAATCTTTTCACTTTTTGTTCGGTATTACATTCTCATTCTTCAGTTCCATCAAGCATTGTGACATCTACAGTAAACCAAGTCCGTGACCTGTTTCAAGGTATAAACAATGTTTATAAACAAAAACTATCCAGTCTTTGTGCAAGTTTTAGTAATGATACCTGTTCACATTTTGAACCTAGTATGGCAAGAATATTCAGTTTAGCCGATAACTCCCGAATTCGTCGCGCGAACAGTAAATTATTTTAAAAGTGAAAAGGACCATGGAGACCTTTACGAGATGTGAATCAAGTAAATCAAAGTGCTGCTGACGCTTTTTCAGAAGGGACGAAAACTGTAAAAATAATTTTAGACGAAGAGAAGTTTTCCTAAAGTATGAACAATAATAGCGAGTTTTCAACGTCCGGAAAAAAGCACAAAAAGGCCAAAACAGTGACACATAGAACATTTTACGAAGGACGCGATTCGATGACACACACAGTGGCGGATCCACGGGGGGGGGGGGAGAGACCTCGAATGTTGCCTTTTTATAATATAAAATAGCCCGAAATTGCTTCCACAGAAACTTCAAATTTCAACATTTCAAGGGTGTGACGCCCCCACCCCCAGAAAAATTTTCTGGATCCGCCACTGGACACATACATTATACGCGTAATATAAACGAAAAGAAGGCCCGACCCTTGATAAATTAATGACTTCATTAACAGAGGTTGAACTTTATAAGGGTCATAAAACATCCCTGTACACATTTTTGAGAAGTGTTGGTTTTTCATACAGGAAACTTAAAAATAGAACATTGTTAATGGAAAAACCTGACATCGCGCTGAAAATATGTTTTTCCTTGCGAGAGATTCGAAAACATAAGTGGGAAGACTGAGATAATTATGCTTGTTTCTGTTATGTGTCAGTTTCTTTATCGATTTCTATGTCCAAATAGCCACTGTAAAAAATTGCACTTTCGTTTAAAACTAATTTCGAATGTAAGTATTTGTCACAACTTTATTTTTTACATTTCCAAGGTTAAAACAAGTGAGGCAAAAAAACAGAGCTTGTGTGAAAATGTCGATTAGAGATTTCCATCGTGGCTCACGTGGCTGCCTCCTTGGCCTTTCGAAATCACATCTTATTAATTATCAATATTGGCGCAGCTCGTTGATAAAAGGAGACATTGAGAGCGGAGCGGACTCATGCCTCTCTTTTGACCGAGTCGTCAATTTGCGTTTAAAGCTAAAAGGGAATGATAACTGATTGTTGGGTTGTTTTGCGACTTGATGATCGAACAGCGCTGTCTTCATTTTTATGGCAGATTACAGGAATTATGGAAATTTTGATAGTTTTATCTACAGTTACTGCATGGAATTTCCCGGACATAATTTAACGAACAAACATTGAGATTATGAATAGTAAACAGCAATAGATAACAACTTAAAAATGTGTAAAGAGTCAAATTACACGGTTTTTCCAAGACAACATCAACAGTAAAATGTTTTTAAAGCAGAAAAACAACGACTATTCATGTCCACAAAAATGCATATTGCGACTCAATGTGAGCCACTTTGTGTGTATTGAAAACAGGGCATCGGACCGAACCGAACCGTGAACCGAGAACCGCTCCGAACCGCCGAATTTCCGAACCGCGAACCGAACCGCGAACCTTTTTTCCACTGAGGCGGAGAACCCGAACCCGAACCGAACCGACTGGCTGAACCCGGTTCGAACCGGTTCAACGGCTTAAAAAAGAGATCTTGTAAAATAACCTGAAAAGGGAAAAGAGCGAAAAGTTTGAGAATTTACTCAGTGAGTACTCGATGGATCCCAAAATCGCATACTTTTCGCATAGAAAGATTACACTGTGTCACGCATCTAAACAAATTTGATGCAACTGAACGTTGATTGGTCTACTGTTTCGTTTGAAGTTATGAGGGTCTCAAAAGTCTGTGGCATGCCGAGTCACGTGATACGCGGGCTGCAATCAGCGCCCAATTGATTGTAAACCAGTACATTCTGACTCATTTTGTCATATTTTAGTCCACTGTTTTTTTCTGTTTCTGAATTCTGAGCAATGTGCCTGTTGCGAAACTTTGCCCCAGCAGCAAATAGGGCTGGTTGAAGTATAAAATCAATACAACTAAGCACGTTCAAGATTGTTCGACCCTCTCAACTGCCGCCGCAAATGTTCGAACGCGACCAAATTTTCTCCAAACCGAACCGCTCCGAACCGGTTCAAAAATGTCTGAACCGGTTCGGAGCGGTCCGGAAAGTCGCGTGAACCCGAACCGAACCGCGAACCTTTTTTTTCGTGAAGTGTGAACCGCGAACCGAACCCGAACCGATTTTTGCCGCGGACCGATGCCCTGATTGAAAACCAATTATTTTTAATGCACCGACGCACAGTGGATCGAAACATGAAATTTTCCAACCGCACTTTCACGCACAAAAATCGAGACAGACTGTGAATGATGAGCAGCATGATAACTTAATATTGTGTGAGATCATTCATTTTACAGCAAAGCACATAAAGTGATCACGTTAGTAAACGGTGAGATTTCAGTCCCTTGGAAGTGCTCAGAAATGAGTCCATACTTGAACTCGCACCAGCTGTCACCCGAAGGCTGTCCTAGAATGGTTCATGTTCATCTGCTCAGCGACAGTCATGGTCGAAACCTTTCCGAAATCCTTAAACATAAACTACTTTTCGCTAACATTCAAGAATGTGTAAGACCTGATGCACCGTTCAATATTGTAATTTTTCAACTTAGGTCTCCTGATTTTAAGGTGGAGCCTTCAGATATTGCAGTGATAATCGGTGGGACAAACAATATCTGCATGAACAAAACTAAATATATATTTTTAAAGCAAATCTACAAGAATTTCACGTGTCCAGAAAAATATACGTTTAGATCCAGAGTGCGAGGATTCCACCGACCGATAAAAATATTACACTATATTCAGATCAATTCTTCCGACTTTACGCCTTCCGTAGCATCAGCGGATACGGGGGGGAGGCGATAGAAGGGGAAAAGAAGGGGGAAAGGAGAAGAGGAAAAAGGGGTCCCGGGGGGGGAGCGAAAATCCTCCCCCCCCCCCGTTCACGAGGGCTGGATCCGCCAACGTTCTATAGTAGGTGAAATCGCCGTTTGATCATTGAAATACCATCAAATTATTTTAAGTCAATGGCGATACCACCGCACTATGGTCTGAGATCCTCAAAAAGTGGCCAAAAATCGGAAAGTAAGTTTCTCATTAATTCATCATTTATGAGCTTTCAAGATAAATTTTTTTCACTGAGACCATTTATTTCAAGTAATTTAAACCGAAAAATGTCACTGGTGAGTTTTATATCAAGCTGAAAAGGTCGCAAATCGATGATTATTGATGAATTTTATTCACTGACTTTCGGCCACTTTTTTTCGATCTCAGACGATAGTGCACCGGTTGAGGAAAGATTAAGCATCAGAATATTAACAAAAATATTCATACAATAATGAAGTGAGCTGTGTAAGTGTTTAATCTTTTGGAGCTCACCAATTTTTTCTTACTTACGTTACTTTTCTTTTCATACTCCGACTTCAGGATAAAACTCATGAATTGCACACGCAGTTGAGGACATTGAAGGAATGACGAACCGCAACCTGAAAAGCGGCTGGATTCACTGACCACGAAATCAATGGCAGAAGCCAACATGCCATGGGGACGGTGTTTGTATGGAGGGGTGAGGGGGGGGGGGGGGGTGTGAAAAGGAGCGGAGAAAAAACCGTGGAATGAATTTTGGGAGAAGCTCATATCACGAGGTCAAAATGGTCCCGATTTAGGAGACGGGTGATCACATCGATTGACATCGATAAATCGATGATCGGGATTGCATAACAACGAACTGAGTACACAAAGGATTTGGATGTCCAAGGGGAAACGATCGAATAGGGGGGATGGGGGAGACAGGAGGTCATTGATTCTGCAGGATCAGTATAAATGTCAACGAGAAGAAAGTGAGTGCTCCTCAAGGTAAATGATGCTGAAAATGTATCGAAAAACCCTTGCGACTCACTGCACGGCGGTGACAGGGTTGCCAATTTGCAGGCGTAAACAAGTGAATTCACAAATCGGACGATGGTTTAAACGGTAGAAAAAAAAGCTTACATGTTTGACGAATTTTCATGAGATATGGCCAATGGCAATGGTCGTACCATTCAAATTGAACTCGGTAATCTTTGAATTGAATTTACCGGTGGAACCATCGCATCGTCGAATTTAGGGATTCTTTCAATGGGGCTCTTGCTAACTTTCGCTGTATGTGATTGAATAGTTGGTTCTTGAGTAAAATCAAGCGAAAATTACTATATGCACGTTAAAATTACGGAATTCACTCACAGACTCACAAGATGACTTTAAAAATTAAGGGTATATGGCGGAGCTACGCAGGTACCTTGGGAGATTCCTACCTAATTTGAGGCATTCCTCTGCTTGATTTTTTCACGGAGAAAGTGACACATTAGACAGGAATACCCCATGAAACATGCGTAGTTTCGCCATTTAAGAGCAAAAATGGTGGAGCTATGCAGGTGCAGGTATCAAACGAGTTTTCAGTATATTTCGTCATATTCTTGATAAAAACTCACACAGAAAAGCCTCAAATTAGATAGGAATCCCCATGGTCTGGTACCTGCTTAGCTCTGCCATAACACCTTATTATTTTGTCATTTTGTGAGTCTGAGCGTCGATTTTGTAATTTTAACGTGCGCATCGTAATTTTCGCTCGATTTTATGCCAGACTTAACTATTCAATCGCATACAGCAAAAGTTAGCAAGAGACTTATTACAATGCAAATTGGCAACCCCATCAAATGCACTTTTGATAGCAGAGCAAGGTTTTGGAGATGCTGAACGAACTGCTTCATGCACGACAGAGAATGTTTGTGCGTGATTTACAGATTTGATTTCATCCGTTTTGTTTTATTTTTGTTTTACTCTCTTTCTCACTTTTTAAAGCACTCTTTCTGCCCCTCTTTTGAATGCCAAAAATTTCATGCGACACCCCCCCCCCCCCCCCACTACCGCCCTTTTCTCTTCTTTTTTTGCTTACACAGTTTGTCTTTTAATGGATCTTTTAAAATGATTCGAACCGAGAACGAATTTCTCAGTTTCTTTCTCGTTTCTGAGAAGTGTTATTGTGTCTGCTTTGAAGATGTTATTGTTTCAGGTAAGCGTTCGGTTTCTTGGTGTAAATGCGATTTTGAGTGAGTGAATAACTTATAAAGGATAATCTATTTCGTTTACGTAAGTACCATTCTTTAAATGATTCAATGGTGTGAATAGATTTTTGATGTATCGGACATCAGGAACGAGCAACTTAACTGATTTTTTTCAGATCGACATTTTCCGTGCAACTTCAGGCGCACACTTTATCAACATGGACCGAGGGTGGATTTTTACGAACTGCAGACATTTGCTAACGAACTTTCCTTATGGACAAGACATATGCTAACAGATTTTCCTTATGGATAATTAAGAAAAAGTTTGACAAATTGTCCTGAAACCCATTGGCACTTCATAAGTGACACCTGCCTGCAAGTATTTCAGTCGAGGAATCCGAATTTGTCATCAGTTTTGCTCCAGCTTTTACGGTTCTTCCTAAACTTTCCTCGTTTTCACTTGGTGTCCATTGGATCGTAAATTTGAGGTTAGGTGCAGATAATTTCAGTTTTCCGAAGGAAAATTGAGTCAGGAGGGATAGTAGAGACAAAATTTGAATACAGCGTGCTAAATTTCACGCTAACATGCAAAATTTCAGTTTACTTAGTAAAAAATGAAAATTTAGCGAAGAGTTATGCGTGTAGGAATTTCGTTAGCAAATGTCTGCAGAACCGTTCGCTTCGGTCTTCGACACCTATTTCTGTTTTTCACAGACACGATTATTCAGATGATTGCAGCGAGAAAGAGAGAGAGGGGCGAGAGAGAAAAAGAAAGAAGTTCCGAGATCCGCCACTGAGCGAACTTAGAATCGTCTTGAGCGAGCAATAAAAAAAAACAAAACAAAACAAAAAACAAACTTGTGAAACAAAATAGCGAATTGAAATAATCGCTTATTAAAAAACGACCAATTTGTGAGACAGGACTATACAAACCTGCAATTAGAGGGCCGAAAGGTTACAAAGGAGCGTCCAATAAGCGTGGCTACGAAAACGATACGGCGTCGATTAGCGTTCTATAAAATATTAAGTCTGTTTATTGCCCCCGTCTATTTGTCTGCAGGCGGGATGTGATTGGATTGTTTGACGAACGACTTTGGAGATGAATGGTTCGAATGATAATGATTGTTGGCATCACTTTGTTCGCGATATGAATATCATTTATCCATCCCCATTCATCTTCTTTTTTTTTTTATCGACCCATTCATTCATTTGTTCGTTCACTCACACACAAATTCATTCATGAGTAATTACCATGCACTAGTTTTGCACTAGCATGGCATTGCAACGAGAGGCGTTTCACTTTCGGGCAAGTCGTCCGCTCTGCGGCCCTCGCCCAGGACAGCTAACAGAATGATGCATTTTTCCTGATCGCTTGTTAGAAAACGTGTGCTATAAAAAAAATTCCTCCCGTGAAGATGAAATAGATTCTTTTGCTAGGATAAACAATTTTTCTCCCCATAAATTGGAAGATAGGTTAGAGCTTGTTTCAGAGGAGTAGGCGCACCAGGACCATAATCTTTGGTGAATTTTCAATTTCCATTCCTTCAATTCAAAAGAAAACTTGCCTCCGACTATAAACTCTGTTGATTTTAAAGCGTTTTTCTATAAGATAACGCGCAATCTAATTTTCATTTTGTAACATGAGAAATAATGTTGAAAAATTCCAAAGATTATCAGTCTAGGTGTGCCTACACTTCTGAAACGACCTCTAGGTAAGAACGAGAAATCGAACAACTGAACCATCATTGTCCCACGCATGAAAATTCCAATTTTTAAAAGAAAATAGCTCGTAAAACACGCAAAAATCAAGAAACATTTAAAACAATTGAACAATTTAAATATCTACTCAAGAGTAAAATCTGAAAGGAACAGTTCGAAACTATCACAGATAGATACATATATCGATCCGTAAGTCATAAAATGGGTCAGTGGAGAATATTGCTTCACAGTGATATGGTAAGTGCATTGATTCGAACGCAAATGTTCTGATAGTTCGCGAGAATGATTTGTTGAATCAATGAAAATTCTGGTCGTTTCAAAAGGAAACAATCCATGTTCAAAAATAAGTTCCGCAATTTAAACAACATATTTTTCTCCGTGCAAATTTGAAACTCCATTCTAATTGTAAGTGTAATCCCCGCAAATTTTCAAAAAACCAAAACATCATTTTCGGTTAGTTAGTAGTATGATTAAACGACAGTACCCTTGATTTTTGAAAAATAGTTCCGAATCACACATTAATAACGGTTCAAAAGCTTTTTGGATCCGGATTCCAAAAAAAAGTAGTTGAACGGAAGTTCAAGTCTCGAATGCACAACTCTGGTTTTAAAAAAAGGGAAGAGTAAATTTTAATCTTAGAACTTTAAATTGAGAAGCTATTTGGTTGGTTGAATAATGACCGTTTAATCATGAGTATTAACCGGTTGACTATGAATATTAAACCCAAGGCTGTAGAGAATTCCAAAAAGTATTGTATTATTTAACGATCGCGCTGCAAATATTAACCAATCAAATTGCTACACAACAAAGGAACCCTCTTCGGGTAAACTGTAAACGGTTAGGTTAGGTTAGGTTAGCATTACAAACGGTAAACTCACTGACCCGAGAATCACCTAAAAAACAAAAAACAAGCCCGTTTTTTGAGACCCATTTTGGCTATGATCCTTTTCTTCCGTGAAGTGTTGATCTATACATACTCTGTTCACACGTTCGTAGAAATCAATATCAAACGGAAAAACAATTAACCAAGCAATTAATTAGCCTCAGGCTCCACTACTACGAGACGGAGAGCGAGAGAGGAAGTATTAAGAGGTTTCATTGGCTATGTCGCATGGCGGTCTTTCCGTTCTTCCCGGAGAAGCGAACATTCTGGGCACGCCCTCTGGAAGATCATTATGTTACTTGGCAACCCATC
The DNA here is from genome assembly GCA_011764245.1 of Trialeurodes vaporariorum. Lineage (NCBI taxonomy): Eukaryota > Metazoa > Arthropoda > Insecta > Hemiptera > Aleyrodidae > Trialeurodes > Trialeurodes vaporariorum. The sequence goes on from VMOF01000220.1 coordinate 29,883,020, forward strand.
CGATTCGCAATCCGAGTTTACAAACAAGTGGCCTCCTCTCCGTCACCATCTCACAACTGTTCCCGTTAATCAAGTTCTTTGACTCTGTCATGTCTCGCCTCACTCACACTAATGCGTCACACCTCTTCAGGCCTCCCCTTGTTCGCTTCGATGAAAGGCTGGGCAGGGCGGAGCGGGGTGGGGCGAATCGATGGTATCGAGCTCGAGATGCCCTCCAGCCGCTTGTTTGAATCATTTGCATAGGCTCGCGTTGCAGATAGGGCGACGGAAAATTGTGGCCAATGAGCTTTGAGACCTCATAGAATCAAGAGTGTGTTTAAGGTCACTTCCAGGGTCGATAGCTGTTTCAGTAGATATATCTTATCGATTGTCGTCCGAGGACCGTCGGTTCCGAACAAACTCTAATTCGATGTAATTTCCAAATAAAGCATTTTTGAACGGAGACGGTTATTGGTCCAAAAAATTAACTTGACCTCTAATGATTGTGAATTCTACGTCCTCAAAAATGTCTAGTTGTGCCTGGTTCCACGACTGAGACTGCCAAATTCAACAGGATGTTACAGATTAAACGATACATTTGGAGGTTGGAATCACCCAAATGCTACTGTTGCTGGTTGATAAGAAAATGGGCGGGAATCTGGCGAGAATTCGGAATCAAGCTGATTTCGGCAGTTCAAGTCGTGGAACCAGGCAACTTTGTTGAAGTCATTTTGTGAGCCTACAACTGAATTTCGTATTTTTTACTAAACGCATTGTCATTTTCGCTTAATTTATTATTTTCATTTTTTTTTTCGCAAGAATTATCTATTCAATCACAAACAGCAAAAGTTAGCAAGAGTTCCAATGCTCTTTAAGACTTCAGATATGTCCGTGCGAAGGGTCAATTTGGTTTTTTTTTTCTTTTTTTTTTCAAACGGAGTCTACATCTCGAATGATACCAAACGGATCGCGCTGGAACTATAAGACCATTGTAATTTCCTCCATATTTTACACAAGAATCAGACCATCGAGAGTGGAATCAGTTGACAGTGCAACTGGTCAATACTCAATGTTGCCAGATTTTCCTATAAATGACCAACTTTAACATTGTGTCAAAATAGAAAAATCGGATAATTATCCGAAAAATGGCAACACTGTCCATACTGTACCCACAAAGATCGAGAGTTGCGTTAAAAGTTGACGGAACTTGACACCATACAGTACATAGTAAACAATCACGCTACGGTAACGGCAGTGCTGCCGCTTCGCATACATTCAATGACATTCTACGATCCATCGGTGATCCATCGGTTGAAGCAAAGATAACATATTTCAATTGATTAGTACACTAACGGCTAATAAAAATGACCAAAACCATAATCTTTGCTTCAACCGGTTGAATAACCGATGGACTGCGAAACACCATTAAACAAACGGAAATCGGCAGCACTGGTTGGGCATGATACATTGAGTTACCGCGACAAGTGGATTACGTGTAAGTTGGACCGCACTGGATGCGTAAGACCCAGTCTACGTCACCCACATCACGCTCACGTGGAAAATGGTGCCAAATTGCGAAAAATATACTAATCCCCCCCCCCCCATTCAACTTGATAAATCTATTTCTATCCTCTTTTTTTCTAGTTATTTTGTTTATTTTTCATTTTTTTATTTATTTTTTAAATCAACTCAAAGTAAATTTATGAATTTCACACTAAACTCGGCAACCCTGTACATGGGTTCGAGCGCCACGCGGCCGTTTGAGATGACAAGACGGTCCGCAATTTTTTTTCCTCCATCATTATTTTGACTCCTCTTTGACGTTGACTGATTCGTTCTGAATGTTCTAAATTGCACCAGAAAGGTACTCCATCAAACCGGGAGAATGGGTCGAACAGGAACCGGTTGCAGATTTGACAAATTGCCAAAGCTCGCGGATGAGAGGGAAGGACATCATCAGTGCTGTCAAATTTGGCGGGAAATTCAAAAAATTTACAATAAATTGAATGGAAAAAATGCGTATTCATACACGCAAAATGACAACCCTGCAAGACGTATAACTCTTGCTGTCTAAATAAAAACTTAGAATCCTCCTCATTCTTATTGAAATCACTCGCTAAATTTTGAGAGGCTATTATGCTACACCACTGATTACTGTTCATCGTGCCCTTATTACATTCTGCATCGATTACTGTAAGCTAGTTAGTACTAGAGCCCATACATACTATGTGAGCTGCGCCATGTCTGAATCTATGCCTAGTTGGCTCTCACAATCAGATTTAAGTTTTTACGGGAGCCCCAGTAGGAATGATGCAAAATGGCGGATGGTGCTTACCAGCGAAAAAAATTTGTAATTTTCATGCTTTGAGTCCAAGATTATAGTATAAAATTAGGAGTTTGGTTATTATTTTCAAGGATTCTTTGATTTCAATTTTAATTACTTAAAACTTAATTATTCACACGCTATTTTTCTTCTTTTTTTTTAAACTCTAAAAAGTTGATTCAACACTGGTCAACTACACGGAAAAAAGGCTGGTAGCATTTACTATACTTGAAAGCAGACTCCAAAATCAGCTATGCAGATGGTAGGTAAATTCTACTAGTCTTTGTCTCCCCCCCCCCCCCGTGTTTATTGTTGTCTCGGCGAGTCTCAACTTTAGGATCTAGAATTTACAGTTTAAACTTGAAACAGGTGCAGAGGTTCCGTATTACCGTATTTCAGATTACTGATTTGCATCAATTTTAGAGAAACCCCGAGTTCGGCGTTATTTCCGCCAGCTGTCAAAAAGAATCGGGTTGTTCACTTTGGCAGAATGAACATATCATCTGATAAATGCATTCGTCATGTAATAATCTTCTCGGTGATTAATAGATTGCTGCGGACGCGATGAAATTGACAGAGTGGAAGGTTTATTCTTTCCATGCCACTCAACATTATTTTGTCGGGCGCTTCGTAACCGATGTTGCGTCGTCCGTCAATTGAAGGCGTTTTTAACGACTTAAAACTAGTATAAAAACTCCGCCTGGCGTCTAATCCATGTACATCGAGTGATGATGGGGACGCGTTATTACATGCATAATAATGTATTTATACAAAGGGAGAAAAAATGTAATGTAAGTAAAACATCTATGCCAGGCATAATTTTTTCAGGCTAGTTGCCCATAAAGTATAGGAAATTCTGCATTAACAGATAGAGGAAAGAAGCGATTAATTATTTTCACACAATCAAAATTACCCATTGACGGAATGGTTCAATGAAATTATTTCGTGAATTTTTACACTTACTCAAGATGTAATTTAGAGACGCTTCCTCGAAGCAATTTCTTTATTTTTAAAAAGAATTCAAATGACCACGCGCATTGAGACTCAAAAACATAAATTTGCACGGAAAATGACAAGCACTAGGAAGAAGCAGTGGCATAAGTCCTCCGTCGAAGATTCGGCAAAACCCAAATTACAAGTGTAACACGAAACTTTCTCTACTTTAAGACAACGAAGGAAAATGAAGGCAAGCGTGCTTTGTTCTTACGTGTAATACGGACTCAAATAGTCGACTCAAGTCTTACGTCAATGCTTGTATGGTGGGCAACCTGCAAGGCATCGTGCCTAACAACAGGCAACTACTTACACGATGGGTATTTGAGGGAAGGGAGTGTTCAGAAAAAAAGAACGGAGAGGTGTTTCGAGGTTTTCGTCCCTCCAGTACAGTACAACCACAGAATAATACAGTCAGAACGGAAACTCCCGTAAGAGCCAATGGAAGCAAGTTTGGAATTTAACGGCACCAATAGGCAACGCTGTGGTCCTATATCCCAACATGGCGGACGTGTGTGATTTGTGTTGAATTTGTGTTAACCTCATGTATTTCTGTAAATTCTGGAAAGAAATCTTAAGTTTCCAGCCTCACTTTTATTCTATTGGCATTTCAGAATGAAAATTTCGCGGATCATGTCCTATATTTTTTTCTTCGCGCGCGAATCCAGATGTAAACATTCTATATCCCAACATGGCGGACGCAAAATGAATTTGCTTCAAAATCCGACAGAGTTTCCGTTCTGATTGTATTATTCTGTGGTACAACTCTCTTTTACTGTGAAACGATGAACGAAAACAACATGACTTGCAAAAAGCCAGCCTTGCCAGGTGCTTGTCATATTTTAAAAAAGTTGAGTTTCAAGCACTGTTTGTGATCTCCTAAATTCTCATCGTGACGCGTTTAGTTTGTTGAAAACTTGAAACCGAACCTTTGATAACATCTTCCTTTTTCCAATTTTCAGATACTCGTTTTAGCAGTCACGCTGGCGATTGGTAGAGCCGGGAACTTGGCATACACCTATCAACCATCCCCTGTCACAGCTGCCTATACAACATACCAGACGTCCGCAAATCCTTACACGAATTTGGGCGTCATACCAACCACCACGTATGCATACGCTATCCAAGCGCCCGCCCCAACATTAGCAAGGGGTTTCACTTACGCCAACGACCCGGCTCAACCCCTGACGGCAGCCACACCTCTTGCGCTTCCTTACACTTTCCATCAGAACTTGAACCCAAACGTCTATTCTGCGGTGGGACGAGCGCAGTACATTCGCCTGACTCAACCATCGTTACCACTGTCAAGGTCACTGACAGTCCTCCCTCAACCAGCATTACAGTTATCAAGGTCACTGACTGTCCTCCCTCAACAAGCATTACAATTATCAAGGTCACTGGCTCCCCTGCCTCAACCACCATTACAGCTGTCAAGGTCACTGACTGCCCTACCACAACCAGCATTACAGCTATCAAGGTCGCTGACTACCCTGCCTCAACCAGCATTGCAGCTGTCAAGGTCACTAACTCACCCTGCATTCTACTCATCATTGCCGGTGCCAATTCAGAGGGCGCCAATTGCAACAACTCCTTCGGTGCCATCTTACGCAGCTCAGCATCAACGGAAAGTGGTGCTTAGTGAGCCACAACAAGATGCACCTCTTTACACCGAGGTTACGGGGATAGAAAAGCCGGAGCATGGTCAAGGCCACGGTCAAGGTCACGAGCATCATCACCACCACGATCATCACCACCATCATCAGGAGACGCAAGAGTCATATTCCTTCGGTTACGATATAAACGATTCGGAGACAGGCGACTCGAAGCGGCATTACGAGAAGCTTGAGAATGGAGTAGTCCAGGGCACTTACAGCCTTGTGGATCCCGACGGGACAGTGCGGACTGTCGACTACACGGCCGACGCGGTGCACGGCTTCAATGCGGTGGTGAGGAAGGATCCCATCATACCACCAACTTCGGCTCAACCGGTGCCCGATGCTGATGCCGATGCCGATAACCCATCGGATGCACCAACTGTTGTGGTCGAGGAAAACTGATAACTGCAACGAAAAGCTGTAAAACCCAAATGTAAAGTTAGTCAATTACCCCTTTAATGGGTGTAGGAGGTACTTAAAGATTCACGGTGAAAAACAGATTGTAGCAGCATTAATACATATTGCACAACTGTCGCCGTCCCGATTGAGGCATTGTTCGTGCGGCGGTGTTACAGAAGTCAACCGTTAGCTAACAATACACTCATCGGTCGCAATCAATTTGTCACAAAACTCGCGTAGCATTCCAAACTATCTATCTCACTCTCATATGACCCTTGTGAGCCATATCTTCCATGTATTGGACTTTAAATTCTGCATACGGGGTATTCTTTCACGTTTTTTTTTTTTTTTTCTCAAGACCGTATGAAAATTACTCGATAAATTCAATCCTGCAAAAAACCTTTACAAAAAATGCCTTGACGCAGGATTTCGGCGATGAGAGTGAGATATTAGTGCAGAGGGCTCACAAAAAAGTGAGAGAGAGTTAGTTTGGAACGCTCGACGAACATCAATTTACAAAAGTTGGAAGCGTATGAAAAATCAAAATCACCTCAATTTAAATTTATCACTCAGCAACTAAACAGCCATCTTTTAGAGTTGACAATTAGTATAATATATTACGGGTCTAATGACTGTAATATCAGTCCTAGAAGCGTCGAGCTCACTTTGGCAACGGCGTATTTCGTCCATTTAAACGAGGGGAAAAGGTTGAATAAAGAGAGTACACAGCGCACTTCCTCCAGCCAATATTTTACATCGGTTTAAATGGACGAAATGTAGCGTTACCAGATTGCACGCGACGCCATTGACCAGTCCAGCATTAATTGGGACGGTGATGGGAATCATCCTATGTGAATTACAATGATGCTAAAATTATCTTCTTCTCTTTTCTCCGCGTTTATTATTAATGCTTCATTTACGTTACCAGTCATAGTGATTAAGAAAAAATAAATAAAAAGGAAAAACAAAACTTCTGCGTTGAAATTGGACTAATATTTGTACCGCCATCCTACAATCCTTCCCCTTTCATCATTATTTTATTTGATACCATTTATTAACCCCCCCCCCCAATTATTGCCACTCAATGGGTCAGTAAGCAGAATCGGCTGGAAGTAAATAAAATATTATTTGAGAAATTGAGATTTGCGATGGAGTATTGAGAGGAGAGAAATTAACAAGAACGCAATCGTGAGAGAAAGGGCAAGTAGACTTTACTATTGCGGTGAGAAGAACTCGCGGCAAAAAAACTCCTGCATTCAGCGAGATATGCAACCGATACCTACGTTAACGGCCAGGAGTAGACATTGCATAACCTGCAGGTGAGCACTGGGCTCCAATATGAATCGTTCTCTCGTGTTCAGGACACGATTATTATTCGATTTCGAACAGAGGCAGCCGCTTTACAGAAACTTAATGCAACACGGAAGAAAAAGATTAGTGAACATAACCATACGGATACCTGATTTTAGCACCTGCTAGATGTTATGGTAAACTTGACCAGAAGTATGGTACATTTACCGATACTTTGAGTTAATTCGACATGCAATCAGGTAACATCACCTAGTACCTAGTCAAAACATAGCATACTTCTGGTTAACATTACCGTAACATCTAGCAGGTGTCAAAATCAGGTATCCGTATGGTTATTTTCACCGTAGTTTTTTTCCGTGAATATTGGTGCGTTACGAACTTTTCAGAATAAAAAATTAATGAATGTGAAATGAAAAAAAAAAGCGATTCCCCTCTTAAAAGATGACAAAATATTTTTGGAAAAATTAATGACATTGAAATAAGGGTCCAAGGAAACCGGCGTAAGAATCTACACTACAAAAGAACAGGTATGATACAATGATACAATTATAAACGCTGATCTTACACAGATCGCAGTGGTGGAGCGTGCAATCTATAGCATCATTAAATTTTATCCATTTGAGCCCAAGCAAAAAGCGAATCCAAAAATAATCGTTGACTCCCAAAAAGTTCGATATTTTTCAAGGTTTTGATAGACCAAATACAACAACGTCATGCTTCGCCACCGCGGTCGATCGGTGCAGGTAAGTGGAAGTATGACATTTTCTGGTCATAATTTTCTGGAAATAAAATTAAGATTATGAACTAAAATTGGCAAGAAAATTAAAATCGGTACTGCTGGCCTGGCCTCAACATAAAAAAGGCACCAATCACTTACTATACCGTATCAGGATTTAATAGACTGTCTTAGTAGAGCGATATATCGTATCGATTGCCGTCCAAAGACCTTTGGTTCCACACAAAGTCTAGTTCTGCGTAATTTCCCCAATTGCGAACTTTTGAACGAAAATTTAGGCTAATAAATCGAACAATTAATGCAAACTTCTTGCGATTATAAATTCTACATCCTCAAAAATGCATAATGATGCCTGGTTCTTTGACTAAAACTGCCGAAATTAATAAGATATTACAGATTAAACGTTGCATTTGTAGGTAAGAATCGCCAGAGATCCCGCCAATTCCACAACAACAACAATAACATTGGGGGATTCCAACCTCCAAATGCATCGTTTAATCTGTAATATCTTGTTGATTCCGACAATTTCAGTCAATCAGGCATAGTTATTAAGCATTTTCGAGGACGAGGAATTTATAATCGTCATAAATTCGCATTAATTGTTTGATTTAATAGCCTAAAACGTTCAAAAATGCGCTTATAAGGAAAATGCATTGAATCAGAGTTTGTTTGGAACCAGAGGTCCTCGAACGGCAATCGATACTTACATCACTCTACTAAAACAGCATACTTCATTGGAACAAGGAAACGGAGGAAAAAAGCGACAACAGAGCGAAGAAAATATGGATTCTATCGAGCTTTCAGACAGCTAAAGTCGACAAATATCGACATTTTTTTTCCACTTCGAACCAATGACAAATTAATACCGAAACCTGAGGGTAGTTACTACAGCTTCATCACCTTTTTGACTTTTACTGTGAGTTTTGATGGGAACAATATCGATTTATCGAACTACAGAAGCCTCCTGTCTTTTAGAGAGACTCCTGGTGGTACATACAGAGTCACAATATGACAAAACCCAGCGAATCTCGGTAAGACGAGTTCTTCGCCGACAAAAAGAAAGAGGTAGAGAGACAAAGAGAGGGGGCGTGCCTTGTACGGACTTTGATATGATAAATCCCATTAACAGATCTATTATGACGAACATCGCCTGATGGTGCGTGGTGCAAAAAGTTCTTAAAAAGATTTTTTGGCAATTATGTCATTTATTTTACCTTCATTTTTTAATTAGCTTTCAAAACTTTGTTTTTTTCCCTTAGCCGAGATTCAAACGCGTCATAACTGCAGCTGTGCTTTATTTTAAGGATTCTACTAGTTTTTCACGCCATTGCTCCCGCCGGACAAAATGATGGCGTAAGATACATTTTTTATTCTGCGAACAGAGCTCCAGAAAGTTCGAGTGAGCATTTGTATTTGATCGTCTATATTTAATGAGCGCAAGTGACACGTAACTCCCGTTTTTTTTTTTTTTTTTAAAGAAAAATATGGTTATATGTATGTGTCTATTTTCCTCTAGCCGGGCTTCAAACGTGTTGAACCAGCCGTACTCTATTTTAGAACTTGTATTAATTTTTTCCTTCCTGCTCGCAGAAAAAATTATGACGTTACTGTTTGTTTTTCCTTTTTTTTTAAAAAAAAAAAAAAAAAAATCGCAAATAAAGCTCCAGGAATTTTTTGAGCAATATCAGATGTATATGACAATAAAAGCAAAACTTGCAGCTTAGCTGTACAATTAAGTGTTACTGGGCGGTATAAATGATTTGGTAAACCTACTTCGGTGAATTGATTTCTTGATTTACTATGAGAACTAACAATAAGTTAAAGTACAGGACTCGATCAAATTATGGAAGGGATGTCACAAGCAAGTTCTTATTGCGCGGTTTTACTTTCGGAAAATGGATCTGCTTTGTTCGGTGACTAGACATGGTGACTAGTAGCAGCTGGGTGATTGAAAGTGGCGGCTCGTGCAATGTGGCAACAACGTAATTCCTCCATTTAAACCTATGTAAAACAATCGATCTTCAGGAGGTTCAATGGCACCCCCAAGTTTTGATACTTTTGCATAGGTTTAAATGGCAAAACAGCATGGTTGCCAAATTGCACGAGCCGCCACTTGCACTGGTGTTTGAAATAGTAACGTGAGCGTCGTGAGCGCGCTGTTTGAATTTATGGATTTTAAGGTGCAAAATTCGGAGACTCTTAGGGTCTTAGGGTGCAATCAAGAGAATTTACTTAAGATCTCCTTGAAGTGTCTTGGACTTGCTCCGTCCTTCGGATTAAATTTGAAATGCAGAAATGCACCTTGCGCCAAAACTCCTTCAGATTTCTCGAGATTTCAAGGGATTTCCCAGTGAGAGTAGGCACATCAGAAACGCTTTGAAAACACACCATTTTCAAAATCAAGATAACCCTCAAGAAGATAATTATGCTACCTTGAACTAAATTCAAGATTTAAAGTGAATTTACGATTTACAGTGAGCGTCTTCGAGTTGCAATTGTTCTCGTTCAACTCGACTTGCGACTAGATTTTTTCTCAAGTCAAGCCATGTCAAGGATATTTCAAGTCTCTGCGTTATCTCTGAAAAAAAAGAAAAAAAAACCTTGAGTTAGCCTTGACTCGATCGAGGTTTCTTGAGTTGTTCCCCATTTAAACTGTGTATAAGAGGGAATGAAAAGTGACAAAAATAGCAGCCGCATCATTCGCAAATGATGCGTTTTAGAGGCTTTCTTTCTTTTTTCTTTTTTTTTTTAATGTAACTCTATTAACCTACCTTGAGAAAGTGCCTCGAAAACGCATCATTTGTAGATAATGCAATTGTTATTGCCGACGCTTTTCTGCCCCTTTGTAAATAACTGGCTGTATATTCACTTAAAAATGGTTTTTGATCCGTTAATTCTTCTTCAAAATTGCTACTTTAGTCGAGAATCACAAATATACTCTGTTCACTATACGACGGGCCCTCGACCAGCGGTCAGTTTTGCACACGCTGGCGACACCGCAATGTATTCATCCCGAGTTAGCACAATAGTGAGCCGAGAAAATCAGGGGTGCATCGGGTCTTTACAACCTCGCCTTCGTCAACTAGCTGTCTTCGGTGTATTGTTCCATGCAAAGTCTCGGCAACTCAAGGCAAAGGTTGATACATTCAAGTCCTGAGGAAATTCAAAGTTTCATCTCAACTTTATTCAGAGTCCGTTGATAGGAAGTCTCATAACGGATCGAAATTCAGCTAGCGGAAACCATCACATTGATACCAAATAAGTGCACGAAATTATTATGATTCACGAAAACGGTTTTTTCATAAATTTTGAAATTTAAATCATATTTCTTGAACACTCAGTCCGAATTTCGTGTTGTTAGACACCAATAAACTTGAAATTTCATGCTGAGATTGAATAATGAGGAAAAATTAAGCCCAAGTTTGAATTACAAAAAGTTGTGATGCGACGCTAATTCTTCCGACTGAACCCTGAGAGACAATAAAATAGCATGAACAAAGGGGGTTCAGGAAAGGTTCATCAGTGAGCCCTATGAATGCGCCGAGCCTGCCGTGTTGTCATTTACACGTTTTCAAATAAATACTGTCCGGTGGTCGAGGGCCCGCCGTATAGTGAACAGAGTATAGATTGAAAGCAATAACACGAAGACGGAGGACGAGCGAACATAACCTGACACTTAGACACGCGATTATTGCGAACTTAATGTTAAGTTTTCTCTTGGTCTGAAAACTTGCTAATCAGAGGTCAGTTGATAATAATTAATCATCTTTAATAAAATAGTATATACTATTGATGAAATGTGTGTCACAGAATTCTGAAATGCCACAGTATCGATAGTAAATTATTTTTGTAGGTTTCTTGTATAATAAAATCATCACAAAAAAGGGTAAAATATTGGAGTGCCCTTTTTATGTAGTGGCAGTAGTTTCGCGTGTAGATTTGGTCTCTTGGTCTCGGGGTCTGAAGAATTCGAGGAATCTGCGTCTCGAGCACGTTTTAGGAGCACGTTGCTCGAAAATTTGAAATTGTTTGTAACCGATCTAGTCTTTTGGTGTATGGATCTCAGCGATATTCATAAGCAATAACATGAAGAAATTGGAAAATGGCCTCGTGTAGCGGTGGATTTGTGGTCGTTAAATATTGATCCGATGGCATAGTGAAAATGGTGCAGCGTGATTTCATTGAAAATTTACAGCAAAAGTCAACGTGTATTGAGGTAGGAGCGGTATTACCGGTCTTTTGGGGCCCCAACGCCCAGGATACTCTCGATGATGTGTTTATGAAATATGGCCGTATTATTCATCCGGAAAAGGAACGGGAAACTAAGAAAGGCAGTGGTGGTTGCAGAGCCTCCATGTACCTGGTTCTAAACAATAGCTAGACCGACCCCCTCCCCCCATTTGAACACGTTTTAATAATCCATATATATAAAAGCCGTGGCGTGTCTGTCTGTCCGTGTACTTTCGTGTGTAGCGGTGTACCTTGGCTTTGTGAATATCCATAATTTTGTGTACGGCTACTTTCCTGTGGTAGGAAGAGCAGAAAATTATCAAAAGTCTTAAACGTTTAAAGGTCACTGATCTAGGAGTCCTAGAAGCTGATTTTCCGTAAGGCGTAATGGGTGCGTCAAGGATGGAAATATACTTTTTTCTTTGTTTCTCTCATATGAACTTCCGGCTGTATAAGTTTCCTTGGCAACGTGATTGCGCGGCGGGAAATCATATGTTTTCTATTCTGAATTTTGTCCCTTTTTTTGTATTTTGTTAATGTGAGGATTGAATTATTTTGTTTTTTTCAATATTGAAGTTAGTTTTATGCTCAATTATTGTTTGTCAGTAATGTGGGGTGGATTTGGTTTATTTTGGCTGTTAAATGAGTGTTATTAAGATTTCGGATTTGTCACAGTATTCGTATAATGTTAAAGTTATTGGAGTCGTAAAAAGATTGACGGATGTTCGGAAATCGCAAAATGGGGTTTCCTTAAACGTTTTAATAATTGCAAATATTGACGGAGGAACAGTAAAATTATTGCGACTTTTTTGCAAGGCAAAGCGTTGAAGATTCACTGGCATCTAAAATAAAAATTGTGGCCTCCCTCTGATTAGATAATAAGCCACCATGTAATTCATAATTGAACGTTACAAGTGTAAAGAACTGCAATTATTGAAGTTCAAGTTTTGTAACTTGAACCGGTCCGGTTCGGTATGATGTCACCACTTACAAAGATCCGATCGATAGAGAAAGATATACAAGTCGAATAGTTTCGAGATAGAGGCTGTAATTATTCGATAAATCATAGACGTTGCCGCTGAATTGTGATCAGGGGGGGGGGGGGGGATTGTGTGACCAGTACAACTGTTCACGTCACTTGGCATGCTTAGCGATGCCGGCCGTCGGTGGAGTGCGAGTCCTGATATTATAAAGCGCCGTTGCGGACAATGACAAGTGGCCGCTCTTAGATCTGACAGTTACCTGCTATAGTTCGGCATTTCCCACGGATCGATCTGGTTTTATGGTGACAAATCCTCCGACGGCAGGGAACGAGTCTCGAAACGACGCAAAGCCACAGCAAAAATAGCCACCATTAACGCCATCAACCTTGCATCGCCGCTTGTAAGTACACATCAATGTATCACTGGTTGAGTGTTGAATGAACGATCGTGCTACGGATTCTTTGGGGTGGTCATTGTTGAATCGTGTTTGACTGAAAGGTACCCAGTCGAGTAGGTGATATATTTTGGGGCAAATTTTCTCCCCCCCCCCCCCCCCCCCAGCCTTTAGAAAAAAATTTTAGGCAGCTGGATTAGGACATGGTAATATTAACTCAAGTTTTCTTTCCTGATTTTTAGAAAATACCTCAAGCCCTTCAAGCCTGCCTGCTGAGCCCCAAGCTTCATGCTCCGTGTCTGCTGGGCCATTCGTTTGGACATCACCGGCTATTCGCCTTTTAATAACCACAAGGATTGACCGAGACAAACAATTTCAACGACCTGTATGTAAAAAGGTTGTTCATTGGAATTCCATCGCCGAAGTTCTCTTCAGCAAAGGCTATGGGGTGAGTGGACTTCATTTGTGATGATAAGTGAGGGGCGTTATAATGGGAACATATAAGCGCAACAAACAACGCCGGCAGGATACAGGAGGAGACCCCATCAAATGGGAGTTCTACGACTTATTTGATGAAGCTTTCGGTACAAAAGCTAGTATCAGCCCCAGTTCCGAGCTGTTGGGCTCCTCAACCATCCCTCAAAGTTTGTTTACGGGCGGGCCTTCAAATGTCGCTAATTCTAGCACAGATACAGAAGATTGTTGATACAGAAGACGAAGATGATCCGGCTCCTCCTTCCAACAAAAAAGGAAAAAAGGAGAAAGGAAAAAAAGTGCTTACGATGAAAGAATATTTATATCACAAATTGATGCTGGTGCAGAAAAAAATGGAAGAACGGGAGAAAAGAGAAGCTCAGAAGTTAGCTATGAAAGAGGCTTCTGCGAAGAGAAAGCAGGAGCTTCTGGAGTAATTCTTAAATGAAAAAAATATAACAAATTTTATGTTGCTACTAGTTTCAGAAGTGGAGACAGAGCTCTTTAACTGTCATTGCCTGATAGGTCTATTGCAAACTCTTGCTACCTCTTGCTCTTACTTGCCTTAATTCCTGTTGTTTCTACAGGAATGACCGTTATTTCAACAAGAATTTCTGTTGTTGGACCGAAATTTCTCCTGAAATAACATAAATTCCTATTGAAATACAGTCGTCCCCCGCCAATCGCGAATTCGCTTATTCGCGAGTGACTTTTTGCGGCATCGTCCCGCCATTCGCGAGCCTTTGACTCGCTTATTCGCGAATTGGTGGGAAATGGTGTGTGCAGAAAAAGCGTTCCCATGGAAAATTACACACGATGAAACAATTGTAAGTGAGAAGCAATTAAATTTTGAGTTTTCGAAGTAAATACGCGTCCAAATTTCAAGTGTCATTGTTAAAAGTACATATTTCAAAATTATTTAAATTTTTTGTAAATTCGTGTTAGTTTATTTTGAATCATTTTTTAGTTTTTGTTTCCCCTAAAAGAAAATGTCCGACAAAAGAAAGCGTAAAGTGGAAAATAAAATTGGTCAACTTATGCAAAGACTAAAAAATGAGATTCCCCTAACCCCCGTTTTCCCATGAGAACAAGGTCCCGCCAATCGCGAGGTTTTTCCGGAACGCAACCCTCGCGATTGGCGGGGGATAACTTCTTGTTAAAATAACAGGAATTCCGGTTAAGTAAGTATTAACAAGACTAAAGTTGTTGAGATTGAAAAGTATAGGGAAAACAGAAAGGTCCATAAAAATTAGACTAAAAGAACATCTACAAAATGAAAAGTCAAATGTATATAGACATATTAGAGATGAGAAACACTCAATAAATAACAACGTTACTGTACTGCATAGAAACAAAGACAAAAATCTCATTAATGTATTGGAAAAATTTGACATTGTTGAAGCAACTAGAAATAACTCCAATCTGCTGAATATTCAAACAGAGATAGATTCCGCGCGTAATTGCTTACTTGCAAAGTGCTGCGACCTGGTTGATAATAATCACAATGACTGATTTTCCTCTGATCATTGTTTACATCTAGTTACCTAACCTGTATCCAAATATTGTTTTTTGATTGTCATCCTATTCTGTACTAGTCTGCATTATTGTGTTTTATTTTATTATTTATTTCTGACTACATTTTATCATTCGTTAAAATGTTATTTTTTAATTAGTTATGTTTTTTCCACGTGTTACATACTTCTGATGATGGCTAAAAGCCGAAAGGCGTCTTAAGTACAATTAAAGTCAATTTCCTACATCACTTCTGCGGCAAAATTCTGCGGCACAGTAGTTTTTGCGTTGAACCAAAACGCAACAACGGCCCTCAGATGGTAAACGAAAGTGCAAAAGCGCATCCAATGGCGGCGCGGTGGCCCCTAGTTTCACTTGTCTTAACTCTCTACATACAGAGACTCTATAGTCGTAAGTACCTAATACTACGAGATATCCTCACTATAGCACGAAGAATGTTAAGCGATGCGGGTTGATCTAAATAGACCTTGTAAAATTCCGAACCGGACAGTCTTTCATACGTGTATCATTTGAATTGGTTAAGATCAAGGACTGTCCGAGTCATAAACCATCGTCTCTCGGAGTAAAAACTGCACACACGAGACCGAATCCATCAAATGGAGTTAATGTCTACCGGAGTTTAGAGTCCGGTGACGATCATTCACTCGGTTCTATTCTGACAATTAATCCACTCAATGATTGTTCCTTCAACTTTCAGCGAGAAAAATTGTTCAACGACCTTGACATAGACTGTTCAAATAGGGAGCATGCAGTTTGAAATGGGTGTCTGTTGTCTGTATATAGCGAACCTAAGCAGTGCAGCGAAGTCGAGCATCGATTCCAATGGACCAGTTGCGCAGTACCAGCGGCGGCTCGTGCAATTCGGCGAATTTTTGCGACGAATATATTCGACAAAACTATTGCCAATAACCTACGCATGCCAACAGTGGATGACACGAAACTGGATCGTGTTTTTCGAACTTTTTCGGTGTTTTCAGGCATCGATGACATGAATTCGATTTTGAATTCATGTCCGGAAGTGAATTCAAAATCAGATTGATGCCATCGATGCCCCGAAAAGTTTATCTCGATTGCGAAAATTCGCTTAATGTCTCCATTTGATTCCAGGTGACACAGTCTATTTGATATAGCATAGCAGCAGCGCTTCTTTAATAATCGATTGTTGAACACAGGTTCAAATAGAAGTACATTTTCTTCCGGTCAGTTGCACCAATGACGGCTCATGTAATTTGGCGTCTACGTTTTGTCTATATTTGATTCCAGCAGCACAATCGATTTGATATAGCAGAAGCGTTTCACCGATAATCGATTGTTGAACACTGATTCATTCAAATGGAAAACCATTTTCTTCTGGTAAAGGTTACCGAGCAACCTCTTGTTTGCAGTAGTGGCGTAGCGAGAAATTCACTTTCTCTGAGACCCATTCAATTATGTTTGTCTGAAAACGGCGAACAGGGGGACGGGGGATATTCCCTCCTGGCTTCGCCCTCTCCATCGTGTACTAGTTGATTTTAACGAATGAAAAGGGGGGGGTGGATTAAAGCTCCGTGAAGATGGAGCCCTTAATTTTCCAACCTCAATATTTAGTTTTCTCTTTAAATATTCATTCAATGTCCATCAAATGTCCCTTGAATGTGTAGTTCAATGACACTTTCACCTTTTCTCAGTGTATTTCATCAGTTCCATGATCCGAGATATATCACAATTCCCCACTCACTCCTCCCTAATTCTCCTTCAGTTGGTTCTCATCCTCCATGTATTTCGAATTGCATTTGTCAAGTCGAGGAAGTTTCGAGGAACGTGGTAAAATTCGGCCCGAATGAGTCGACTGACATTGCTTTAGTGGGTCCGTTGCATACTTTTGTCACAGCAATATGGAATCATGGAGGGTAGATTCTGGTGTAAAATCACCTAAAAATCACATTGAAAGCATCAATCAGTCTCAAATTCCACTCGTAAACCTACAAAAGGCGTTTTCAGGAAAGCCTAAGATGGCGGTCGAAAGGGCGAATTAGCCCTGCAAGCATTCACCACGAGCACCAAAAGATGGCCGATTACGGCAATTTATAATGTTGGTTGGAATGTGAACAAACGTCTTACTTCCTCAAAGTACTTACAATTTGTGTCATTTTGTGTGTTTTTATCCGGTAAATTTTACTTAATCGTTATAGTTTGTGATTACTGTAGTGAATAAATTGCGTTCTGAGTCAATTTTCCGGACATCTGAAAAGAATACACTGAGCAAGTACCTACTTCGTCGAATGCCGGCGTCGACCATCTTTTCTGCTCGTGGTACAAGCATGCAGGGTTGATTCGCCCTTTCGACCGCCGTCTTTACTTGACTTAAAACGCCTTTTAGTCCAGGCAAATTAGCATCTGTCAAGGAAAAAATTAACAATGAAAGTTTTTTTGCGGGAAGTTGTTGGATTTACCTAACTAAATAACATACTAAAAGTCCCAGTGTCACCGACCGCCGCTAACGCCGCCATCTTGAAAAAACGGGGGGATGGGGGGGGGGGGTACCCCTGGCCGGTTTTTCGAGAATTACGCGGAAACCGCTCATCCTACGTTAAAAATGAACTTAAATGGACTTAATTGAAAGAACGCAAAATTTCCTATCGAATGAATGTATTGTGGTTTACATTTATTGATTCGTTATTTTAGCATAGCGCGATTTATGATTCGATTTTTGAGAATTTATGAAAAAAAAGTTAAAATGCGTCGGTCGTTTGTGGGTTTATGAGTGGATTTTGAGACTACCAGATGCTCTCAATGTGATTTTCACGCAATTTTACACTGGAATCAACAATCCATAACGCTACAGCAGAAGAATGCAACAGACCCATTCTCCGACTATACGTAAAACGAGCGTGTATCGAGACGGTACGTCTGTCAATATTAATATAAATCGATGGATATGATATGAGGACGAAGGTGTGGTCACCAGCTACTCACCACTCACCACTTAGCCGTAACTGAAGCAAGTCCCATGTCCCAAGTCCTCGACTCCTCCTCCTCCCCCTCTCTCTTCCCCCTCCTCCTCCTCCTCTTCCGATAGTACACCTGCTTCTGATTGCTGACCTCCGTGTCATTATCTAGGTCACCCGAGGGTCTTGGCGCAATTTTATAGAGACACACCACACACTTGCACACATGCACTCGTTTTACGGTGTTCGGTGGTCGATGTTTTTAACAGGAGCTCCGCGGAGTTGTCGATGTCGATTGCCCCTCATCTAAGGTGTGAGCGATGAGAAAACAGTGTGACAGTTCCAAGAAATTAGAATCCGATTACCCTACTCCTATTGAAACCTATATAAAGTTATCGGTTATTTGAAGGTCCATTTGCTGCTGCAAGCTTTTGCTACATTCGATTTAAGGGTCGTTCCAGATGTAAAAAACTCAACAAATAATCTTTCGAAATAATATGGGTCTGTAATTGTGTGTGCGTGTGGTTGTTGTTTTTTGTTTTTTTTATATTGATGATAAAAGTACTTGAAGAGCTGAGAACAAAGGTGCCTTTAGTTTTTCCCCCAAGAGCCCCGTTTCGGAGATGAATTTGTGTAAAGGTGCACAAAATTGTGAGCATTGTCTCATCACAACGGAGAATTCATCATTTAAAACTACATATGTTTTTTGGGTCAAAATTGCATCTCCGGAACTATGAACCTAGTTTTGGAAACCACAGACACTTTTGATTTCAACTCTCCAAGTATACTTTCATTTACTTCCTAAAATTCAACAAAATTCTGATCATGGGCGCCCGAAGCGGGGGGCAAGAGGCCGCGCTCCCCCCCCCCCCCCCGATATTCAAAATAAACAAAATTTCACGGTAGAAAATGAAAGGAAAAAAGAGCAATATTAATCAAAGGAGTAATAGTTAACAAACTTCATTATTTGTTTATTTTGTAATTTTAACTCATTTTTTGCAAGGAATAGTAGAATTAAACATTTTCTTTGATATCCTTTTCGTCTGCTGTCCCTTTATCTTTATCCATTATATCAAACACGTCAAAATTATTACTTTTATTTGATACACCTACCATGGCTTAATAATTGTATACCATCTGAATGGAAAAAAAGTTTTCCCTTTCTCCTGGGAGGGGGGGGGGTCTCCTAGACCTTCCATTGAGGTTCAACAATTTTGCCCCCCCCCCCCGAATATTTTTCTACGGGCGCCCATTATTCAGACCCTTGAAACTGTCCCGTTCTACAAAAGTCATGAACTGACAACACTGTTACTTCCATCTTAGAGTATTAGCTCCCATTGTTCCGATACCTCTTGTGTCCACATGCACGCGCTGATCGTATTTGGTCTTCTGCTGATCGCGAGGCGCTGATGCTGACGCTTCTGCTGATCACAACAACTATAATTAAAATGGTCAATGCCAGAACCAACCCTAGTTTTTCGTCGGATTCCTCCTCGCCACCGCGACCGCTTGAGATGGTGGCGTTGATTATTATCGTCTCGAGGAGTATCTTCACGAGTATAGGCTGTTCGGCGAGTCCTGTGGCGCGGCGCCCGAGCATGCGCACTGGCTACAAGTTATGAATAAACCCTCCTGTTTCAAACTTCAATGCGCCATCTAAGAATTTATTTTCGCAGTTTAATTTGTTGACCAAGAAAAAATTGATACTTTTATTATTTTTTAAAAAATTGAAGGCTGCTTCCACACAATTAGAGACTTAGCACATATGTCATGCTTGTCGTCTTATGAAAGAGATGTAAGTGAAACAGGTTCATTCTTTTTCGGGGGCTCAGCACAACAACGGCCAACTATCACTAAGTGTTGAGTGATGAGCAATACTCTAATCGGAATATATCCGAAATTTCGTTTTAAAGTCAAAATTTCAAGGCATTCAGGCATTCTAGTTGGAAATAAATAATCGGAAACCGTTATTTTATATTAAAAAAAAAGAAAGAAAGAATGAAAGAACGAAAGAAAGAAATAATGAAAGAAATACGCCAATTGAAAGCCCTGCTTTCGAGAGGGTGGGGAGACAACCCCCCTCCAACCACCCACCTCAACGGACACTGTCGCTTTAACAAGTGCCATATTCTTTCATATTCACTATTCAGTAACTTTTCTAGTAGGTAGTGCCGGCTCACGCGTTAAGGCAACAACGGATTCTCTCCATTTAAACCTACGAGAAAAAATTGATCTTTAGAGGATTCACTGAATCCCTAAGAAATCGATACCTTCGCATAGGTTTAAATGACCAAAAAACATGGATGTAAAATAGTACGATTCGCCACTTTATTGGAGAGAATGAAGAGACTAAAACGACAGGATAAGAAGGTGGTCCAAGTGTTTCATGACTTTCGCACACGTTAGCTGTGGGTGGCCTGTGGGTCAATTTTGTGGTTATGTGGCGTGCGTAATTAATTTCTTGTGTTTTCGGGGAATAATAACACTGGCCACACTGACCGCTTTTGTAAATGTCCTCCTTTCAACCTTTTGAAAAATGTATATTTACAAAATAACCTGTCGGAAACTTAACCGTTACACTTTCAATGTTCCCAGACGCCGGCCGTTGAATGGATTCTCTTCATTTTAACCGACGTAAATTAATCGATCTTCAGAGAATTCACCGAATCCTTGAGAAATCGATACTTTTGTGTAGATCCAAAAGGCGAGAAGACATGGTTGCCAAATAGCACGAGCCGCCACTGTATTTTAGAATGAGGGAGCACCAGAAACTATAATTTGAGATTGTCAATTCGCTTTTGAAGCACCCTATATTTTGATAATGATCTTTAGCTCATTTTATTTTCCAATAGTTACGGTTCATCGGGGTCGGCAGAAGCTAACATGGGTATTGGGTATACGAATTACGCAAGTGTTCATTTAAACACAAACGGCGCGCGCGGCGACGGACACCAACACGCGTGCGTGCGAATGCGTAGACGCCAGGAATTTTTAATTTAATTTGAAGCAATTGGCTCGATGACCTAGTCTATTACTTTTAACCCACCGGACGGACATCAGACACGGGCATGCGGTTATGTCTCGTTATTACAAATATTTAGTCCAAGCTCATAATCCGAAGATTTCTTCTTTTTCTTCTTCTTCTTACAAATTAGTTACTCACAAAAAAAAAAAAAAAAATCAATAATCTGACACCCATCATGATTTCAACCAATGCGCTTTCTGAATTTCCACCATTCACCACACTCCTTTACTCTGATAGATGTTTATTTCCTACGGATAAGTACAATTCCCTTTCGGTCGACAAGAAATTAGAGCCGCTGTATTCTTGATCTTTTCATCCGCTGGAAGGTGTCACTTGTCACTTTACGAAAATGCGTCTTTTAGGGAAATTTGAAAGACGGTAACGTTAATTAGCGAAACTTCACGATGCTCTTCAATTTTTGATGGAATTTTAAACATTGATTTCATTACAATTATGAACTAATCTGCTTAATCTTTTCTCAACTGATGGAATCATCGGTGAATTTAAAAATGTCATTTAATATACGCGAAACGGCAGTTCCGGAAAAATGACATTTTTGGAAGTGACGAGTGCTGATATATCTAGTGGATTTTAAGATACCTCAGGGTCTAGAGCAATGGTCTACAAATTTAAGATCTACGCACAGAAATAATCTTTAAAAATGTTCAAACGGTTGGAAAGCGGTTGGAAAGCACAGGAAAATCTAAGGAGCGTAGATGTTTGATCTGTAGAGCTTTGCATCAAAAGTACGAAATTTATTATTGATGGAAACGAATTAAAATTTGAAAAAAAAAAACAAAAACAAAAAACCTAAAGACCCATTGGAACACCCAATTTTCTTGTTAACGCACACGCACAAACACGTATGCGACTCTCTGTTCTACGATCGGCGATAACATGGCGGCGCGGTGCAGAGCCGTCGTAAGGAGCGGCTGCGCGGGCGCTGGTATATCCGTCTTCCGGAAGAATGTATCCGACCTTGAAATATGATCTGGTATCCTAGCTCACTCTCTGGACTTTTACACCTGACGGGCAGTCACTTTACGCTGCAGATCGTACGCAACAGGGTTGCAATTAACGTGAATTTAATATGCAATTCCTAAATTCAACGCTGAATCCACCGATTCAGAAGGACTAAAAGCTTAAACAGTTCAGAAAAGCAGAATGACTTATCGAGCTGTAACCACTGAGTGGCTTACTTCCTGAGACGTGATTTTGAAGTCAAAGTGGTGGCAGCTACGGTGAAAATATATGATAAGTCATTTCACGGGCTTGGTTTAGTTTGCCTCCTTAATTTGATAACCTTAAATTCAAAATTTGGACAGATCTATTAGAATTTGGTTTCAAATTCAAGTGCAGATTTTTTAGAGTGGCTTACCATAGAACACAGAAATCGATAAAAGAATTTCCTTTAGAAGGATTTGCTCGATCAAGAAACTGACACATTAAATACGAGCAAGCTATATTTTCCTACCTAAACAGTCATATTAAAATTCCGTGTCCTGATAGCCACTCTACAATACTAGCCCTTTCCTTTAAATGTAAAGTTTCCACTAAATGAATTACAACTTTTGAATCGTCTGTTATGTCGTCATTTAGGATGCCATATAGTGTTTATTCACTTTCTTTAAAATGACCACACGACCGATAGTAATTTAAAATTGATACGTTCTAAATCAGACTTATCTGATGATTTTTACAAAGTTTCGACGGTTTTGAAATCCATTTAAATGCAGATTTTACAATTTCACCGATGTCATCGGATGTTGCTCTTGAACATCCAAACGCCGAATTCGAATGTCCAAAAGCGGTATCCTAGGACATCGGTGAATTGTAAAATCTTCATTTAAATGCACTTAATTTGCAAATATCATCAGCTTGGTATGATTTCAAACGTGATATCGGAGTTACTATCGGTCACGTGGTTATTTTAAAGGAAAAATAATGGACATCGGCACCCCAGATGACAAAATAAAGAATGGCTGTCAATCAATGTTAAAAAAGAGGCAAACAAACCTTCCGTCCTTGTTTGTTGGGAGGACTTCTAACACGAAGTCGTTCCTTTATACTTAAGCTCGTTGGTAAGACTAAATCACAACAAAAGACGCTGAAAAGTAATCTTTCTTTCCCCCAACGCAACGATGGAATCACCGTTGAATTCGCCATTTCCATTTCCATATCTACGGGAACCGGCAACCCTGGGCAGTACGCAGTGCGCAGGCGCGGTGCGCGCTCATTGCGGGCCGGAAAACGGAGGGTCGAGCATATACTATATAGAGAAGAATCGGGTGGTCAGCCTTCTCTTGGATCATATTATAATGACTGCCTTAGAAAGGCTGCCTCGATTATATCAGTGACCAGACACCAGACAGTGTCGATATAACGTGCATTTATATTAATGATCGGTGTCGAAGCCATGAATGTAACTTGTGAGTGCGGGTGTGTAGAAATGCCTCAGCGATAGAACCTTGAAAGGAATGTGAATGAAAAACTGAAAAGGCGAATTGATTTGGCTGTTTTAAGCTTTGATTAGGGCCTGAAACACAGCAACACTCGCTTCCAACGCAGATGAAAACGGGGTGTAGAGCTCGTTTCAGAAGTGTAGGCGGACCTAAACCGATAATCTTTGGAATTTGTCAACATTATTTCTGATATTACTCGATGAAAATGAATAAAAATGAAGTTGAGTGTTCACTTTTCAACGAGGAAAACTTTAAACACAAAAGAATAAAGCCAGGGGTAAATTTGGTATTGATTTGAAGGAATAAAAGTTGAAAATTCGCCAAAGATTATGCTTTTGGTCCGCCTACACTTCTGAAACGAGCTCTAACATTACAAACGTGCGTACTTCAAAATTGTTGACACTTTACGCGGCTTTAAGGTCCAAATGTGCCATTTTACAGCCATTTTTGTTTTCCAGAATAATTACTTTTCGACCGTTGAATGATAAACTAAAAGCTGTCTCAAGGGTGTAGGGGGTTCCTAAAATTTTTAAATGAATTAAGGGGGGATTATTCAAGACGCAAAAAGATAATCTACGAGGAAATTAATTAATTCGAGCCTTCCAGGACTAAAACATTCTCAATTTTTCCAAACACAACCATTTGAACCTTATTAGTTGTAATTTTAAAACACATGGGGGGAAAATATGGCAAAATTTGACACTTCTGGCAGATCAAAAAAGAGTTAGTCTACATCGTATGAATAATTCAAGTACGCCCTTTATGACTAAAAAAGAGTCAATTTGCCGTAAATAACTATTTTAACCTCATAAGATGTACTTTTAAACACACTGGAAAAATACGGTAAACTTGGTCATTCCTGATATTATAACTTAAAACCAACGCATGCTTTTCTTTTTCTTTTGTTTCCTCAAAAGCACGAAAGGTTCTGGTTAAGTGTAATGCACGGTAACGCAGGATTTATGCACTGCGAAGGTTTTTGCAATGTGGCAATAACGTATTCTCCCAATTTAAACGTATGGAAAATAATCGATCTTTAGGGGATTCACCGAATCCCTAAAGCACAGATACTTTTGCACATGTTTAAATGACAATGAACATTATTGCCAGATAGCACGAGCTGCCATTGCTTATGCAACTACTTGCACTTACTTACGTAAAACGTGAGAAGATCAATGGTCATAAATCATAGACCATCTTTAAAATTCATTGAGGAATGCAACCTGGCAAACATTTTTTTTTTTTTTTTTTTATTACTTCTGAGGGTGTTCGTTTAACGCCCAAAAAGACACTGCGACCATTTCTGATATATTGTGTCCCCTCATAGATTATGAGATCTCAAAGAGTTTTAGGCCCTTAGTCAGATCTAAGGCCTTTTTCCCAAAATTCTCATACAGCACTTCTGTGTCCAGCTCTGTTGCGCCAAAGATGTTGAAGCGTCTGAAAGCGAGCCTTTCACAGAAGTAGATAATGTGTAATGAGGTTTCTTCCTCCATTTCACATAATCTGCACACTGGGTTCTCTTTAAAGACTCCAATTGTGCGCAAGTGTTTCCTTAATGGGCAGTGTCCAGTAAGTAGACCTATCAAATGTCTTAGTTGTAGCCTGTCATACTTCAAAACGAGTTCTGGCTGCATCTCTGGGCATTTAATGTTAATTTTACTAGTAGCGAGTCCTGGCAAATCTTGCCAATACTTCTGATGCTTAACTTTCATCCAGTCCCTTATCTTGCTTTTGATAATGCATTTAGCTATACCACAGATAGGCTCTGGACCCAAAGGTTTTCTGGCCGAACCTGCCACAGCAAGTTGGTCAGCTATTTCATTACCTTCCCATCCTGAGTGTCCTGGGATCCACGCTAGATCAACTCTATTCCTGGATCCCAGTTCTGTCAGTTGTTCGAGGCAGTTCCAAACCAGTGGTGATTTGATTTTCCAAGACTGCAAGGCTTTTAAAGCTGCTTGGCTATCTGAGAAAATTACGATGTGCTTATTTATAGCTCCTCTCGTAATAATCCTTTCCACACACTTTTCGATCGCTAGGATTTCAGTCTGAAAAACCGTGCAAAAGCTTCCCAGGCTGAAGCTAGCTCGTGTGTGAGGAGTCTTACAATAGACTCCTGCACCAGACCCAGACTTCGTCTTAGATCCATCCGTGAACCAGATGTTCTCTTGCGATTTGATGTTTAGGTCTCGTTTAATTTCTTTCCAATTCCACGCCTCTCTAGGAGGTATAGTTACTCGAAAGTTTGCATCAAAATGATACCTTGGCGTCATGCAGTCCTGGATCATTTGACACTCGGGAATGCTGTCCAAGACTGGAAAAAATCTTTCCCTTCTTCCACAACCTTTATACCCGAGTTCCCGGAGCCTGTGGGCTGTTTCCATGGCTCTCCCTTCCACCACAAAGTGTAGAGGAGGGATTCCGAGGGCAGCCCCCATGGCTGCGGTTGGGGTTGTTCTCATCGCTCCTGTAATTGCCAGGAGCGCTAGCCTCTGTATGCTCTCTAACTTGCGACAGGCAGTCATTTGAGTGACTTTAGGCCACCACACAACTGAGGCATACAGAATAATGGGTCTTATAACCATTGTGTACATCCAGTGTGCCATTTTTGGTTTTAGTCCCCACGTCTTACCAACTAGCCTGCGAGTCATCATTAGACATCGCTTAGCCTTGTTGGTAATATACTCAAGGTGTCCGTTCCAGTTTAGTCTTCTATCCAGAATAACCCCCAGAACTTTCACTTCGTCTTTAATCTGCACTCTTTCCTGAAACAGCAAAGGAGGATTAGTGACTCCAACCTTATATCTGTTTGTGAAGAGAACTAGATACGCTTTGCTAGGATTCACTCGAAGATTTCTCTCCAGGCACCACTTTTCCACTATGTTTAAAGCCCTTTTCATCAGGTTTTCCACAGTGCAAAGGTCCTTTCCAGCAATTATGATGGATATATCATCCGCATATCCAACGGTGAAATAGTTTTTATCATTCAGGGTAGTAATCAGACTATCCACGACGAGGTTCCACAAGACGGGTGAAAGAATTCCACCCTGGGGGCACCCTACATCGGTTGTAATCCTTACCACTTCCCCGAATCTTTCAGCTACGATCTGTCTTTGTTTCAAGACTGAGCTTATCCATTTCTTTGTGGTAGTGTCGACCCCCTTTTTGTCAAGAGCCTCGACTACCACCTCCGCCGAAATGTTATCAAACGCACCTTCTATGTCAATGAAGGCCCCTAGGGCTACCTCTTTGAACAGAATTGCCTTTTCAATTTCTTCACTATACTGAGCAAAGCAGTTTCAGTGGATTTTCCTGCTTGAAAGGCATACTGATACGTGTGAAGAGGCTTCTTCCGAAGAACCTCATCCCTCAGATACCGATCAACCAGTTTTTCCAGGGTCTTGAGTAGAAATGATGTCAGGCAAATTGGTCTATATGCCTTTGCCGATGCTTGACTTCGGCCAGGCTTTGGTATATAGGTAACTCTACTTATTTTCCAGCTTTTCGGAATATATCCTGTAGCTAGACTTGCCCTGTAAATGTTACAAAGTTTCGGTGCGATGAATTCCACGCCTACCTGAAGTAGTACAGGATAAATTCCATCCACTCCTGGAGCTTTGTAAGGTTCAAATGAGTTGATGGCCCATTTGATTCTGTCTACCGTTACCATCTTTTTCGCCTTGTCCCAGTCTCTCTTGGTTGCCCGAAAGGCCCCCAGATCCTGGTTAGGTTCTTCTATGGTATCGTCTAGATTCTTTGAACCCGGGAAGTGTGTCTTAGCTAAAAGCTCAAGAGTCTCCTTCCCGTTTTTAGTAAAACTGCCATCCTCCTTTTTAAGGGAGCTTGCTATCATTGGTTCTCCCTGGGATATCAGTTTTGCTATTCTGGCACCTTCGGAAACTTGCTCCAAGTCAGAGCACAATTTCCTCCAGGCCACCCTTTTAGCTTTCCTAAGAGCTGTATTATATTTGGTTAAGGATTCCTTATAGGCCTCCCAATTACCATTTCTCTTAGCTGAGTTAAAAAGTTTTCGGGTGTTCTTCCTAAGGTTGGACAACGTGTCGTCCCACCAGGGTAACTTTCCCTTATTTTTATGACTCACTACTGGACAGTTCCGCTCAAAGGAAGACAGAATGCCTTCCTCTAGCGCCCTGACCTCTGAGTCAATGTCTCTCCAGTTATTAATTCGTCTACCCGAATCCTTCAGACTTTCCTCTAGGTCCTCTTTATAGAGTTCCCATTTGGTTGTCCTAGGATTTCTGAAAGTAGCTAATTTGCTACCTGGATTAATCACTGAGAATATAATGTATCGATGATCCGATAGTGTCGGCTCATTCGATACGTGCCACCCGCTTACCTTCTTACTTAACTCATTGCTGACAAGCGTTAGGTCTATGATTGTAGCGGCACCCCTGGCACTAAAAGTAGGCTCTTCACCTTCATTTATCAGTTCCAGATTGTTTTCAAGAATAAAACTGAGGATAGACTCACCCCTTTCATTGGTATTCCTACTGCCCCATGCTGTATGATGGGCATTTGCATCGCATCCAATGATAAGTTGATGTCCGCTTCTTTTACTGTCTTGAACAATTTCCTCTAGACGTTTGTTTGGGGGATTCTTCTCTTCTCCTGGCATATACACTGAGACTAACAAGACTTCTTTTGTATTGTTATTGCCATCGAGCTTGAGTCTTACAGACGTACAGTCTGCATCACAGTACTCTGAGGCCGCAAGAGCCTGTAATTCTTTCCTCAAGACAATGCAGGTCCTGGGTCTTTCCGCTGTCTTATCGTAAACAATTTCACAGCCTGGGATGTTGAGACCTCTCACTCCGCCATCTCTGACCCATGGCTCTTGGATAAGAGCCACACTTATGTCTTTTTTGAGGAAAGCGTTGGATAAGGCGCTAGATGCTGCCTTATTGTGCTGCAGGTTTACTTGGAGCACCTTCATGCTTTCCAAGGACCTTCAGCTCCAACTGAGCAAAGCCCAAGAAGATTTTCATCTTCCTGTTCGTCAACAGCTCAGCTATATCTTCTGGTATACTGAAGACGCAAGTTTGGGTCTTGCCCTCCTTGTGTCTCTTCACCAGTCTCCACTTCTTGAGCACATAGAGTTCCGCGTTCTGCGCATCTATTCGCTTCTGAATAGTTTCAGTATCCTCTGCATGATGCCTTTCCGGGATATACATGAGGATTTTCACCCGCTTGAGAAGGTCCTTTGCCTCAACTGCCATGAGGTCGGCCCCTTCCCAGGGTTTGATGGTTTTCACAGCCTCGACCAGCCACATTTTTGTGATAGTGTTTGCACACATCACAATGAGAGCCTCGTCTTCAAGCTTGGTGAAAATAAATTGAACAGAGGCGTTCTCCGCCATCATCTTTGCGTCCAGTGCGTCCAAGATGAGGGTTTTCTGCACCTCCGAGATGGTTCCCACTGGGTAGTCACGGGGAACAACAGCCATTTTCACGCCTTCAAACGCCTCTTTGAAGGACAGTTTGCTTGTGCCAGCTTCGCTGTCCTGCTTGGGCTTCTTAGGGTTTGGCTTCATTCCTGGAGAAGGAGTCGATTGTGCTGATCTCAGGCGTTTGGTCGCCTTCTGAAGCACTCCTCCTGCTTCTCCGTCCTTCGAACTTGATCGGTCTGGAGCCTCCAACAGGTCTTTCAAAGACTTGATCAAGCCTATGACCTGCTCCTGGCTTCGTTCCTTACCAGCTGTTCGTAACGCTTTCAGTTTCTTCCTTTGAGCCCCTGAAAGTTTTTTCTTGCCAAGGCGAAGTTTTGCTAGGAGTTCCCGAATTTCTTTAGCTTCGGGAGACTCCTCTGCCTGCTCCACTTCCATATCCGAGCCGCCCAGAAGGCGTTCCTCGTCCTCAGACATAACTTGGGGTAGGTCCTTCTCTGAGTCCCTAACCTCCAATGGTTCTGTCGCAGCCATTGGCTGTGACATAATTTCTACAGATGAGTTCTTCTGGGAGCCCTCATCTATAGTTAGAGACCTGGCAAACATTCGAGGGCGTAAAAATTTTGATAACCAAAAGACGAGGTAATATGGTCGTCGGTCGGTTTGAGACTCGTTTGCAGTCGTAAAGAGGCAGAATACAAGAGTTTACATAAATGTTGCCACAGCGTGCGTCGCTGCATGGCTACATTCCAGGCGCGTCAATAAAGTCAAAGTCAGGGGTAAACGACGGGCCATAAAACAAGGATAAATAATTGCACCAGTTTCTGACCGCCAGCGTTCCAGACCGAACCCTGATTACATTAGATGACCGTCTAATTACTACTCTTACGAGCGGTGACCTTTTCAAAGTCACGCTCGGCTCTGCTTCGAAATTCGGAGCTCTAAAAAACATATTTTGAGGCCATTCATTCAAGTGAGGCTCACTAAAGACATACTCTATGTGCTCACAATTAGAACTCTTAATGGGTCTGTTCCAAACATACTGTTTTAGAGTCGGTTGGGTGTTGGAGGGTTAGTGGGCCAGTTGTAAACTTTTGATTCAGCTACAGAAAGGGACGGTTCTGCTGTAAAGTCACTTGAAACTTACGTTAAGAGCATCAGAAAGTTCCAAACCTCCAAAAGTTCCAATCTTGGAACTTTTTGAGGCTCTCGACTGTATTCCCAGTGCAATGGTACTTGCACAGGCCTTGGTTAGTTGCAAAGTTTTACAGCAGCAATACAGAAAGTTTATGTACATTATCATAATTAACCACTGGTGTAAGAAAGTTTTGAGAGCCTAAAACCGACCTTGAAATATGATCTGGTATCCTAGCTCACTCTCTGGACTTTTACACCTGACGGGCAGTCACTTTACGCTGCAGATCGTACGCAACAGGGTTGCCATTAACGTGAATTTAATATGCAATTCCTAAATTCAACGCTGAATCCACCGATTCAGAAGGACTAAAAGCTTAAACAGTTCAGAAAAGCAGAATGACTTATCGAGCTGTAACCACTGAGTGGCTTACTTCCTGAGACGTGATTTTGAAGTCAAAGTGGTGGCAGCTACGGTGAAAATATATGATAAGTCATTTCACGGGCTTGGTTTAGTTTGCCTCCTTAATTTGATAACCTTAAATTCAAAATTTGGACAGATCTATTAGAATTTGGTTTCAAATTCAAGTGCAGATTTTTTAGAGTGGCTTACCATAGAACACAGAAATCGATAAAAGAATTTCCTTTAGAAGGATTTGCTCGATCAAGAAACTGACACATTAAATACGAGCAAGCTATATTTTCCTACCTAAACAGTCATATTAAAATTCCGTGTCCTGATAGCCACTCTACAATACTAGCCCTTTCCTTTAAATGTAAAGTTTCCACTAAATGAATTACAACTTTTGAATCGTCTGTTATGTCGTCATTTAGGATGCCATATAGTGTTTATTCACTTTCTTTAAAATGACCACACGACCGATAGTAATTTAAAATTGATACGTTCTAAATCAGACTTATCTGATGATTTTTACAAAGTTTCGACGGTTTTGAAATCCATTTAAATGCAGATTTTACAATTTCACCGATGTCATCGGATGTTGCTCTTGAACATCCAAACGCCGAATTCGAATGTCCAAAAGCGGTAT
Source organism: Trialeurodes vaporariorum (assembly GCA_011764245.1). Lineage (NCBI taxonomy): Eukaryota > Metazoa > Arthropoda > Insecta > Hemiptera > Aleyrodidae > Trialeurodes > Trialeurodes vaporariorum. The sequence continues at coordinate 29,914,035 of VMOF01000220.1, forward strand.
CCTAGGACATCGGTGAATTGTAAAATCTTCATTTAAATGCACTTAATTTGCAAATATCATCAGCTTGGTATGATTTCAAACGTGATATCGGAGTTACTATCGGTCACGTGGTTATTTTAAAGGAAAATAATGGACATCGGCACCCCAGATGACAAAATAAAGAATGGCTGTCAATCAATGTTAAAAAAGAGGCAAACAAACCTTCCGTCCTTGTTTGTTGGGAGGACTTCTAACACGAAGTCGTTCCTTTATACTTAAGCTCGTTGGTAAGACTAAATCACAACAAAAGACGCTGAAAAGTAATCTTTCTTTCCCCCAACGCAACGATGGAATCACCGTTGAATTCGCCATTTCCATTTCCATATCTACGGGAACCGGCAACCCTGGGCAGTACGCAGTGCGCAGGCGCGGTGCGCGCTCATTGCGGGCCGGAAAACGGAGGGTCGAGCATATACTATATAGAGAAGAATCGGGTGGTCAGCCTTCTCTTGGATCATATTATAATGACTGCCTTAGAAAGGCTGCCTCGATTATATCAGTGACCAGACACCAGACAGTGTCGATAAAACGTGCATTTATATTAATGATCGGTGTCGAAGCCATGAATGTAACTTGTGAGTGCGGGTGTGTAGAAATGCCTCAGCGATAGAACCTTGAAAGGAATGTGAATGAAAAACTGAAAAGGCGAATTGATTTGGCTGTTTTAAGCTTTGATTAGGGCCTGAAACACAGCAACACTCGCTTCCAACGCAGATGAAAACGGGGTGTAGAGCTCGTTTCAGAAGTGTAGGCGGACCTAAACCGATAATCTTTGGAATTTGTCAACATTATTTCTGATATTACTCGATGAAAATGAATAAAAATGAAGTTGAGTGTTCACTTTTCAACGAGGAAAACTTTAAACACAAAAGAATAAAGCCAGGGGTAAATTTGGTATTGATTTGAAGGAATAAAAGTTGAAAATTCGCCAAAGATTATGCTTTTGGTCCGCCTACACTTCTGAAACGAGCTCTAACATTACAAACGTGCGTACTTCAAAATTGTTGACACTTTACGCGGCTTTAAGGTCCAAATGTGCCATTTTACAGCCATTTTTGTTTTCCAGAATAATTACTTTTCGACCGTTGAATGATAAACTAAAAGCTGTCTCAAGGGTGTAGGGGGTTCCTAAAATTTTTAAATGAATTAAGGGGGGATTATTCAAGACGCAAAAAGATAATCTACGAGGAAATTAATTAATTCGAGCCTTCCAGGACTAAAACATTCTCAATTTTTCCAAACACAACCATTTGAACCTTATTAGTTGTAATTTTAAAACACATGGGGGGAAAATATGGCAAAATTTGACACTTCTGGCAGATCAAAAAAGAGTTAGTCTACATCGTATGAATAATTCAAGTACGCCCTTTATGACTAAAAAAGAGTCAATTTGCCGTAAATAACTATTTTAACCTCATAAGATGTACTTTTAAACACACTGGAAAAATACGGTAAACTTGGTCATTCCTGATATTATAACTTAAAACCAACGCATGCTTTTCTTTTTCTTTTGTTTCCTCAAAAGCACGAAAGGTTCTGGTTAAGTGTAATGCACGGTAACGCAGGATTTATGCACTGCGAAGGTTTTTGCAATGTGGCAATAACGTATTCTCCCAATTTAAACGTATGGAAAATAATCGATCTTTAGGGGATTCACCGAATCCCTAAAGCACAGATACTTTTGCACATGTTTAAATGACAATGAACATTATTGCCAGATAGCACGAGCTGCCATTGCTTATGCAACTACTTGCACTTACTTACGTAAAACGTGAGAAGATCAATGGTCATAAATCATAGACCATCTTTAAAATTCATTGAGGAATGCAACCTGGCAAACATTCGAGGGCGTAAAAATTTTGATAACCAAAAGACGAGGTAATATGGTCGTCGGTCGGTTTGAGACTCGTTTGCAGTCGTAAAGAGGCAGAATACAAGAGTTTACATAAATGTTGCCACAGCGTGCGTCGCTGCATGGCTACATTCCAGGCGCGTCAATAAAGTCAAAGTCAGGGGTAAACGACGGGCCATAAAACAAGGATAAATAATTGCACCAGTTTCTGACCGCCAGCGTTCCAGACCGAACCCTGATTACATTAGATGACCGTCTAATTACTACTCTTACGAGCGGTGACCTTTTCAAAGTCACGCTCGGCTCTGCTTCGAAATTCGGAGCTCTAAAAAACATATTTTGAGGCCATTCATTCAAGTGAGGCTCACTAAAGACATACTCTATGTGCTCACAATTAGAACTCTTAATGGGTCTGTTCCAAACATACTGTTTTAGAGTCGGTTGGGTGTTGGAGGGTTAGTGGGCCAGTTGTAAACTTTTGATTCAGCTACAGAAAGGGACGGTTCTGCTGTAAAGTCACTTGAAACTTACGTTAAGAGCATCAGAAAGTTCCAAACCTCCAAAAGTTCCAATCTTGGAACTTTTTGAGGCTCTCGACTGTATTCCCAGTGCAATGGTACTTGCACAGGCCTTGGTTAGTTGCAAAGTTTTACAGCAGCAATACAGAAAGTTTATGTACATTATCATAATTAACCACTGGTGTAAGATAGTTTTGAGAGCCTAAAAAAGTTTCAAAATGTACTCACAAACTCCATAAGTGCAATTAAATAAAATTTCAAGATGGCTGTCACTAAGTGAGTCACATTGCGGGAGTGAGTCCATAACCTGATCACAACTCTCTATGGTGCGAGAAGTGATGCATCGTAGGAAATGTGTGCAATTCAACGGGACTCGACCCATCTTCTCCATTGTAATTCAGTCGCGTAACTAGAAAGCATTCTATCTCTCTTTTTACTCATTTGAATGTACAGGTAGAAAAAGGATAGGAAGAGGGGATTGATCCCCCTTTCCTATCCTTTTCTAACTTACACGTTTTAATGGTCAAAGTGAGAGAAATGTAATTTCTAGTTACGCCACTGTTGTAATTTGTAACCCGTTCATTTGGACGCCGCATCTTTGAATTCTGATTGAAGCATTTATTGAATGTGTGAATCAAATTTGAACTTATTTTTGCTATTCCCAACATTATCTTTCAGCAGTAGTTTAATATTGAAATCCACACCAACTCTCTGTATTGCTGCGGTAAAACTTTACAATGGACTCAATCTAGAGTAATATTGCACTAGAAAATAATTTTGGAAGCATAGAAAAGTTCCAATATTGGCTCACATACTCAATCAATGGGTTTCAACAAAATTCCAAGAGGGATCCTTCAGTGAGCTTTTTGAATTCTCCAATGCTCAGAGCAGAGAGTAAAATAGAGCCCGAACTGAACGAGCCGAAAGTGTGAGGCGCCAATTATGAACAGCACTTTTGGAAAATTCATAATAAATGTAAACTTACCTGGAAATTTATATTCCACGGTTGTAAATGTGGCCAATGAGCTTTGAGACCTCATAGAATCAAGAGTGTGTTTAAGGTCACTTCCAGGGTCGATAGCTGTTTCAGTAGATATATCTTATCGATTGTCGTCCGAGGACCGTCGGTTCCGAACAAACTCTAATTCGATGTAATTTCCAAATAAAGCATTTTTGAACGGAGACGGTTATTGGTCCAAAAAATTAACTTGACCTCTAATGATTGTGAATTCTACGTCCTCAAAAATGTCTAGTTGTGCCTGGTTCCACGACTGAGACTGCCAAATTCAACAGGATGTTACAGATTAAACGATACATTTGGAGGTTGGAATCACCCAAATGCTACTGTTGCTGGTTGATAAGAAAATGGGCGGGAATCTGGCGAGAATTCGGAATCAAGCTGATTTCGGCAGTTCAAGTCGTGGAACCAGGCAACTTTGTTGAAGTCATTTTGTGAGCCTACAACTGAATTTCGTATTTTTTACTAAACGCATTGTCATTTTCGCTTAATTTATTATTTTCATTTTTTTTTTCGCAAGAATTATCTATTCAATCACAAACAGCAAAAGTTAGCAAGAGTTCCAATGCTCTTTAAGACTTCAGATATGTCCGTGCGAAGGGTCAATTTGGTTTTTTTTTTCTTTTTTTTTTCAAACGGAGTCTACATCTCGAATGATACCAAACGGATCGCGCTGGAACTATAAGACCATTGTAATTTCCTCCATATTTTACACAAGAATCAGACCATCGAGAGTGGAATCAGTTGACAGTGCAACTGGTCAATACTCAATGTTGCCAGATTTTCCTATAAATGACCAACTTTAACATTGTGTCAAAATAGAAAAATCGGATAATTATCCGAAAAATGGCAACACTGTCCATACTGTACCCACAAAGATCGAGAGTTGCGTTAAAAGTTGACGGAACTTGACACCATACAGTACATAGTAAACAATCACGCTACGGTAACGGCAGTGCTGCCGCTTCGCATACATTCAATGACATTCTACGATCCATCGGTGATCCATCGGTTGAAGCAAAGATAACATATTTCAATTGATTAGTACACTAACGGCTAATAAAAATGACCAAAACCATAATCTTTGCTTCAACCGGTTGAATAACCGATGGACTGCGAAACACCATTAAACAAACGGAAATCGGCAGCACTGGTTGGGCATGATACATTGAGTTACCGCGACAAGTGGATTACGTGTAAGTTGGACCGCACTGGATGCGTAAGACCCAGTCTACGTCACCCACATCACGCTCACGTGGAAAATGGTGCCAAATTGCGAAAAATATACTAATCCCCCCCCCCCCATTCAACTTGATAAATCTATTTCTATCCTCTTTTTTTCTAGTTATTTTGTTTATTTTTCATTTTTTTATTTATTTTTTAAATCAACTCAAAGTAAATTTATGAATTTCACACTAAACTCGGCAACCCTGTACATGGGTTCGAGCGCCACGCGGCCGTTTGAGATGACAAGACGGTCCGCAATTTTTTTTCCTCCATCATTATTTTGACTCCTCTTTGACGTTGACTGATTCGTTCTGAATGTTCTAAATTGCACCAGAAAGGTACTCCATCAAACCGGGAGAATGGGTCGAACAGGAACCGGTTGCAGATTTGACAAATTGCCAAAGCTCGCGGATGAGAGGGAAGGACATCATCAGTGCTGTCAAATTTGGCGGGAAATTCAAAAAATTTACAATAAATTGAATGGAAAAAATGCGTATTCATACACGCAAAATGACAACCCTGCAAGACGTATAACTCTTGCTGTCTAAATAAAAACTTAGAATCCTCCTCATTCTTATTGAAATCACTCGCTAAATTTTGAGAGGCTATTATGCTACACCACTGATTACTGTTCATCGTGCCCTTATTACATTCTGCATCGATTACTGTAAGCTAGTTAGTACTAGAGCCCATACATACTATGTGAGCTGCGCCATGTCTGAATCTATGCCTAGTTGGCTCTCACAATCAGATTTAAGTTTTTACGGGAGCCCCAGTAGGAATGATGCAAAATGGCGGATGGTGCTTACCAGCGAAAAAAATTTGTAATTTTCATGCTTTGAGTCCAAGATTATAGTATAAAATTAGGAGTTTGGTTATTATTTTCAAGGATTCTTTGATTTCAATTTTAATTACTTAAAACTTAATTATTCACACGCTATTTTTTCTTCTTTTTTTTAAACTCTAAAAAGTTGATTCAACACTGGTCAACTACACGGAAAAAAGGCTGGTAGCATTTACTATACTTGAAAGCAGACTCCAAAATCAGCTATGCAGATGGTAGGTAAATTCTACTAGTCTTTGTCTCCCCCCCCCCCCCCGTGTTTATTGTTGTCTCGGCGAGTCTCAACTTTAGGATCTAGAATTTACAGTTTAAACTTGAAACAGGTGCAGAGGTTCCGTATTACCGTATTTCAGATTACTGATTTGCATCAATTTTAGAGAAACCCCGAGTTCGGCGTTATTTCCGCCAGCTGTCAAAAAGAATCGGGTTGTTCACTTTGGCAGAATGAACATATCATCTGATAAATGCATTCGTCATGTAATAATCTTCTCGGTGATTAATAGATTGCTGCGGACGCGATGAAATTGACAGAGTGGAAGGTTTATTCTTTCCATGCCACTCAACATTATTTTGTCGGGCGCTTCGTAACCGATGTTGCGTCGTCCGTCAATTGAAGGCGTTTTTAACGACTTAAAACTAGTATAAAAACTCCGCCTGGCGTCTAATCCATGTACATCGAGTGATGATGGGGACGCGTTATTACATGCATAATAATGTATTTATACAAAGGGAGAAAAAATGTAATGTAAGTAAAACATCTATGCCAGGCATAATTTTTTCAGGCTAGTTGCCCATAAAGTATAGGAAATTCTGCATTAACAGATAGAGGAAAGAAGCGATTAATTATTTTCACACAATCAAAATTACCCATTGACGGAATGGTTCAATGAAATTATTTCGTGAATTTTTACACTTACTCAAGATGTAATTTAGAGACGCTTCCTCGAAGCAATTTCTTTATTTTTAAAAAGAATTCAAATGACCACGCGCATTGAGACTCAAAAACATAAATTTGCACGGAAAATGACAAGCACTAGGAAGAAGCAGTGGCATAAGTCCTCCGTCGAAGATTCGGCAAAACCCAAATTACAAGTGTAACACGAAACTTTCTCTACTTTAAGACAACGAAGGAAAATGAAGGCAAGCGTGCTTTGTTCTTACGTGTAATACGGACTCAAATAGTCGACTCAAGTCTTACGTCAATGCTTGTATGGTGGGCAACCTGCAAGGCATCGTGCCTAACAACAGGCAACTACTTACACGATGGGTATTTGAGGGAAGGGAGTGTTCAGAAAAAAAGAACGGAGAGGTGTTTCGAGGTTTTCGTCCCTCCAGTACAGTACAACCACAGAATAATACAGTCAGAACGGAAACTCCCGTAAGAGCCAATGGAAGCAAGTTTGGAATTTAACGGCACCAATAGGCAACGCTGTGGTCCTATATCCCAACATGGCGGACGTGTGTGATTTGTGTTGAATTTGTGTTAACCTCATGTATTTCTGTAAATTCTGGAAAGAAATCTTAAGTTTCCAGCCTCACTTTTATTCTATTGGCATTTCAGAATGAAAATTTCGCGGATCATGTCCTATATTTTTTTCTTCGCGCGCGAATCCAGATGTAAACATTCTATATCCCAACATGGCGGACGCAAAATGAATTTGCTTCAAAATCCGACAGAGTTTCCGTTCTGATTGTATTATTCTGTGGTACAACTCTCTTTTACTGTGAAACGATGAACGAAAACAACATGACTTGCAAAAAGCCAGCCTTGCCAGGTGCTTGTCATATTTTAAAAAAGTTGAGTTTCAAGCACTGTTTGTGATCTCCTAAATTCTCATCGTGACGCGTTTAGTTTGTTGAAAACTTGAAACCGAACCTTTGATAACATCTTCCTTTTTCCAATTTTCAGATACTCGTTTTAGCAGTCACGCTGGCGATTGGTAGAGCCGGGAACTTGGCATACACCTATCAACCATCCCCTGTCACAGCTGCCTATACAACATACCAGACGTCCGCAAATCCTTACACGAATTTGGGCGTCATACCAACCACCACGTATGCATACGCTATCCAAGCGCCCGCCCCAACATTAGCAAGGGGTTTCACTTACGCCAACGACCCGGCTCAACCCCTGACGGCAGCCACACCTCTTGCGCTTCCTTACACTTTCCATCAGAACTTGAACCCAAACGTCTATTCTGCGGTGGGACGAGCGCAGTACATTCGCCTGACTCAACCATCGTTACCACTGTCAAGGTCACTGACAGTCCTCCCTCAACCAGCATTACAGTTATCAAGGTCACTGACTGTCCTCCCTCAACAAGCATTACAATTATCAAGGTCACTGGCTCCCCTGCCTCAACCACCATTACAGCTGTCAAGGTCACTGACTGCCCTACCACAACCAGCATTACAGCTATCAAGGTCGCTGACTACCCTGCCTCAACCAGCATTGCAGCTGTCAAGGTCACTAACTCACCCTGCATTCTACTCATCATTGCCGGTGCCAATTCAGAGGGCGCCAATTGCAACAACTCCTTCGGTGCCATCTTACGCAGCTCAGCATCAACGGAAAGTGGTGCTTAGTGAGCCACAACAAGATGCACCTCTTTACACCGAGGTTACGGGGATAGAAAAGCCGGAGCATGGTCAAGGCCACGGTCAAGGTCACGAGCATCATCACCACCACGATCATCACCACCATCATCAGGAGACGCAAGAGTCATATTCCTTCGGTTACGATATAAACGATTCGGAGACAGGCGACTCGAAGCGGCATTACGAGAAGCTTGAGAATGGAGTAGTCCAGGGCACTTACAGCCTTGTGGATCCCGACGGGACAGTGCGGACTGTCGACTACACGGCCGACGCGGTGCACGGCTTCAATGCGGTGGTGAGGAAGGATCCCATCATACCACCAACTTCGGCTCAACCGGTGCCCGATGCTGATGCCGATGCCGATAACCCATCGGATGCACCAACTGTTGTGGTCGAGGAAAACTGATAACTGCAACGAAAAGCTGTAAAACCCAAATGTAAAGTTAGTCAATTACCCCTTTAATGGGTGTAGGAGGTACTTAAAGATTCACGGTGAAAAACAGATTGTAGCAGCATTAATACATATTGCACAACTGTCGCCGTCCCGATTGAGGCATTGTTCGTGCGGCGGTGTTACAGAAGTCAACCGTTAGCTAACAATACACTCATCGGTCGCAATCAATTTGTCACAAAACTCGCGTAGCATTCCAAACTATCTATCTCACTCTCATATGACCCTTGTGAGCCATATCTTCCATGTATTGGACTTTAAATTCTGCATACGGGGTATTCTTTCACGTTTTTTTTTTTTTTTTTCTCAAGACCGTATGAAAATTACTCGATAAATTCAATCCTGCAAAAAACCTTTACAAAAAATGCCTTGACGCAGGATTTCGGCGATGAGAGTGAGATATTAGTGCAGAGGGCTCACAAAAAAGTGAGAGAGAGTTAGTTTGGAACGCTCGACGAACATCAATTTACAAAAGTTGGAAGCGTATGAAAAATCAAAATCACCTCAATTTAAATTTATCACTCAGCAACTAAACAGCCATCTTTTAGAGTTGACAATTAGTATAATATATTACGGGTCTAATGACTGTAATATCAGTCCTAGAAGCGTCGAGCTCACTTTGGCAACGGCGTATTTCGTCCATTTAAACGAGGGGAAAAGGTTGAATAAAGAGAGTACACAGCGCACTTCCTCCAGCCAATATTTTACATCGGTTTAAATGGACGAAATGTAGCGTTACCAGATTGCACGCGACGCCATTGACCAGTCCAGCATTAATTGGGACGGTGATGGGAATCATCCTATGTGAATTACAATGATGCTAAAATTATCTTCTTCTCTTTTCTCCGCGTTTATTATTAATGCTTCATTTACGTTACCAGTCATAGTGATTAAGAAAAAATAAATAAAAAGGAAAAACAAAACTTCTGCGTTGAAATTGGACTAATATTTGTACCGCCATCCTACAATCCTTCCCCTTTCATCATTATTTTATTTGATACCATTTATTAACCCCCCCCCCCCCCCCAATTATTGCCACTCAATGGGTCAGTAAGCAGAATCGGCTGGAAGTAAATAAAATATTATTTGAGAAATTGAGATTTGCGATGGAGTATTGAGAGGAGAGAAATTAACAAGAACGCAATCGTGAGAGAAAGGGCAAGTAGACTTTACTATTGCGGTGAGAAGAACTCGCGGCAAAAAAACTCCTGCATTCAGCGAGATATGCAACCGATACCTACGTTAACGGCCAGGAGTAGACATTGCATAACCTGCAGGTGAGCACTGGGCTCCAATATGAATCGTTCTCTCGTGTTCAGGACACGATTATTATTCGATTTCGAACAGAGGCAGCCGCTTTACAGAAACTTAATGCAACACGGAAGAAAAAGATTAGTGAACATAACCATACGGATACCTGATTTTAGCACCTGCTAGATGTTATGGTAAACTTGACCAGAAGTATGGTACATTTACCGATACTTTGAGTTAATTCGACATGCAATCAGGTAACATCACCTAGTACCTAGTCAAAACATAGCATACTTCTGGTTAACATTACCGTAACATCTAGCAGGTGTCAAAATCAGGTATCCGTATGGTTATTTTCACCGTAGTTTTTTTCCGTGAATATTGGTGCGTTACGAACTTTTCAGAATAAAAAATTAATGAATGTGAAATGAAAAAAAAAAAGCGATTCCCCTCTTAAAAGATGACAAAATATTTTTGGAAAAATTAATGACATTGAAATAAGGGTCCAAGGAAACCGGCGTAAGAATCTACACTACAAAAGAACAGGTATGATACAATGATACAATTATAAACGCTGATCTTACACAGATCGCAGTGGTGGAGCGTGCAATCTATAGCATCATTAAATTTTATCCATTTGAGCCCAAGCAAAAAGCGAATCCAAAAATAATCGTTGACTCCCAAAAAGTTCGATATTTTTCAAGGTTTTGATAGACCAAATACAACAACGTCATGCTTCGCCACCGCGGTCGATCGGTGCAGGTAAGTGGAAGTATGACATTTTCTGGTCATAATTTTCTGGAAATAAAATTAAGATTATGAACTAAAATTGGCAAGAAAATTAAAATCGGTACTGCTGGCCTGGCCTCAACATAAAAAAGGCACCAATCACTTACTATACCGTATCAGGATTTAATAGACTGTCTTAGTAGAGCGATATATCGTATCGATTGCCGTCCAAAGACCTTTGGTTCCACACAAAGTCTAGTTCTGCGTAATTTCCCCAATTGCGAACTTTTGAACGAAAATTTAGGCTAATAAATCGAACAATTAATGCAAACTTCTTGCGATTATAAATTCTACATCCTCAAAAATGCATAATGATGCCTGGTTCTTTGACTAAAACTGCCGAAATTAATAAGATATTACAGATTAAACGTTGCATTTGTAGGTAAGAATCGCCAGAGATCCCGCCAATTCCACAACAACAACAATAACATTGGGGGATTCCAACCTCCAAATGCATCGTTTAATCTGTAATATCTTGTTGATTCCGACAATTTCAGTCAATCAGGCATAGTTATTAAGCATTTTCGAGGACGAGGAATTTATAATCGTCATAAATTCGCATTAATTGTTTGATTTAATAGCCTAAAACGTTCAAAAATGCGCTTATAAGGAAAATGCATTGAATCAGAGTTTGTTTGGAACCAGAGGTCCTCGAACGGCAATCGATACTTACATCACTCTACTAAAACAGCATACTTCATTGGAACAAGGAAACGGAGGAAAAAAGCGACAACAGAGCGAAGAAAATATGGATTCTATCGAGCTTTCAGACAGCTAAAGTCGACAAATATCGACATTTTTTTTCCACTTCGAACCAATGACAAATTAATACCGAAACCTGAGGGTAGTTACTACAGCTTCATCACCTTTTTGACTTTTACTGTGAGTTTTGATGGGAACAATATCGATTTATCGAACTACAGAAGCCTCCTGTCTTTTAGAGAGACTCCTGGTGGTACATACAGAGTCACAATATGACAAAACCCAGCGAATCTCGGTAAGACGAGTTCTTCGCCGACAAAAAGAAAGAGGTAGAGAGACAAAGAGAGGGGGCGTGCCTTGTACGGACTTTGATATGATAAATCCCATTAACAGATCTATTATGACGAACATCGCCTGATGGTGCGTGGTGCAAAAAGTTCTTAAAAAGATTTTTTGGCAATTATGTCATTTATTTTACCTTCATTTTTTAATTAGCTTTCAAAACTTTGTTTTTTTCCCTTAGCCGAGATTCAAACGCGTCATAACTGCAGCTGTGCTTTATTTTAAGGATTCTACTAGTTTTTCACGCCATTGCTCCCGCCGGACAAAATGATGGCGTAAGATACATTTTTTATTCTGCGAACAGAGCTCCAGAAAGTTCGAGTGAGCATTTGTATTTGATCGTCTATATTTAATGAGCGCAAGTGACACGTAACTCCCGTTTTTTTTTTTTTTTTTAAAGAAAAATATGGTTATATGTATGTGTCTATTTTCCTCTAGCCGGGCTTCAAACGTGTTGAACCAGCCGTACTCTATTTTAGAACTTGTATTAATTTTTTCCTTCCTGCTCGCAGAAAAAATTATGACGTTACTGTTTGTTTTTCCTTTTTTTTAAAAAAAAAAAAAAAAAATCGCAAATAAAGCTCCAGGAATTTTTTGAGCAATATCAGATGTATATGACAATAAAAGCAAAACTTGCAGCTTAGCTGTACAATTAAGTGTTACTGGGCGGTATAAATGATTTGGTAAACCTACTTCGGTGAATTGATTTCTTGATTTACTATGAGAACTAACAATAAGTTAAAGTACAGGACTCGATCAAATTATGGAAGGGATGTCACAAGCAAGTTCTTATTGCGCGGTTTTACTTTCGGAAAATGGATCTGCTTTGTTCGGTGACTAGACATGGTGACTAGTAGCAGCTGGGTGATTGAAAGTGGCGGCTCGTGCAATGTGGCAACAACGTAATTCCTCCATTTAAACCTATGTAAAACAATCGATCTTCAGGAGGTTCAATGGCACCCCCAAGTTTTGATACTTTTGCATAGGTTTAAATGGCAAAACAGCATGGTTGCCAAATTGCACGAGCCGCCACTTGCACTGGTGTTTGAAATAGTAACGTGAGCGTCGTGAGCGCGCTGTTTGAATTTATGGATTTTAAGGTGCAAAATTCGGAGACTCTTAGGGTCTTAGGGTGCAATCAAGAGAATTTACTTAAGATCTCCTTGAAGTGTCTTGGACTTGCTCCGTCCTTCGGATTAAATTTGAAATGCAGAAATGCACCTTGCGCCAAAACTCCTTCAGATTTCTCGAGATTTCAAGGGATTTCCCAGTGAGAGTAGGCACATCAGAAACGCTTTGAAAACACACCATTTTCAAAATCAAGATAACCCTCAAGAAGATAATTATGCTACCTTGAACTAAATTCAAGATTTAAAGTGAATTTACGATTTACAGTGAGCGTCTTCGAGTTGCAATTGTTCTCGTTCAACTCGACTTGCGACTAGATTTTTTCTCAAGTCAAGCCATGTCAAGGATATTTCAAGTCTCTGCGTTATTTTTGGTTTTAGTCCCCACGTCTTACCAACTAGCCTGCGAGTCATCATTAGACATCGCTTAGCCTTGTTGGTAATATACTCAAGGTGTCCGTTCCAGTTTAGTCTTCTATCCAGAATAACCCCCAGAACTTTCACTTCGTCTTTAATCTGCACTCTTTCCTGAAACAGCAAAGGAGGATTAGTGACTCCAACCTTATATCTGTTTGTGAAGAGAACTAGATACGCTTTGCTAGGATTCACTCGAAGATTTCTCTCCAGGCACCACTTTTCCACTATGTTTAAAGCCCTTTTCATCAGGTTTTCCACAGTGCAAAGGTCCTTTCCAGCAATTATGATGGATATATCATCCGCATATCCAACGGTGAAATAGTTTTTATCATTCAGGGTAGTAATCAGACTATCCACGACGAGGTTCCACAAGACGGGTGAAAGAATTCCACCCTGGGGGCACCCTACATCGGTTGTAATCCTTACCACTTCCCCGAATCTTTCAGCTACGATCTGTCTTTGTTTCAAGACTGAGCTTATCCATTTCTTTGTGGTAGTGTCGACCCCCTTTTTGTCAAGAGCCTCGACTACCACCTCCGCCGAAATGTTATCAAACGCACCTTCTATGTCAATGAAGGCCCCTAGGGCTACCTCTTTGAACAGAATTGCCTTTTCAATTTTCTTCACTATACTGAGCAAAGCAGTTTCAGTGGATTTTCCTGCTTGAAAGGCATACTGATACGTGTGAAGAGGCTTCTTCCGAAGAACCTCATCCCTCAGATACCGATCAACCAGTTTTTCCAGGGTCTTGAGTAGAAATGATGTCAGGCAAATTGGTCTATATGCCTTTGCCGATGCTTGACTTCGGCCAGGCTTTGGTATATAGGTAACTCTACTTATTTTCCAGCTTTTCGGAATATATCCTGTAGCTAGACTTGCCCTGTAAATGTTACAAAGTTTCGGTGCGATGAATTCCACGCCTACCTGAAGTAGTACAGGATAAATTCCATCCACTCCTGGAGCTTTGTAAGGTTCAAATGAGTTGATGGCCCATTTGATTCTGTCTACCGTTACCATCTTTTTCGCCTTGTCCCAGTCTCTCTTGGTTGCCCGAAAGGCCCCCAGATCCTGGTTAGGTTCTTCTATGGTATCGTCTAGATTCTTTGAACCCGGGAAGTGTGTCTTAGCTAAAAGCTCAAGAGTCTCCTTCCCGTTTTTAGTAAAACTGCCATCCTCCTTTTTAAGGGAGCTTGCTATCATTGGTTCTCCCTGGGATATCAGTTTTGCTATTCTGGCACCTTCGGAAACTTGCTCCAAGTCAGAGCACAATTTCCTCCAGGCCACCCTTTTAGCTTTCCTAAGAGCTGTATTATATTTGGTTAAGGATTCCTTATAGGCCTCCCAATTACCATTTCTCTTAGCTGAGTTAAAAAGTTTTCGGGTGTTCTTCCTAAGGTTGGACAACGTGTCGTCCCACCAGGGTAACTTTCCCTTATTTTTATGACTCACTACTGGACAGTTCCGCTCAAAGGAAGACAGAATGCCTTCCTCTAGCGCCCTGACCTCTGAGTCAATGTCTCTCCAGTTATTAATTCGTCTACCCGAATCCTTCAGACTTTCCTCTAGGTCCTCTTTATAGAGTTCCCATTTGGTTGTCCTAGGATTTCTGAAAGTAGCTAATTTGCTACCTGGATTAATCACTGAGAATATAATGTATCGATGATCCGATAGTGTCGGCTCATTCGATACGTGCCACCCGCTTACCTTCTTACTTAACTCATTGCTGACAAGCGTTAGGTCTATGATTGTAGCGGCACCCCTGGCACTAAAAGTAGGCTCTTCACCTTCATTTATCAGTTCCAGATTGTTTTCAAGAATAAAACTGAGGATAGACTCACCCCTTTCATTGGTATTCCTACTGCCCCATGCTGTATGATGGGCATTTGCATCGCATCCAATGATAAGTTGATGTCCGCTTCTTTTACTGTCTTGAACAATTTCCTCTAGACGTTTGTTTGGGGGATTCTTCTCTTCTCCTGGCATATACACTGAGACTAACAAGACTTCTTTTGTATTGTTATTGCCATCGAGCTTGAGTCTTACAGACGTACAGTCTGCATCACAGTACTCTGAGGCCGCAAGAGCCTGTAATTCTTTCCTCAAGACAATGCAGGTCCTGGGTCTTTCCGCTGTCTTATCGTAAACAATTTCACAGCCTGGGATGTTGAGACCTCTCACTCCGCCATCTCTGACCCATGGCTCTTGGATAAGAGCCACACTTATGTCTTTTTTGAGGAAAGCGTTGGATAAGGCGCTAGATGCTGCCTTATTGTGCTGCAGGTTTACTTGGAGCACCTTCATGCTTTCCAAGGACCTTCAGCTCCAACTGAGCAAAGCCCAAGAAGATTTTCATCTTCCTGTTCGTCAACAGCTCAGCTATATCTTCTGGTATACTGAAGACGCAAGTTTGGGTCTTGCCCTCCTTGTGTCTCTTCACCAGTCTCCACTTCTTGAGCACATAGAGTTCCGCGTTCTGCGCATCTATTCGCTTCTGAATAGTTTCAGTATCCTCTGCATGATGCCTTTCCGGGATATACATGAGGATTTTCACCCGCTTGAGAAGGTCCTTTGCCTCAACTGCCATGAGGTCGGCCCCTTCCCAGGGTTTGATGGTTTTCACAGCCTCGACCAGCCACATTTTTGTGATAGTGTTTGCACACATCACAATGAGAGCCTCGTCTTCAAGCTTGGTGAAAATAAATTGAACAGAGGCGTTCTCCGCCATCATCTTTGCGTCCAGTGCGTCCAAGATGAGGGTTTTCTGCACCTCCGAGATGGTTCCCACTGGGTAGTCACGGGGAACAACAGCCATTTTCACGCCTTCAAACGCCTCTTTGAAGGACAGTTTGCTTGTGCCAGCTTCGCTGTCCTGCTTGGGCTTCTTAGGGTTTGGCTTCATTCCTGGAGAAGGAGTCGATTGTGCTGATCTCAGGCGTTTGGTCGCCTTCTGAAGCACTCCTCCTGCTTCTCCGTCCTTCGAACTTGATCGGTCTGGAGCCTCCAACAGGTCTTTCAAAGACTTGATCAAGCCTATGACCTGCTCCTGGCTTCGTTCCTTACCAGCTGTTCGTAACGCTTTCAGTTTCTTCCTTTGAGCCCCTGAAAGTTTTTTCTTGCCAAGGCGAAGTTTTGCTAGGAGTTCCCGAATTTCTTTAGCTTCGGGAGACTCCTCTGCCTGCTCCACTTCCATATCCGAGCCGCCCAGAAGGCGTTCCTCGTCCTCAGACATAACTTGGGGTAGGTCCTTCTCTGAGTCCCTAACCTCCAATGGTTCTGTCGCAGCCATTGGCTGTGACATAATTTCTACAGATGAGTTCTTCTGGGAGCCCTCATCTATAGTTAGAGACCTGGCAAACATTCGAGGGCGTAAAAATTTTGATAACCAAAAGACGAGGTAATATGGTCGTCGGTCGGTTTGAGACTCGTTTGCAGTCGTAAAGAGGCAGAATACAAGAGTTTACATAAATGTTGCCACAGCGTGCGTCGCTGCATGGCTACATTCCAGGCGCGTCAATAAAGTCAAAGTCAGGGGTAAACGACGGGCCATAAAACAAGGATAAATAATTGCACCAGTTTCTGACCGCCAGCGTTCCAGACCGAACCCTGATTACATTAGATGACCGTCTAATTACTACTCTTACGAGCGGTGACCTTTTCAAAGTCACGCTCGGCTCTGCTTCGAAATTCGGAGCTCTAAAAAACATATTTTGAGGCCATTCATTCAAGTGAGGCTCACTAAAGACATACTCTATGTGCTCACAATTAGAACTCTTAATGGGTCTGTTCCAAACATACTGTTTTAGAGTCGGTTGGGTGTTGGAGGGTTAGTGGGCCAGTTGTAAACTTTTGATTCAGCTACAGAAAGGGACGGTTCTGCTGTAAAGTCACTTGAAACTTACGTTAAGAGCATCAGAAAGTTCCAAACCTCCAAAAGTTCCAATCTTGGAACTTTTTGAGGCTCTCGACTGTATTCCCAGTGCAATGGTACTTGCACAGGCCTTGGTTAGTTGCAAAGTTTTACAGCAGCAATACAGAAAGTTTATGTACATTATCATAATTAACCACTGGTGTAAGAAAGTTTTGAGAGCCTAAAACCGACCTTGAAATATGATCTGGTATCCTAGCTCACTCTCTGGACTTTTACACCTGACGGGCAGTCACTTTACGCTGCAGATCGTACGCAACAGGGTTGCCATTAACGTGAATTTAATATGCAATTCCTAAATTCAACGCTGAATCCACCGATTCAGAAGGACTAAAAGCTTAAACAGTTCAGAAAAGCAGAATGACTTATCGAGCTGTAACCACTGAGTGGCTTACTTCCTGAGACGTGATTTTGAAGTCAAAGTGGTGGCAGCTACGGTGAAAATATATGATAAGTCATTTCACGGGCTTGGTTTAGTTTGCCTCCTTAATTTGATAACCTTAAATTCAAAATTTGGACAGATCTATTAGAATTTGGTTTCAAATTCAAGTGCAGATTTTTTAGAGTGGCTTACCATAGAACACAGAAATCGATAAAAGAATTTCCTTTAGAAGGATTTGCTCGATCAAGAAACTGACACATTAAATACGAGCAAGCTATATTTTCCTACCTAAACAGTCATATTAAAATTCCGTGTCCTGATAGCCACTCTACAATACTAGCCCTTTCCTTTAAATGTAAAGTTTCCACTAAATGAATTACAACTTTTGAATCGTCTGTTATGTCGTCATTTAGGATGCCATATAGTGTTTATTCACTTTCTTTAAAATGACCACACGACCGATAGTAATTTAAAATTGATACGTTCTAAATCAGACTTATCTGATGATTTTTACAAAGTTTCGACGGTTTTGAAATCCATTTAAATGCAGATTTTACAATTTCACCGATGTCATCGGATGTTGCTCTTGAACATCCAAACGCCGAATTCGAATGTCCAAAAGCGGTATCCTAGGACATCGGTGAATTGTAAAATCTTCATTTAAATGCACTTAATTTGCAAATATCATCAGCTTGGTATGATTTCAAACGTGATATCGGAGTTACTATCGGTCACGTGGTTATTTTAAAGGAAAAATAATGGACATCGGCACCCCAGATGACAAAATAAAGAATGGCTGTCAATCAATGTTAAAAAAGAGGCAAACAAACCTTCCGTCCTTGTTTGTTGGGAGGACTTCTAACACGAAGTCGTTCCTTTATACTTAAGCTCGTTGGTAAGACTAAATCACAACAAAAGACGCTGAAAAGTAATCTTTCTTTCCCCCAACGCAACGATGGAATCACCGTTGAATTCGCCATTTCCATTTCCATATCTACGGGAACCGGCAACCCTGGGCAGTACGCAGTGCGCAGGCGCGGTGCGCGCTCATTGCGGGCCGGAAAACGGAGGGTCGAGCATATACTATATAGAGAAGAATCGGGTGGTCAGCCTTCTCTTGGATCATATTATAATGACTGCCTTAGAAAGGCTGCCTCGATTATATCAGTGACCAGACACCAGACAGTGTCGATAAAACGTGCATTTATATTAATGATCGGTGTCGAAGCCATGAATGTAACTTGTGAGTGCGGGTGTGTAGAAATGCCTCAGCGATAGAACCTTGAAAGGAATGTGAATGAAAAACTGAAAAGGCGAATTGATTTGGCTGTTTTAAGCTTTGATTAGGGCCTGAAACACAGCAACACTCGCTTCCAACGCAGATGAAAACGGGGTGTAGAGCTCGTTTCAGAAGTGTAGGCGGACCTAAACCGATAATCTTTGGAATTTGTCAACATTATTTCTGATATTACTCGATGAAAATGAATAAAAATGAAGTTGAGTGTTCACTTTTCAACGAGGAAAACTTTAAACACAAAAGAATAAAGCCAGGGGTAAATTTGGTATTGATTTGAAGGAATAAAAGTTGAAAATTCGCCAAAGATTATGCTTTTGGTCCGCCTACACTTCTGAAACGAGCTCTAACATTACAAACGTGCGTACTTCAAAATTGTTGACACTTTACGCGGCTTTAAGGTCCAAATGTGCCATTTTACAGCCATTTTTGTTTTCCAGAATAATTACTTTTCGACCGTTGAATGATAAACTAAAAGCTGTCTCAAGGGTGTAGGGGGTTCCTAAAATTTTTAAATGAATTAAGGGGGGATTATTCAAGACGCAAAAAGATAATCTACGAGGAAATTAATTAATTCGAGCCTTCCAGGACTAAAACATTCTCAATTTTTCCAAACACAACCATTTGAACCTTATTAGTTGTAATTTTAAAACACATGGGGGGAAAATATGGCAAAATTTGACACTTCTGGCAGATCAAAAAAGAGTTAGTCTACATCGTATGAATAATTCAAGTACGCCCTTTATGACTAAAAAAGAGTCAATTTGCCGTAAATAACTATTTTAACCTCATAAGATGTACTTTTAAACACACTGGAAAAATACGGTAAACTTGGTCATTCCTGATATTATAACTTAAAACCAACGCATGCTTTTCTTTTTCTTTTGTTTCCTCAAAAGCACGAAAGGTTCTGGTTAAGTGTAATGCACGGTAACGCAGGATTTATGCACTGCGAAGGTTTTTGCAATGTGGCAATAACGTATTCTCCCAATTTAAACGTATGGAAAATAATCGATCTTTAGGGGATTCACCGAATCCCTAAAGCACAGATACTTTTGCACATGTTTAAATGACAATGAACATTATTGCCAGATAGCACGAGCTGCCATTGCTTATGCAACTACTTGCACTTACTTACGTAAAACGTGAGAAGATCAATGGTCATAAATCATAGACCATCTTTAAAATTCATTGAGGAATGCAACCTGGCAAACATTCGAGGGCGTAAAAATTTTGATAACCAAAAGACGAGGTAATATGGTCGTCGGTCGGTTTGAGACTCGTTTGCAGTCGTAAAGAGGCAGAATACAAGAGTTTACATAAATGTTGCCACAGCGTGCGTCGCTGCATGGCTACATTCCAGGCGCGTCAATAAAGTCAAAGTCAGGGGTAAACGACGGGCCATAAAACAAGGATAAATAATTGCACCAGTTTCTGACCGCCAGCGTTCCAGACCGAACCCTGATTACATTAGATGACCGTCTAATTACTACTCTTACGAGCGGTGACCTTTTCAAAGTCACGCTCGGCTCTGCTTCGAAATTCGGAGCTCTAAAAAACATATTTTGAGGCCATTCATTCAAGTGAGGCTCACTAAAGACATACTCTATGTGCTCACAATTAGAACTCTTAATGGGTCTGTTCCAAACATACTGTTTTAGAGTCGGTTGGGTGTTGGAGGGTTAGTGGGCCAGTTGTAAACTTTTGATTCAGCTACAGAAAGGGACGGTTCTGCTGTAAAGTCACTTGAAACTTACGTTAAGAGCATCAGAAAGTTCCAAACCTCCAAAAGTTCCAATCTTGGAACTTTTTGAGGCTCTCGACTGTATTCCCAGTGCAATGGTACTTGCACAGGCCTTGGTTAGTTGCAAAGTTTTACAGCAGCAATACAGAAAGTTTATGTACATTATCATAATTAACCACTGGTGTAAGATAGTTTTGAGAGCCTAAAAAAGTTTCAAAATGTACTCACAAACTCCATAAGTGCAATTAAATAAAATTTCAAGATGGCTGTCACTAAGTGAGTCACATTGCGGGAGTGAGTCCATAACCTGATCACAACTCTCTATGGTGCGAGAAGTGATGCATCGTAGGAAATGTGTGCAATTCAACGGGACTCGACCCATCTTCTCCATTGTAATTCAGTCGCGTAACTAGAAAGCATTCTATCTCTCTTTTTACTCATTTGAATGTACAGGTAGAAAAAGGATAGGAAGAGGGGATTGATCCCCCTTTCCTATCCTTTTCTAACTTACACGTTTTAATGGTCAAAGTGAGAGAAATGTAATTTCTAGTTACGCCACTGTTGTAATTTGTAACCCGTTCATTTGGACGCCGCATCTTTGAATTCTGATTGAAGCATTTATTGAATGTGTGAATCAAATTTGAACTTATTTTTGCTATTCCCAACATTATCTTTCAGCAGTAGTTTAATATTGAAATCCACACCAACTCTCTGTATTGCTGCGGTAAAACTTTACAATGGACTCAATCTAGAGTAATATTGCACTAGAAAATAATTTTGGAAGCATAGAAAAGTTCCAATATTGGCTCACATACTCAATCAATGGGTTTCAACAAAATTCCAAGAGGGATCCTTCAGTGAGCTTTTTGAATTCTCCAATGCTCAGAGCAGAGAGTAAAATAGAGCCCGAACTGAACGAGCCGAAAGTGTGAGGCGCCAATTATGAACAGCACTTTTGGAAAATTCATAATAAATGTAAACTTACCTGGAAATTTATATTCCACGGTTGTAAATGCAAATTAAAAGTTTGAAAAATTGGTTTTAGCGATCAAACTTGCAGTAGACACATTATTCTTCCGTTGAGAAAAAATTTAATGAGGATTTCATGGTAAACAAAAAAAAAAAAAAAAAAAAAAATAGTGAAGCGAAAACGAAGAAGATTTTCAAGAACTATGGTGCAAACACTAGAATTATCGTAACAGTAAGTACCATTTACCTCAATTCAAATGTCGCTCTGCTTCTGGTAATCTTTTTTTCACCGTGTAGCGGTGATAAAAAGTGAAAAATCAGTAATTAATCTTAAATCGATGAAGCGGAAAGGCAGCGGGATTACGATGGATTAAAGTCCAATGCGGAATGTGCGATTGCCACAATTATTGATTATTTCAATCGACGAGATTACCATAATCGAAAATAATTGATGTTGAAAACCTGCCACTAATAAATAAATGATGATTCAAAAGCATGAGCGTGACAGCTATAAAGCGCGCAAGTTACAATACATGAAGGAAACAGTTACACCGTTGGCAGATTAAGGTCGGCATGCACTCAAATGGATACAACATAATCAGAAGTTTCATGATAGCCTCTGGGGATAAGTCACAATCAGCATAGAATCAGAAAAAATAAAGCTTGCGCCAAAAGAAAATAAGTCATGATATTATGGAGATGGATGGTATAAATAACAGAAAGTTTCACTTTTTAGCGAAATGGAGTTCAAGGCAAATCGCAGTCCCGTTTTTCCTATATTTACAAGTGATTTTGTTGAAGGTAATAACTCGACAAATTCAAGAGAACTTACGTCCGAAAGCTCGAGAAAATCTTACAAATGCAATGAAATCATGCCGATGGATGATTTCACGCGAAGTTTTCAACTCACGATCAAAAGCGTTTTCGGCCATTTTGTTGTATTCGTCACTTTATCAAAAAAACAGTGTCATAATTGCAAATTTTGAAGTTTTTTTTGTACTGCATAAATCTATCGAATTTCAATTATTTTGATATGAATAAGCATGTGATTTGAAATAAGCACCCCAAACGTCTCTTGTTCTGAATAAAAACTGATCTGTTTTTCAAAAAAGGGAAACTCTGTTGGGATCAAATCCAGCAATATCTAAAACCAAAGCTGAAGAGGGGGCTGAACCTATGAATAGAAGTTTCAATTATTTTAAAGAAAAATTCTCAAGACTCGTAGGATTATCATTGAAACTCCCATCCACTCTATTGCAATACATCATCGAGGAGCCAAAGTTTTTCGCAGTTTTCCAAAAATCAAAATAAATTGTAAATATTACTGGTTAATTACTAAATACACGCTTCATATTTTCAACTAGAATGGCTCTCTGTCAATTGGACCAATGAATGGAAAAGCCGTCAAAATTATGGTTTTACTGTCACGTTTTGTTTTCATTTTCCATTTTCGGCCAAACAAGTTCTGGAAAAATATCTACCTCATGGCTAGTAAAGAAAAAAAAATTCTGAAGAAAGCACATCCAATTTAATCACGTTTACAAAGCATATTTTTTATAATATTACCGTAACTGTTTTCCTCGTGATGATTTTTACTTTTCAACTTTAGCTAAGGAGAAATTCTGAGCTCACTTCGAATATTTTTTTCCCCGTTCGTTATACAACTCTGAAATTAATTGCTCGATCGAGCGGGTTCATTCAAAATATCAGTCTATGGAGAAACATCAGATTCGAGAAACTTAATAAAAAAAAAGTAAAGAGACTCAAACATAAAAACACACTATAATAGTAACATGTATAAGCATTACAACAACCACACTCGAAAAAATAAATTTAAGAAACTCAGCTCGAAGCAAGGAAAAAAAAAAAAAAAAAAAAAAAAAACAGGAAAAATAAAAATCCGTCATTTATGCTTACATTTGAGGACGTAGTAAAACAAGAATAGGCTAAATCCAATATTTAGCGCTACCACACTTTGTGGTTGAATTTTATGAGACATAAACCGATCGTTGAGAGTTAAAGACTGTCTAGTGTCTATAAGTGTCCGGAGCTTTTGGTTACAATGCGTATTGTAAGATTTGGCTGATGCTACGGTGGCCATTGTCGATATAAAGGCTACTCATGGTTACCATTAATTAACTCTTTAGAAGCCCAGCCCGAGTATGTATACTCGTTTTTCTCCCCTGGTCTATTTCACATTTTTTCAGTCTTCATTCCAGATAAAACCAATTATCGATGAAAATACTTACATAATAAGGTTCCGTCGGGAGCCTTCAATTCGTCGTAAATACAATTCCAACTGCCCCGAGAACGAACAGTTAAGTACCTTCCCTATTTAAACGGAAGAGTGGAGTTCTTTTGAACTAAGTGGTTCTTAGCCGGTTAAGAAACAATGGGTCTATTCTAAAGTTGTTACAGCAGTGTGGAAGGTCGATTTTCTGTAATGGAAAATCACATAGTATCAATAAGTTTCAAAATCCCCTCACCAACTCAATAAATGCATTTAAAAAATTCAAAGATTGCGGACAAATGAGTGGGTCACATTGGGAGAGGTCTCATCTAATATCTGCATTATCTATATAAAGAATCACTTTTCTCAGCATAGACAGTTGTGATTAAAAGGGACTCACATTCTAACTCGCTCATTCGACTGCCATTTATAGTCATAATAAACGCATGTATTGATTTTGTAAGTGCTTCTTCTTGAGACTTTTTGATACTTTCCAAGTGTAATTTTTCACGCAATTTTGCAAAGGAATGGACCCTACATAACTTTGGAGTCAACGTCTGAAACAGACCCATCTGACGATGATTACCATAGCAACAGCCTACGGGCTTTGATCGTTTACTTTGACGTTAAATCGGTGGTTAAGAACGTCTATGAGCTACGCGAACTGTATTGGTCGTGAATGAAAAGAACTATCGGCTATTGCTTTGGTAACCATAGTTGATTAATTCCCTGTTTTCAACAGCGACCCGTGACCCTTAACCAGCAGACTAACATGACGCTTACTTAACGAACTGTGGACAGTTTCTTAAAAATTATGTGATGACGGATATTATGTAAACGTTTAATAAAACTTACGCATTTTTTTACAGTTTAAACGGCCCTCTAAAATTTTGAAGTAAAATGTACGTCAGTTTTCCATTTCGAAAACTTAATGATTACTTGGAAATGATATAACGACTTTTTCATGAAGTTCAACAGCTCCTTACAAAGCACTGAAGCAAGGTTATTTATGCTTTGGATCGGACTAGTCCTTAAAAATAAATACCTTCTAGAAGCGAAGTATTTACATTTCCAGAAGTTTCCAGTTGCAATGACCATCCTGCTTCGCCCATCGCAGTGTAAAATCAAATCCAATGTTGAATTTGCTGGAAAGCTCCCTGCAGCCTTCGTAGAAGCAATTCCAACTGTTTATAGTAAAAGTTTAGATTCCAATAATTATTATTCCCTTATCCATCTTCTTCAAGATGTGCTGTTGTTCGTGAATAGTATTCCAGACTTTTCATTGAATGACATCACTGCCTTCCAATTCGAAAACTTCTTACAACTTTTCAAAAAATTCATCCGCCAGAAAGATCATTTACTACAGCAGACAGGTCAACTTGGAGAGCTCTTTCCGGCGCAATACTGGATATGTCTACACTCATCAGAAGCACATCAGACAGAAGTCACCTTTGAAACACCAAACAAGGAGGATCCTATTCCAGCGTTTTGCCGTGGACCACAGTTTCGATCTGATCGATGGTTCCCATAAGACCTACTTACACCAAGGAATACCGCCTAAAAGATTAGCTGGAGGTGAAAAAAGTTCTGAGAGTTCATATGAAGATTGGAATATCTCCTTTCTTCCATCAACTAAACCTTCCCCTTCTAAACTTTTTAACCTTTAATCGCGATCTCTCCGAAAACTACCGCGTAGATATTTTCCGTCCATGAGAACTTTCATTCAAAATATGAAGACCAATCAAAGGATGCCACTTTTTTTTTAAATTCTTCAAAGCCCATTAACTCGTGCGGGGTCCTTGTCAATATTGTTTGTCCTCTCGTGGAGGATTAGTTTCTGTGTCGCGGTTATGTTAGATACACAGAGAAAAACAGAAAAAAACGCTTAAGTAGCGCTGACAAAACCTTTGGTAGAAAAACGACCCAGCAAAAGACTTTAGTTGAGCCAACCAAAGGTTCTTTACGCTTAACTAAAGAGATTTTGCTGGGTGAATAAAAAATTTGGTTGGCCCAACTAAAGTCTTTTGCTGGGTCATTTTTCTACCAAAGGTTTTGTCAGCGCTACCAAAGTGTTTTCTCCGTTTTTTCTGTGTAAGAGATGATGGGGAAGAGAGATGGGGGGAAAGCTCCGTCACTCACAGACAGTATTTACGATCGATTTAATGAAAAAACTTGTAACGACCAGTGATAACCATGGCAACCATGGCTGGCTGATGGAGGGAAACAAGAGAGGACCACGCGAGGGCGGAACAGGAGTTCTATCGAAAGGCACGCGGAATTGACGCAACGATCGCGGGTATATCGATCGATCGCATGAATATTGGCGGGAACAGGAAACAGGATCGGTGACCAGATCAGAGCTAATGTACCCGTGCACCGGCGAGAACCGCCAAAAGCGAAAGTGGTAGTTAAGGCGCTGATACACGAGGGGAAAAAAAATAATCTAAGGAGATAAGGAGCAGGGAGGGGGATAAAGAAACTGGTTCGTCTAAGAGATATTGTATGTCAAGGTCATTTCAAACCTCACCTCACCTCACCACACCTCGCAGATTTCACAGCTACTGTATCGTACACCGGGCGAGTGCCCTGCCCGCGCGCTTTACTGCGCAGGCGCGAGCCGTGCCCACCTTCCTCCGGATCCACCACCTCTCACCTGCCACACTACTCTCTGCCTCTATGTCAAGTTCTTCACAGGACTCTGCCCCGTTTCTCCCCTTCCACTATATGCGTTTATTTATAGTCTGGAACAAGCGAACAAGCTATGTGAGCTTGCCGTTAACGAAAATAGCTTGCAAAAACAACCGTGTTGTTTTTTATTTTGTTTTGTTTTTATTTTATTTTTTATACATAGTAATAATAAATCGGCTGCGCGCGCCGACGCGACGCACACTGAAACAGGGCGAATTTTGCAATCTTGCAATACTGCATATTGTCCGCATTTGAAACCATTCAAAAGATCGAATTACTTGATGTGAGCAAATATGAGGAAAAAAAAAAAAAATTCCCATGGGTGTAAATGAACCAAATTCAACGTTGTCGGATTGCTGGCAACGCAACTGCACGCAATAGTGTAATGGGACTAAAAATTTGGCCAAATATATTTCACAGCATTGGATCTAAACTCGTAACTCAAGCTAGAGAATACCTTATGAAATAACTCGAACCTTTGATATTTTTATCATCCGGATTCATTTCTTGGCTAAAATATAACATCGTTAAAAATAGTATGATCATACCGTATGGAAGCACTCAAAAGCTCGAAACTATAACCTATGTATCCATCGATGGAATCGTCCTTAATTTTACTATAATTATTTTAATTACTTACAAATCGATATATCTGGGATGTGCAGCGAATATCTAAACTCAGAATATCTAAAAGAATGAATCAAAATAAGTAAAAAAAAAAACCGGCTACATTATTGTTTTTTTTTTTTTTTTTTTTTTTTTTTTTTTTTTTTTTTTATACAATGAGTTTACCTTTTCGAGGCTTTGCCACCTTTTCCAGCTCAGTACTCTGATGTGCGACGCGACGGCAAAGCTGACCTTGGTGAGTAGTCTGGATTTCGGAATGAGGAATTCACGTAACTGGTCTTTTTTCCCCCTTTCATCGCCATTTGAGACTCCACTCTTCCCCCAGGCACTTCCGAATCGATCAATAATGGATTTTTTTTTATGGAGGAAGACTATTATACAGAGAACCTTATAAATATCGGTAATTAATTTTGCTGTCTCTCTTTTTTTTTCTCCTTCTTATAATAAACACAATTTTAATCCCCCCTACCCTCCCTCTAATACCGTCTATATTCCTCGATAGGTCCCAATGAGAAAACGGACGTGTTTTAAAACAATGGAGTAGGGTCTGTTGCAAACTTTTGCTATGAGGGATCGATTCTTGCATGGAAAAAAAACTACGGTGAAAATAACCATACGGATGCCTGATTTTGGCACCTGCTAGGTGTTATGGTAATGTTAACCAGAAGTATACTATGTTTTGACTAGGTACTAGGTGGTGTCACCTGATTGCATGTCGAATTTACTCAAAGTATCCGTAAATGTACCATACTTCTGGTCAAGTTTACCATAACATCTAGCAGGTGCCAAAATCAGGTATCCGTATGGTTATTTTCACTAATCTTTTTTTCCGTGTGCGTAACATTGCGTGAAAATGACATTGAAAAGCATCGAAAAGTTAAAAAATTTAAAAGTTTAACAAAATTCAAATATGGCGGTCAAATGAATGGGTCACAATGGAGGAGTGACATCTAGTTGCAACTTTCTCAAAAATGAATCACATTTTTCAGCATAGAAAGTTCCGATTAGATGGGACTCCCTCGTTGTGAACCGATCGCTCATTCAACTGCAATATCTTTGAATTTTGACAAACACATTCAATGGGTTTGTTAGTGGATTTTGGGACTTTCCGATGCTTCCAAAGTGACGCAATTTTACAAAGGAATCCACTCACCATAACGCTGTAGCAAAAGTTCCAAAACGAAATCATTGAAAACCAGTCCAAAAAGACCATTGCAATATCTTGATATATGTGATTCAAGGATCACTTCAGATGTAAAAACTGCGTAAATAACGATAGGCACACTAAAAACTTACGAGATCAACTCTTAAAATAATAAAAAATTCTTTTAAATGTCACTAAACGCTGAAGTTCCATGTTAATGGTGATTTGACCGAAGAACTTTATGTCAAACCACCTGACGGTTTACAACTTCCGACGGAAAAAGTATTAGCGATGTATGGACTTGAACAGTCATCTCGTTTTTGGAACAACAAAGTACATGTTTTTCTCAACAACCTCGGTTTCCAAAGCGCCAAAGAACCGTGTATTTATTTTAAGAAAGTAGGTAAAAGATTAATCATTGTAGTTGTTTACGTTGATGATTTTTCATAATTCTTATGACGCCAAAGAAGCAAATATTTTAAATTCAAAACTAGTTGAAAAATTTAAAGTTAAAGACTGGCGGGATTTTAGGTCTGCAAATAGACCGAAATAGGCAAGGTAATGAAATCAAAATAGTAAATGAAAAACACGTTACTGATATCTTAGACAAATTTAATATTTCTGATTAGAAACCTGTCTCCAAACCTATTGCTGACATTGTTCTTGACGAAAACTCACCAATTTCAGAGGAACTACAGAAACCTTATCAGCGAATAATTGGTTCTCTTTTGTTTTTATCAATCACATGTAGACAAGCTATTTCTTATGCGACAACTTTTTATAGTCAATTTTGTAAATCACCATCTCAACAAAATTGGCAATGGGCTAAAAGAGATCTTATATATTTGAAAGCAACTAAGAAGTTAGCTTTAGTGTTCAAGAAGCCTGATCAAGACTTCTCAGGTTACTCACAATCAGATACAGGGTGTGAAATACACTTGCAAGAAAATGGAGTCAAAGCACAATTTAACCACCAGATCATGGCACATACCGCGGCAACCATGGATTTTTGCGCGAAAACAGCGGTTCAAATTTCCATACTTACAACTCTAATAAAAACGAACATACGTCCTAAAAAAGTATTGAAAAGTGCTTCAAAAAATATTTCAGCGAAGCCTGTGTGCGTATTAGCAACAGATTTCAAAAGCATGGTCTCAGTATCTCGTGGGAATCTAAACTGTGAGACATGAAAAAAATCTCTCGATTTTGGAGACAAGTTGGCGGCTTTACCCCCATTTGATCCTATTGAGGGTCCCGTGATCACTCTAGTATCTAGAGCTAGTGATTTCATTAAAGGTGCAAGATGTGGGTACCTGTCCTATATGCACGCTTTAATATTTTCGAGTCCAGAAACATACTAGTTCCGGCCCACTGAGCGACGCTTAAAACCAGACAGTTGACAAATAAGGATGAGAAAGTAGGAGGGGGGGGAGGAGGAAATAGATTTATTTTATAAAGAAGATTCTCTTAAAACAAAAATACGCATGCTCGCGACATGGAACCAGAATCAGTCTATAGAGTAGACTTCATTGTACTTGTAAGTACCTACGAAACGACCCAGAACCGTTTTTTCTTGTCTTTGAAACTCCAATTATTTCATTCGGCCTTTAATCAGCTCAGACGTCTTAAATATTTCAGAGCTGCGGCACCCAATTACACAACCATAAACACTGACGGATCAAAATTTGTTTCATTGCGGTTGCTATGTGAACCTTGTTCTAAAACTAATTAGAGCGATGATATACTTTTCCTAGTTAGATTTCGGCATTTTACATTAAACAGAGGAAGGGAGCAAAATGCCGAGGCCTGCCACAGTTTTGACGTTTTGAAGTTCTCATATAATACAAATACATTTATCAAGTTTTCAATAAGTAATGATTATCTTCTGTTTTCACGGTTCATCCTAGCTTACCTGAAGGATTCTCTGACCTTAGCCTGTTGAGACGAACATGTACTTCACGGGAATGGTCTTCCTGTTTCAAGATTATTTCGGGGACAGTTTCCAGAAATCATTTTGCTGGAGGACCAGTGGCGGCTCGTGCAATGTGGAAACAACGAACTCTCTCCCATTAAACGGACGTAAAATAATCGATCTTCAGGGGATTCACTGAATCTCTGGGAAATCGATACTTTTGCATAGGTTCAGATGGCAAAGCCATGGTTGCCACAAGGCACGAGCTGCCACTCAGGAGGACTGCCATCGCCAATGGATCACGTGACGAGAAAATAAATTGATATATTTTGTTTCATCGCATGGATGGAATAGTTTACAGAAAAGCAGGCTTTCAAAAGAATCAACCCTTTCAATCCGCAGCTCGTAGGGGAAGAATTTAAATATCAATAATTACAGGTCACAAAAGTCTGATTTTTACCTCGGAAATTAGCCATTTATGGTGATTCCAGAGAAATTTTATCCAGATTTCAATCCGATAGATAGCACCATCAGTCGCTTTTTTCGACGTTTTGAACAGAACAAACTAGGTTGAGAATAAAAGCCGTAATATTGGAAACTCATTTCGCCAACAGCTTAGAGAGAGCGAGCGAATCATAGATAGACATAGTATCAATTTCACTTCCTCACACTTTTTAAGCTGTGGGCGAAATGAATTTTCAATATACTTGGGCGTTAATTCTTAACCAATTTTGTTCATTTGGGGTTCAAAAAATCCAAAAAAACTTTCACAGGGGCTCACATTCTTGGATTTTGCGTTTTTCTATACTCGGAATTCCTAAAAAGTGACTATAGTGGCGCTATCCATCGGATTGAAACCTGGAAAAGTTTCGCCTGAAATCACCTCAAGTGTCGGTAACACCTAGATGCGATGAGACACCTTACAGAAATAATTTGCAACGTACCTACTCATTGGCTCCACATTTAGCTGCACCGTTGTCCGTTGGACAGCAACGCGTTGGGCATTGCAACACGTGGGCGGCATATCTCAGCTGACGCAACCGCGGTAATGAAGGATTTGGACTTCCCGAAGAATTGCCCTCTTTCGGAGCCATCGTAATCGTCATCCAGATCGTAAATCATTATTTGGTGGATATCACCCGAATCATTGACAACCATTGCTATGATTGTGCCTAAAAATGGTGAGCGCCCTGCGCGCACCGCGCAAGAAAAGGGTTCGCGCAGTCGGAAATAATGAGTTTGATACGAGGTTGGCGACAGTGTTGCCAAGTTTAACATAAAATTCGACAATTTTACATTGAGTCAAATACTTACACGTAAAAAAAGTGGAAACTAATAAGTACACCTCCGAAACGTTTTGGTGCTCTCACAGCACCATTTTTAATAGGAAAAAACAATAGATAAAAATGATACTCAAATAAGCAGCACACTCCGCTCAAGTTGTATGTAGGGCTAATTAAGGAACACCGCGACACCGGTCACATAAAACAAAACAAAAAACAGACCAGCAAAACTCCCTCTTCAGTCTCGTTTCAATTTGAGTCCACACTCCAGTGTGCTCCTTCTTTGAGTATTGTTTTTTCCCCCGATTGAAAACGGTGCTGTGAGCACAACAAAATGTTTCGGAGGTGTAAGCTTGCGGCTCCCACTTCAATTTTTTAAGTGTATTGTGTTTTTGGCCATTGAGTTAAATAGAGAAATTAGGGCAAAACTCAGCAAAACGGCAATACTGCGGTTAGAGAGCTCGACATCAACAAGGAGGAAAATAACAGGATTCGAGTTAAATTACACCCTTTGCAGACCACAATTGGGGTTATGCCGTACAGGAGACCAGACTTGATTTTTACACTCTTAAAGAAATATACTAGACCCAAACAAAAATAATTACTAAATGTAAAACCAAATCTGAAAAATTCGTCAAGATTGCGATGCTTTCGATCGATCGCATTTAAAGAGCGATCACTAGAACCATCTATCGCGTTGCAAAGATCCACGTTAACTCGTCACAAGTAACACCTCAGGCAGTGGCAGCTCACGTTATTTGGCGTTACTTGGTTTAGTTTTGTTCTGTCACGGATTCAGTAAAAACCCTGAAGATCGATTGATATACGTAGGTTTAAATGGAAAGAATCCGTAGTTGCCAGTTTGCCACATTGCACGAGCCGTCAGTCAACGAGCTATACATTTATCTAGAGTGGCGGTTTAATAGGTAACCTGCGTAACCACCATGTGGGATTTTTAGGTTAGGTTTAAGCACCGCGCAATGGACCGGAACATGCCTTGTTCCACTTTGCGTCGCCCCGCATCAAAATACATGGAAATAAATCGACAAATTACTCGCTTAAACCTAACCTAAAAATCCCCCATGGTGGTTACGCAGGTTACCTATTAAACCGCCACTCTAGATAAATGTATAACTTGTTGCCGTCACTGACCTCATGTTCAGCTCAATGTGCGAAATGACGTTTAGGCCGCTCAATTCCGATGATATCACGTAACCTGGCGTTGTGTGCTAGTGGCGAGTATTTTTGGGGCGTAATTTTGAAAGGATTTTGCCAAGTCACGAAGATTTTGATAGAAATAACGGTCGCGAAGGACTAAGAAACAAGGAGGGCCGGGGGGGGGAGGAGGGAGGGAGGTCGAAAGAGGGGGCGATACAGATGGATGTTTCATCATGATCAATTCCGATTCATTGATGCGCGCGGTGGCCGGTGACCTGTAATCGATATATGTATATCTGCTCACCGTATAGATCGACAAAAAGCACACGCCGATGACTGAACATATAGACAAGAAAAGATTAAGCTCCTTAACAAAGGGAGTGTATCCAACTGCTATTCAATTCCTATGCATATATTACAGATTAGAGTATTTTTCATGTGCTTTGGGTAAGTTCTGCTACATCGACGGGTCCGTTTTAATTGGTCGATTCTTCTGTTGCATGAAGAAAATATGAAAATGGTTAGCGACGTGAGGCCTCAACACTCGTGAGACGTAACTTTGAGGCCAC
Organism: Trialeurodes vaporariorum; assembly: GCA_011764245.1. Classification (NCBI taxonomy): domain Eukaryota; kingdom Metazoa; phylum Arthropoda; class Insecta; order Hemiptera; family Aleyrodidae; genus Trialeurodes; species Trialeurodes vaporariorum. Next base: position 29,947,135 of record VMOF01000220.1, read on the forward strand.
CGTGGGTCCGTTGAGTCAGCCATGATGAAAATTTCATTGAGACATTTCGCCGGTGTTTTAACGAAGAGGCGTAGCTTAATATAACGTCCCAAAATCTTGAAATACTGCTTTGTTTCTAAAGAGATTACGAAAGTGTTAATTTTCCTCATCCCCCTCCCCCTTTCATTTTGTTTGCAAAAAGTCACACGAAAATTTCATGAAGATTGGCTGCGTAATTCTCCACTGAAGAAATATAAGGAAATGAGAGATTTTGAAACCTTCGCTCAAGGAATGCACAACTGCTTTGATATAAATATATTCTGACGAGCCAAGATCGAATTTAGCCTTACGATCAAAATATCGTAGTTTTTCCACAATTTTTACTCCAAAAAATAAGTGATACAACTTAGAATATACAAAAAAAAAGCCTTACAAAATGAAGTGTGACTAATATGAACTTCGAAATCAGCGTCCAAAATGTCATTAAAATGCACAATTTTAATGAAATTTAAACAAAAACTCTTTAGTACGCACCGAAATTGAGTTCAAAACTATTTTCCTAAATTAGAAAAAATTGAATAAAGTTCTTCCTAAAAATAAAGAAAACATAATATATATTTTCCTAAACTTTAGAAAAAACGAAAATATAGACTTGCCATAATATTAAACAAGAGTTTTAAGTTAATAAAAATTTGTTTGTTTCATTTTCTCTTATAGTTAATGACTGCTTTGGTTCACCGTGTGAAGGAAGAGTACGCAGACCGGCCCGAGGTTACGATCCATTACGTCTCTCTCGGCCAGAAAAATTGGTCGAGTGACAGGTTTAAACACCTCTTCCCTAAAGATGGGGGTGTCCGACTAAAGCACACAATCCTCACTGATTCTGCCATCAATTATTCCTCAGCAAAAAAGGTACGAACAAGTAAGAACACTCGTACGTATCACCAACGTATGAGGGGCGATGTAAGCCATGAAGAAAGGTACAAACCTATTGAAGAACTGAAGCACATTTGCACTGGTAAGGCTGTATTTTAGACACTAGTTATTTCTGTATCTTCTATAATTTTCTTCCTTGTTTTCTTGGGAAACTCAAAATTTTCATTACGTATTACAGAAAAAATTTGTTTGTTCTTGCCTTTTCAAAAACATATTATGTTTACTTTTTTCCTGAAGAAAATAATTTATTTTCTACGTACTTTTATGGAATCAAATTTATTTTGCCAACATGTAGGTAAATAAAAATTATTCTTTTGCTACTAGCAGGCAGTGTTGCCAGATCAAGAGAAAAAGACTGCATCATTCCCATTTAAATTAATGTAAAACGAAGGCTTTTTCTCTCCAATCAGGCAACACTGCTTGCAAGGCAAAATTGAAATTCTTCTTTCCTTCCTTTAGTAAAGCTCAGTTATTTGTCATACAACTTTAGAAGGACATTTTGTAATTCTTGTCTCATTGTATTGCAGGAGTAACTCGCGGTAGACATCGTGACTTGGTGGAAGTTTCTTCCGAGGATGACATATCTTCTGCTGAAGAATCTCCATTCATCCCAGCACGCAAATGTAAGGAAATTGTTGCTTCCTAATTTTTAGAAAAAAACTTTTATTTTCAATTTGGTAGAAAATAATAAATTCTGATTTGAAAAATAATGCCTATTATAGAAAGAAAAACCTTACTGTTTCTTACTTATTACGAAAATAATTTCAGGTATTGTCTTCTCATAACAGTAGATAGACAGAATTTATTTACAGAATTGTTCCTAACTACCATCATTTATAAATTTTCCATTCTGTTTCAGCTCGTCGCATTGTAACAGTCGAAAGTACTTCTGAGGAAGAGAGTCTTGGTATGTTTCTTCTTTGCTCTGGCTTTATCATTATCCTTTTTCTAGCGGTTACGTTGTATTACTGCGTTTAATCTGACTTAGCAAACTCCTTACAATTATATTTGTGCGAAAGAACATTAGACCTCAAAACTTTCAAGCTCCACATGTTTTAATATGCTGGAATACAGCGGTACCAAATTTCTTTGGCTATCCCGTTTGCAATTCGTTTGCCATGAGATGGCCATGAATCTAAAGGGTTTTTTTTCTGTTTTAGCGGAAATTGTCATTCGGTCTCCCCGGAAAGTACCCCTGAAGAAGAGAAAGGTTGTTGAATCAGCAGGTAGAACATCAAGTTTTGTTTTTTTCATAGATATATAAGCATAGACTATCAAAGAATACATGGAAAAGAATTTGATTTCTTTCCCTTGATTTCATTTGTAGGAAAAACTAAATTTTGTTTTACCAAGCTTTGAGATTAGGATAAAGTTTAGTTGGAAAAGAATTTTCAAAGAAATGAAAAATGAAGAGAGAAATAGGATAAAAGCTTGAATTGCGGTTTTTCTGAGGGAAGCACTTTCAAAATTTTCGTTTTTGTGTACAAGAAGAACATTTATAATATTCATTTTCTTCTAAAAGATGCAAGTTCTGAAGTTTCGTCATTTTCTAAAAGTAGCATTTTCCGAATTTTCGTTTTTTCTACAAAGAAACCTTTTGTAATTCTCTTATGTTTTTTAAAGTCGAGAATAATTACTTTTCGTTGCTTTCGGAATGCAAAGAATAAAGGGAAGTGTAGCTTCCGGAAAGCTCCGCTGAAAGTTGAAGTTTTAACATGATCTGAAAAGCTGTCGCCTCTTTAGGGCTAAAAGTTTTCTTTTTGTATTAGATCCACGTCCTGGCCCCTCTCAGACCCGATCGTCACCGACCACATCAACCATCAGTTTTGGGGGCGTCACCGAAACAGTCAGGGATCCAACTATAATAACTCGAGAATGGATCGAGGAAACCTTTCCTGGTGGGTAACTTTTCCTTAGTTGAAAATAAATTAATTTTTTCCTATGTTTTTGATTCTACTTGTGAGAAAAAGTGAAATATGTTAAATTCCTACAAAAAGGATAAATAAAAAATTCTTTTGTGTCTACTTGTAAGAAAATATTAAATTTGATAAATTCCTACAAAAAGGATAAATAATAATTAGTTTTGTTTTGTAAAAAAATTAATTTTTATTTATCTTTTTTATAGGACTTTAACATATTACACCTCTTCTCACAAATAGAAACAAAATAATGTTTTATTTTTCCTTTTTGTAGGAATGAAATTTAGGAGTTCCAGATAACCTAAAAACGCTCACTCATGATAAGAGAAAAGGAAAGTGTAATCTTCAGCTTATGTCATCCAGAAGTCTTAGTCTCAGGAATTTTGAAAACTCCTTCTTCTCTATTTAGGCAATTCCTAAAATTATTAAACTTTACTACATTGCGCACGTCTTACTTTACTAAAAGAGCTCATTTTGTTTCAGCTTCACCTCCTGGCTCACCCGCAGCACCCCCTCCAGCAACAATGAATGTGGATCACTCACCTTTACAACAAACGCAATCTGGTAAGTGTCAGATATTTTTGTAAAACAAGTAGTAAAAATAATTATAAAAGAATTATATTTTTCGACTTCCTTCAGGAATTTTAAAAACTCCTTCTTCTCTATTTAAGCATTCCTAAAATTATTAAACTTTACTACATTCAGTAAATAAACAAATATTACTCTCCTTCCTGTAAGAAACGAAGAAATCTCGCAATCCCTACAAAGAAGAAAATTAAAAAATTAAAAAATTATTTCATTCCTACATATAAGAAAAAAAGATATTTTTTCGTTTCCTACAAATAAGAAAAACAAAAAATTAATTTTTTCCTATGTTTAAGAAAAAACTAACTTAGAGTTTTTCTATTATTACTGATAAAGAACTTTGTAATTTCCTCGCTGAAAAAGCTCACTCATGATGAGAGTAAAGGAAAGTGTAATCTTCAGCTTATGTCATCCAGAAGTCTTAGTCTCAGGAATTTTGAAAACTCCTTCTTCTCTTTAGGCAGTTCCTAAAATTATTAAACTTTACTACATTGCGCACGTCTTACTTTACTAAAAGATCTCATTTTGTTTCAGCTTCACCTCCTGGCTCACCCGCAGCACCCCCTCCAGCAACAATGAATGTGGATCACTCACCTTTACAACAAACGCAATCTGGTAAGTGTCAGATATTTTTGTAAAACAAGTAGTAAAAATAATTATAAAAGAATTATATTTTTCGACTTCCTTCAGGAATTTTAAAACTCCTTCTTCTCTATTTAAGCAATTCCTAAAATTATTAAACTTTACTACATTCAGTAAATAAACAAATATTACTCTCCTTCCTGTAAGAAACGAAGAAATCTCGCAATCCCTACAAAGAAGAAAATTAAAAAATTAAAAAATTATTTCATTCCTACATATAAGAAAAAAAGATATTTTTTCGTTTCCTACAAATAAGAAAAACAAAAAATTAATTTTTTCCAATGTTTAAGAAAAAACTAACTTAGAGTTTTTCTATTATTACTGATAAAGAACTTTGTAATTTCCTCGCTGAAAAAGCTCACTCATGATGAGAGTAAAGGAAAGTGTAATCTTCAGCTTATGTCATCCAGAAGTCTTAGTCTCAGGAATTTTGAAAACTCCTTCTTCTCTATTTAGGCAATTCCTAAAATTATTAAACTTTACTACATTGCGCACGTCTTACTTTACTAAAAGTTCTCATTTAGTTTCAGCTTCACCTCCTGGCTCACCCGCAGCACCCCCTCCAGCAACAATGAATGTGGATCACTCACCTTTACAACAAACGCAATCTGGTAAGTGTCAGATATTTTTGTAAAACAAGTAGTAAAAATAATTATAAAAGAATTATATTTTTCGACTTCCTTCAGGAATTTTAAAAACTCCTTCTTCTCTATTTAAGCATTTCCTAAAATTATTAAACTTTACTACATTCAGTAAATAAACAAATATTACTCTCCTTCCTGTAAGAAACGAAGAAATCTCGCAATCCCTACAAAGAAGAAAATTAAAAAATTAAAAAATTATTTCATTCCTACATATAAGAAAAAAAGATATTTTTTCGTTTCCTACAAATAAGAAAAACAAAAAATTAATTTTTTCCTATGTTTAAGAAAAAACTAACTTAGAGTTTTTCTATTATTACTGATAAAGAACTTTGTAATTTCCTCGCTGAAAAAGCTCACTCATGATGAGAGTAAAGGAAAGTGTAATCTTCAGCTTATGTCATCCAGAAGTCTTAGTCTCAGGAATTTTGAAAACTCCTTCTTCTCTATTTAGGCAGTTCCTAAAATTATTAAACTTTACTACATTGCGCACGTCTTACTTTACTAAAAGATCTCATTTTGTTTCAGCTTCACCTCCTGGCTCACCCGCAGCACCCCCTCCAGCAACAATGAATGTGGATCACTCACCTTTACAACAAACGCAATCTGGTAAGTGTCAGATATTTTTGTAAAACAAGTAGTAAAAATAATTATAAAAGAATTATATTTTTCGACTTCCTTCAGGAATTTTAAGAACTCCTTCTTCTCTATTTAAGCAATTCCTAAAATTATTAAACTTTACTACATTCAGTAAATAAACAAATATTACTCTCCTTCCTGTAAGAAACGAAGAAATCTCGCAATCCCTACAAAGAAGAAAATTAAAAAATTAAAAAATTATTTCATTCCTACATATAAGAAAAAAAGATATTTTTTCGTTTCCTACAAATAAGAAAAACAAAAAATTAATTTTTTCCTATGTTTAAGAAAAAACTAACTTAGAGTTTTTCTATTATTACTGATAAAGAACTTTGTAATTTCCTCGCTGAAAAAGCTCACTCATGATGAGAGTAAAGGAAAGTGTAATCTTCAGCTTATGTCATCCAGAAGTCTCAGTCTCAGGAATTTTGAAAACTCCTTCTTCTCTATTTAGGCAATTCCTAAAATTATTAAAATGCTTATAGAGCAAAACAATAACCACATTTCATGTCCGGAAAAATCTATGTTTTGATCCAGCGTACGCCGATGGATCACCGTTTTTTGAGGAATTCATCAAATTCACGTCCAACGGCAATCTGAATGAGATGCAACTGTCCAAGACGGTGTATAGAGAAGCTCCAGCGCTATAGCTTTGAATTTGGATCTAATAACCACTACAAAAGATATCGCGCGTACGTAAGTGTACACACCCATCGGAATCGTTCGATCCGGCATTTAGGTCAATGCAACAAATGAAAAAAACAAAATTGATTCCTCGTATGACGAATCTGAAGACGAACAGGGCCGAAACCAAATAAAAGGTGCGTCCGATGCGGACTTAAACCGACGGACAGCTGAAAAAAAAAACCCTTCAATTAACACCCATTCAACTCAAGCTCTGAACTTGATTAACGTCAGACGCACCATCGCAAAGCATCCTTGAGGTTGACACTAAATAACAAATGAATTGTTCTATAGTGTCGATTATCTCACTTCTGATAACGATCTTGATTGATACCTATTTTGTTTTGATACTCATACGGTGTTGCCATTTTAGGTTAAAAATCTAAAAGTTTCCTGAGGAACGATTTAGTAAATACGGTAGGAGAATCAATCGAGAGCTTTGGCTTGAAACTAACACCAGTTCAATGTGTTCACTCCACAATGGTATTTTCGGATGCACTTTTAGTGATAATGGGATTTTGGCTTTTAAATACGCAACTCGGAACTTTGATCAAGCCGATCAAGGCCACCGAATTAAATTGAATAAAACCCATTCCCCAACACGTTTTTAGGTTGGGAAGTTGATGTTCCTCATTTCCTAATAAACAAAACTAACAAAAAGTGAAGAAGTATGTAGGCAAGACTTTTGTTTGTGCTTGGTTCTCATTTTGGCCGCTGGAGTACTGACGATTGTTTAAACGCAAGTTACATGTACGAGGGAGCGCATCTCATGTTACGTAAGCCTTACTTCCAGTTCTATCCTCGATTAATTAATGGTCGAATGGTCTTAGCGGGACATAGCTTCCTTAGACTCGAAACACTTTACGGAAAATGTATATTCCCGCAGACTTGGATGGTGCAGTCTGCAGTCACAACTTTTACAAAACTTCAAAGAATCGGAAAATGGATTTTGCACTCGTCGGAGACACTTCATACCTGACTGATTTGATCCATTTTAAACACCCGTCTGTCTCTCTCACTCTTACGTAACCAGGAATAAGTGTATCTCTTTCTCTGTCACTGTCACTGCTTAAAACTCGTCACAAAGACACTGCCTTTCTATTATTCTTTTAGAAACGGAATTTAACAGCTTTTTCATGCTGACAATTTAATTTAAAAATGCGAGAAGATATCAAGATGTCTTCGTTCATAAAACTAGAGGAGAGTGAGATAGCGCTTAAGGAAATTGCGTGAGAGTGAAGAGATAGGAAATGTACCTTGCGAATCAAACAGAACCTGGAATATCGCTGTGACGTAATCTCACCAATCAAATATATCGTAATTTCATTTTATTTAACGGTTTTAGTACTTTCATTCATGATTAATGATTTATTTAAAAATAAAATAATAATTTCACTGATTCATGAGCGATGTTAAAACATTTTGAGAAAATACACTGTAAAGGAGATTCTTTTTGTCTCCCGACACGAAAGCTTTGCTAAAATAGACTGATTGACGGAGAAAATAACAAGGTAAATTAGATCAAAATACGATACTTGTTTCTCGTCTTTTTTCGAGTCTTAAATGGAAACTATGCAAGGCTATTCCTTTCAGACATTTCATGAAGACAAAAACGAAAAGGTCGAAAATATTCATTAGATTATATAAGATTACGGCGGCACGTACTAAGCGACAAGCGTCTCGTCACTTTCCTATACCACCGTTGAAGTCACCAACATATAAAGTTTTAAGCACGCGCCCGTCTTCTTTCGTTCTTTCTGCCTTAATCTTCGAATTTTGCTTTTTTTTTCTCTTTCACACTTACTTGAAAAGTATTTTTTACCACATTCTTTCCCCCTGTGAAACAATTTTTATCCGCTTGACAGTAAAGGACAATCAACACTTGATTAATGGTTAGTCAAGGTGGTTTTAAGTTTTGTCGCGAAAAAAATTGGCACAAGGCCAATGGTAAATTTCAAATTTTTGCGGCCCCAACCCGACTCGCTGCCCTAGACAAAGTCGGCTCTCGGGGTCTCGATAGATTATTGTTCTCGTGAAATAAGGTGGATTCAAAGTTTTGGTTGTTTTTTTCTTCTTTTTTTTCAAATTTTATTTCCCTCACTCTCTCATTGCCAAAATGTCTTAAGCGGGCTCTCTCTCTCTCTCTCTCTCTCTCTCTCTCTCTCTCTCTCTCTCTCTCTCTCTCTCTCTCCCTTTTTCTCTCTAAAAAGGCTGCCCCCCCCAAAACGATTTGTGTTTTGAGTTGAGATGTTTCATTACGCCTTTTCCTCGATTTAAGCTCCCTGACTGAAGTGAATAGACCCTTACTCAGTGTTGCCAGATCGAGGGTAAAAAGCCGTATCGTCCTCATTTAAATCAATGTAAAACGTACGGCTTTTTCACCCCAATCTGGCAACACTGCCCCTACCATTCATTTCCGACACAGACTCTCGTCAAATAAAGGCTCCTTTACGCGATCCTTAATCAAATTGCAAGAGCCGGAGATAGCTCAATGAGGGTCACGTGAAAGTGAGCAGATGGAAAGAATTGGCAAGCAACTAAACAAACCAAAAATATACGAACTATTATGAAAACATCGAGTAAACATTGTTTCGAGGAATTGGCGACTGGCAACTGCTTGTTTGATGGCATGGAAATTGCAAACGGGTTGATTGAATTCATACGGATTTTAAAAATAGCATGTACGACGTCACGGAAGGATTTTGAAAATTCTTAATGTGCTCATCTCAGGTTTTTGGGATAGATGCAGACTTCATATTGCTGAGGATTGAAGTTCGAGACCAAATTAGGTTTCCGCGCTGCTTTGTGTGTAAAACCTGTGTAATTGACTGCGTAAACTTTGGATGTAAAACGAAGCATTTCCTGTTTCGCAGGAACAATAAATCTTGGTGTTCATTTAAACGAGCGTCCAGATTCAAACGAGTCGATCTATATTACCGTCAACGAATTTTGGTGATACAACTTGATGAGAGAGATAAAACTGAAAAGAAAAAAGAAAAGGAAGCAGACAATCGGAAGAGCATTCATTTTGGCTTCCGTGATTTTTATTTCTACCCCTTTCCCACTCCTTGCAATCTTGGGCGTCGGCTGTAGGACGCTCTACACCATGCCTTCAATTCAAATGATTTTTTCCCGCTTCATCTTCTGTTCAAAGAAAAAAAAAAAAAAAACAGAGTTTATTTTATTATTAATTTTTAGGACTTAGCATGATTTAAGATAAAGCTGTCCTCTAAAGACAAGTATCGATCAATTTGGATTATAGAACTGGTCAATATCTTTGTTGTTTTCGCAAACGATCTATCTATACCAGGCCCTCAAAAATATTTAATTAAAATAATAAAAAATAATAAAAATAAAAATAAAAAACCAAATTCATAAATAATTGAAGAAGGTCTTTTAAACAACAATCACGCACGTTCTTTGAATTTGATTTTCTTTATGCAAAATGTGCTGTGTCCATTCCAACGTTTCCAAACTTCCTTCATTTCATTTAAACCCACTAAAAAAAATCAAACTATTGGGCTTGTGGTGAACACCTTTGAGTTCGATATTTTTGAGGGTTGAAATGAACAAAATGCGACGTTGTCAGATTGCATGCAATGTCACTGGTAATGTGGTGTAAGTTAATAAGCAAAACCGTACGGAAATTTTGAAACGTTGCAATGGAGATTGCATCTTTTGCAAGTACACGCCTCAAATAGCGATCAGAATTCTTCATGTACGCTGATTTTTAACGAGCATGATAATTTCTAAGTTTGTTTTGCATAATCGATTTCAAACGCTGAGAGTACTAATATATGCAACCAACCTATCATAAAATTGGATCGATCACTGTTACGCCTGAAAAATTAAGGTTTTTTTACGTCTTTACCTGTGCGTCTAACGATCTGGTGGTTATTTTTTGAACTAATACATCTTTAAATTTTAGTCGTGAGAAAATTGAATGCGGCTGTTTAAAAAGCTATCGGATAAGGAGTGAACGTTGTGTAATCGATCCAATTAGAGATAAAGTGGATGAGTTTTCATTTTTGTTCTTTTTAATTGACCTTTCAAATAAACACAGTCACACGCGGAAGGAAGGTCGGATGAGTTTACAAGTTCAAGCGAGGCCATTTTCCTTAAACTTGTTTTCAGATTACCCAGAAACAAACAAAAATAAAGTCTGGAATAAACGATTGAGGTCAGACCAAAAACCCGAACATACGACGATTTCAACTTTTTCAGCAATGTAAAAACCGAAACGCAAGATTTTGGATTTTTCGAATTTTGTGAAATACCACACAAAACTCGGAGAAGACAACTCAGAGACCGTCGAAGAGTCCTAGTACTAGATATTTGACAAGTATTTGAGGGTTTGAGAGAGGAAAATAGAAAAATTGAAAAACGAAATTTTACGACTTTGGACGAAAAAATTGAACTACCGGTATAGGAATGGAGTAAACATCATTGAAGACACGGTGATCTCCGAAAAAGCATCAATTTTGACACTCAATTCAAGTAAAATTTCATTTAAACGTGAACTGTGTAATACTTTGGTCAACCGGTGGAATCATCGGTGAATTGAAGAAGAAGAAAAAAATTGATTAAATATAAGTATGTGAAGCGGCAGCTCTATGGGAGTGTTAAATATACTTAAAAGGTTCTTCCTCTATGATGAACCCGGTTACTTTGGGTTTTCCATGGAAATGACCAACTTTTAAGAGCATAAAAGTCATAGTTTTGGGAGGTGCGCACTTGAAGCACAGTATAATACAATCAGCATGGAAAAGAGATCCTATGGAAGAGATCCATTTTTCGAATATCACATTATCAGATTTATCTATTTATAGAATACTTTCTAAAGATTTATCTACGAAAAAGCTTTTTAAAAAACTAAATAAAACTTCATTAAAAGAGTGAGTGATAAGTGTTATTAGTTTATGTAATATTTTGTAAAACCAGTTTTCAAAAAATAAGTATGAAAAGTTAGCAAACATGTCAAGGCCGCCCTAAAAAAGCAGACAATTTATACCTGTTTTTCTATTTGGTTCTATTTGGTTCTATTTTGATGAAGCAAATTTTTTTTTTTTTTTCTCTCTCTCCTCTCCTCTCTCTCTCTCTCCTTTCCCCTCTCTCTCTCTCTTCTTCTCTCTCTCTCTCTCCTCTCTCTCTTTCTCTCTCTCTCTCCCCCCCTCTCTTCTCCCCCCCCCCCCCCCCCTTCTCTCTCTCTCTCTCTCTCTCTCTCTCTCTCTCTCTCTCTCTCTCTCTCTCTCTCTCTCTCTCTCTTCCCATTTTATCACATTTTTCATAAGATCCAATGGGAAATATTGTTACGGTCTATTTTGGGGACTTTTCAAGATGGAGGTCATATATCTCTGTCTTTCACAGTGCTTTGGATGGGGATGGTTTGGAACTTATTCTCAAGATGGCGGACCAGAAAATAAGGCTTTAAAATGGCAAACCGAAGTTTCCATTCTGGTCTTAGTATTCTGTGCTTGAAACTTCTGATCGGAGGAAAATTCATGCTATGGGATGATCATTGAAATGTTAGACTCATACAATTAGAATATCAATTAGATTAGATAAGAATGGACAGGATAAAACGCATTGAGAATATAGGGCTTAGTCCAGTCTAATCAATATTCTAATGAATCTAGTAATATTTCAGAAATCACCCCACTAGACAAAATGTCTGATTGAAAGAAGAAAAGGAAGAGAAAAACTCAACGACTAGATTTCGTTTTAGAAGTTCAGGCGCGGCTTACCGTCTTTGGCGAATTTTCATTTTTCATTCGTACAAATCGAAGGGGAAAAAATTGCCCACAATTTCGACCTTTTGATTTTCAAGCATTCCTCAGTGAAAATTCAACGCTTGAATTCATTTTCATTTATTTTTAGTGTGTAATAAGAGAAAAGACGTTGGGAAATTCCGCAGGTTATCGGTCTAGGAGGCACTTCTGAAACGACCTTTAGTCGCGCAACATTTACTTAAAGGTTCATGTAATAGATCTCCAGCATTAAGACAAGAAGGAAGGCAACTGAAATTAAAACATTTATCACAGTCCCTCCTCTGGGTATCAAAGTATTCTAAGTTCACCTTAACCATGAAAAAGAGTCACTCAATAAACGTTCAATCAAATTGACACTTGCTTCAAAACTTGATCTGGTGGGTGAGCAAAGGAGAAAAAACAACACAGGTGAACGGCCTCATAAAAACGACCGTTTTTATTGACAGCGATAAAAATTAACGACCGAACTTTGATGCCTGCGGGCATGCAACATTTCTTATTCGGGGAAAAAACAGCGAGAGTGAATCGAGTATTTAGAGGTCAACTGTATTTCTATTTAAAAAGTAAAGTTACTATACATGCCGGAAGCAACTTTTCTTCAAAAACCAATCGATTTTAGTTAATCGACTGTTAGATAGAGCATTTGCTTTTCAACCACCACCACCCCGACCCCCCCCCCCCATTCCTTAATTTTGTTTGTCCATTTAGCACGCAATTCAGATAAAGCGCGTGTTCCATCATGGACAAGTGAACTTAAACATGGAAGTTGTTTGATAGATCCACTGAAAAACAAAATCGAGTTTTGTAATCGACTACTTACAATAACAACGTAAAAATAGAACCAATCCAAAGAGTAGAACAAGATATACATTATTTAACTACTCATAAACAAGTCTTCACTCTAAACTGCTTTGGGGAAAAATATTAATAATACGAATAATACAATATGCCAAAGAAACAAAAAAATTTCCGACGAAAATAAAAGCAGGCGGGAGCTTTGAGAACTCAAAACGTAAAGGACTAGGAAAAAAACATCTTTCATTTATAAAAAAAATCATGATTCTTCACAAGCAAACAATATCGTGGACAGCTAAACTTATTAAGCGTGACTAGAGGAATTTTCTGGGTTGGGCCAAATGTGGAAAGCCCTAGGGGAAAGGGGGGAGTCAACCCCCAGCCTTGCGGGGAGTCCTCATCGGACCGTGTTGAAAATTTTATTTAGCTTTTTTCAACTGAAATTTTAGTGTACAACTCCGTTCGAAAATCAAAAGAAAATAAACGCACGAAAGAGTGTAATATGTACGGACATCTTTCTCTACTAATGAAAAAAAAGATCGACTTCAACAATTCGTTTTACGACAAGTATAAAGGAGAGGTTCCTCCCGTAATCTTAGACGGTCCTCATTAATTTAAGGGGACTCTCCTCGTATGATTTTAAGTGCGTGTCAGCGGCGGCTCGTGCAATCTGGCAACAATGGATTTCCTCCATTTAAAACTGTGTAAAATAATCGATTACTTGGTGAGGCGCAGCGTATCGATCTTTTTGCATACGTTTAAATGGCAAAAGTGCACGGTCGTCAGATTGCACGAGCCGTCACAGGTGCGTGTCAATTGGACATGACAATTGCAAGGGTCTGGAATTTTGGTTTTCTCCATAAGCAATAAAAATCCTCAGTGAGCTGAAAACAAGGATGACTTTGGTTCCTAACTAGGTTTCATAGTTCTGGAGATGCCCAGATTACATTGTTTGAACTGAGAACTCCACGTTGTGACGTCACAACAAAAATTATTTTTTGCAACTTTATACGAGTGTATCTCCGAAACCGCGGGACCCTTAGGGGAAAAAAATTAAAGGAACTTATGCTCTCACATCATCAAGTAAGAACATTCATTTTCTTAAAAAAAAAAAAAAAAAAAAAAAAAAAAAAAAAAAAAAAAAAACACACATCAAACGTTACACAGAAAAAACAGAAAAAAAACACTTTGGTAGCGCTGACAAAACCTTTGGTAGAAAAATGACCCAGCAAAAGACTTTAGTTGAGCCAACCAAAGGTTCTTTACGCTTAACTGAAGAGATTTTGCTGGGCGAATAAAAAATTTGGTTGGCCCAACTTAAGTCTTTTGCTGGGTCATTTTTCTACCAAAGGTTTTGTCAGCGCTACCAAAGTGTTTTTTCCGTTTTTTTATGTGTAGACCCTTGCAAATGCCGCTATTTTTGGAAATTCCACAAGACTCCACGTTAAATGCAGTCCATAATGTTGGACACGAAGTCGGAAAGGGTTTCAAAGAAAATTTTCATTTTCAACTTAGCTTCAAGCAAAAATTTCATCGACCGGCAATCGGTGGCATGGCGTGGCGTGCAATTTGGAAACGTCGCATCGCGTCCATTTAAACCCTTGTAAAAGGTTGAATGCGAAGGTGTTCACCGAACACCCTATAGTCCAATATTTTCCATGGGTTTATAGAAACGGACTGAAACGTTGCCAAATTGCACGCTACGCCTTTGCTGGCAATGCTAACTTATACTCAGATACCTATTTTTAAAAAGCCATTGATTTTCCTCAAGAAGTCCCGACTTTATCATAAAGTTCGTTTTTGTTCACTTTCACGTTGAAGCAAAGGTTTTGAGAAATCTGGAAAACAAAGCTAAAAATTGAGGCTGGCAATTGCAAAAAGCTAATCTTCATTGAAACTTTTCAACATTATAACTTCCACGTTTTTCCTATGAAGAAATACCGTTGCATGAGGTAATTTTGAAATCACGTATACTGACAATGAATAGTTTAAGGATTTTTTCGCCACTTTGAGAATCGTACATGGAAACATGTGCTTCGACTTCATATAATTAATGTGAACCTACAAATTCTATAAAATGAGGGGGGGGGCGTTGGAAGAAATTTTGAAACGTTGAAATTGAGATGGGCCGCACTTCAGCGACCGACAGTAGCATTTAAGGCTTCCGAAATCATTTTCCGTGATTGAGTTTTGTCATTGTAAGCTTCATTCTAGCGTCAAATATGAAATTCAAGCGGAAAGACGATGTCAAAATTTCTTGGAGAATATTTGATTTTTACGGATAATCATATCTTTAGAATGTAAAAAAAAATCCAACTCGTCAGAGCAGACTTAAATTTGAAAATATTTTTTAAAAAATTAAAAAAATTAGAAATAAAAAAAAATAAAACCATAGCGCATGACACCTGCAAAATAGTCAGCGAATGTAATAGAGTTTGCAGTTACCTAGCATTAGTTGGAATACAGACAGGAAATGTAAAAATCGCTAAAGATCGAGGGCAGGAGGGAAAGCCCCCACCCCTCACTCCGTCCCTCAAAGCCACGGGCAAGGGTGCAGGAAGAGCTTTGCAGTCTACGTGAAGTCCGAAGGAGGAGGGGGGGAGGGCAGAATTGCACGCAAGTGCCGCTAATGAAGCACACGATACGATGTATCAAATTCTGGAGCGGCACCTCTCGAAAAATGGAATCGGCGATTAAAGAAAAAAAAAAGTCCTCCTCTCTCTCTCTCTATCCATCTATCTAGCTCTCTCACTCTTTACCTCTTCCTCCTCCGGCCGGAGATTATGGTCAACTAGCCGAGGCAAGGAGGCAACAGGCCACAGGGTCAAACAGGCGTGTCGATCGAGTCGCGAGCTTAGTTTTGACATGTCTTGATAGGATTTCTTCTTATTATCACAATTCTTCTTCTTCTTTCCCGATTCCTCCTCTTATTTTTTCTCCACTCCGAGGATTGTTATGTTTGGTATATAAGACTGAGTTGATCCAATTCTGATTACATTCGATCCCATTCGTCAAGTCAGCACAATGGCATTCAAGGTAAGCACTCTCATCCGATGTGTTTGCGCAGTTCATCTATACAAGTGTGATTAACACCCAAGTGTTTATTTTATATAATCCGCGACTCGATCAAGTGTTTCATCAAGTTCAATTCTTCTATCTCCTCTCGTGCTCTCTTACACTGAAAGCTGGACCATGGTTTTTCAAGTGCTTCTTTTGATTCTCTACATCACCTGTTTTCAAGTCCTTACGAGTTACTCTCAGTTTTAAATTGTTAATCGAGCGATATCTTCGAAGTGCTTCGACCAGTGCAGTTTATAGTGACAGTGCTTGTAGTTCATGTGTTTGCTTGAGAAGATAATTTTTTGTTTTTGTTTTTGTTTTTTTTTTTTTAAGAATCACGGTAGAAAAGTGGCAGAAAACTATACAGTAGTGACCAATAGTGGTGGATTAATAATCGCATTACGTGACAGCTCTTTCAACATAGATCTTAAATAAAAAAACAAATATAAAATGAAAGAAATTACCGATAAAAGTAAAGCACAAACGTGAAAAGAATGACAGCTTCTTTTTTGACTTGTTCGAAAAGGGTCTTCAGCAAACTTATGCTATAAAAATCTGGAGCATGAACACTCATGAGTTTCCACCTGTAGAAACCGATAAAAACACGAAGAACCTTAACATTTACTCATAAAGATGTCAATTACTTTTTAAAATCCAGGAATTTAAAAGCGCGATCACAATTTATACACCGGCAAGCAAGGAACGGCTGGTTACCAAGTCCAGTCTCATAAAAGGACAACCAAGAATGTTATCATTACAATTTTTATGAAACTAAAGTTGTGATACCTTTGGTTGCTTTTGACCCGAGAAGTTACGTTTCTCACATTGTTGGGTTCGGTGACTGGGCTTGATGACTTGCAGTTGATTGTTTGATGATAAGGGAATTGTGAGCGCGCTGATTGAATTTAAGGATTTTAAAAGAGGCATCTGCGTCTATATGCATAGATTTTGAAGTTTCTCAGTTTCATAATCAGTTTGTTTGGTTTTAACAATGACAATTCATGTCCTGTAATGCTGCAGCAAAATTTTGCAGAAGGTTCAGTTGAACTAATCATAACATATGAATGAGTATACGGAAAAAGGGCACTCAGGAAAAAACCGATATTTCAGGAGAGATAAAAAGCGACGCTGTCTTTACAAGCATTGCTTTAATTAAAAAAACAAAAAAACAAAAAAAAAAAATTGATGCTCCATAGGATTTGAAAAGAGGCCTAAAAATAACTTTTGAGTATCTCAATTTTTGTGCCCAAAAGAAGAAAAACAAAACAGCCAAACGAGTGTAGACTCAAAATCGAAAAAAGTACACAAGTGCCTTTTTTCCGAATGTTCATTACATAGCTTTAATCAGATGGTCTTTTATAATCCACTTTCCACAAAAAGATTCAGATAGAGAATTACATTTTAACGCTCTGCTTTTTGTTATTAGTACCAACAAAATTTGAGAATGAAGCAATCTTAGTGACGATGGTGGCTTCTGAACAATCTAGTATCGTTTTTCTCCCATTTGAACTCATTTAAAAGTATCGAGTAGTTCGGAGTTTGAAAAAACTCCCAAAAGATCGAAGTTTAGGAACCGCCACCGACCACCAGAAATTGACTTCTCTCAAATAGCGTTGAGCAAAAAGTGATCGATTCCTCGTTTGACGATTACCTTTCAAAAATGATCGTTATGGATTTTAGCGATAATCGGGCGTGCCGATGTCAATAAAATTAACAAGTCGAGATAAAATAAATTATTCCCCATCGAATAACAGTAGCTTCATTGAGATCGGCACGCCTGATTATATTTGTAAATCCAAATTGTGAAAATTAATCGATAATGTAGACGGTTACTGGGTAGATTAGCCCAACTCTGATCGCAACCCAACCATTAAGTCATGATCAATTCTAGTCAAATAAATAATAAATACTATTCAGTCAGGGGATTCAAATGTATTGCAGATTTTGATTGAACCGGCTAAAGTTGATAATGTATTTATTCAAGAAAAATTTTGGGATAGGAGGGTTTCGAATATGGATCATTAAATAAGATTTTGAACTTTGAAAATCATGATTTTAGCGTTGAAACACCAAAATACGAAAAAGACAAATTTTAAAAATATAATATAGCAAGTTTTCAACTTAATAGATGAAGAAATTAAACCTTATAGATGAATTCGCTAGGAAAACATAAAACCAATTAGCCTGAAAGTTAAAAAAAACCAAACCAGTTGCAAAAATATCAAATAATAATAAAAGGATAATCACTTTCTATCCCTTCTTTTCCTGAAGAATTGCAAACCATTCAAATTTAGTATTCCTAAAAATAAGTCGTACATCAATAATGATTTTAAGTAAAAAAGAGCCAAAATACACTGCAAAAAACAATTCTTAAATGCTAGTAATATTACCAGAAGCACAACGATACGTTAGCCACGGTGATTCTAAAGCTTTTACCAGAAAATTCTGGCGTCACTATCAGAATTTCTTTCAAATTTTCAAGAACTATGGTACAACACTAAAATTCTGGTAACAGTACCATCCCTTATCTCGGCTCACATACCGATGTGCTTTTAGTAATCTATTTTTTCAGAGTAGGAAACAGCTGATATTTCATTGAAAATTTAATCGGCTAAAATTTCGCAGCGACGACTGAATCTATTTTGGAAGCTGACACAGTAAAGCGAGGAAGGACTTGAAAACAGAAAATATGTAGAGCTTCAATTTTTCCAGCGATAGGATTGATGGATTTAACGCCATCAACATTGATAGGGCTCTTTCAACACTTTCAACTTTGTAAATGCGTCACCATGTCGATGGTGATGGATTGAGAAAGACACTCAAAAGGCTTCACATTTTTCTTGGATATCGATTTCATATCAGCATTTTTATTCACGAAAGAAGACTCAATTAGAGATTTTATTGACAGATATGCTCAAGAAAAACGAAAACAAAGTTTTTTCTTTTTTTTTCTTCTTTGTAAACATAGAACAACTGGAAGTTCTAAAGTTCTGAAGTTTAGTTCTTGAAAAATGTATTAGAGCAGTAAAATGATCATTATAAAGATATCATTCGTCCTGCTCTTGAGTAGAGAGCACACCCTAAAGAAAAAAAAAATCTTTGAAAAAAAATTTCCTCAAAAAATATCAAATTCTTTGCCTACACTGCCTACAGGAACTTCTATTCGTTTCTTTTAAACCTCGAAACTAATGACGAATTTTATTTCTTTTTCTGATGCAGGTTATCTTCTTCGCTGCTTTCTTAGCTGCCGCTAATGCCGGTGTCATCGCACCAGCATACAGCGCCCCAGCTTACTCCGCCTACGCCGCCCCAGCGTACTCCTCGTATGCCGCTCCAGCATACTCCGCATACGCCGCCCCAGCTTACTCCACTTACGCTGCCCATGCTCCAGTCGTCGCTAAAGTTGCTGCCCCAGTAGCCTACTCCTCATACGCCGCCCCAGCTTACTCCTCATACGCTGCCCCAGCTTACTCAGCATATGCTGCTCACGCTCCAGTTGTCGCTAAGGTTGCTGCCCCAGTAGCTTACTCCTCATACGCCGCCCCAGCTTACTCTGCATACGCCGCCCCAGCTTACTCCACCTACGCTGCCCATGCTCCAGTCGTCGCTAAAGTAGCCCCAGTTGCTTACGCTGCCGCCCCAGTTGTTGCCAAAGTTGCTGCCCCAGTAGCTTACGCCCACGGTGCTGACTATGACCCAAACCCAGCCTACAACTTCGCTTACTCAGTAGAAGACTCTCTTACTGGTGACTCGAAATCCCAGCACGAGAGCCGACAAGGTGATGTAGTTCAAGGCCAATACAGTTTGACCGAACCTGACGGTAGCCGAAGAACCGTCGACTACACCGCTGACCCAGTCAACGGATTCAACGCCGTCGTACACAAGGACGAACACGTCGCTCACAAGACGGTCGCCCCAGTTGCCGCCTACGCCCCAGCCCCAGCTGTCATCGCCGCCAAGGTCGCCACCCCCGTCGCCTACGCCGCCCCTCACTACTAGATCTTTTTAAATTGAAATTCCCCCCTCCCCCCTTGAAACGAATCTGGTCAAATCATCTCTCTCTCTCCCTCTCATTCAGTCATGCGTAAATTATTATTAATTTATTCTTTACTGCCATTCCATCGAATAAAAATAGTTACCAATTGAAACACTCTTCTTTTTGTCTTCCTTGATAAATTAAATTTGTTATGATAGTGCTCTATAATGAAAACGAGAGTAGAAACATTGAGCTTCAGAGTAACGTAGAATGGAGGGGAAAAAATTACTAGAAACACAATGATACGTCGACTTTTAGGTAGATATTTGAGCAATAATTCTTCAAAATTTGGAAGAGATTCTGGCGATACAAACTTTTGATGAAAACACAAGCATTTTCTGAAAAAAAATACGAGAATTTCATCGGTTCACAAATCGTTCTGCTTCTAGTAATATTATTAAACTTAATACATTTAAAAGAAATCGAAGAAATGAGTAATCCATTACCGTTTTCCTAACTGTAAAAAGAAGATAGACTATTAAAACTAGTTGGTTTATCTAAAACCGTTTGAGATTGGTTTCTACTTTCAAATTAAAGTTCACGCATTAACTCAAAAATAATTTGAGTTTCAGAAAGGTACACTTTAATTACTTTACAGGCTTTACTGAACTTTACATCAAATGACTTATCTAACACATAGTTTAGGTGTAATTTAATTGATAACTTCTGCCACAATTTTAAAAAAAGTAATTCTTTCCCTCCAAAATTTGAAAATTCGTAACTTAGAAGAGGAGCATTTTGGACCATGTGTATTGAAACTCGGGGGACAGGCAATGCCAAAAAATGGGAAAAACCCCAACTTCCAAATTTTCATGATGACAACACTTTCTCTTCTTTCCACAAAAAACGGCTTCACAATTCCCCAAAGTTTAACTTGAAACACCCTGAGGAGTGGCAATTTTGACCATAGTGAGAAAAATGAGTTTTCATTTGCAACTTTTGACAGAGGATAATATTCATATAAAAAAAAAAAAAAAAAAAAAAAAAAAAAACAAAAAAATAAAAAAAAATCATAATTTTGAGTAGAATCAAGTTTCGAGTAGAATGGGGGAAAAATTAAAATCAGGAATCCGTCCAAAATGGTTAAGGGTGGCAGGACTTATTATTGCTAACGCTAAAAATAGTAATCTAGAAACAATTACATAACTGAAACATTTTAAAGCTTGCTTTCATTCAGCTAAACAACGATGGAACATAAAAATGTAAAGAACTTTTGATGACCCAAAAGGTCATTGGTACGGCAGAATGTGATAGTAGTCACAGGTTTGTTCCGCCGGCTTATGGCTCAATTTTTACTCTGAAAAAGCTACATATAATTTCAAGGATTTAATCAAATGGCCCTAAAATGTTAAACTTGCTGAAAAGAACGTCTTTCACAGAAATAGTTATTATCCTGGTAGCTTCTAACATTTCAATGATGCAGTCAAACTGAGGTGCATCGTAGGTTTTAAATATCGTCGATGAAAATATACAAACACGCAGCAGTGAGAGAATGTGATAAAAAAAAATGATGGTAGCGCTCGAGAAACGTTTGGTAGAAAAATGGCCCTGCAAAAGACTTTCGGTGGAGCAAACCAAATCGTTGGTTGACCTCAACAAAGGTTAGGCCTGTAAACGCCGAACTACAGCACTTTTGCAGTTTGCTCTGGTATTTTGCTGTCATTTTTCTACCAGAGGGTTAGTGAGGAATTGAGGAAATTGTTGTTGATTCTTGAGTCAAAACACAGCATTCCACTTCCAACTCAAACAGAGAAAAAACTTTTCCTACAAAAGGCCAAAATTCTAATCACAAGTTCCAAATAAATACTCTGGCATTTTGTGAGAATGTTGGCTTTTTAAAATAGAATTCTGGCCTTTTTGGTCAGAAATTTCGTTTGAATACACCAGATTATGCTATTCAAAATTTCTTTTCTGAATTTTTTATGTAATCATGGCCATTTTCATAAGAGAGCATTCTGCCCAGCAGTTATTTCTGCGTTGCAAAAATTTTCTAGTGAGATAATACCTCGTAAAATTCAATAATATGTATAATGGTACTGGTGGATCCTGATTTTTCCTTCTGTCTCTTGGCTCATTTGAACGCATGCGTTAGAAAAGGACAGCCGAGGGTCAGCTACATGACAATCTTCTTTGCAGCCTTTTCTATCCTTTTCTAACACACATGCGTCCAACCCATAAGTGCTAGCCACATTTTTTTTTTCTCCTTTGAAAATCTCGACCGCATTTGAACTCGGAAAGTTATTCAAATTGTGTACTCGATTACTTTCGAAATTTGAAAAACACAAGTTTTAAACAAAGAACAACCTAGCAGGATCCAGCGGAAAACACTGTAAAGTAAAACGAATGTGCATTTAGAGGTCTGACAACGCTACTTGAAGGAGAAAAACCGAATGAAAAACCGTAAAAAAAATATAAAATGCAGGCTAAGATTTCAACCCCCTCGTTAATAAAAAATGAAATAACAATGAAGGAAAATATATCACGTCAAGGCACACCAAAGCAACCAAAAAAGGAATGTGCTAAGATGGTATATGAAAAATAAAAGATTCCGAAAGAGACGTTAATAAAAATTATGAGGGGAAAAGTAGTTATTTTGTTTTTGTTTTTTAAGAGCTCAGTTGCAAGGGTTAAATGTTGATTATTTTCTTTTTCTTGTTTTCTTTTTTCTTTCGTCATCAAGTGAATGAAAGAACTCGGTGAGCTGCGAACACGGATGCCTTTGGTTTCTTAATAGAGTTTTCTGTCCCAGAAATACGATTTTGGCCCATAATGCATTGGTTTAAATGGGAATTCCGCGTCATGACGTCACAACACGAACCATTTTTTTAACTTCACAAAAACTCCGGAACTGGGACACTTCGGAAAAAATCAAAGACACCTTAGTTTTTAGTTCATCACAAGTACTTTCATTTTGTTTAAAAAATAGAAGAAAAGAAGAAAAAAAGAAAAATTAGACTCTTGCAACAGCCAGTCTCATTTGATGTCAATGGGGCTCTTGCAAACTTTTGCTATAAGCAAATAAATAGTCCAATGTGTTGTAACCGCAGCGGAAATCACGAAAATCACACTCAGAAAGTTTAAAATTTAGTAATAAACTCACATAACTGCTATAACGGCTATAACTGCTGTAATGGCGGTTCAATACAGGTATCAGTGGCGTGACTAGAAATTACCTTTCTCTCACTTTGTCCCTTAAAATGTGTAAGTGAGAAAAGGATAGGCAAGGGGGATCGATTCCCTTCTCTTCCTTTATCCTTTTTCTGCCTGTACATTCGGACGAGTTAAAAGAGAGATAGAATGATTTCTAGTTACGCTACTGGCAGGTATCAAGGGAGATTCCTGTCTATTATGTCACTTTCTCTGAGGAAACACAGAGATACGTCTCAATTTAGATAGGAATCTCCCATATAACAATAAATAAAACAGGAATTGGTAAAATGCTGGAATACAACCTAAATTGGCGAGGACGTTTCGGCTCAAATCGTAGCCACTTTCAACTCAAACAAAAAAATTATAAAATAAAATTAAAAAACATATTGGCTCTCCCCGCCTTTTGAAATTTGTTTTTTAATTTTATTTAATTAATGGCTACGATTTGAGCCGAAACGTCCTCGCCAATTTAGGTTGTATTCCAGCAATTTACCCGTTCCTGTTTCATTTATTGTTCAATTAAATGTCGCTGGTTAGTTTTTCTGTCATTTTTGTTTCTCCCATGATACCCGCGTCTCTCCACCATAGAGACCGATTCTAGGATTGAATTTCGTGATTTTTTTGGAGTACTCATCGTGATTTTTACAGGTTTTTATGCAAGAATCAACTCTTTAATCCCCACTATAGCAAAAGTTTGCAAGAGCCCCATTGTTTCTCCCCCTTAGAAATCAATGTTTGGAATTGAATGAATTTGATTTCAGATACTTTAAAAACAAACTATCTTCTTGAGATTACAAGAAAGTTCATTTTTATTTTTATTTTTTTTTTATCCAATCAAAGAAAAGCGGTCATGTTAGTTAGTAAGACTTTCATCAATCTTCGCTCTGGAATTTTAATTTAAAAGATTTGATAAATTCTGATGAGACTATTAATTTTCTCTTAGCCGCACAGTGGAAGAGAATGATACACCTTTGATAAAACAGAAAAACTTCAAAGTTTCGTCGAAGAGTCTTGCCTTTTATTTCTGACAACGCCAACGCACAATGGTCCGACATCGTCAAAAAGAGACCAATAATTAGAAACTAAATGTCTCACCAATCTCTGATTATTAAACTTTTAAGACCAATTTTAATGACAAAAAACACTGATGACAAGCAATTCAAACCTAGAAATGACTCAGAAAAGTTAGAAATTAATCTTAAAAGGTCAAAAACTATGTTTTATGATGATTTTTTTAATCTAATTTTTGGCCGCCATGCGCCACTCCTCCCCCCTTCCACCCAACCACAGACTATATAATATAATGCAAACGTTCATAGATCATAAAGGGATTGCGCATATGCGTGAGTCTAGACTTTGCGATCAATTATTAACGAGCGTCTAAAAAAGCACTTGTCAAGTACACGAAAAGAAAGTCAAGATCATTTTAGCGCTAGTCAGAATCAGTGCCATTGTGAGCGACGGGTTACGCGCTCAAATCGCCATCTATGAATGAAACAAGTAGATCGCGTCAAATTAAAGGAGACACTTCGATCTACGTGCACAAAATGCATCGTTAAGATGCCAATTGAGCGAGTGAGATTTGAGAGAAGAAAGATAAAGAGAGAAATAAAAAAAAAATAACAACTTGTTCTACCAGCAATCAAACAGGTCGCTGGACAGGGTTGTCATTTTTCGAATAATTATCCGACTTTTTTAATTTTCCTCCATGTAAAAGTTGATTATTTAAAGTAAAATCTGGCAACATTGTTGCTAGGTAAAATAAAAACGCGAGGTTACAGACTCTTTATTATAAATGCAGCGTGACTTGGTGATAATGGTGATGTTAATTTAAAAATCTTTGAGAAACAGCATCGCAAAGTTGATCTGCGATTGCATTGATAGCACACGGTTAAAAATCGGCCAAAAATTCCGGAGTTAAAATCGGAGCAAACATAAAAAATGAGGGTAAATTATACTCTCATGCGTAGTAAAAATAGAAAGCGGAAAATACTATCGAGAAGGGTGTGTACGCCATCTCTGTGGAGTGACATTTATCTTTTAACTGCATCGTGAGTAATGAGCGAAAAATACAATCGAGAAGGATGTGTACGCCATCTCTGTGGAGTGACATTTATCTTTTAACTCCGGAAAAGTGCAAATTATGACTATATCTTTCCTCCTTTTCGCACAATTTTCTACTTTACAAATATTTTACTCCCAAAACCGCACACCGGGAGAAATCAGGCCTCTAAAGTAACCGGAGTAGGAGCCCAGTAAACATTTCCGGTCTTGTGATAGTCAAAACTACATCTGCTATGGTTTCAAGGTTCTACACGGTCTAATTAAACTACACAAAGAGAACACTCCGATCCGACCCATTGTCAGCACCATTGGTTCACCATATTACTTTGTTTCCAAGTATTTTTCCTCAATTTTGTCAAAAATTAAAGGGAAAAACGAATGGCATGTGAAAGATTCGTTTAGTTTCTTTAAGGAGGTCAATGGGTTGGAAATTCCGGAAAATTAAAAGTTAATCTCTTTAGATGTTGTGTCTATGTATACCAATATATCGGTACACCTTGCGATTGAGTGCGTTAAAAGAACAGTGGAATGAGATTGAAGCTCTGTGTTCCATTCCGCAAGACCAGTCTCTTTACCTCCAAAAGTCAGTATCAGTTCCACTGTGTTCCAGTTTCAAGACAAATATTACCATCAAATTAGTGGTGTAGCCATGGGGGGCAGTGTTTCTGCTGTCTTGGCTAATATAGTCATGAAAGACGTGAAGTTGACTGTTCATAGTACTACGAATGCCTTGATTTTCATTTATAGGCGTTTTGTTGATGATTTCTTCCTTTGTGTACATCAAAAAGAAATTCAAAACATCCTTGAATTTTTTAATGGACAGTCCCCCATGTTAAGTTTACTTTGGAGGAAGAGCAAGACGGGTCTTTAAATTTTCTTGACATAATATTGGGTCGACATCATGGTAAAATTTTATGTAAGTGGAACCAAAAACCAACTGCGTCTGGAAGGTATTTTAATTTCCTCTCGGCTCAAACGGTCAAACGGTCCGTTTACTTTTAAAAGAAATGTAGTTCATAATTTGGAGCTGCGTGTCATTGGTTTATCTGACTCTCAATTTCATCGAGAGATAATTAATTATGGTAAAAAAAATGTTGGTTGAAAACTGTTATCCTTCCAGTTTTATGAGCCGCATTTTTAAGAAAGTTCAACATGAGTTAACAATGGAAAAGATCAACGTTGAGTCGGTTAAAAAAACATAGATTTGTCTAAATTTGTTAAATTGCCATACGTGCCCTTGCTTTCCGAGAATTTAGCAGTTGTTTTAGATCATTATGGGTACACTGTCATCAATTGTAATTTCAACAATTTAGAGTTTTTGTTCTCAAAATTGAAAACTAAACGTGATAAGCAACTTTCAGAGGTAGTGTGTAAGATCCAATGCAAAGATTGTGAGATTGCGTACATTGGCCAAACTCGCCAAGTTTTGAGTAAAAGGTTAAATGGTCATAAATATGACCAAAATGAAAAGACGGCCCTGCATAAACACCAGATTGAGTTACAGCATAGTTTTGATTTTGATAATGTGAAGGTTTTGGCGAGGGAGACCAATGATTTTTCAAGATCATTACTTAAAATGATCTGCATTGTTAGGGAAAGAGACAAGGTTTGCAACTACCGGGCGGAGGTTGATAAGTTGGGGGTTGCATACCATCATTTTTTCCAACCACGGCCACTGGAGTGAGTCCACTCAATGTTTCTTTTGGTCTGTGTTTGTCTCTTCCCCTCTTCATTCGTGGATGGTGTTGTACCTCTATATTAAGTGATTCGCGAAGTAGTTTGTTGATTTGTCTCTAAAATCCACTGGATAATTCTTAACACCCCCAGGCTTTGAGTGAAGGAGTTTGGTAAGTCAATAAGTTTTTCTCCATCCATTCAGGGTGTCTATGCGACCAGTCTCTTTAATGAGAAAATCGACTACAAACTGGTCAAATTCAGTATTGGCCTGAACAATTTAACAGGTTACACTCTGTCAACCAGTCAAGCAATCTGATATTGGAGAGGTTGCCCCAGATAACTTCGCTTTTGATAGCTCTCACTAAGCTTTTCTTAGCGAACAAAACATGTTCATTGTTTTCATCAAGATTGGAACTAAATAAAAAAAATTAAGGAAAATCCCCGAAAAAAAGCTGCAAGTCCCCAGGTTGAAGGGGTATTGACCTGGGGGGGGGGGGATGAGGCGGGGCGGTTAGTTCCTTCAACCTGTTTACAGTTTTTACATTTTTGAAAACTGTCCACAACTGGCACTCTCACCTTTTCCACTCTTTTCATTTCTACAGCAGACATGATGGAAATGCTTAAAAAGCTTGAGGCCGGGCAGACGCTGATCCTTCAGGGTATTGAAGCGGTGCTGAAGAAGCTTCAATCTTCCTCAGAAGTGTCGGAAGGAGAGTTCCTCAGCAATGACTTCCCAGAGCTTCCGCTGGCCAACCAACAGGATCTTCAGAGCCTGCAGAGGAAGTTGGCGGAAGAAGAGAGGGAAAGAGTGAAATCTGTGAGAACCATATGTCAGCTCTTATGATAGTCTTTTTACTATAAGACTCAGTGGCTTTTTGTTCAGCCTTTTGAGCCAAGATACATATACATACTGTCTCAAGTCATGATTTCTGAACTATGAGTCACTAATCTATCTGAAGATAAAATCTGAGAAATATTTGTTCCTAACCTTTTGTTCCTCAACTGATTTCCGCAAATATTTTATTTTTTTAAAGGAAAACTGGCAGTTATTTTTTCTTGAATTTTTGTGTGAATTTTCTTTATGATGGAGAGAGTAAATAGCAAAAAAATTTCAGGTAAAGATGTTGGCTAGTTTTCTTACAAAAAAATAAAATAAGGGCAGAAATTTTGAAACGCCGCAATGGATATACGTGTTTTTCGAATTCAGCCATTGATACCTGTAAGTTCATTGGCTGGAAATAGTAAAATAATCCACTGCTTAAACCTAGATTCCCAGTTCTCCCTCAAGAACTATTGATTTTGCAATTATTTTGTTAAATAGTGAGTGAGCAATGGAAGGTAAATATTGCACCTCCATTAAACTTCTTTTGATCATCACAAATTGACGGTGCTCCTCTGTAATAATAAAATCGTGGAATGACAGGTCTTGAGGTTTAAAATAAATCAATTAAAGATTTCATGTCCATTTTTTCTGGTATTGAAAGGCAGCTCTTTGATAAATACCTCAAAACTGCTTTTTCCACAATATGATTAACAAGTTACAGCTGTTATAAGCAAGAAATGAGCTGTTGTCAGTTTTTCCTTCTTTTTTCTATCTAGTTGAAAAAACTGCGATCTTATAGTGGTGCCTCACTGAAGGATTTTGTTGCGCGTGTCCTGCCAGGGTTGATGACCCCAAAAATCGCAGCAACTTTTTCCCTAAAAGGAGGTCAAGGAAAACACAGATTTGACCAATTGCAACTTTGCATCCTTTTTTCCAGTAAGTTTTGATTCCTATTTAGACTGAGGTTCTGTTAGTGTAAAATAAGTGAAAACGGTTTGTTTATTATCGTGCAAAATGTATAAACTAAAGACAAATGAAACTGTTTTTTTTTTTTAATTTTTGTCTTTTGAACTTTGAAGTTTTTGGATAGTTTCTGCAATTAATTGCAACACTGTTTACCAAAGTATGTAGTCATGTTTTATAATATTACTTCAAAGAAACCATTCAGCTACGATTCTGGATTCTGCTTTATTCTTGAATGATAATTTGATCCAGCAGGCAGTAATTAACCCTCATGCTCTGTATTAATAATCGTTTCATAATCATAATCAGCAGATTATAATAACTATTCAATTAAAGTTTTGTATTGCGATGGCAGTGCCATATTAGATGAAATGTGTCCTGATGGCCTAAGTCAAGGTCTTCATGCATCAGGTCAGTCTGGTTACACTGTAATCTTTGCACTCAGATCTGGAAGTCGAGTGGAACAGGAGCTGATTCCCTGACTTTCCCAATTTGGACGTTTTTACTATTGTGTAATTGGAAGGAACAAAAAGATTATAGCTCTACTGAACCAATGTAGTGTTCATGGACTTCGGCCATAGAGGCAACCCATACTTGTTTGTGGAGAAACCCAAAATTCCAAATCGGGAAAAAGCAGGGAAATTTTGATATTGAATTTTACTTGCGATCTATACGAAGGTCTGAATAAGTACTCACAAATGTTCAGTTTATGTCAACTTGACAGAAAATATTACAACTGATAGATAATGTAGTGGTTTTTTATTACAATTTTATATTTTGCTAGATGGTGCTGACCCAGGGCCAGTTGTGTAATGGATTGCCTTAAAAAAAAGCCCTTTAATTATTGACAGGCATAGACATAAGTACAGTGCAGTGCCATCTACTTTTTTATCTCCCGGGCACCTCGCTGCCCTGTCTGAAAGCTCTGACATAAATGTTCACTTTTTAAGTTCCCATACGAAACGGGATGCTGCCCTCAACAGAGATATAGCTTGTACCCTTCCGGAGGAAATTTTGTACAGTTATGAAAAGACGATAAGGCATATGAGGCTTTACGACGTCTACCAGGGTCAGACTCACTATTACGCCTGCATCTCGGACAAGGATCAAGCTTGGATTTCGAAGAAATCACAAGTAGCGGTGAGTTACACCCAACTCAGTACCTTTCGGATAATTTAAGAACCATTGTTGAACCGGTTCTCCAGAAGAACTGTTATTTTACACTTCCAGAAAAATTAATACTATATTATCAATCAGAGATACTTTTTCAACCAAAGTCCTGAAGCTTATGTGGCTACCCTTAATTACGAACTATTGCCTTGGATTTTCGAGATGCCCCCCCCATACTCCTCATATAATAACTCTGCATGTTTTACTTCGAGTACAGAATTCAAGAATTTTCGGTTTGTTGTTTGGGTTAGGTGGCTGGCTGATCGAACTCGATTTGCATCCACCTTCTCGCGGTGAGTTCTGCGTCGTTTCATATTTTCACGAATAAAATCATAATATTTATTTCACAAAACGAGACAAGAGCCGCAATATTAAACACCTGAAGTTACATTACTTCCAGTTATAATCTAAATTCCGCTTATTCATGACGTGCACGCACCTCTTTGAAATCCAGTGCAAAACGTCGAAAATGAAGCATTTTCTTCTCTTGCTTGGCCCTTTTTGGTTCAAATTCAATAACTCTTGGGTAAAAATAACATTTCAGCGTATAAAATATAATCATATTTTACCTTTGGTAATGAAATTTCTCCAGTAAACTTGGTTGCTAAAAGCATTCAAACTTTGGCGGCTTTCGTGAAAAATCTTAAGTTTGGCCAAAATGTTAAAATTTCATAATCACTGTCCGAACACCACAGCTCAATTTACGTGGCAACCAAGCAAAGGAGAAACATCGAGAAGTATAAGATGCTATGCCACATAGAGGCAGAATTTCATGTGCTAGATGCATTTGAGGACCCTATGAAATTTGCCGATTTTGGTCAAAAACAGCTAATTTTGGCCAAAAAGTCAACATTTCAAGCTCAAAGCCAAGCTCAATGCGCGAACATCAAACGCCAAAATTTTTCAAAAAACTTAAATTTTCCTGGTTCCTTATCACCTGGAACATCTTTTTTTTGCGATTACGTTACGAGTTTCGAAAAAAAAAAAAAATCTGTTCTCACTCCACTCTATTGTGTATCCAGTGTCACAACGCAACCCGCAAAGTTAATAGAAATCTCAAATTTCCAGGGCACTGCGTCTTAGAGGGGCTCAACTCTTATCTTGGTAAATTAGTCATCCAAATTCATGTTGAGCCAATCATAATATTCAAATCACTTTTTCTTTTTTTGTTCTCCGATATAAAACAATCAATGTAATTGTACTTAAGTCCAAAAATAATGAGCTACAGTTTAGGAACTGCCAAGAGTCCATTTCTTTTGTTCATCAATTAGTTCTATCGTCAGTCTTAATATATACAACATGCCTATTTTTCCTTTCAATCAATTTGTTTGTCTTTTTTTCTTCTTTTTTTCTAGAATTGGCGATAAGCCTATTTAAAACTGGTGAGGCGAGTATCGACTCACAAGTGGCAAACTATCTGCGGAATTGTCCAGCTCAAGCTTTTCCTTAGGAAGAACTTTGTTTAATCCATCTGAGAATGTATGATTAATACAAGCAAAAACCAGCAAAATCAATTTTCATTCTTTCCCTTGGGTGAGAAGCTCCCATGAGCTTCCATAGAAACAATTCAAACTTTCATTTTTGAAACAATTTTCTAGTTGTGCGAGAATACATTTTTATATTTTTTGAACAAGGAAGTAATGATTTGAAGTATATTTCATGTGCTTCTGCTGTGAGGTACAGAAATTTCGATTTTGGCCCTAACTCCAGCTCTGAAACCTTGATCATCAGTGAATATCGAATTTCCATCCAACTTTAAAGTCGACGGTGCACTATACCTATATGCTCTGAAACCCTCGGAAGGTGGCAAAAAATCAAAGGGTAAACTCATCAATTCACCATCTATAAACTCAATTACGACCAATTTTAATCACAGAGAACACTTTAACAAGTAATTTAAACCTAGAAATGTCACTGGAAAGTTTGAAAGTTAGCAAAAAACCCGGAAACGATGATGTTTGATTACTTTTTTTTCACTTATTTCCGGACACATTTTTTCGATCTCACACGGTCACACCCATAGTGCGGTGTTTCCATCGGTGGCTGAAACAATTACGGACCAGAGAAATTCCGAGGGTTACAGTCACAAAGCTGAACAGGACTATAGTCATTTTTTTTTTTCAACTGGTGGAATCATCAGTAAATAGAACATGCCACTTGATAACCGAAAAATGGCTATAACAAGCAGGGCTGCCGTTTTGCGTATAATCAATGCTATTGATTCGATTGCTATTCGATTCATCGATGATTCCACCGGTTGAGAAAAGATTTCACAGTTCAGTTCAGTGCATGACTGTAATAAACTAAAATACTCGCATCTGTAATCTTTTCTCAACCGGTGGAGTCGTCGATGACTTTAAAAAACTTGCGGATATTTTAATTAATCAACGGAGTCTCCGCCGATTAAGGAAATATTATAGATCAGAGTATTTTCTTGCATTACAGTCATGCACTGAACTGAACTGTGTAATCTTTTCTCAACCGGTGGAATCATCGGTGAATGGAAAAATAACATTGATTATACGCAAAACGGCAGCCCTGATAACAAGATCATCGACATTCGGAGCCGCCACAACGTATACCTACCTCCGTTTTCATGTCTTGGTTTTGTATCGCTTAATTTTGAAGGAGCTTCATCGAGCGCTAACCAAACGGCAAGGCAAGTCACTTGCTTGGAAATCGATCAACGTTGTTGACTTTGATAAAGTGAATTTAAAATCGATTATAAAAAGACAAATACTACCTTCATAGCCAACTGTACAATACGAGACATGAAAAGTCACCAACCTGCAACAAAGGTAAATAAACACAATATGAAATAAATGCTCTTAAAAAATGATACAAGCTATCCGCATTACACGAATACAATACTTATCAATTGACGAGAGTTCAAAAGATTATTAAAAGGTCATTACGAGCACACAGGTTCATATCGGTGGCTATTGTGCAATGTGGCAATAGCATATTTTCTCCATTTAAACCTACGTAAAATAATCAATCTTCAGGGCCTTCACTAAATCGCTGAGAAATCGATACTTTTGCATAGGTTTAAAAGGTAAAAAAGCATGATTGCCAAATTGCAAGAGTCGCCACTGCAGATTCACCTTCTAAAGAACGTATAGAGACACCCCCCCCCCAACCGATACTTCGGACAGTTTCCGGACAGAACCATTTGAAATCGGTTTAAAAGAAGGTGACAGTATTTATGAGTGGCTACTTCGATACAGAAATCGAAAAAACTAGTTTGTTTTTATTTTTTTGAAGGATTTTCACGATAAAGAAAGTGACACATGACAGAAAAAAGTAGAACAATTATCTCCTGGATAGGTTTAGTAACATATTCTACGTTCAGATAACCATTCTAAAACACTAGCACCTTCGTTTAATGGACAGTTACCGTTACCACTGAATCAATTAAAAATGTTGAATTTATCAGGTTAGAAAATAAGATAGAAACAAACCTTCCGTTCACGCTGCTTGACTTTGACATAGGACTAATAACAAAGCGTCGCCTCTCTATTGTCATAGCTCTCTGATATATCTACAGTGAAACATGTTTTAACCTTTTCATGGGAAGTGATACACATGTGTACCATTTTATATAACATGGGATTCAATGGAATTTAAATGAACATTTTGCAAAAAATTGTGTGACCCATCAAAGTTCTTAGAAAATTGTCCTCTTTTTTTAATGGTGTAAGAAGTCAAATCCCAAAATGCGTGCATGAAACTTTTTGTGTCCGAAAAAATGCAAGTTTTGACTCACTGTGCTTCGAGTGTTTCCTGATAAGTCATCCGGCGTTTATAACAAAAACTCAGTCGCTCAATCTTTGCCCTTCCCTCAAGCATACCTTTTGAACTTATACTCTGTTCAGGATAATTTGAAACTTGGCGAGTCAGGTAGAAACGCACTACTTTGCAACGCGGCACCCATTGAGACGATGATTTCGGGTTGCATCGCTCATTCGGGGTTTGTCCCACTCCACCCGCCGCCGTGATGGAAGAATACCGAGAAACGGCAGACTATGAATTTTATCTGTGCAAAAGTCAAATTACAAACGGTCAGAGATACGATAAAATGGATGAAATTTTTGCCCTAAAGGGCCGTAACTCGTTGAAAGTAGTCGGATTACATATCCTACCACTCTTGAGGATTTATTTTGTTAAAAAAAATAAAATAAAATAAAAATAAACTAAGTCTTTCTGTAAATGTTCCGATTTTTTTTTTTCGAGAGTGGTAAGATATGATTTCCGACTACTTTTGACGAGTTACGGGCCCTTAGGGCAAAAATTTCATTCATTTCATCGTATCTCTGACCGTTTGTAATTTGACTTTTGCACAGATAAAATTCATAGTCGGCCGTTTCTCGGTATTCTTCCATCACGGCGGCGGGTGGAGTGGGACAAACCCCGAATGAGCGATGCAACCCGAAATCATCGTCTCAATGGGTGCCGCGTTGCAAAGTAGTGCGTTTCTAACTGACTCGCCAAGTTTCAAATTATCCTGAACAGAGTATAGAAACCAACCCTGTTTTCAGTTTGGTTTTCCCATTCCATTCGGAAAGGTCACCACTCTTCTGTTGAGTGGCTTTGCCGGCGAGGCGAGGGTCTTGAGTCTAACTATATGCGTGTCTACTCCATCTCAGATCGAGACTTGCTACGGACACGAACAATCGCCATCTGGCCGTTAAAATACATAGTACTTTATCCGTATAATTTTTCGCAAAGGGCAAAGACTATAGAAAACGATTGCGCACTTGCTCCGAGAATTGAAGCCGCGATCAAAGTGTGGGCAGGGTGAAGGAGCGAAAGGTTATGAACCAAATTCAAAATTACGGCGTAACATAAATGATTTAAAATAATGGAAATCACTTTAGTCTTCAAAAATGAGTGTTAACATTGGTAATAATATGTAGCTTATTTTAAAGAAAACATTATGACAAACTTTACCGAAGGTTTCGGTTAGTTGGTCAGCTAGATATCAGTCAACATCGAAATTTCTGCTCATGCACAGAGAACAACGAATTTGCCTGACTGGTTATTAAGAAACTTAGCGGAAATTTGGTTGCACTTACCCAATACTGTTTCACTTATAGCAATGTGCCAATGAGTTAGTACTTTCGGGACAAATTTGCAAATTGATCCTGTAAAACCAATTTTATGAGTTGTTGGTACTAACCCAGTATAATTGGTACTAGTTAACAATTATTGATTTAAGTACCTAATTTGTTGGGTAAGTTAGGTAAGTGCAACCAATAAATTAAATTTGATTGCGCAAGTTTCACTAAGAACACTGGTCTACATCAAAAACTGAACTAGCATTGGTGATGGATAATTTTCACTAATTTTGGGTCACTGAATCCGAATATGGTTTCAGTTTTCTTTTTATATGCCTCCGTTTTCGAGTTCAACCCATTATGTGCCACAAATATGGGTTGAAATGAGCTGATTTCACTGGTCTACAAAAATAAATAAAAATAAAAAAACTAGTGTATGTTGATGGATGATTTTTACTAATTTTGGGTCGCTGAATCCAAAAATGACATCGGTTTTTTTCGTATGCGTGTGTTTTCGAATTTTCGTGATGCAGTAAGGGACTGTAGTGAAATCAGCCCATCCCTAATCTGCGTTGTACATAAAGGGTTGAACTCAAAGTCGGAGGCATATATGTATAAAAAAAACCGAGGTTATTTTTGGATTCAAAGACCTAAAATTAATAAAAATCACCTATCACCATGCCAATTTTTTCTTTATGAAGCCCTGTGAAATCAGCCCATTCCAACCCATTTGTGGTACATAAGGGGTTGAACTCGAAAACAGAGGCGCATAAAACAACGGAAGCAATTTTCGGATTTAGCGACCCAAAATTAGTATTAATCACCCATCACCATGCCAGTTATTTTTTTTTTTTTTTTTTTTTTTTTGCAGACCAATAGAATTAGTAGCGGGAGCAAATTCTTGTTTTTTCATCGTGCACATGCCCAATCGGACAACACTGTATTCCGTACACGTAACCCCACAAAAAAAGGTCGACAACTCGAGGGCGTTCACTGTGTACTGCGCATCCGTTGACCAACAATTCAACCCCTCTTTCCTCAGAATGCAACGCCGCCAAATTTCAACCCTAAGCCATTGTTAAAAGTGAAAACAAGGAGTAATTGACCATTCAGTTGAGATTCGAACGATCAACTGCAATTAATCGTCATTGAAAAACAATTAGTTTCGTTTACTTTTCGATGAAGATTTAAAAAAAACAAAACAACAACAACAACAACAACAACAACTTACACGAAGTGACGGCTTTGACGATGCCCGTTATATGTATAATTACGGGTTGATGGGGCATGCAGCGGGCATCGGAAGAAACCATTACATAAAGGAGTCGCGAAGACTAGGAGACTAGATGAGTAAGAGGTGGATGAAATGGATGGAAGGGGGGAGGGCCTCAGAGGTAGCCGATTATGAATGGACGGATGGATGGTTGGGATGTTAGCAGATCTTGACCTACATAATGTAGAGTAAGGTGTGGACGGTGTGCGTGGTGAGAAATAGAGTAAGTGTAGTTGCGGTGTCGCGATGTCTCGTTTATTGTCTCGTCCGAGAGAACTTACAAGTTGCAGTCAACGCACCAGTGTATATGTTGAGGGGGTCGTTTTCAAATGTTACATCGCAACGGCTTCTGCCCTTAGCCGGCATTAGTAGCCGTTTCGCGTGGCATTTAACCAAAAGATGAAATGGAAGAAAATCTGGATACATTTCGTACACACACTTATTTGTGACAAGCCGGCAATTTAAAATCCAGAAATCTGATTGGCTCGGATGCTTTTTTTAATCGAGACAGCTAATCCGATTGTGAATTCCCCGCTTCTCACTATAACAACCAATAGTAGAACCAAAGATATTAAGAAACAAATTTCATTTATTGACCGGGTTTCGTCACTTTGTTAGACAGTACATGTATACATTCAAATGGGTGTCCGCTATCTTTGGTTTCGAATTTTGTGAACAGGTTGCGGTTTTCGAAAACTACCTAGCGAGATAGGAATTCGGGACTAGGTTACGCAAATCTGTGACTGAAAAATGTCAGTTTGGACTTACAATATTATATTTATCTACTATAAACATGGTATGTAATGAAGTTATCCCTCGTAAATATTCGCTTGTCCAATCTAAATCTATTTTCATGAAAAATTGGCCATAAATAATGTTAAAATAATAATTGTTATAATAATAATTGATGATGATTAATAATAATATAACAGGTCAAATAAGATTAAAATTACCTACATAACATGACCGACCAATATTATACAAAAAGTCGAGCATATTATACCGGGTGTACCAGACCACCCGGATAGGACATTTTACTAAAAAACTACAGAACCAAATTATTTGAAACGAAGAAGTCACAATGGGAATTGAACCTAAATGTTCCGTTTTTGGTGTTTTCAAAAGTCCCTGATGGCCCCTTGGGGCGGTTTGGGGGGGGGGGGTGGTTCAAACACATTTTCCAAGTTTTCTTGAAAAAGTCTTCAATAAAGGTTTTAAAAAAGTTCATAATCGGAAAGTAGAAATAATTGCTGACACTATTGCTCCTATAATTTTTTTTTCCAAAAACCCAAAATTTGTTGAGTTTCAAGGGATTTTTGGATTCTTTTGGAATCGGCTTTAGTGACCACCCTGTTCAATTTTTTTCAAAAGGAGTCAAAGATTCTGAAAGAACAGATCAATACCTTTCGATTGATGTGCCATAAGTTACCTTTAAGTTAAAAATAATGTGTTTAACGCCAAATCAAAATTTTGAGGTGTCAATGACTGATTTGGCGCGATTTCATGGTTTGAGCCAGTTAAGCCCGAACATTTTGATTTGGCCTAACACACCTTATTTTTAAACTCAAAGGAAACATGTGGCACATCAATCAAAAGGTATGGATCTGTTCTTTCAGAGTCTATGACTATTTTTGAAAAATTTGAACAGGGTGGTCACAAAGGCCGATTCCAAAAAATTTGCAAAAATCCCTTAAAACTCAAAAAAATTACAGGAGCTAAAGTGTCGCCAATTACTTTTACTTTACGGTTTTGAACTTTTCTTAATACCTTAATTGGAGACTTTTTCGAGGAAACTTGAAAAATGTGTTTGAACTCCCCAAAACCGCCCCAAGGGGCCATCGGGGGCTTTTGAAAACACCAAAATCTGAAAACTTGGCGTCAGTTCCCTATCTGACTTTTTTGTTTCAAATCATTTGGTTCAGTAGTTTTAGAGAAAAATTCCCTATCCGGATGGTCTGGTAAGTACACCCTGTACAGTCACCGAGTGACCAAACCGTGGTCGAATCCCTCGCCGAACACGGTCACTAAATCGGAATCGGGCAAACGGGGTAGTACTCGAGGCCCAAGAGTACCTATACTAGTACAAAGGATTCGTAAATTTTTTGAATCGTATTTCAACGGGAACTGAGTGGATTTTGACGAATCCAGGACCATGACTGTTCAATTCAATTATTTTGGGCATGGGGTCATAGATTCGTTGGAAATCTACTCTGATTGTCGTCGATTTACGAGTCAAAAATTTACGAATCCCGAGTACCGGTATACTGGTGGGACTCGAGTACTACCCCATTTGCCCAACGCCAACTTTCCACAAAATAAAAGCGGGGCCACCCAATTCATAATAGATTTCATCGTCAGGTCTGGCGCAATCAAACTAAACCGGAATGTAAATAAGTATTTTCTGGACCAAACTTGTCACAGGTTAAAAGTTGAAAATAAAAAATACCGTCAATTGGTCTAATTTGAGACCTTGCCCTTACATGGGACATTTGGGGATTTTTTTTCTATCGCAAGTGGTAGCGCTGCAATGTTCTTTATTTTAATCATGCCGCCATAACCTCATTCCACAACACTTTGGTAACACTAGGGAGGACGCGAAGGTCATTTACAGGAGAAGGTAAGTTCAAAAATTAAATGAATTTTAGTGAGTTTTTGACAGATTGACAACACGGAAATACTTCTGCCTGTACTGCTTATAGTCCTCATCACTATGAAAGTTCTAATCATGGTTTGGTAAGTCACAACTGTTGTCCCCTTGATCACCCAAGACCCCATTTTCCAATATGTTTACCTCCAAGAAAATTTTAGAGACTTATGTGGAGGAACACAAATATCCCCTTAATATGGGACAGTGCTTTTGGAATGGTTATTGGGGTTATCATGAGTGAGTAACTACCAATTAGAGCATTTTCAACCTTCAGATAGTCAAACTGTTGTTTACTACTCAGACTTAGGTTACTCCAACCAAGGTTATGCAGCTGTTGGTTGAGATCATAAGGAAGATTTATAGAATTCTCCGGAGAGCCGATTCACTGGTCAATCTTTTATTTTCCGATATTGCACTTGTTCTTCTACTCTCTATTTTTGTTTCTGATTTACCAGTGCAATTAACCTGAGCGTTCTTGATTTCGATGAAATTTATCAGAATTCTTCCCGGTGTGAACTGGCTTAAAAGCCAGACCTCCGATAAAGCCAATGAAGACTAACCTCAAAGAGGTAAACAACCTTCTCATCCTTGTATTTCCGTGCGTTCATATGAAGTAAACAGGCAAACTTGAGCATGCACACGCTGCTCCTATGATTCAGCAATTCATTGGAGGACCGATGGACCTCATCAGCTTCATCGTAAACATTATGCAGAAATTCTGATTCACTCCATTGGGTCATATCGGTCCGGAGAATTCTCGAGCTCTCTTCGTTTTACTTTCAGGACATTTTCCTTCTTTGTGCATGAACTTCGAACTGCGTACAGCTTTTAAATTGCTATTAAGAGATCTGTCTTTGTGCTTACAACAATTTAAGTTTGATTTTTATAAACGGCGTTTTATTAGAATGTACCGCGACTTTAATAATGCAGCACTGAAGAAGGCAAAAAAGGCTGTGGGGAGGGGGCTGTCGGTACATGAAGCTAGTATTAGATACGGAATATCCAAAACCACGCTTGCGAGGCATATCATCGGTAAGCAGACTAGGCATGTTGGCAGACCTACTGTTCTAACTCCGTAAGAAGACAGATCACTTAGTCGAAGTTTGCTGTTTGCAGCTGTATGGGGGTTCCCGTTCCCCAAGGTAGATGGAGAACAGGTACGGACAACACTTTGAGGTTGGCTCTGATTGGTTGTGAAAAAAGCGACTCCGCCGCCATTTTTCTAACCGCGCGATTCAAACTTAGATTGCACATCTTGAAAAGGAAAGTGAACAACGTAATTGATGATGTTAATCCATTCTATAGTCACAAAATTAGAATTTAAAGATACAAATTACACTTCATTGTTCAAATAAATAAAGCATTGCTTCAAATAAACTTCCCCTTCAAACCTAACCACAAACAACAATGCAAGATACACGGTGTAAATAGGAGACAAGATGGCGGCGAAGTCGCTTTTTCCCAAGAGGCCACGCCCCCTGAGTCGAGTGTTGTCCATACCTGTTCTCCATATACCTTGGGGGTTCCCTTTGACTATTCATGAAATCAGGAGTCCCGTTAAAAATTTCATTGCGTTAAAAATGCTAAAGGGGTCGCCGTAAAAAAAATTCATAACAACATGCCAGGTTGGACGTGGGGTCAATCATTTATCTCACGTCAAAGTGAATTCTTGACTGTCCACTTAGGTGAAAATATTAAACGTGCCCATGCAGAAGTGTCTTCTGATACTATTAAGGATTATTTTGAGGAGCTCACTGTTACTCTTGAAAAAAAAAAAAAAAAAAAAAAAAAAATTATAGCATCTCAAAGTTGAAAAGTGTCCATAATCAATTGGCTATTGGCGGTAATAAACAAGTGAATAGATAAATAGATAAACATGTCGCAGTCAACTCGCAATCTGAGGCCATTCATCGGCTTGCGATTTGCCTAGGCAAAGAGCAAGCCGCTTATTTATGATAAGAAAAAAATCAGATTAAGCGTAATGGTGACTTACAGAATAGTCGTATTGAGATTTGATTTAGCTCATTCTAAAGCTAATAAGCTAACAATCATTTTGATATCCACAGATTAAGTTCTT
The DNA here is from genome assembly GCA_011764245.1 of Trialeurodes vaporariorum. Classification (NCBI taxonomy): domain Eukaryota; kingdom Metazoa; phylum Arthropoda; class Insecta; order Hemiptera; family Aleyrodidae; genus Trialeurodes; species Trialeurodes vaporariorum. The sequence goes on from VMOF01000220.1 coordinate 29,987,720, forward strand.
CTCAGCTGGTCCTCTTTTTAGGAGCTTTTAAAGCGGTCAAATACAGGTGTTCAAAAACACTGCATTTAAACCGCCGTAAGTAAAAAACTAATCAAAATAAACCTAATCTAATGAAACCACAATTTTCTTCTGCTTATTAAATTTCACATGAGCTAATGTAAATCTCGATACAATTATTCTGTAAGTCAACATTACGTTAGATCTGATTTTTTTCTGATAAGAAATGAACGGCTTGCGATTTGCCGCGGTAAATAGCGAGCCGATTTCGATTTGTCCAAGATTGCGATTTGCCTGCGACGGCGACGGATGGATGTATAAATAAACAAAAAGACGAATGGATAGTCAAGACGCACTCCAGTACGAATCATCTATTCATAAATTAATTTACCTATTTACCTACACATATACTCTTTTTTTTTTTTTTTTTTTTTTTTTTTTTTTTTTTTTTTTAAGCGTGCCCATGGAACATGGCACGCTTAAACCGATCGTTTTGCTGCTAACAATCTAATCCTATGTATGCAATGTGTAGGGCAGCCTATGCTTTCTACGTGTATTCCTATGCTGTGTGGCCTAAAGTTGAGAATCGGCTGTTTTTGAATTTTGTTTTTTTCCCTGTCGTGTCTGTTGCGTTTTGAGGATTGCAATGGTACAATTATGAAATCGTACCTTCTAAAGTTTTCAGCAAAAATAGTTGGATTCATTTTAATGCTTTAGTTTTTTATAATTCCATTTTATCGACGGTCTCACCACTTTTGGGGGGTAAGTGGAGTGCGGTGAGGTAATATTTTGCGTTTTATGTTGCCAACTTTGTTGCAATTTTACTCTGCTGTGTTGGTTTTACGATGAATAAATTTTTGTTTGTTTTTATGATTAATTTGTTATGTTGGACATTGTTTTTGTGTTGTTTTATTACGTTTATTGAATATACAGGGTGTCCCAGACCACCCGTGTAGGTACTTTTTCTCAAAAACGGCTGGGAGTAGAGAGCTGAAACAAAAAAGTCAGATAGGAAATTGACCCCAAAGAATTCAATGAAAATATTTTCAAAGCCCCCCGAGGCCCCCCGGGGGGGTTTTGGGGGGGTTCGAAACACATTTTTCCATTTTTGGCGGGAAAGAGCCTACAAAAGGTACAAAAATAAGTTCAGATTCTGAAAGCGCAACTCATTGCCGACATTTTTACTTCAGTAACTTTTTCCAGAAAACCCCAATTTTTGGGGTTATGGGCCCTTTTGGGGGAAAACTTTCATTCGGCCACTGTGACCACACTATTCAATATTTTTCAAAAAACTAAAATCCATCTGAAAGAGGAGATTAAGACCTTTGGATTGATGTGCCACATAATACCTATAACTGAAAAATTAAGGGCCCCACGTAGATTCCAAAATTTGGGGGTCTTTGGGCCCCCCCCACGTAAAAAAAGTCAAATAGCAAGGTATGGCTTGTGATACATCGATCGAAAGCCCTCAAAGAGTAGAATAAGATGACGCAATCCAAAATTGTCTACAGTCATTACTTTCAAAATGGCGGCCATTTGAAAATTATGGGTGTTCAAAGGAAAGTCCTGGGAAAAGAGTCCAAGGATGAACGATACATAGATTGAAAGGCCTTAAAAAGAGCAAACGAATGGCGCAAACCGCAAATCAATCCGCCTCTTCAATCAAAAGTTATGACCGATTGAAACTTAAAGGGCTCAATAAGGCCTATTTAAGGCTGCTTAAATTTCAATCGGTCATAACTTTTGATTGAAGAGGCGGATTGATTTGCGGTTTGCGCCATTCGTTTGCTCTTTTTAAGGCCTTTCAATCCATGTATCGTTCATCCTTGGACTCTTTTCCCAGGACTTTCCTTTGAACACCCATAATTTTCAAATGGCCGCCATTTTGAAAGTAATGACTGTAGACAATTTTGGATTGCGTCATCTTATTCTACTCTTTGAGGGCTTTCGATCGATGTATCACAAGCCATACCTTGCTATTTGACTTTTTTTACGTGGGGGGGGCCCAAAGACCCCCAAATTTTGGAATCTACGTGGGGCCCTTAATTTTTCAGTTATAGGTATTATGTGGCACATCAATCCAAAGGTCTTAATCTCCTCTTTCAGATGGATTTTAGTTTTTTGAAAAATATTGAATAGTGTGGTCACAGTGGCCGAATGAAAGTTTTCCCCCAAAAGGGCCCATAACCCCAAAAATTGGGGTTTTCTGGAAAAAGTTACTGAAGTAAAAATGTCGGCAATGAGTTGCGCTTTCAGAATCTGAACTTATTTTTGTACCTTTTGTAGGCTCTTTCCCGCCAAAAATGGAAAAATGTGTTTCGAACCCCCCCAAAACCCCCCCGGGGGGCCTCGGGGGGCTTTGAAAATATTTTCTTTGAATTCTTTGGGGTCAATTTCCTATCTGACTTTTTTGTTTCAGCTCTCTACTCCCAGCCGTTTTTGAGAAAAAGTACCTACACGGGTGGTCTGGGACACCCTGTATAATTGATTTTAAAGTACATTCGGGGTTTTTTCGTACGGGCGGCCGATAACGTGTCGTTGTGTGATTTTTTTTTTTGTATTTATTATTGTTTTGCAGCCGGTGATTATTTGGCTGCACTGCGGCTCACCTGTTCACTAATTTGATAATCTTTCTCTGTGAATTTCTAGAGCCAGCTGATATTTTCGAATAGAAGGCGCGAAATAAAACCGATACAGATCATGGTTTTACTTATAGGATACCTTCTCACAAAATTAAAGCTTCAAGAAGAACCCGCCAGAGAGCGCGCAATGAAGTGGTCACGTTTGTTTGCCTTTATTTGATCAGCTGATAAATGATTATTTATTATTTTTTTTTTTTTTTTTTTTTTTTTTTTTAGCGCAATTTTTAACATTCAATCTTTTATGGGTTGAAAATGGATCTCATTAAAATAAACAAATTAGATCAGTATTCTTTTAACTTTTTAGTTTCGGGAATTGTTACAACATTAACGCCTGTTCGAAAGTCTAAGCGGGATAATGGTTTTTTTATTATTTTTTTTAGAGGACGAGACAGGCTCAATTAATGGTATTTGTTTTGATGAAAAGGGGTCCATCCAGCTACCATTAGGAGTGCCCCCCTCAAAAATGGATGAAACTTTCAGGGATGATAGAGCTAAGCATCATCTTTCAGAATATCTGCAGTTTTTTGAATTTGGTCAACTGGGAGCGGGGGTGCAGGGGGTCAAAGTCAAAACCTTCAATGCTCCATAACTTTTGAACGAAAAGAGATATAGAGATATTGACGTGAACTTTGCACCAAAAGATGCGTATTTTAAAGATCTTTCGATTGATGTGCTACAGTGTTTAGTTCAAAAATATTTGACCGTTTTTTGCATTTTGTTTTACTTTTGAAGTTTCCAAAAATCCGTTTTTTGAGTTTGAAAAATAGGCGCAATGAAGGAATCTGAACGAAAAACTATGGCGGCCATATATGATTTGAGAATTTTGAAAAACTTATGTCAAAAATAAATTCAGCGACCCAAAAAACCCGCTTTCACCAAGTTTCAATGAATTTCATCGATTATTGGTGGAGCAACAAATTTTTTTGTAGAATCGAAAGTCGGAACCCTATTTTTGGCGTAGATTTGAAACTTTGCGCGGTCATAACTCTTGAACGAAACGTTTTTCGGCATCGCGGTTTGCGCCATCTGAAAGCTTAAAAATCAGCTTTCTTCACAGACGTTTTTTGTCCAGATTCCTACGTTGCGCCTATTTTTCAAACTTAAAAAACGGATTTTTTTTCTCTACTTTTAGATTATAAATGAATTTTTACATCTGCATTGAAGGTTTTTTTGAGAAAAGTTGAAAAATGTGTTTGAACCCCCCAGAATACACCCCAAGAGGTTGTCGGGAGCTTATGAAAATATCAGAAATGAAAAATTTGGAGTCAATTTCCTGTCTGATTGTTTTGTTTCAAATCATTTGTTTCAGTAATTTTCGAGAAAAATGCCAGCAACGGATGCTGTGGCTCACTTTGTATACAGGGCGTCAATTTAAAAAGGAGCCAGGCTTAATATCTCAAAAACGGCTCCGAATTTCGAAAAACGCTGAAACACGTGTTCAATTATTTCGAGGGAGACATCTTTTGAGGGGGTCCCCAATTTCGAGGGCCCCCCCTGGGGGTCCCAGGGGGGTCAAGTCCCATATTTCAAATGGAGACCCCCATTTTTTATTTGATAATCGGAAAGAGGGTAAAATTTTAAGACTTTTGGCGCCAACCGGAAGTCAATATCGTTTTTCGTGTTCGATATATCGAAGGTCAAAGTTCGATATGGACCCATCTTCAGAAATTCGTAACTTTCCTTTAAATAGTCCAAATTTCAAAAACTTTGGGTCTAAAATGCTCTACAGAGCAAACACTTTTCAGAAAAAAATTCAATCTTAACAGAAATTTAGTCAAAATTTGGTTTTAAAGCTCCCAAACATTTTCAACGTTTTTGGCCCCCACATAGGGCTATCAGAAAAATTCCGAGAGACGACCCCTATCGAGTGATACATCAATCAAAAAGGCGTAACAAACTGAGCATTTTGGCGCAAACCGGAGGTCCATATCGTTTTTCATATTCGAGATATCGAATGTCAAATGTCGATTTACAGAATTGAATTGATTTACAGAAAACGATATTGACTTCCGGTTTGCGCCAAAAGTCTTAGAATTTTACCCTCTTTCCGATTATCAAATAAAAAATGGGGGTCCCCATTTGAAATATGGGACTTGACCCCCCTGGGGCCCCCCAGGGGGGCCCTCGAAATTGGGGACCCCCTCAAAAGATGTCCCCCTCGAAATAATTGAACACGTGTTTCAGCGTTTTTCGAAATTCGGAGCCGTTTTTGAGATATTAAGCCTGGCTCCTTTTTAAATTGACACCCTGTATAAAATATAGTAGACTTCTTTTATTATATTCAGGTCCTCTGGTATTTAATCACTGTCCGATGAGTAAAATAATTGAAATCTAATGCGCTGAGTCCTGACTACTTGCTCTCTTTGAGAGGATCCAAAAATTAAATATAATCAACAAAGGTACCACTATACGGCCAATTTTGTAAAATAAGCACATGTATGGAGAGGGGGGATGGGTGGAAGCTTCCATATGCGTAACTTTTTTTGCTTCTCATTGATAGAATGTCATCGAATGAAAGGCTAGAAATTCTTCAACTCTGGTAAGCAACTCTGTTTGCTTGAAGGGACGCATTGCAATGAAGTAGGGGACTACAATAATTATAGTTGTTAGAGTTGATGCATAAATTATTAATACTTAAATTAGTATGTACAGTCGGGGACAAAAAAAATGTCAGACGCGCCTGCAGTTGGACTCACCGCAATACGGAGTTGGGCCGCTCAGAAAGGTTACGCTGAATATGCGGACGCGCCTCTATTTTTCATCGGTCTGTGCCCGCTCTGTGCCGAATATTTTACCTGCTGCTGATTTGTGATTGTGAGTAGGATGGGTTGTGTGCCGTGCCGCCCGGGCCCGACTACTTCGACTCGTACTCACTCATTCACGCATTGGAAATCGACCGCATAGCTTTGATAAGAAGTTTACGTTGTCTCGCACGAACACAGGCGGGTGAAGGAAGTTATCTTTCTCTCCGTTTCTTAATTTGAACGCATGTGCTAGAGAAGGACAGACATTGCGGCTTCGGGCTCCTAGTGCATACTTCTCTAACTCTTGCGTTCAAATGTGCAAAGAGAGAGAAAGACATTCGCCGAAGTTTATGAATGAAAAAGCTGGCCGAGGCTCCCCGCTCCCCTTCCCCCCCTTCAACTGAACTACTGACTCCCCTCTAGTTGTTTTGGAGAATGAGTGAGATTAGCTTGAGCTCACAATCAGTGTTTGCTAGTCTTATTTATCTGAAATTGTTTTCGCTAAAAGATTGAAACTTTTTGAAAGCATGGCAGCGGCCGCTGGCGCATAGCGTTAACGCGCGAGACCGCTGCATCCACTTCTTTTTTTTTGACAAGTCATTTTTTTAAAACAATAGTGATGCCGCGAGGATTGGCTCCAGTGGCGTCGCGTGCAATCTGGCAACGCTGAGTTTTGTCCGTTTCAACGCAGATAAAAAGTCGAGATGTTGGAGGTCCGCAATGCACTACCTCAAATCGATATTTTGCATGGGTTTAAATGGAGGTAATGCAGCGTTGCTAAATCACACGCGACGCCACTGGTAAGTCCTGAATTAATTCTATGATTGGCGCTATTCGCGACGATCTTGATTCTTGACCTCTTGGATTCTTTTTTTACTTTTATTTTTCACTACATCAATGAAAAATGTGAATTATGTAAACCCCCTTGACCTTAAAAAAAAAAAAAAAAAAAAAAAAAAAAAAAAAATCCTGTACGGCAGATCGTTATGTAGCCGAGAATCAATCCTACGCTCAAAACCGAAGTCGTGGCGCAATGACAGCGTAGTGAACCCCGGATTGCGTGGTCCCGAGTTCGATTCCTGCTGGGGACGCTAATTTTATCTCGACTGTTGTGCTCATCTGTTTTTGCCATGTTTTTATATTTCTTTCTTGTTGCTTGTTTGTAGTTTGGTTTTTTTTTTTTTTTTTTTTTTTAAATACTGTTTGAATCAAATTATTCCACATATTTTCGTGCTGTATACGTAGTTATTTCCCTGTGCTTGTAGGTAAAAGTTAAGAAAATATTATAAAATCAAAAAGACAATGGAAATTGATCAACGAAACTTTTTTTCCCGTCTGTTTTTTCAAGTGCTGTTGTTTTTCTGTTCCAATATTTTCTTAATTTTTATATACAAGCACAGTGTAGTAATACCTGAAGCATGCAGGATGAAAAGAGGTTTAATAATGGAGCTGTTGCAAACTTTTGCTACAGGCTTATTAATAGTCGCTTATGGGGTAATACCCAATAAAAATAACGATTAGTGCACTACAAAATCACGTAATCCACTCCTAAACTCACAAAATGCTTTTAAACGCGAGACCGTAATGGCGGCCGGGGCCGCGGTTTTTATTGGGGTTCCCTATCTTCAATCAGCGCCATCTACACGAGGTAGTCTCGCAACACCACACAAGAAGAAGAAGAAGCACACAATTGCCATAAGAAAACAGCGGCCTCGGCCGCCATTACGGTCCAGCATTTAAAAGCATTTTATTAGTTTAGGAGTGGATTTCGTGATTTTTTAGTGCGCTAATCGTTATTTTTACTGGGTATTACCCCATAAGCGACTATTAATAAGCCTGTAGCAAAAGTTTGCAACAGCTCCATTCGATTCAAACGGTCTTAAAAAAAAAAACAAACAAAAACAAAAACAAAACTAAAATACAAACAAGCAACAAGGAAGAAATATAAAACATGGCAAAGAAAGATGAGCACAACTGTCGTGAAAAATCTAGCGCTGCTAGCAGGAATCGAACTCGGGACAATGCAATCCGGAGTCCACTACACTGTCATTGCGCCACGACTTTGATTGAGGGTGGCGGATTGATTCTCGGATACATAATAATCCGCCGTCCCTGGGGCTCAATTTAAAATAAAAATGTTGCAAATTCAGGGGCCCATTCACAAAAAGTGCTGTAATTCCCTTCATTAGGACCCCAAGGAATATGTTTTCGCGCAAGTCTCGTTCCATTTGGCGCGGGCCCACCTTTGGTCCTTTGCCTTCGCCTTATTAGTATAAAACTTCGAGTACTGACAATAATGAGTTCACAAGAATGTGATGGAGCCAAAGCAATGACACACGCCGATAGCGACAGGCAGTGGTCAGTGGTGCGGAGGGGAGAGAGGAGACGAGCGGGTGAAGAAGCGCGGCCACATTCTCTTATCAATAGTCGGGCCTGGGCGGGCGCGCGGCGAGTGGCGGTCAGGGACCCTGAGACGATGACAATTGAAAAGTGAGAAGAGCCCGTATCAGGGGTATTCTCGTCGAACTGGAGTGCAGGTAGCGGCCTACCCCTTCTCGAACAAAATAAAACGCAGAGAGGGGAAACAGACCTCTTTTCTGTTCTGCGTTTTCGAGCGCATGCTGCCCTGGAGACTTGTTAGTGCTGCATTTTAGCATGAGGACAATTTCCCCTCATTCCTTCTATATCATTTTGCATGATGACAATTCAGTATGAATTCCTCTCATATTCTTTTCGTGAGAAGACTTGCCTTCTGACTCCTTGTTCTCTCATCGCCCAAGATCAGGTTTGGAGAGCAATTCGGAGGGCAATTCTTTTAGCCATCCGGATAGGAATTCGGATGGCAATTCAGTGCACTCATTTCGCATCCACATTTACATTTCACCTTTGATTTTTCTCTGCCGTTCCTTGCTGTGTATTTCTCTCTTCTCGCCGTGTTTCCTTTGCGTATGATGAATCTCGCGCCGCTTCGCCTCTCATACACCGCCCTCTCTTTGTTAAGTACCCGTCTATCGGCCTATCTTCCTTCGCCCTCCCACCACTCACCCCTATTGTCTTAACTTGTCTTGTCTCCCTCAACAAGTTTTACTTTCTCCTTTCATCTATTGTAACTATGACCACCGCAATCACGCATATGGAAACTGCGGCGTTAGTAGAATAAACGCAAATATTTTCGTTTGTTAATATCTCTTGACCTACTGGACCGATTTTAATGAACTTTTTTGTAATCTTCTCGAAATTTTCTCCACTATCGTTCGAAGGGAGGGGAAAAATCAACCCCGATATCAGCGCTGTAAATAAATGTCACAAAGTGTGGTGCATCTGGGCATTTTTCTTGCATTTGATCATTTGATTTTTTCCCCATTTTAGAGGTTCTTACGAGATTTCTGATGACCTTATTCTGTATAGATAAAAATGAATGTGAAAATGAAATTTGGATGATTTTTTACGCCTCCATATTGTATGGTGACTGGCTTAACCTCGCGCATTAATTATCTGAAAAATGTGTGGTTCTTAAGTCTTTGGGTTCGGTTCCTCAAAAAATCGGCATCTTCTCTTCAGTCAGAGAGTCTAATGTGCATTTTAACCATCAACAGTTAATTAAAACAATACAAATTCGAAAACAACTACCACATTGAACACTAGATCCGACTTGTGCAAAGGGTGGAAAACACCGCAAAAATTACCCGGAATTTTATTTTCAAATTTGTATTTTCCTGTTATGTTTTCAATAATGTGATTTGTATAACCCATCAAGCTCCTCATTACCTAAAAATAAATATACAGGGTGTTTCACGTAACCTGCTCACTATGGTTTTCATGAACGGGTGACGGTAAAAAAATCTGGAAAAATTGGTTTTATAGGAACTTGGACTAAAAGTTTCTTTTAAAAAATACTGCCACAACCCAAAATTTGGTTTTTGGGGGGTTTTCAGGGGGCGCACCCCCCTAATCTCGAGATTTTCAAATAGCAAGCCCTATCTTGTGATACCTCATTTGAAAGAGGGTAAAATTCTAAGCATTTTGGCTTAAACCGTAAGTCGATATCTTTTTTCGTTTTCGAGATATCGAAGGTCGAAATTCGTTAATGGACCAATTTTCGAAAATTCTTAACTCCTACAAACATAGTCGTAAAACAAGAAACTGCACATGTTAAATGCTCTACTTGAAGAGTAATTTCAAGAAAAAAAATACGAATTTACAATCGAATAAACCGAAAGTCGACTTTTAGGCACCTTAATATTTTCTGAAAAGGCGATACCCGTATTTTGGGAGTTACAGATTTTCCTCTTCGACTGCGCCGAGCTGGAATATTGGACTCTTTCACTTCATGGCCACTTCTCCTTCCTTCAATATTTTCTTCGATAGTCTCTAGATGGTACCGTTCTAGAATTCATCCCTTTATTGTCTCGATGCAGAAAAGATTATGAATAGCAGCACTTTTCAATGTACATAGATATACAGTATCACAGGATAATGTAATCTTTTTTGCACGGATGCAGTAAATGGTTGAATTCTAGAACGCTACCATTGGATGGGTTTGGTTGGATCGGATGGAAGAGTGAATATATGTATGTATGTTTTTGTACTTATTGTTAGCTTTGCCATATCGATGAGGATTTTAATTATTTCTTCGCGTAAACATGTTTTGACGCATTTTATTTTGCTCGTACACTATCAAAATTTGCTCTCTTTGATTCTGTTCTTGGACCGTTATGAGCTTCATGATAGTTTAAACGGCATTTTTTGAATCTCTGCGATGCATGGCAAGTTTTGGCGTTTGGGATTCACAGAGTCAAAAACAGAATCAAATGGAGCAAGTTTTGAGCGTTCAATTAACAAAACTATAAAACGACAAAACTTATTCACGTTAAAAAAAGAAAAAAAATCGCCATTGCGATGGCAAAGCAATATACGACTATTATTTAAAATATTGATTGTTCATTTGGATCAAAATAACTTGTTTCGATCACGGTCTATTATACGCACTCGTAAGAAGTTAGAATTACTTTACGGTGTTAAACCCCCTTTTTGCCCCCCCCTCCCCTCCGGCAGTATCTTTAGTATATTTGTTTTAAATATTCCGAAATCCACTCCTAAACTCGATAAACGATTTAATTTGCGCGAGTGTAATGGTGACATAGGGCAGTAATAATGAGAGATCCCTATTCTAATTTTGTCACACTCTCTATGCTGATAAGGTTGATTTACAGAGTAATTAGACATCAGAGTAGATAGTGATCCACATCCGAAGAATGGTACAGTAACATCTAATGACACCGTTGCCAAATGAAATTCGTCTATTATTAGTCACTTCTTCACGGAGTCACAGTATTGTTATATGGGAATCTCCCATCATTACTGCTCCAAGCCACCATTACGCTGGCGCTAATAAAAGCGTTTATTGAGGTTAGGAGTGGATTGCGGAAGTTTTTAGTGCTGTGACCGTGATTTGTGGAGGTTTTTGCACCAGAATCGACTATTAAATCGCTTATAGCAAACTTTTGCAACAGCCAGTGGCGGCTCGTGCAATTAGGCAACCATGCTTATTTGTCATTTAAACCTATGCAAAGGTATCGAAACCTTGGGGGCGCAATTGAACCTCCTAAAGATCGATTGTTTTACATAACTTTAAATGGAAAAATAACGCTGTTACCACATTGCACGAGCCGCCACTGGCAACAGCCCTATTGTAAAGGCTTATCCGGCATATGTGTGAAATGGCTTTGCTTTAAAATTAAAAAAAAAAAAAAAAAAAAAAAAAAAAAAAAAAAAAAAAAAAAAAAAAAACCTCCATGAGCCAATCAGACTGAGATAAGGTATCTTTTAATCGAGAAGGAAGGGGTCGGGTCAACAAAACAGACGAAAAGAAAATCAAAGAGGGGGGGGATTGTGCATACATGCTTGAAATGCATAAAAAACGAAATTAAAGTGGTGGGTTTTGGGGGGTATTTGGGGGTTTTTAAATGGTTTTTTTTTGGGTTGGGCAAAATAGGGCGAACCCTGCTGTGAATGTCATCTGAGGAAAAGTCAAATTAGAAACGATTATAGATACGACGAAATAGATAAAATGTTTGCCCAAAGAGCCTTAATTCGTCAAAACTTGGGCAAATTGACTCCTCAGTTCTCATGGCCCCCAGACACTTATTTTTTAAACGTACCTAATACTAGGTACGTTTATTTTAAATAATTCAATTAACGTACACTCACATAGATGGATGTTTCAAAAAATAATTCTGTGAGGGTAATGAGGAGTCAATTTCGACTAATTTTGACTAATTATGGCCCTTTGGGCATAAATTTCATCCATTTTGTCGTATCTGTAACCGTTACTAATTTGACTTTTGCACAGATAACATTCATAGTCAGCCAATTCTCGGTATTGCTCCTTCCAAAATGATGGTCCAGTTGGACAAAGCCCCCGTGAATGCAACGGCTCTAGAACTCAAAGACTCAGCGCGACAATGCCTGCCGCGTTGCAAAGGAGTGCGTTTTTACCTGACTCGCCAAGTTTCTTCTTATCCAGGACAGAGTATACTTTGCAACGCTGCACGCATAGAAACTTAGAGCATAGTCTGTTTACTATTTGACTGCAGTTGGCAGAAAATATTAAAATGCGTAAATGACCACGTTGAGGTCGGCCCTGGCCAGGGCCCGTTCACCACTCCTGTGTACTCGTTGGACTCAATGTTTGATTTTTTAATAACTGACTTTAAATTTAAATTCTGCTCGACATGCTTGAAAAATGATACCAATCGGTGGCTCAATAAGTAATTTTTGAAAGATTCCGGCAGTCTGAAATCACTCAATCAGGAATGCCGCAATCTTTCAAAAATTACATCTTGAGCCGCCGTTTGGTATCAATTTTTTAAGCACAATGAGCAGAGTTTGAATTTAAAGTTAGTTATGAAAAAATCGCGAATGCCGGAAAAATTTAAATTTTGAGTTGGTAGTCAAAATGAGGAGTGAAAAAGGGTCCGAGCCGACGAAGTGTCAAACAATGAGTCCGAAGACAGTCCGAACTACCTGACTAGCTTATCCTTATCCGAGAACAGAGTATATTGTCTTCTTGGCCGACGCTCTTTTGTCCGGCTGGATGTGTCAGGACCCTTTTTCACCAGTAGTGAGCGAATCCCGGCAGAAAATGAAATTTTTTTCTGCTTACAATTTTTGAGTTTTTGACTTGAAATTCGCATTCGGCTAGATGTGTCGCGGAAATTGATACCAAATTGTCGGGAGTAAAATTGATTTTTAACAGATGTACGCCTGGTAGAGCCAAGATAGAAATTAACTTATAGAGGAATCGCGCATCTTTTACGAATGCATTTTTCTCCCGACAGTTTGGTATCAGTTTCCTCGCTACATCCAGCAGAATACGACTTTCAACCCAAAAATTCAAAACTCGTAACAATCAAGGGTTAAAGTGACTTGAAAAATGTATCAGAGAGCATGTAAGGCTTTAAAACATGTTTAGGGATAGGGAAAGCCTCACAGACTTCATTTTTTAGGCTCCGATATTAAGGTTGACTACGAGCCCTTTCCAGGAGATATTCTGTCATAAATAAAATTGCCTCAAATCTAATGTAATAAGTAACTGAAGATTATCACCAAATGTTCATCCTTATTGTTTCTGTTGAAGGTTTGAATAATTTTGAAAAAATGACACAGTAAACAATATAGTTTTTTGTGGTCTTAATTCTTTATTGACAGGCATAATGGTATCCCTCTCATTTTGAGGGACTGCATTATCATAGTGGACCAGACGAGGGCACATCCACGGTAATATAGCTAAAATCCCCCCCAGCCCTAAAAAAATTAGAGAGAAAAGGAGGGAACAAGGAAAAGGAAGACTAGCTGACAATGAGCTCTATGAAAATGAGAAATTTTCAGAGAGCTTTGAATATTATTAAAAAAAAAAAAAAAAAAAAAAAAAGTTTCAAAGAAGGGGGAAGAGGAAGGGGGCGGAGTGCATCGTACCAGACGTAGAGTAACTATTAATATGACTCACTTTTTACTTTTCCATATCTCTACCCTAGAGGAAGTGAGAGAGTAAAAATACGTACACATATGATGTGATAACATTGATAACATGTATGTGATACATTAGTGATTAAGTGCAGTGAGCCCCTTCTTTGACTTTTGAAGTGTGTGAAGAAGGAATTGTGAAAGATCATGTGACGAATATTTCGCACTTAAATCATACGTTCAATTTTGAGTTTACTACATCATCTTACCAGAGTGGGTCAGAGAAAACCTGGAATTTTGTAAATAAATAACACGTTGCATTCTCAACATGGTTGCGAAAAATGTTTAAATTTAAGAAATAACCCGTGATTTTCTACGTTTTATTACAGTTATTTTGTTTTATTTAAAAATTCTTAGAAAATGTTTAAGAGAAGCAGGTTGAAATGAAGACTAGAAAAGTAAATTTTCTACAGAGCTGTGGGGGAAGTGTCTTTCCTAGCCCTTTCCCTTAAAATTATCACCAAGCCCCCCCCCCCCGGTTACAATTATACGAGTTAACTCATCTGACCTCGCGCCACAAATTCAATGGCACGCAGTTCAAAATGTGCAGCCATGGTGGCCGACAAAAGCAAAAACACAAAAAGCACTCAAGCGATTTCGAGAGTATCGGCCGAAGTCTCCCGAGCGGGTCGACGTGTTTTTCTGCTTTTTCGGCCACCTTGGCTGCACATTTTGAACTGCGCGGTGCACGCAACCAAATTTGTGACGCGAAGTCAGATGAGCAAGATTGTTTAATTTGTAACCTTGCCCCCCCCCCCCACGTAAAATTAAATCCTAGGTTCGTCCTAAAGGCACCAAATAATGATAATACAAATATCGAAAGCAGCTGGTGTGATTTAGCACGTTGCATCAACCCACCATTGAAGTATCCTTCGGATGATAAGAAACTAAACTGTAACGCACAAGAGCAGAGGGACATAAGGAAGCTCATAAGAGCGATTAAGATAGAGACACAAAATACAAAATTAATAGATTAATAAATACTCAGAGAAACAATAAGCAAATCAAAAATCAAATGCAAGAAAACTGCGCAGATGCGCCTCACTTTGTGACATTTATTTATAGCGCTGATATCGGGGTTGATTTTTCCCCTTCTTCGAACGATAGTGGAGAAAATTTCGAGAAGATTACAAAAAAGTTCATTAAAATCGGTCCAGTAGGTCAAGAGATATTAACAATTCCATATGCGTGATTGCGGTGGTCATAGTTACAATAGATGAAAGGAGAAAGTAAAGGGAGACAAGACAAGTTAAGACAATAGGGGTGAGTGGGGGGAGGGCGAAGGAAGATAGGCCGATAGACGGGTACTTAACAAAGAGAGGGCAAAGCGGCGCGAGATTCATCTACGGAAAGGAAACACGGCGAGAAGAGAGACACAGCAAGGAACGGCAGAGAAAAATCAAAGGTAAAATGTAAAAGTGGATGCGAAATGAGTGCACTGAATTGCCATCCGAATTCCTATCCGAGCCTTCCGAATTGCTCTCCAAACCGATGAGAGAACAAGGAGAAGCTGGCAAGTCTTCTCAATCAAAAAATATGAGAGGAATTCATACTGAATTGTCATCGGTTAAAAGGAAGGAGAAGAAAGAGGGAAAATGGTCTGTTCTCTACAAATGAGTCCAGGACTGCGGCGACTTCAGTCTTGCGGTCTTTCGGAACGGTTTTATACCTGGAGTTCAACCCTTGCGTGCAAATCGGAGGGTGAGAAGACTCGACTACTAAGACTCCTCTTGAGAAGTGATCATGAGAGCAATTCGCTTGAGTCGTATCAGGGTCCCTGGTGGCGGTCGGCTCACGACACCGACTCAGGTAAAATATTCGGCACAGCAAAGACCGATGAAAAACAGAGGCGTGTCCGCATATTCAGTGTATCCTTTCTGCCCGGCCCAACTCCGTATTGCGGTGAGTCCAACTGCAGGCGCGTCTGACATTTTTTTTGTCCCCGACTGTACGTCTGTAATGTTTTTACTGGATGCTAATCATAGCATTTTTTCAAAGTAGATGATTCAGCTTAATTTTATCTTGAGTATTCACCATAAGGTTTCTCTGTACAGTAAAGCCTTTAATGAAAACATAGCAGGAATTGCTTTTATTGACATTAATTGTAATTGTTTGATTTTCAGATCCAAATCGGCCAATACTGTGTCTAAAAATTCAGATATTGAAAGGAATGACTCTATTTCGTCTCAATCAATACGTAGACATTTAATAATTACCTTCTTTTACCTTTCATCACCATATTCCACCAACAAAACCATGGCCTACCCATCTTTTCTTTCTCATTTTATTAAATAAATAGAATCTTTTACATCCATTCAACGCAGAATCATTTAAATTTCAAATACTCTATAATAATCAGTGATTTCATCAAAATTTTCATTATTGAATCATTCATGTATATTATATATCTATTTACACGGAAAAAAAAGTATGCGGATAAGCCACATAAAAAACTAGTTTGAACCACATACTCTGTGTCGAATGAATGGATGCTGGGCGAGTATGTCGTTCAAACACATAACAGTATGTCGAATGATTCAATGGGGCTCGAGCTTATTTAGTATGCGGACCGTCCACATACCGTATGCGGACCGTCCACATACCGTATGCGGACCGTCCACATACCGTATGTCTAAATTCCACATACCGTATGTCGACCGTCCACATACCGTATGTCGACCGTCCACATACCGTATGTCGACCGTCCACATACCGTATGTCTAAATTCCACATACCGTATGTCGACCGTCCACATACCGTATGTCGACCGTCCACATACCGTATGTGGAAATTCCACATACCGTATACCGACCGTCCGCATACCGTATTTCAAGAAACTTGAAAGTTGATGATAAATAAACCCCCAAAAAACATAAAGAGATATACAAAACACATAAAGAAGTATACAAAAAACATCAGATTTATGAAAAGCATGATTTTGAGGAAAATTTAATAGTAGATCGATGATTTATTATACTTCTTGGCGTAAGATTCCAAACAGAGTTTATTTTGTTTAAATGTTCGGTTTTTGCACTTCTACTATTTTCGGGACCATTAACGAAGCTGTACCAACTGGGCAATAGTATATCAAATGAATAAAAATTAAAAATATTCCAAAAAACCCCACAAAAAATTTTACACCTGCGGTGGGATCCGAACCCAGAACGACACTGCCAGTGATCGGAGTTCAAGTCCACTCGGCTACGCCGACATCTATTAGGCAGATACGGTCAGTAGGGAGTATTTAAATGACGCGCGAGATAGTGTTGTGTGAGAGTAGTTGCCAGTTGCCTGACTAAACTTGTCTACGCGATGGCGCGGCGTAATCTTATGGGGCAGAGAACAGATACCGACAGACAAAAACAAAAAATAACACAGCTCAGCAAATAAGCAGAAACAATAACCATGCAACTCACCAACAGGGAAACGGTCGCAGAAATGTAAATCCTAGCATAATAGAGTATCAAACTAAAAATAATTAATCAAAATAAACAAACCCAATGTATAATATGATCCACACAACTGTAACACTGATCAATAAATTGGCAACACTCGCGAACTGAATGGATAAACACAGACAAATTTTAGAACGAATCAAAGCTTTAACTGCGAGCACATAATTTTAAAGTAGCAATTTCAAACTCGACGCCTCTGGCCTTTAGAACTATATCAAATTGAAGTGTAAGGAGAGTGCCGTTCTCAAAAGAAAAATTAGATTCACCTGGTGATGATTCAACTCTTTCCTCCATGAGGTTATATTAAACTAAAACACAATTAATGAAAACGAACAAACGAACAAACACTCACACACACACGCACAGAAAAGGGAAAAATAAACTTCGCAATCATCCGAAATTAAAACACGAATCAACAGATAATAGCGCGTATGAATGTATCCACACTTGGTTACATGTTCGGTCACGATCGAACTTTTAACTTTATCGAACTAAAAACACTACACCGGTGGACAAACGAAGGATGAAGAGCATCGTTTAACTATCCTGTTTGATTTAATTTATCGACCGATGTAATTTAAAGTGAATTTCACGAAATTTAGACTGAAATAAGCAGACAACTCAAATGTGTGTAACCGTCGCGCCGCCATCTTGGAATGGAACTAACCTAACATGCTGAGATACGACATAGGGTATGTGGTTTATCAACATACTAGCATGTTGATGAACCACGTACCCTATATCAATGAACCACATACTCTATATCATTAAACAACATACTGGCGATTTTGCATACCGTATGTCTTTTAACGCCATACTTAGTGTTCTTAAAACACATAGTGATGGCGTTAAACGCCATAATTTATTTTGTTGGTTCGCATACCTCGGAAATAACATAGAGTATGTTGCGAAACCACATACTCTTTTTTTTCCGTGTACTCAATTCATATGTTAGTTACATACTGCAATGTCTCCTTAAGAATTGCTGATGCATTTCAAACAACTGTAATCCACAAATGAACAAAACACTGAACCAATTGTAATGTGTCACTGCAAAAACAACGACTCAAAAATATTTTTTTCAAATATACGTCTCAAATGCAAATACATTGTCATATTTTCTTCATCAAAGCTCCAACAGCACTTCCTGTACCTAAAATAATATACAATAAATTGACAAATCTTCTCCCATGAACTACATTGTAATAAATATATTTAAACTATGTATGCGTAAGAGTTTATGCAAAACTTATTTCTGCAAAACCCAGCAGAGCAGAAGACCAAATGAAACAACTTATGCGCAGATTTTTATGTTTACAATTCACAGGCACGCTTCTCCAATGCATGCAATGTATCGGAGCTTCCCTGCTTGTTTTTTTTTTCCTTGTTTTTTTTTTTTTAAATTTTAACCCGTGACAAGTTTGGTTTATGGAATGCTTCCTTACATTCCGATTTAGTCATATCTTGTGTTAGACCTAAAGATCGAAACTTATTCCGAATTGGTCATTGTCTAAGTAACACATAGCAAAAGGAAATCAGGTAAACATCTACAATAAAATGCAAGGATACAATATAATTCAAAAAACATGTATGACTCAATTTATGAATACCACGACTTTGCTGACAAAATCAAACAAAAGATTACTACAATCAAGTCTATTCCTACCAAACCAAACTGAATTAGTGAAATTTAAACAGCAAAACTGTGCGTGTACAGATATTTATCTTAGATATTGGAATCATTCTTGTTTTTATTTGAGCCGTTTTCCGCTTTGTTCACTAATCAGGATTGCCAAGCCATAAACTATAAACTAAAGTCTAAATTATCTCATATTATTTTATTTAATTTAATTTAGTTTTTAATTTTTAAAAACATTTATTTAATTTGTATGATTTTCGTCTATTTAGTTTTTATAGATTTATTTCATTGTTTATGTAATTATTTTTTTTATCGTGCATTTATTTAAAATTATTTTTTTTCTACCAACTTTTTAATGTGAAACTTGTCACACAAGTCTGATCTTTGGCAAGTGGAGCAGATTTTTTTTTTTTTTTATTGCTTTTACAAATTTTCTTCTTTGTAAATATGTAAATCTATCTATCTATCTATAAAAGTGGTCATTCCAGGTTTTCGTCAATTTTATGTTATTTACCTTTATCCTCCAAGGAAGAGAGTGCCTCATAGCTAATCATTTCTCTTTGAAGAATGTTGAAGTCGTTGCAAACCAATCGTCAACACAAGGCCGCCAACCACTTTTCTGCACCGTTAGTACGTACCCGATTTTACTTCTCGCTAACCCTGCGGCGTAGGTTGTGCAATCGACCATACTTAGTAGTTTTCCGTATTTCCTTACTAGCCCGTAATATTACTGCGTGGCGAGGGAGGGCGCGGGAGGGCGAGGTTTGTTTCCCGTTTGATCCCCATCCGCGGACGGGTCAGCCCCTGGGGGATCCGCGGACGGGTCATCCCCTGTGGCTGACGTCGAAACTCGATCAGTCAATCCTTACTAAAATCCTCCAGGGGGCGGAGGATTATGAGAGTGCTTATAACGACCCGGGGAAAAACTTAGTCTTGAATGAGATTGTTTCTTTTTCGCTCTATGGCCATAGCTGCCTGGGGTATAAGATAGACCGGAATCACGATGAAGATCACTCATTGTTAGATCGCCTTTCCATGAGTCACCTACGCTTAGTCCTTGTTTGGGGCTGGATATTTCCATCTCCTTGAGCGGCTCCTTGTCCTTCGGAGACGACTTCTTTCTAAATGACCTTCTGGAAGACCCACCGCTGCCGATCTCCGCCTCTCCTGTCGCCTGCTGATCGACCCCTTGGGATCCGGACTTCCGCGAATCTTTCATTTTATTCCACTTCTCCAGGTAAGCTTTATTTGCCTTTTCCGCGCAATCGTCCAAAGGGACCATTCTTTTCGATCTTTTACAGGGGAGGCCGGACACGACCTGGATGCTGCAGACAGACGTATCTTTTTCAGGATGAGGGCTGCACTGAGCATGGTTTGTGTTTCTTGAGCATTTTCCATTCAGTGACCGATCCAGGGCCATGTAACTGCCTAACGCTGCCTTACATTGTTGGTTCGCTGCAGTTATCTGATTCAGATCTTTGCGTAACCCGGTGCACAAGTCGCTCTTTGCCACGTTGTACACTTTTTTCAAATGATCCTACGGAGGAAGAACCAAAAGTGGTAGAATGAGAAATAAAAGTGGGTAGCCCGTTTGTATGTAACGGGACTTTTCAAGAAACACCGATAATGGGTCTGTTGCATACTTTTGCTATAGCGTTATGGAGGGTTGATTCGGGTATCACATTGAGAGCGCATTAAATAGTCTCAAAATCCATTCATAAACCCACAAAAGGCATTTTAAGGAAAGCCTAAAAGATGGTGGTTGAAAGGGCGAATCAACCCTGCATGCATGCACCACGAGCAACAAAAATGGTCGACGACGGCATTCGACAAAGTAGGTACTTGCCCGACGTTTCCTCTTCAGAATTTCAGCAAATTGACAAAGAACGTAATATATTCACCACAGTAATCATAAACAATAACGAGAAAGTGTAATTGACCGGACAAAAACACACAGAATGACACAAAACGTAAGTACTATGAGAAAGTAAAGACGTTTGTTTACTATCTAACCAACCTTACAAATTGCCGTCAACGGCCATCTTTTAGTGCATGTATGCAGGGTTGGTTCGCCCTTTCAACCGCTATCTTAGGCTTTCCTTAAAACGCCTTTTGAGGGTTAATAGTAGACTTTGAGACTATTTAACGCTCTAAATGAGATTATCACGCGATTTTACGCCAGAATCAACCCTCCATATATCCAGAGCAAAAGTATGCAACAGACCCACTGCCAGAGAAATGACTCCAACAAAACGTTTAATACCTTTGGTTCAAGGAACGATCAAACGAAAAAATATATATTCTTTTTTCATAAGTGCTCCTTTCAACAATCCAACAAAAGGAACTCGTAAATTTAATTACACATGAAAATCACGCGGCTTTTGAAGATTCAAAAAGTCATTCCGCCAAGGCGAAATGACTGTGGTTCTTCAGCCAAGTCGCCTACGCTATGACTCTTAAAAAGCTGGGTGATTTCATACATTCATTAAATGGACGCAAGCGCCTTTCACGGGCAAATCCATTCATTAGGTAGAATAAGACGGTTATACGATGCGATTTTTATAACAATATTCGGTATCATCGAAAAATCCTGTAACCGTGGAATTGCCCTGGTTATCATTTCTGGTAGTATGGTCGAAAAGTTAGACAACATGAGAAAATAGTAAGGATTTGGTTTAAAATTTGAGGATAAAAATGTGATCATTGTATGAAAGAACCCCACGGTATGCTTTAGGGAAGCGGTACTTCAGCACATAAGTGTGTGTAATAATAAACCGAGTTATTTTAATTTTAATGGGTGCCACCATCCTTTATATGCAAGAAAATCTGAATGATAAAATGAACTTGATGAGAGTTCAGAGCTGTGTCTTTTTATTACATGGCCAGAGGTGCAACTAGAAATTATTTGTCTCTCTCTTTTCTCTATTGAAATGCATAAATTAGACAAGGATAGACACTGGGTCATAACCCCCTCTTTCTATCCATTCATTCAAAGGAGAAATGAGACAGCAAGAAGTAATCATGAGTGCGCTACTGAAATCTGCGTTTTGAAATCACGATGTAAAGTCTCATGCGAGTCTGGGTTTAATTTGAAGGAACAAAACTTAAACATTTGCCTAAGAGTTCCGGTGAGCTTCATCTTAAAGTCTGAAACGTGCTCCACCTCAAGTTTTATCTGAGCTTTTTTCCGAAAATGTCCTCTGTTCTTTTGCTTAGAAAAATACATCGGAATTTTTTGATTAATTTTGTTTTCACTATTTAGTTTATGATTTTCTGCATCATGGAATAATTTTCTCTACTTCTTTTTTTTAAATTATCAATGTTTCGACTGGTTTGGCGCACTCCTCCACAGCTTCCTATCCTGAGCTAATTCTTCGATATATTTCATTTCAATTTTCATTTTGATAAATTTTTCACAACCTACATCCCGAATTGTTTGCTCTACACACGCTAATCTTTATCACCCCCTGCACTAATCGCCTCCTACACGCCCTTCTACTGCTAAGCTTACTATTCTTGGGTGTCTCAGGAAATGTCGTTTAATTCTAGTTCTTCTTCTCACTAGAAGTTTCCATATGCTTCTTTCCTCCCTTATACTCTCTCCGTTACCGTTTCATCCCTCATTTGGTCCATCAACCTTTTTCTAAGCATCCTCCTCTTTTATCTTTGATTATTATTAGAATAAACATTTGTAAATTTTCCAACAAATGCATCTGAAATTTTACAGCTAGGGCTGTTCTGCTTCTTTTAAACCAAACCTGAAGTCTTCGTAGTTATCTTAGAACCTGAGCTATGCCACAGCTACAAATTTGGGAAATTGTAAAAATTTAAAACGTAAGAAAATACACAGGAAATTAAAAAGTTAAAAAACTCAAATCGCCACAAGGTGAGCTTATTAATCGACCTTCCAACTTCAAAATTTCAATAAAAATATCTCGGATCAATATGTAACGATTTCACCAAATTTTTGAGGTATGGGTGTTATCTATCAAAAAGTACAAAAAATCATTTTTGAAGAAAAAAAAAAAGTATAAATAACATTAAAGATGGCAAATATGCAGACCACCTCCTCAATCTGTAATATTTCCGAATCAATTTGAAACTTAAAATTCTTGCTAATAACATCAAGACATTGTCGAGTTGTTTTTATTAACTTACTATTTCCGACAGTTGAGACGACGGGGACGTCATAGCCTGGACATGAAGAACTATGATCAAAAACAAGAGTAGAATTCCTCCGGAAGTATTTCTCTGGAAACACATTTTGCCTTGCGTATTATAAGGAGACGCGAATGCAATGTATTCGATGGATAAACACGTAAACAACATCATCGTAAAAATACATCCGATGCTGAATACATTCAGACAAATAATGAAATCATATTGCAAGCAGTTCTCATATAGACTTCCCTATTCCACGCGTGACTATAAATATGAGTTAAAAATCTCATGTTTTCCTTACCTTTGTCTGAATAATCAAGTAAAATGCGTTTGCCGCAGGAAAATTCCGGCAAATAAATAATACGGTCTTCATCCTTTAACATTTAATCAATTCCATGAAAATTGAATATTTGTAATATTAAAGCTGGTGATTAAAAGAGAACTCTCATTCGTTATTATGAAAATAATTTATGAGGAAATTTCACTAAAAAATTTTAATAGTTTTTTAAACATCTGTCATTAAGGGCCTCACTCGACTACCTCATCTGTTTTACGTCAAATCCGCGGTTGTTAAACATGAAAAAATAGGGGAACAGATTCAACACGGGACCCGTGCAATTTCATTAAACATTGTTCACACGCGACCCGTGCAATTTCATTAAACATTGTTATGACAGTTGGTACGTAACGCCAACTTTTAACCTTTAATGGAAGTTTTAATGAAGACATCACCCGGCGAAAAAGTTCGTTTAGCATTCCCACCAAACAATCTTTCTTACTCTCTCCTGACCTCTACGTATCTACTTATACCTCACTTTCAACGCTACAATCGTATTCAAATACATACTGGTAATTTACTGGTCTTGAAAGATTTTTAGTGGTTTTCTGCGTAAAGGGATGCAAAATGTAATAATAATCGAGGCTCCGATGATGGCTGCGCGTCGATGATTAAAGGTGGTTTGCCTAAGCAAATACGTACCAGGCGCAGCCGTAGACTGCCATTATTTTAGCAAGGATAGAGAGCTCACTTGCTTCCCACCGAAAAAGAGTTCCACAGGTAAGTAAAAAGTCGGATTGAAATGTGGCGACATCGCAAATTATTTCAGAGGAACAACTCTCAACTATAGAAATCGCATACATTTTTTAAGCACCTTAGCAAAGTGACGCGGGCTCTCTACACCCTACCATGAATAAAATACTTATATATTTTATGTTTATTTTCCAATTTTTTTTTTCAAATAATCCTACCTTTTAAAGTTCTGACGAAGATGAGGGCTCCTTACATCCAAAAACTAACTATAGTATACCTCATCACTTCCTTTTTGACCCCTTTCCATGGCCTCCTCTCCGTTCATAAGTCCTGCTTACAGGCAAAGCAGGTGTATAAATAACAAAATGTTTACTACCCATCAAATACTATCTTACTCTTACCAAATCAGTTCGTTACATATTGCATTTATGGCAGACTGAATGTTTTTTTGAAAGCAAACCGGGGTCTGGGAATTTTTTGTCATTTATGACCAAATTATGTCACTTCTCTTCGTCCTCGGTAACAAGGTAAGTAACTCGCCATCTTCATTTTCTTTAGAGTTACCATTTTTGTGAATAAATAATAAGAACCATAGTTATTATTATTATACTTAAACGTCAGACGCAAGCGAGCCCTCATGTTTTGACCACGGTACGCAAGTGAGATAGACCCAGAAAAGAAGGCAGACTACTGAAAGTCATTCAGATCCAAGAGTAAAAGAGATAGTTCAACACTAAACGAACTCAAACCTCACAAACTAGAAAAAAAAAAATCATCGACCCATGACGTCATCACTAAACCAATCAATTAATCAATTTAAATGCAACATTTATGAGATGCTGAAGTCAAAACTCTGAAAATCCTCGTACTTTCCGATCGATTCGGAGCAGAGCTGTGGGTGGCATCCGTCACAGATAGAAGTTTTCTGGCGTTGATAATTTAGCAGTCGATAATGGGTCTGTTACAAACTTTTGCTGCAGCATTATGGAGGGGCGACTCCTCCGTAAAACTGAGAGCAAATTACATTAAAAGCATCGAAAAGCCTCAGATTCTACTCACGAATTTCAATAAACGCGATTCACAAAATTCAAAAATGACAGTAGAATGAGCGGATCACAATGGGGAAGTTCCATCTAATTGTAGCTCTCATTGCTGAGAAAAGTGATTCATCATAGAGGAAGCTGCAATTAGATGGGATTCGCCCATTGTGATCCGCTCATTCGACCGCCATATTTGAATTTTGTTAAACGCATTTATTGTAGTTGTGAAAGGAGTTCAGGACTTTTTGATGCTTTCAATGTATTTTTCACGTGGTTTAACAAAGGAATCGACCCTCTTTAACGCTGTAGCAAACGTTTAAAACAGACACATTTAATATACGTTGGAATGAAGCATTTTTGTTGCGAAATCGGCAATGAACACTGAGAATCTCATCTTCAATGATGAATTAGTCTTAAAAGACGGTGAACTGCGGGTTGCATTCGTCACTGACAGGCACCGTGCACATGTTTCGCCCTAAAAGGTGCATCACGAGATGGTCATGACAGTCTATAAACAAAAAGTAGTCCTAACTCGTCTCCCAAGCTATTCGTCATTCCGCGGTTATTATGACAGGTAGGCGAGTTTGGTGACCTTGAGGATCAGCTGTTTCTCTTCTCTTGATACACTTCAGCGCAAGAGCCGCGGCGAGGGAAATAAATGTCCGAAGTATGAATCGTCCGATTTCGTCGTTGATTGATAGGACGAAAGAGCCGCCTCCGATCACCGAATGCCAACGGTTTCTAGAAACCGTTTCGTGTCTCGAACCTCGAACTGAACCGCGCACCGCTAATGCAATCTTCTTGTGTCATCCATGACGTTATTGAAAGATATGCGTTTTTATTGAACGTGTCTTAGTGAGCGAACATGTAGTTAAGTATTTGTTGTCAGTGCGCGCGTACGTGTGAGTGTGTGTGTGTTTGAGTGAAAGAGAGAGAGAGAGAGAGAGAGAGAGAGAGAGAGAGAGAGAGAGAGAGAGAGAGAGAGATGAAGAGAGAGAGAGAGGGAGAGAGGGACAGAGAGAGAGGGGTAGAGAAGAGAGAGGGGGGAGAGGGGGGAGAGAAAGAGAGAGAGAGAATGAGAGAGAAAGAGAGAGGGAGAGAGGGAGAGAGAGAGGGGTAGAGAAGAGAGAGGGGGGAGAGAGGAGAGAGAGAAAGAGAGAGAGAGGGGGGCGAGAAGAGAGAGGGGAGAGAGAAGAGAGAGGGGGAGAGAAGAGAGAGAGAAGAGAGAGGGGGGAGAGAAAGAGAGAGAGAGAGGGAGATAGAGAAAGAAGGAGGGAGGGAGAGAGAGGGGAGAGAGCAGATGCAGGCTCATTGTTCATTTGCGGTTGTGAGTTACGAGCGAAGAGCACCACACCTTCGGATTGAGGTTATCTTCGGAAGAGAATCAAAGGAGTCCACTCTTTTTGAGTCTCAATATCGGTGAAAAGAAAGAAGTTGGGATTGGCTTGAAGATTGGATTCATGTTAAGGTGGGATCCGATTATGTTGTAGCCAGTCAATGTTCTATCGTATACAGTGAAGCGGCTGCTGCAGTGCTGCCCCCATCATTGAGATAAAATGGGTTCTACCGCGGACTTAAACCACCGGTGACGAATCTGAAGAATGAATGATCGCAAAATGATTTGATTTGTTCAATCTTTTCAAAATATACAAAATTTTTAATACTTTCAATAACTTCAACATTTTTAATGAAGTACGTGAGCAAAGATTGTTGTACCTAAACGATAAGGAGATAATTTAATTGCAAACTTCAGTTGGCACGGAATGTATGGCTGGGGATTAAGACTCTCGCTAAATGCTAAACACCTGTACTGCTGCTAATGAACTTACAGAAACTGTCAGTCGATTACCTACTCAAAATCTTCGATTACGTATCGTAAGTGACACTATTGCAGCACTATGAGGTGGCGACCACGACAAGTTTCACTCACCGAACATCTCGTTTTTATAAGTATGAAACGACTCGGTAATTTCAGCCACCGATTCCGAGGATACCGTTGATCAAAATCCTACCTTACCTGGAAGAAAGTTATAATTGGCGTGATTGAAGAGTGACGTTGGAACGTGGCAAAGTTGAACTTAGACACGTCAGTGACGGCAAATTCTTCTCAATCTTCACTGTGACTATATTAAATCTGAAAAATTAAAATTGCGCACATGCAATCCGCGTTTGAGCGTCTCATCCGTTTGATTATTTGATTACTTGTTCAGAGAGGAGAGACCGCTGTCGGGCTGTGCGCTCCCGGCGAAAAAACGATTTTACTCGTTTTCCGTGTGTCTCATGAAAAAAACACAAGAGATCAAAAATGTTCCTTTTGTTTTGTTTCATCAGATTCTTTTGTTACTTTTCTCATTTTCTTACGGAGCACTAAAAAATTATTCAATTTAAAATTTGAACCCCCCTCAAACCCCCCTTGACCCTTTCGGGTATTTTCGACCCCGGGATCGGAAATAACGCCTAAAGTTACCTCTAGAAACGAATTTTCATCCATTTTTACGTAGATCCGTTGCTAGAATCGAAGAAACACCGATTATTTTTTAAACTTTGTGGGGCTGTAGCTCCGAGGGGGGGGGGGGGGGGGGGGGCATTTTCGGACACGTGTTTATAGGGGGGGAAAAGTCTTATTTTAGCCCCAAAAATACGTGGTAAAAATATTTACGATTAATTTTGGGACACCCTGTATATGACAGGTGGATTGCTGTACAGTGATTTACAAACAGTTTATTCATGATGAATCAAATTTTTTAACTCTTAATATTTTGTTTTTTGATTCTTTTTCAGAAATGTTTTGTTGGGGCGGGACTTCTCGAAGAAGCTGTGGAACTAAAAAGTTCCTCTCTGAAAAACGTGCCAATTTATAAAATTTTATCTCTTGTCAGTAAGTATGCACTCATACTTTACCATTAAATTGTATATCCTGAAGATCACTGAGTCAATGATTGTTTAATTAATTATATTGGTTTTAAAATGTACATCACACAGTTGTACAACTATTCGTAATTGATAAAATCTTGTGGGTCCGGCTTTTTATTTTCTTGTTCCATTTCAACGAGTTCATGACCAAGGTTTTTTTTTTCTCACATGATCCTGCGCACCCCCAGATCTAGTTTTATACCTTCAAAAAAGCTAGTACGCTGATGCACTGCTTTGGTTCTAAAAGAACAAGGACAAATTGTGAAAATAGCAAAATTTTACAATTACTTAATCCTATGTACATGTATGAATGCGGTTTTTAACAGTCTTCCAGCCTGCTCAAGTACATCTGTGGTTTAGAATAATGAATTATTCAATAAATATCCAGCGACTTGGCTAGAAGGAAATTTTGGAAGTTACAGTAAGTAGATATATGTTCAACACAAAATCCCTTTGATTTATGATTTTTACTAATTGTTACAGATCAACGATTGCCAAGAAACATAGTAATAAGAGAACTTTCCAAAGATAATTCAAAAGAGGCGGACAATTTGACCATGCCGCAATTTGCTTCGTTTGGGCAATTTTGGCCACCAAATCCGTACCAATTTCCCAGTAATTGGATTCCACCTTGTCAGCCATCCACCAGCATGGTAAATGTTTAAATTTTATTTTAGTTTTTACTGTGTATGCACTTGAAAAAAGTATAAAGAGAGGGGGGGAAGAAAAGGAAATATGATTAAAAAAGTATTGTGTTTCAGCATTTTTATGTTTGAGTTTAAAACTTGATTCCTAATAGACTTACATTGAAAACTGCTGAACACAGTTGCAGCCAAATGTGGGGGGGGGGGGTCATTCTAAGGTAAAAAAAAAAATGAAGGTCATCGATTTTTTTTTTTTAACATCGTGAGATCTGATCCCCCCAGAGCAAAAGCGTAGTTACGCCACTGATGAAGAAGAAGAAGTAGCGGTCGGCGGCATCCACTATGATTGGTTGAGCTCACCAAGGACTAAGGAGGTGTTATTACACAAGGTGCTTATGACAAAGAGGCGTTCATTATTTCCCTGGAAAAATCAAATTTTGCGGGAAACAATGTAAGTAAGGAAGTTTAAAACAGGACGACAAATGGTTTCAAACCCCACTAAAGTCTTAATAAAAGCCTGTGTATTTTAATTACGAAATATGCCTCAAAGGAGGCGTTTCAGTGGTCATCTTATGGAGAAACAGCACAGAGAACGGATCCTTGAGCTCCCTGACAGCCTAAAATCCAGCAGTCAATCAAAAGTTTTAAATTGAGCTTAAAAGGTCGAAAACGAAGCTTTTTGATTTTTTCCCCACTGGTTTTTGGCCACGTTATTTCGACCTCAGACCACAGTACGACGGTATGAAAACCAGTGTTCTGTTTACAGTTTCAGATCAGAGACAATAATATACAATATGTATAAGAGAGACTACGCACTAGCCGTGCGCGCGGTTGCCGACTTCTTTCCCGGAAAGCAACCGGAATTAACTGTAACAATAATCAGAAACCACGCCAGCCCCCCCCCCCCCTTCTTTAAATAAATCGACACGCTATCGCGGTAAACCAAGATATTAACGACTTTTTCGGGAGTCTCTTTTTAAACTATGAAATGCAACTCCAAGAAAATCCAAAAACTGACAACAGTAAGAAATCCACCCCTGAAGTCATGGTACCGAAGGACATCCAACTCCGCGATTAATTTGAATTGGTTCCCCTGGAAATTCCACCGATTGACCTAAGTATCCGTGAAAGATGTGCGGACAGAATCGAAACCTGGGTCGGAACAGGAATCACCATCCATCGAACATTGACAACAGACGATGACTGAAATCTGGAGTCCCTAACCCTAACGGACTTGAATTGAAGAGTCAGATTTACTCTGGGTTGCAGAAAATAATCGAAGAGTGGGAAAATCAAGGCTACCCAAAGTGCGAACCATCTCAAGAAATTGTAGATCAGAATCAGGAAGCAACAACTCCCGCGCCACGCTACGATGCCGCCGCGCCGCGCGAGCTCCAAACGCCGTCACCACAACCAAGTCCATCCACCAGCGACCATCAGGGAAAAAGAGCAAAACGGAGAAAACGAGAAAGACCGAGAGAAGAAGTGAAGAGAATAAAGGCTTCCCTCCAGCCACTAAACATGTTCCCGAACGATGACTTACCATTTTTGTAAATAATTTTCTTGTTTCTTTTTTCGCAGTTCCTAGAAGAATTAATTTTAATTTCTGTTTTCTTGTTTGGTTGTTCTGTTCAAACGCTCTTTAACAAACCATTTTTGTAAATAATGTTTTTGTTTTTTTTATTTTTTTTGTTTTTACCCCGAGTTCCTAGAAGTATTAATTTTAATTTCGATTTTGTTTTTTGTTCAAACGGGTTTTTCTCTGAAAACACTAGTTGCATTCACAAGACCCATTTAATCCTGTAAATAAAATTAAATACTTAGTATTAAGTTAAAATGATTGTGATATTTTGTAAATAATTTTAAGTCATTAGTATTAAGTAAAAAATTTTGTATATAATCTTAATCCATTAGGTTTAGGTCATATTTTCTGTTGATAGACTACTCGTCCATCAAATAACGTATAGAAAGCATTAGGAGCACCATCTACCTTGGACCATACGTTGACTGATGCAATTTCGGTGCTTCGGTCTCATTGGCAAAAACCTCAACAACTTTGCACATCAGTCAACGTATGAGCCAAGTTTCCGGTGTTTGGTCGAGACCCCGAAAAAAAAAGGTGGCACCACGCGTAGATAAAGGCAAGATGGGTAGTGCGTGATCTCTATTAATCAGGGAGTAACAAAAGTCCACCTCCCCCTCCTCTTAACTTTCGCACAGTATTTTTTTTTTTTTTTTTTTTTTTTTCCTCCGAAAAACGCTAAAACGCGTATGCCCTTACTTTAGCCAAAGTTTCTTTTAAACCTCATAAAATATTTAGAAGGCCCTCCTTGGGGGGTTTTGGGGGGCAACTTCGTCTGTTGTCTCTGTTCCAAAGACTTTACCTTCATTGACACAGGATGAGCTCTAGGGAGAGTTCTTGATTCCCGATGAAATTAATCAGAGAACTCTTTACCGCTATACTGTATCGAAGTAAGACCCCCGATAAAGCCGATGAAAACTAACCTCAAAGAAGTAAACAACCTTTTTCTGTGAGGTCAATGGTCATTCGTGTCTTTTTGGAGGTTATTAAAAAGTAAAAAGACATTTTTAGCATGAACAAGCTTCGCCAATGATTGTTCGGAAATTCATCGGAAGACCGTTTTGTTTAATCAAAACATTACTGGATCCATCGTAATTATTACCGGGAAATTCTGATGCGTATCACTGGGTTATCGGTCCAGAGAGTTCTAGAACGCTCCCATCTCGTTGTCCTTCAGGTCCTCTTTTGTTTTAGTGAGCCGATCCGACAACACTATGCTCCGTAACGCAATAAGTGCGAGTAAATTAACGTACTTAATCATTACACCGGAGCGAACATCAATCATTCGATTGCTGACGAAGGAGTCTTTTATTTCAAGACTGAAGACAAGAACAAGACGAGCACGCGACATTTTCAACTCCGCAGCCTTGGATTCAAAATCTAGTTCGGAATCGGATCAGACCGACTTCGACTTTGCGCGCGCATCATTTACGCGCCGGGATCAATTTGTCACAAGCCATTTGACACCTTGACAGCCAAACAACGTAACGTTGACATCGGTTTTTAACCATGATAGAAACAGACGGATCCAGAGGCGAAGCGTGGAATTTAACAAAGTTGCATTTGGCTCATTAAAACCCTTGAAAAATATCGAGCTATCAAGGAATCGGCGATGACCATCGAATTCGACCTTTTCAATGGGTTCAAGTGGACAAAATGTCACGTTGTCAGATAGCACGCTTCGCCACTGGATAGATCAGTAACTCCGGGGGATGAAATGAAGCAGTTGCAAGGGACAAAAATGTGGTCTTTTCTTAAGAAGAAAATGAAAGTACTGGATTAGCTGAGAACGACGGTGCCTAGAGTATTTGTCCCTAAAAATGTCTAAAGCCAATTAGATTCCTGGATTTCAACCCGTTGTGAGCCGGAGTTATTTTATACCTCCTAATAACCAGAGTTGGGCAAACATGACTATAATCGTCAGACCTTCGGATGGTAATTAAATCTAGTCTTCACAGACTTAAAATAAACTTGAGGATAATTTCGATCAGATCCAATTCTTCTGCAACTAATGTGACCGGTGACGACTAAAAACATCAGCCCTGACTACCGTAAAATCAACCTCCAAAAAGATGACGATTACGATCACTCGATAATCGAGTAATCGATTACCAACCCCATTTGCCCAACGCTCCTGATAACTGAGGGAGTGAATTGTCACCCCAACTTAAAACTACATTAATGATGGCTTACTTTTTGATATTTTTCAAATCTGTAAAAACCGTATGTTCTAGTATTATCTGAGAAATTATGTATTGTAGTATGTTCATTTTTTAAAACTGTTTCAATTTTAAAAGTTTGGCGAGGAAATTACCAAAAAAGAATCTAGTATTCTAAAAAACCCGTAACAAACGTGTCTAATAGATTTCTTTGAATTTTGAAATTTATAAGTAAGATAATCCCAACAAAATTGCGTATTCTGTAACTAAACATACGCGGTAAGCTATAAGATCACTCAAAAAAAAACTATCCCTCCTTCAAACTGAAGGAAAATGTGTTAATGACGAAGAGAGAGACAGAGAGTGAGAGGGGGGGGGGCGAATTGTCATCCCATCTACTTGCTTGCCTAAAAATGTGGGGAAATTAGATAAACATTTCTGACTTTTGGTAGAAAGCTTACCCTCTCCGCGATTTGTTGAAATGCTACCGTTTCATCAAGAGAAACTGGCCTAGGACGAAAATAAACCCCCCTAACCCCCTTAGGTACATAGGGATTAAAACACTCCTATTATGAATAGACGATGCATTGCAGTATCGTCGGTCGCTATCGATAATTTTTGAGAGCCAAAAACGGGGTCCGATTAAATTAACCGACGAAGAGGCTTACGCACTTGCGAAAAAAAAGGAATTTCAGCTTAACTTCAAATTTATTTTAACCCTCGAGAAAATGAAAATAAATTTAATTCTTCAAGAATCTACCGACATTTGCTCTCTACTTTCATTTGCTTACTGAAAAATACCACAATTCAGACCCTTGCAACTGCGTGATTGCTACAGGATGATTGCGTGCTCGAATTTCAAGAGTTCCTTTAGTTTGAGACGATAAACTCAATTCAAGATGACACAGGTTGAGCTATAGCAAAGAAAAATCGAGGACGCTTTGTTTAGCTCGCCCGTCTCACATGATTTTTAACCCCCCCCCCCCCCCCCAGCCTCTCATTGACGGCAGGAGTGAAATTGACGCTTTTCTTATCATAAATAAGGGAAACTGCCATCACGCAGTTCGAACAAGTCTGAAAAAGAGCCGTGAGTGCTTCACGCAACTATTCCGCCTCGTCTGATATGGAATTGCATACCTTTTGACTTACAGGCGTTTTCATACCAATAATGTCGAAGTCCTGTTACAAAGGCAAGGCGCGACAAGGCGAAACAAAGTCCATCTGCACTTTTGAGTCGAAGAATGGTTTTTCTTTGTAGTACTTTTGTCCCCTGAATTTTTGCTAGGTATAGCTCAAAACCCGAGAAAACATATTATTTATTCATTTATAAAAAAAAAAATAGAAAATAAAAAAGAAGAGAAAGAGAAAAAAAAATATTGGCCGTGCTTAATGTGGCAGATAAACTTGAGCAAATTGTGTTTTCATATCAATTAAATCGTTTACAGATAATACTGAAATGGACTCGTGGGGGGGGGGGGGAGCGCGGAGGCAAAAGGTTTCCACCATTTTGTTTTCTTTTTCTAGAGGGCCCAACTCTTAAAATCAGACACAAGATTAAAACAAGGAGAGGTAAAAGATACATACACCTTTATACATACAGTTACGGATTTTTCATATGCTGCTTAGTTTGATTTTTTTTTTTTGCATGAGACGCGTTGCCAAATTCAGCATACGAGTTGCCACTGAATCTCAGAGCGAGGAAATCTGGATGTCTTGTGATTGATACAGGTTGAAATTAAGCGTGTTTCTCGTCGGTTATTTCAGCCATTGGCGAAACGCGCCAATCGACAACAGTTGTTTTTTTCCCTTTAAACCTGAGAGAATTATTCGATTCTTGAGGAAAATCGATCGTTATCCGCAGTTTTAAATAAAGGAAAACCACTGTTGCCAAATTGCACGCTTCGCCACTAACTTCGACGCGGAAAAAATGTATGGTATGATTTATCATAGTGATAGATGGTTTTTGACTTTAAACACGAAGGAGGTAAAACTAACTAGAATTCAGGTTAAAAGGAACAGCTTTCAGGTAAAGTTACATTTTCATATGTTCGATTGCCCTAATGTCTAGTCAAGTTTACTATCCTCGCGCTCAAGCGCAACACTCATGTATTATGATGGTAAATCTTAGAAGACATTACTTGCCGTTCCTCCCTGTATTTGGAATGAGTTTATGATGTGAAAAACGACATTTTTTCAGTCACAACAAAATGGTTAGCAGCATAGGATTTCAAAATTCTGTTTGACCGGAAGCATTATTTTATGTCAAAGATTGATCTACTACTCGATTTGCATCAGTAGCGGCTTGTGCAATCGGGCACCCATGCTTTTCTGTCATTGTAGCTCACGTAGATAATCGATTCTAATTGAGGCTTTGAGGTACATTGCCTCACCCTAAATCGAACATTTTACACAAGTCTTAATGGGGGAACATCCTACGTTGTCAAATTTTACACGCCACTCCTGATTTTTATCCACAATGTCATGCGCGTTCTTTCGTTGCAGCTCAAATTCTTCGTTCATCTTTTGCAAAAAAAAATTGCATTTTGTTCAATGTAATTTTTTAGTCACTTGGATTGCTGAGAGGGGGGGGGACAGGGGGGTGTCACTTTCATTCTCAGACGAACAGAAATTGTCATTCATTCGACGAATGAGAAAAATATTGGCCCTTAGAGATAACATAAAAATTAGTTAAAATTGACTAAAAAGTAAAAAATCGTCTCAGTATATCTACAGAAAACATTTGCGAGGCAAATACAAAGGATCTAATAGACAATGTCTATTAGACATTTTACTTTACTTCTGTTTGTTTTTGGGTTGGTTTATCTAAGAAAATTGCAGAGGAGCATACTCAAAAAAACAACCTAACACGCTCGTAAAAGGCGTTAGCTAAATCGAAATAGTTACGATACGTGCGTAGCTACAAAAATACAAAATTACGAAGTTCGTTTACATGCAGATCTAAAATCTAACGACGACGAGTAAATCTTAAAACATTTCTTGAGCCATGACGGCGATTTTCTCGAAATCAAAAAAGGGCACTTATAACCTCTTGGATCCTGAGCCTAATACTTTTTATGAGATGCGGCGGTAGGTGATAAAATACACGGAAACAAAAATATTTCTAGCAGCAAATAATGGCTCGAGTGTAAGTGTAACAACTTCAAAAACCTAACACCGAGAAAATAAAAAAATCAGATCGGCATAAAACACACGAAAAGAAGCGATGCAAAACTATTGTTCTACTGATCGCAGTCGAACTGAAGCTCCCAAAAACGAACCAAATTAACCAACATGACTTAGCATTCTTCCCTCCTCCCTTCTTATAAGCTCGACCTTGGCATTAAACTTTACCGGGACAGTTGTGTAGCTGTAAAGATTATAACAGACGTAACCTATTAACACATTTTCTCTTTTTCGGTTACATCTTTTGTCACTCTGTCCCCCACCCCATGCACCATTTGGATTCGCAATTAACCTTAAAGCCTTTACGCCAATCATCGAGGATTGAGTGTGTGGAGCATCTCTGCGTTTAGGTGGGGCAGTGAGCCCCCCCCCCCTCTTCTCCTTCCCCGGGGATCTTCCCCCAGCCCCTGCTCGTCACGGCATTTAAGACGACTTGATGAAGGGGAGTGATCTGTATATAATCGTGACTGTCACACATCTCAAATCGTTATTCTTCGCAGTAATCTTCAACAGCAACATGGCTTTCAGGGTGAGTTTCATCGGTTTATTCTTGAAGTTTTAGAGTTTACTTGAGTTTTTTTTTTTTTTCATTTATTTTCAACGAATATTCAAGTAGTTAAGTGCAGGACAAAGTGTATATCAAAATTTGTCTTTAAAAAGTGCGGTATAAAGTGTGTTTATGAAAGGACTGTCGGTGCGTGTAAATCTCTCCGCGAAAACCGTCATTTAAGGCAAACAATCAAAAAGTGGTGCTGAAGTGAAAGGGTTATAGAGACGCTTTTGAAGGCTGTGTTCGTGGCCGGGTATTGGACCACGATTATAACAACCCATAGGAAGCCAAAGCATTGCATCTGGGTCCTGGACCTCCGAGGTCCCCGACGATTTTCCTCCCCCCCTCCCTTTCTTTTTGGTGAAGTGTCATGAAGTGCAACTTTGTTAATAAAATCGGTCCGATCCCGTTCAAATCCAAAAATAAGCTCATTGTCAACCTTAGATGGCTATCGGTTTCTTGCTCCATGCATCTGAGGCTGTTTTATTCGTGATTTTTTTTTAATGTTTTATTTTTTTCCCTCTCCTCAAGCTGTCAAGTGTATTTAGGGATTGGGGCAGCGCTAAACCTCTCACACCCAACCCGACAAGTTCAAAAAGGGTCCAGCGAGGCTCGTTTACCCTCTCAATAAATAGACAGGAAATACTGTTTGATAGAGACACTATTGGTTTAGAATTATATGAATTGACTGTTGCTACGGTAACCACTAACCATGCATGATTACATTGCTCGTTTTTATTAGGTGCTGTTTAAATTTTACAATGCTTTACACTGTTTTAGTAGAGCGATACATCGTGTCGGTTGCCGTTCGGGGCCTCTGGTTTCCAACAAACTCTGGCTCAATGTAATTTCCCCATAAACGAACTTTTGAACGGAAACTTTGGCTATTAAATCAAACAATTATTCCAAGCTTTTTGCGATTATGAATTCTACGTCCTCAAAAATGCTTAGTTATGCCTGGTCCCTTAACTAATACTGCCGAAATCAATGAGATATTCTAGATTAAAACTTGCATTTGTAGGATCGAATAGCCCAAAATCCCGCCAATTCCACATCAACAACAATAACATTTGGGTGATTCCGACCTCCTAATGCATCGTTTAATCTGGAATATCTTGTTGATTCCGGCAATTTCAGCCATGGAACCAGGCATAATTGAGCATTTTTGAGGACGTAGAATTCATAATCGCAAAAAGATCCCATTAAGTGTATGATTTAATAGTCGTTTCCGTTCAAAAATGCTCTTATAGGAAAAATACTTTGAATCAGAGTTTGTTTTGAACCAGGCAGCCTCGGAAAGCAATCGATACTATAAATCGCTTTCCTAAATCAGTCTATAGCTAAGGGGAAACTTTACTATTGATACCATAGCAACGAGTAAGTCCCACAATGCTCGCCTAATATTGTCTTTCATAGTAAGTCTAAACTATCAGTTTAACGAAAAAGAAAGCGTCCAGACCGCTGGGTGTAAGGATCATAATTTTGACTATTTGAGACTGTGAGGTCCCTTGAAGATGTGGCGCCTTTTCATTGCGGCTTCGGGGCTGAAATATGCTTCTCATTGCTTTTTATCGAAATACAGGGTGTTGAAAAACTGTTCCCGAATATTTCAGGGGCGGATTCTACGGGTCAAAATAAGACCTTTTTTCCCTATAAACATGTGTCCGAAAATGCCCCCCTTTTGAGCTACAGCCCCCCAAAGTTTTAAAAAATGTACGGTTTATTTTGGAATAGCGACCACTATTATGAACCAAATGTCCTAAAAATTGGTGTTTCGAGGTAATTTTACGTGTAGAATCCATTAATGACCTCGAGATATTCAGAAGTTGAGTCTAACTGTACTTTTCACGCAATCTTGTACCTTTAACGGCACCAATTTTATGTTACGGATTAAAAATATGAAGAATAATTACCGAAATCAGATGCGAAAAACCCTTAAAAAGATTTTTGGTCCTCTTTCTTTCTTTCGATACGACGCGTTTTAAGCGAGATAATCGCTGCACAGTGAGGAAAAGTCAGCGTTTTTACCATGAAAAACGGCAGTTAGTATGCAACCCGCCTCTCCGCTGCTTCTTCGGGCCGGCGGCCGGCCACTAAGGCAAAAGCGCTGGCTTTTCCACACTGTGCAGCGATTATCTCGCTGGAAACGCGGCTTATCGAAAGAAACAAAGAGGACCAAAAATCTTTTAAAGGGTTTTTCGCATCTGATTTCGGTAATTATTCTTCAAATTTTTAATCCGTAACATGAAAATTGGTACCGTTAAAAAGGTACAAGATTGCGTGAAAAGTACAGTCACACAGAAAAAAAACTACGGTGAAAATAACCATACGGATACCTGATTTTGGCACCTGCTAGATATTATGGTAATGTTAACCAGAAGTATACAATGTTTTGACTAGGTACTAGGTGATGTTACCTGATTGCATGTCGAATTTACTTAAAGTATCGATAAATGTACCATACTTCTGGTCAAGTTTACCATGACATCTAGCAGGTGCCAAAATCAGGTATCCGTATGGTTATTTTCACTAATCTTTTTTTTCCGTGCAGACTCAACTTCTGAATTTCTCGAGGTCATTAATGGATTCTACACGTGAAATTATCATGAGACACCAATTTTTAGGTTTGGTTTATAGTAGTGGTCGCTATTCCAAAAAAACCGTAAAGTTTTTAAAACTTTGGGAAGGCTGTAGCTCAAAAGGGGGGCATTTTCGGACACTTAAATATTGTTTATAGGGAAAAAAAGGTATTACTTTGACCCTGTGGAATCCGCCCCTGAAATATTCGGGAACAGTTTTTCAACACCCTGTATAGACTGTAAGGGCCTCCTCAGATTGGCCTCCTTTGTTTCCTCTCATCTCACGCCCGCACCGTAGCAAATAAATCAACCATCCGTGTCCGTCCCGAACATTTTTTGGACCAAAGTCCAAAAATGTCATTGGTCATTGTTGGTGTGTCAAAATGAGAAAATGCGACTCAGGAAAAGTTTCTTTTTCATTTACTTTTATGGACACACTGCAAATCAACTACTTTCAATTTTTATTCATTTCACAACAGAAATTCATCGAGAGCTAGACTTGCTTTGATTCTTTACTATCGTTATCATGTTGAACATGACCTTTGCGAAATTAAAATTAATTCTCAGTGTCAGTATCTATAAAAACCGGCATTTTACGGCGGATACTTGATATTTTCTTTTTCTAACTTTCCATCAAAAGGTTAATCCGTGTTCCAGAAATGATTTGACCGACGTCAATGATTCTTGAAAGACGTTGACCGGAAAAATCAACTCGCAACGCCAACAATTGGTTCTGCTTTCTAAAAAATTCCTTAAACAATCCTCTACTATACCAAAAAATCAATACTCATTCAATACTTTAAAAAGCAAAGAGCTCATTAAACCAGCGGGCCGATCATTTACTTCGTCGTTAAACCGATCGTTAAGACTGTCTACGAGTGATGCTATTGGTCGAATATTATAAAACTTAGCCGTTGCTATGGTAACCATCGATATAGTGTCCGTTTTTTAAAGGTTACTCATGAGTTGTCTTCATAAAACGAGACTCTTAACGACGGTTACCATAGCAACAGCCAAGTTTTATAATTTTCGACCAATAGCATCACTCGTAGACAGTTTTAACGATCGGTTTAACGATGAAGTAAATGATCGGCCCGCAGATGATTTACCAGCCATATTTTACGCAAAGGTGCAAGCAATTACGTCAGTTAAAACTCAATAAGCGGAGAATTGTGGTAAAAAACTAATAGCGAACAGTGCAGCGTTTTGCAGAGCTCTTACGCCGCGGTCGGTCTTTTTTCGCTGCGTAGACATCGAAGTAGTAAGAATTGCGCGTCACTGAATTGAAGGCGCTTTCAACTAATGGTTTAGTATAGGAACAGTAAACCCTACGATCCGACGATGCGTCATAGGAGTTGTGTCTCGATCAGCAACACATACACATTTCATCCGTTGTCTTTCGTTTTATCAAGTCACTTCGGTTAATTCATTTGAAGAATACTTAAGGATTATTACGTCTATGCGACATAGATGACAGATGTCCACTGTCCGGCCCTAATGAGCACACACTTATACAGGGTGTTAATTAAAATAGGTTCCACTCATGTTATCTCGAAAACGGTTGCAAATTTAGAAAATCGCTCAAACACGTGTTCAATGATTTCGAGGGGGACACCTTCTAAGGGGGTCGCCAATTTTAGGGCCCCCTCCAGGGGGCACCTTCCCCCTAAATACAATACTTCAAATGGGGACCCCCATTTTTTATTCGATGATTGAAAAGAGGACAAAAGTCTAAGACTTTCAGCACAAATCGGAAGTCGATATCGTTTTTAGTTTTCGATATATCGAAGTTCAAAGTTCGATATGGACCCATTTTCAAAAATTCACAACTTCCTTTTAAATGATCCAAATTTAAAAAACTTTAAGTCCAAAATGTTCTACAGAGCAAGTACTTTTCAGAAAAAAATACAAACTTTCTGGAAAATTTACCAAAAGGGGGTTTTTGAGCCCCTAATTTTTTTTGAAAATTTCGAAATTTTCAGAGGCTGTAGAAAAAAAAACTACTTCAAATTTAAAAAAAAACGCGGAAACATGGGTTCGCTTATTTTATAAGCCGAGCATTTTGGCGCAAACCGGAAGTCGATATCGTTTTTCGTTCTCGAGATCGAAATTATTCGAGCGAATTATTGAAATTTGATCAACATCGAACTTTAACCTTCGATATCTCGAGAACGAAAAACGATATCCACTTTCAGTTTGCGCCAAAATGTTTGGCTTGAGACGTGCTTTCAAACGATGTATCACACAATAGGTTTGTATGACATCGTCATTTAAAATTGTCAAATTTTGGGGGCCGTGACCCCTGCTCCCGCCCCCCCTGGGGGGCCTAAGAATTTTTGACCCCCTGAAAAGATGTACCCTTTAAAATAAGCGAACCCGTGTTTCAGCGTTTTTTTAAATTTGAAGTAGTTTTTTTTCTACAGCCTCTGAAAATTTCGAAATTTTCAAAAAAAATTAGGGGCTCAAAAACCCCCTTTTGGTAAATTTTCCAGAAAGTTTGTATTTTTTTCTGAAAAGTACTTGCTCTGTAGAACATTTTGGACCTAAAGTTTTTTAAATTTGGATCATTTAAAAGGAAGTTGTGAATTTTTGAAAATGGGTCCATATCGAACTTTGAACTTCGATATATCGAAAACTAAAAACGATATCGACTTCCGGTTTGTGCTGAAAGTCTTAGAATTTTGTCCTCTTTTCAATCATCGAATAAAAAATGGGGGTCCCCATTTGAAGTATTGTATTTAGGGGGTGGTGCCCCCCCTACGGGCCTCCCGGAGGGGGCCCCAAAATTGGCGACCCCCTTAGAAGGTGTCCCCCTCGAAATCATTGAACACGTGTTTGAGCGATTTTCTAAATTCGCAACCGTTTTCGAGATAACTTGAGTGGAACCTATTTTAATTAACACCCTGTATGATCCTTAGACACAAAACTAGCCCCCCCCCCCCCCCCCCCAACGACTAGACCCCTACCCGCTCAATGCGCGGAGTTTTTTATGGTAAATAAACCTGTCAAGTTCAAATTCTGCCTTGGTTTCGATAGAAATGCATTATTTTTTTCCCAGTTCAGACTTTATCGCGAAAAATACAAAAAAGTAAAATATGAGTAAAAGCGGGGCGAACTTGGCAGGAATTAAAAACAAAACGCTCGATTCTCTACAAATGTCTACCAACGAGCTATGACCATAGAGAGACTTTCTGGGACGTAATTTTGAAGGTACTTACCACGGAGGCAACCATTAGGAAAATCGTTCATGAACACTTTGCAATGGGCTCAGTTTGTTCGCCTCTTATTTTTTAATATTAAAACAAAAAAGCAACAGATTCATTTTATGGTTTGGAATGAGGGAGAAAGTGTTTTAGAGTGGGATTTGGACACAGAAATCGATATGACAGTTTCTTTCGGAAGAATTTACACATTAAAAAAAAACAAAAATATCGTCACAAACAAGTCAGAAACGAGCGATATTTTCTCTTCTGGATAGTTGTATGAAAATTCCGTGTCAAGATAGCAAGTCCAAAACAGTTGCACCTACGTCTAAATTGGCTGTTTCCACGGAATTCATTGCAAGTTTATATTTAATGTTAACCCATAAGAGGCAAACAAACCTTTCGTCCATGCTTGCCTCACTGTGGGATATAGGACTTAAAACACGGTGTCTCCCTTCTATAGTAATAGCTCATTGAGTGAAACCTACCGCCTAATCGCCGGTTCACCTAACACTAACACTTCATTATCTATTCTCGAACCCAATTCCAGAATACCTGACCGCACATTATCATTCCACTCTTGTTTGTTCGTTTTTTTTCAGATTGTTCTCGCTCTATCCGCCTTCGTGGCCGCTGCATTTGCCGCTCCTCAAGTTTACGCCCCGGGCCCCAGAGTTTACGCCGCAGCCCCAGCAATCAGATACGCCGCCCCAGCATACCCTACTTACGCTGCCCCAGCATACCACACGTACGCCGCCGCCCCGGTCGTAACCAAAGTTGCCGCCCCAGTAGCCTACGCAGCGGCTCCGGCCGTGGCCAAAGTGGCTGCCGCCGTCGACACAGACTACGACCCGAACCCATCCTACAGCTTCTCTTACGACGTCCAGGATCAGCTGACCGGTGACTCGAAGGGACACACCGAAAGTCGTCAAGGTGATGTCGTCCAGGGTAGCTACTCCCTCACCGAACCTGACGGTAGCCGACGAACCGTCGACTACACAGCCGATCCAGTCAACGGATTTAACGCCGTCGTACACAAAGACGCCCCATCGACCGTCGTCAAAGCCGCCCCAGTTGCCCCAGTGGCTCCCGTCGCTTACTCCCCCAGAGTTGTAGCCCCCGTAGCTTACCCTGCCCCAGTTGCTAAATACGTTGCTCCAGTTGCGGCTCACCCCGTCGCTTACTATGGTTAGATGCGTAGCGCCGCAAAATGGTCAAAAGTTATCGATTTAATGGCCAACAACCTGAAATCACTTAAAAATATCGTTTAAAATATTTCAAGACTAATGTTAGATATTTACAAAACGTGTTCCTCTGGAATTTATTGCTAAATCTAATTTAGTACAGAAAATCTGTCTTGGAGACGACATATTTTGGTGGTATTAAATTGCTAATTTTTGACCGTTGAAACTATCATTTTTGCGCATTGTACGATGTTAACATGAAGCGGGTTTAGACTGATTTGATGGGACGTCAAATGCTCCAATAAATTGAACGGCTTGAAAAAAGTCGAAGTTGCGTGCGGAAGTATTTCAAATAACACTTCATTGTAAATACTTAGTATTGATAACGCCACGTCATCGCTGAATCGATTTGTGTCAAAGTTATGTTTTAAAAGACGGGGAAACAACCAGTGGCGTCGAGCGCAATCTGACAAGGCT
Organism: Trialeurodes vaporariorum; assembly: GCA_011764245.1. Classification (NCBI taxonomy): domain Eukaryota; kingdom Metazoa; phylum Arthropoda; class Insecta; order Hemiptera; family Aleyrodidae; genus Trialeurodes; species Trialeurodes vaporariorum. The sequence continues at coordinate 30,030,927 of VMOF01000220.1, forward strand.
GCATTTTGTTCATTCAAACCCGTGTAATATATCGATCCGAGGGAAAGCACTATGCACCTCAAAGAGTCCGACATTTTTCACAGGTTTGAACGGACCAAATACAACGTTGCCAGATTGCAGGAGACGCGACGTCCCTGAGACAAGAGCAGCCCGTGGGGCGAATAAAACCAGCAAACAAAAATTGAGCGAGCTCAAAATCCGAAATCAAATTTCCCAACGATGATTTCAGCATACGAAATACATACAAAGGCAGATCGAGCAATCTAGCAACTGTGAAATCTTCCCATTTGAATGTATGAGAAACAATCGATTTGCAAATGAGGCACCCTCAAGAATCAAATGTTTCTAATACGTTCAAATGAGAAGAATTCATGGTTGCCAAATTGCTGGATCTGCCTATTAAAACAAACTTATTGGAGACTTAAAGAGCGCAATGAAATAAGATACTGTGAAAAAGTCTCACAAACCGAGTTCCTTTTCGCTAAAATTGGAGTGCATGCACTCATCTAATTAAGAGATAAAGACAGCTCGTGAGTGTATAAAAAGCTTTGAGATTTAATACTTTCAAAGAATGTAGATTAATAAAAACATCCAATTCATGTTGTTCTTATTCTGGGTCAAAGCTCACGCTTGCTCATGATCTATCATCCAACCATATGCCTCGCCATGGTTGCTGATTTGCATGAAACAATTGTCAATTCGTTGTCAGCAAGTTTGTCACTTATGACCACAAGTGTTCTTAATTTATTGGAATAGAAAAGAAATAAAAAAGTGATATTAAGTAATTTTATTCCACTGGCTTTATTTTTAAAATAATTGTATTGCCTTTGACATTGAGAGGCTCCCAAAGAGAAGAAAGAATCGTCGGAACGGAAAAGTTTGGAATTTAGAAACTTATTTTAAAATCTATTTTCAAATAAACTCACAGAATACTTTTTGGAAACTATGCACAAATTATTCTCTATAGTTATTCCTGTCAATAAATTGTTAATTTTACCTTTTTCATCAACCATCTCGTAACTTACAAATAGATCGACACTTTTTCTACTATCTACACACAGGAGTAACGTGAGATGAACATATAAATAGTGTCGTAAAAGCTACACCGTGAGGTTGTTCCCCCCCCCCCCACACCTTTTTTTTTAAATCGATTCAAGAATAATATCCCTTACCGTCCGCTTGGGCGATAACATCCAGGAAACCATAAGAACCGAAATCAAAGAACAGATGGAATGGGCAACAAAAGAAATCGTCAAAGCAGTGCAACCTACGATTAGAACGGTAATCAAGGAAGAAGTGAGCAAAGCCTCGAAGAATAAATATCCCTATTATACTGTTGTTGACTCGCAATCATGAAAAATGCGATTAAAATTTGAAGATGACTGTCGTATAGAAAGTCAGAAAAACAGACAGATTATAAATGGGACTCGAATCCCCTATGCTATGGTGACTTACAACAGCTTTCTTGGAATATTCTTTGAGCGCATTTTTGAGTTTGTCATCAATTTTGGTCACATGACGCGTCGTGACATACAGGGTGTGAGGAAAGACTCCCTCCCCCCCCCCCCCCATGTCTAACTTTAGAACGGTTGAAGATAAAAGAACGAAACTCGGGGGATGTTTATAACTTAATGGGAACTACTTTTAGAAGCATCCAAAATTTCCGGGGGGCGCCCCTAAGGGGGGGGGGGTTTCGCAGCTTAACTCAAAATTTTCAAATGGCAACCCCTATCTTGTGATACCTTGTTTTAAAGGGCATATAAATCTAAGACTTTTGGCGCGAATCGGAGGTCGATATCGTTTTTCGTCTTCGATACATCGATAGTCAAACTTCGATTTCGACCCATTTTCAAAAAATCAGAACTCCCATTTGAAAAGTCGGAATTTAGAAAACTAGGAGTCAAAAATACTCTAAAAAGCAGAAAAAAATACGGTGTTGGTATTGGTTCAGTATTAAAGCCCCCCCCAAAATTATTTAAAAGTGACCCCTCAGGGGGGCTATCTCAAAAATTCCGAGCCACGACCCATATCGAGTGATACATCGTTTGAAAGGGCACACAAAACTGAGCAGTTTGGCGTAAACTGCAGGTCGATATCGTTTTTGGTTTTCGATATATCGAAATTTGCCAATGGGTAAAACTCCAACTTTGTCATGTTGCTTTGTCTTCGTTGTTAAAATTTGTTGCTGAAACAATAATCTTTGTTTTATTTGCTTTTCATACGGCAACACTGCACCGCATTGATTGTAGGGGAAGGGGGGTTAAGTTAGATGTTTTAGCCTTTAGAATCACGGAGGCATCGAATAGACCCATATTCTCGACTCTCAAACCCTGTCTACTTCTATACTGTTTTTCTTCCTGCGAACAAAGATTTTGGAAGCGCTGATATTTTATTTTTAGTTTGAGAGGGTATCAAGTCCAATGTCCATTGACCATGAGGTTGGCCATATGCAGGTTGCAGACGTCCATATTCGGGATGATTACACCTCCTTTGTTCGAGTTAATTTTGGAAGTCATCGCAGGTCTGACTGGGAGATCTAAGCTCGAGCGCTTACCTTCGATTCATAATACTATTGAGCAATAAGGTGAATTGTGAAGCTGTCCGGCTGACCTAATCCGTCAATTGCGTCGGCAGTCGTTAAAAAAAATCGATCAAATACAGCATTTTTGTCCTCACCACTCACCAGAGTGCAGCACCGGTTCAGAAAAGACTATACAATGCAATATGTTTGTAATAAACAGACTGCAACACTAAGCGATGTAATCTTTTTTGCGCGGCAAAGTGTAACTCTCCGGTGAATAAAAAAATGTCCCCAAAACAGAGCAGTCTAAAGTGCGTAATTACTTCGTAAAAATCATTTTCGCAAGTGTATCCGGTGAACCTGCGTTTCCTCGCGTCGACTGGAATCCGTTAAGGGTCGTTTGTGATCATAGTTGCCATGTTACAAAAGAAAAATGTCAAGTTTGCAGATATATCACATCAAAATTTGAGGCAGTGCCCATCAGGTGGGCTTATAAAACAGTAACGGGGCTCTTGCTAACTGTTGCTCCTCCTTCCTAGAAGAGATGTAATAAGCGAATTTTCGCGATCGAATATCATTCACCATCATATGATATTCGATGGATTTGCATTTTATTTTGATGATATTCGATTGTTTCGTTGGTCCCACCGGAGACCGTTGAATTCCAACATTTAGAAATTTCGAATTCACCTCCAGAGGTAGATTCGATTTCGAATTGTTGCAACCGATGTCAGAAATCCTTTTTGACTCCTTTCGCTGCGATAGTTTCAGAAATTACGAACTTTTCGAATAAAGTTTATGGTACAGACCATGCGTAGAAGTCATTTTCCTATGAGACAAACATAATTTTAGCTTCGAAAACGCTAGTATTTTTTGTTAAAAATGGCCGTGTCATTCAGAGCTGATTTAGAGGTCATTTTATGGAATATCACTATCGCAGTTTTCATTTTAACGAGAATATCATTCAGAAGTTCATTCTCGACTCTCATTGGCTAGATTTTTCACCGATCAGCGGCATCAGTTATCAATCATCAATTCTTGAAGTGAATGATATTCGATCGCTAAAATTTGCTTAATATATCTGAAAACCCCGAGAGAAAAGGTTTTAAGTCCCAAAGAATTGGCTGATTTTAGGAGTAAAAAAAAACTGTCAATATGAACTTTAATCAAAATTCAAGTCCTGAATCTGTCTAACAAAAATTAACATCCAACTGTTCTCTTAAAAATGTGCAGTCTATGAAACTCTTTTAGCCTGCTGGAGAGTCAATTTGCGAACCCACCCTTGAAGACGGCGAGTCGTTTGAAATAAAGGAAAAGGAGGGCAGCACACGATTTTAATATAAATGAAAAATAATAATAAATCGACTCACTGTGCACTTTTAAAATATTTGAGCAAACGCGTTTCGGGCGAAACTTTCCCCCATCTTCAGAGCGAATCTCAAATTTCAGAGTCACACTGAAGATGGGGGAAAAGTTTCGCCCGAATACGCGTTTTCTCGAATATTTTAAAAGTGCACGGCGAGTCGTTTGATGGTGATACTCTTTGAAGAAAAGTATGAAAAATGAATAAAAGAAATAAATCGCCTACACTCATTTTAGTTCATTGTAAAGATCGCTCGTACTAGAATTGTCACCGGAAAGGCGCGGTCGTAAATCAAGGACCTTCACTGTCAATCCATCCATCATCCGCTCTTCCTTCGTTGATGGATTTCGGTCGATCGTTGATGGACTTCGATAGTTCAGTCAATTCAGTTGCTCCGATTCAAGGAACTAGAGGGGGCAGACCTGCACACTAAGCTTCTAACTTCTACCTTCACACGTATTCTCCAAAAACGACGAATTGACCTGTTATTTAGACGAATACTGTATCTTCGCACGTACCTTAATTCACACGTATTTACTCCAGAAACGACGAATTGGCCTGTTATTTAGACGAAGACTGTTTTTGATGATAGAATAAATCAATAAGCACGGATGAGGGAAAACCAATAGAGCTATGCTGTGTTATAAGTCCTATCCCAAATTACGACAGCATGGACGATCGGTTTTTAATTTGTTTGTGTCGTTATTGTTTTAAACCTTATATCAAACATTGTAAGTAATTCATCCGGTGAAAATTGGTTTTTAACGAAAGTGCAAGTGTTTTCGGAATGGCTACCAGGGGGGTGATCACGGAGGATCGGATCGTTTCGGTATCGGTATCGTTATCGTTATCGTTTGCATTAAATCAAATGGGCTTGCTTCTGCGCAACTCGATCGCGCAGGTGATCCCCTCCTCACCTCTTCCTACTTCAAACGATCGAGATTACGACAGCCTGCGACTCATCGCTTCCTTTCGTCCGTTTTAATCGTTATACGAGGGGCTCAAAACGATTCGATCAGTTGAGCCACCCATAAGGTTACATGTAAACGATAACGATACCAAACGAGCCGATCCTCCGCGATCACCCCCCTGGACACAGAGTTCTGATACAACAAATCAGGTGAGAAAAGTTCAATTTTTTTCTGTCATGTACATACATACCAGGTTTTTTTTTGGGGGGGGGGGGTGTCCGTAAACCATTTCTTGACTCATTTTAAGCTCTAAAGTGAATACGTTTACACAATCTTAAGTTCCTTGCTATACAATATTGCTTATAATCATGATTTACATTCGTAAAATTAAGTCCGGAAAATGTCATGTTCCGATCCATTGTATGCCGAAGTCCTTACGCAGTTGTACACATTTCTCACAAGGATCGTTTCAATTTTCGCAACGCTCCTGATTTCACGCGCACGGGCAGAGTCTAGAGTTAACGTAAGTGAAAACGACCTGGAGGGCCAGAGGGGCTGAGAGACCGAGAGAGGCGCGACAAAGCTCAAGTGAAATATATTCGCTCATAAATTCAGAAGTTTGCAACAATGAAAGATGCGCGAGCACCGCACTGCTGTCGTGCTTGACCACTGACACCTCCGCGCGTTAAAAAATTGCGTCCGACAGACGCAGTCACAAACTCCGCCACTTCGCGCAGTGGATCGAAATACTGAGTTTCCCGGACATAATTTCATGAACAAAAACTACTTATGAGCTGTACTAATGATGTTTGGCGGCTCGTACAATGTGGCAACAACGTATTCTCTCCATAAAAACCTATGTAAAACAAGAGGTTCAATTGCAGCCCCAAGATATTGGTAAGTTTCCACAGGTTTAAATGGCAAAAAAGCATGGTTGCCAAATTGCACGAGACGCCCCTGTCATTAACACAACGTAAACCGTCTCTGCGCTACCGAAAATAAAATAATGACTTATCCGTGTTCTATGAAAGTATGAATAAAACTGGTATTGAAAGTTAATAAATGATAAATTGATGAGAAAACTTTCTATAATGTGTGGCCCTCTTTCTAAAGATCTCAAGACCATTGAGCATTGTCGCCGCGCGCAAGGGCAAGCGTCATGACACTAAACGTACGCGCAAAAGACGAGACATGCCGCGGGACACGCGTCTCGTAGTCGGATTGCGAAAAAAAATCTTTAAAATGCGATAAATTGTTTACTTTTCCACATTAACCTATATAAAAAGAATCGATCTTAAGAATATTCAGTTGAGCATCCAAAAATCAATACATTTTTATGGATTCAAAAGGAAGAAAAAAAAATCCATTCGCTTGTGCACGATCCGCCGCTAATAACGATGTATCGATGTGTCTCCATAGAAACTTACGGAATAAAGTCAATCCTAAGTAGATTCAATCGAAACTGTAATTCGTTCGGCGTATTTGTTGCGTCCTGTGGTGGCTCGTGCTTTACGTGGCAACCATATCTTTTGCCATTTGAACCTATGCAAAAGTATCGATTTCTCAGGGTTTCAGGGAATCCCCTGAGGATCGATTTATTTAATGTAGGTTAAAATGAAGACAATACATTTCTGCCACATTGCTCGAGCCTCCACTACATACACTGGTTGCGTCGCTTTGCTACGGCATTATGGCACATCGATACGAACAAAAAGTACCGCGAAAATAACAATTAGCACATGAAAAACGTTCAAAATTCATTGGTTAATGCAAGCAGGCGAGGACCTGATGTTCATGATATCATAAGCAAGAAGAGAAAAGTGGCATAGCCTCCTCGAAGAGACTGTTATGAAACACAGTGGCAGAAAGGCATGGAAACTGATTAAAAACCTCAGCGACGATCCTACAAGCCAGCCTCCCAATTATAGAAATGTCACGCCTAACCAGATAGCTCACCAACTGCTCCTCAATGGGAAAACCATGAAAAGAACCAGGGACTGCAAAATCAGAGGGAACCCGAATGGTGAGAACAAATTCCTGGCTAACCCATTTTCCATCCAAGAATTTCAGAATGCAATCGAGAAAATGAAAGATAACAAAGCAGCTGGGATATAGACGACCTAAGAGCCGAGCAAATCAAACAATTTGGACCAAGAGAGCAGGCATGGGTCCTTGAGGTAATAAACAGTTGCGTTAGAACGATGCAGATCCCTCGAATGTGGAGGAAAGCTCGGGTGGTTGCGATACTGAAACCTGGTAAGGACCCGAAAGAAGATAAAAACATTCGACCTATTTCTCTAATATGTCATATGTTCAAAGTCCTCGAGCGAATGGTTCTCAAACGTATATCGCCTTCCGTGGATGAAAATCTTATTAAGGAGCAGGCAGGATTCAGAGCAGGGAAATCATGCTGCAGAAAAATGCATAACCTGACACAGTGCATTGAGGATGGTTTTCAAAATAGAGTAGTGACGGGAGTCGCTTTTCTGGACCTCAATGCTGCGTATGATACGGTCAACCACAAACTTCTGACTAAAAAAATCTACGAACTTACGAAGGACTATACACTCGCCAAGTTCATTCAATGTACTCTGCAGAATAGATGGTTTTTTGTCTCCTTACACACGAAAAACAGCACGCCAAGTTCATTCAATGTACTCTGCAGAATAGATGGTTTTTTGTCTCCTTACAAACGAAAAACAGCAGATGGAGAATGCAAAAAAATGGTCTCGCACAAGGCAATGTACTGGCTCCAATACTCTTCAATATCTACACTAACGATCAACTTATCAAGTTTTTCGCAAAAGATGGTTTTTTCTCTCCTTACAAACGAAAAACAGCAGATGGAGAATGCAAAAAAAGGGCCTCGCACAAGGCAGTGTACTGGCTCCAATACTCTTCAATATCTACACCAACGATCAACTTATCAAGTTTTTCGCAAAAGATGGTTTTTTCTCTCCTTACAAACGAAAAACAGCAGATGGAGAATGCAAAAAAATGGCCTCGCACAAGGCAGTGTACTGGCTCCAATACTCTTCAATATCTACACCAACGATCAACTTATCAAGTTTTTCGCAAAATATGGTTTTTTCTCTCCTTACAAACGAAAAACAGCAGATGGAGAATGCAAAAAAATGGTCTCGCACAAGGCTGTGTACTGGCTCCAATACTCTTCAATATCTACACTAACGATCAACTTATCAAGTTTTTCGCAAAAGATTTTTTTTTCTCTCCTTACAAACGAAAAACAGCAGATGGAGAATGCAAAAAAATGGTCTCGCACAAGGCTGTGTACTGGCTCCAATACTCTTCAATATCTACACTAACGATCAACTTATCAAGTTTTTCGCAAAAGATGGTTTTTTCTCTCCTTACAAACGAAAAACAGCAGATGGAGAATGCAAAAAAATGGTCTCGCACAAGGCAGTGTACTGGCTCCAATACTCTTCAATATCTACACCAACGATCAACTTATCAAGTTTTTCGCCAAACCGATCATTAAGATTGTCAATGAGCGTGACGTTATTGGCAAAAACGGGGGCTCTTGCTAACTTTTGCTCTCAGCGATTGGATAGTTAAATCTTGATTGAAATACAGCGGAAGTATCGAAAAGCGTATTACAAAAATTACGAAAATCACAAACTGACTTCAAAATTTAAGGCGTGATGACGAAGCTGCGCAGGTGCCATGTAAGATTCCAATCTAATTTGAGGTTTTTCTCGGTGTGTTTTTATATAGAGAGAGAGTGACGACTAATTGGCAGGAATCCTCCGTATGCCACCTGCAAAGCTCCGCCACGTAAAGAGCAAAGATGGAAGAGCTATGCAGGTATCACGGTAGACTCCTGTATCTAATTTGCCACCCTCTCTACAGAAACAGGATATCCTCAAATTAGATGTAAAGGAATCTCCCATGGTACATGCAAAGCTCCGCCACAACGCCTTAAATTTTAAAGTAATTTTTTGAGTCTGAATAAATTTCGTAATTTTGTAATGTGCTCATCGAAACTTTCGTTCAAGTTCAATCATAAGAATTAATCATTCAATCGCTTATAGCAAGTCAGCAAGAGCCCAATCATAAGCCTTGACTGTTGCTATGCTGGCCATAACCATGGGCGAAGAACAACAATAGATTGTTCGCAGGATCCGTCACTGTATGGAAAATTATTCACTGCGCATGATCTGGCAATACACACAACAGTGCGATGCTTACGGCGGTGCAGCTCGCCACGGCCGGCCAGTGCACCACTGCACACTGCACAGTGTTTGAAAATTGCGCAAAAACGAGTGCACTTTGCACTGCGCAGTGCACTCTAACTCCTCAGCGCACGCGGTGCACCGATTAAGATCGTGCACACGCGCTCATAATTTTATCGTTTTCTTCCGAGTAGTTTATTTTTCTCGTCTCTGCGAAATTGTGCGATAACACGGCTCCGCACAGTGGTGGTGTGAGGTCAGAGGCAGCGATAACGTCGCGTGCAATCTAGCAACGTTGTATTTCACCCATTTAAACCCATTCGAAATATCGATTCAAAGGAGTGCACAGAAAACCTCTAATACATCAAACGTTGTCATAGCACGCCACGCCACGCAGGACCTATTTGGCAACATCGTATTTTATCCGTTTTAAACCCACAATGCTGAAAAGGTCGAATTTTATAATTGTTTACTATGCAATGAAAAAAACATTAGTTTTTTCTTTCTCTGCTGCTTAAATGCATGAAATGCAACGTTGCCGGATAGTTCGCTACGCTGAGCCGTGGCACATACAAGCCATACGAAGAAAAGGGATTTTCCGAAAAGTGACTAGTGGCGCTATCTAAGAGATTGCAAACTGGAAAAGTTTCGCCTGGAATCACCTTGATTAATTCAATCTGCCTTTAAGAGTCTATAGGTGTATGTAGAATCTTTAATAAATGAAAAGAAAAAAAAGCCGACAGTTTCTCAAGAAGAAAAAAAAAGACTCAAATTTTCATGATGGCGAAACTCAAGCGAACCATCGAAGAAGTTTCCTTCGCAAAGAAAATATCTACCTTCCAGATCTAGGTCAAGAGCTGTCTTATTTAAAAATGTTTGAAGAGCCTTTCTCGTTCTCCGAAGAACAAATCGAACGACTAAATGATGCAAAGTTCGGCTTCGAAAACAGAATGTTGAAATTCGCTGTTACATATATTTTATACGAGCAACGTACTTTGATACACGACATTTACATACGTACTTACATATTCACATACTTTCAGTTGTCCGAACTCTTTCGAACGGAGGGACTCAGGTGCACTGAGCCGCATTTTCACTGTTGCCAAAAGGTGCTCAAAAAAGACGATGATTTTTCGAGGGGATGTTTTCAATTTCAGAAGTCCAAGGTATGGTCCAAGGTTTCGAAAAAGTAGGCGTTTCATTAGTTAGACGAGCTTGGACTTCACTATAGTTGATGTAAAATAGATTTATACCGAAACTACCAGCTATCCCGTGTCCCGCGTTTCACACGTTTTCTTTTCGATTTCTTCTTTTTACCAACACTTTTTGATGGTTTTGATGTACCGATTTCGACATTCGTCGATATTTGTCGGTCTTTAACTTTCGATATTCGGCACTCCGGTTTACAAAGTTACCAACCGAGCGACCTTTATTAATTCCTACATATCTGTGAACTTCCGGTATTAAATTTTGATCAAAAGATTTTACGTCAATTTGTTTTTGATTAATTATACTTATTCTCGAATCCAATGACAACGCATCGATGATATCTGGTTCTAGTTGTTGCACCATTTGTAAGTCTATTAAGATTTCTAGACCTCTTCTTGTATACTCGACAAGACTTTTTAGTCTCATTACAACTACACTGATTAAAGCTCCGATCGCAATTATTCTAACTGTACTTTATACGAGGTGATTTTCAGTTTGAAAATGAAAAAACATGAATGTATTTGTTGTTTTGAGGCAATATCCTTGGTTATCTGCAGCGAAATACGCATTCGTTTTAAACCGAGGCATGGCGCCGGCTCCGAATCTCTGCAACGAATTCTCTTGAAATAAAACAAATGGGACCCAAAGTCTACGGCAAATTGTCATTGGACCAGAAAAAAGGAACCAACAAATGTAAATACGAAAAGTTGGACACATAGTCTTGGAACCTAAATCTAAACAGGACTAAAATAAACAAGATCAAAAGGCAAACTGTCATTGGACCATAGAAATAATAGACCAAAAAAATTAAACACGAAAAACTGGACACATAGTCTTGGATCCAAAAACTAAACTGGACTAAAAGAAATGGGACCAAAAGTAAGGCAAATTGTCATTGGACCACAGAAATAATGGACCAAAACAAATTAAACACGAAAAACTGGACACATAGTCTTGGATCCAAAAACTAAACTGGACTAAAAGAAATAGGACCAAAAGTATAAGGCAAATTGTCATTGGACCACGGAAATAATGGACCAAAACAAATTAAACACGAAAAACTGGCCACATAGTCTTGGATCCAAAAACTAAACTGGACTAAACGAAATGGGACCAAAAGTATAAGGCAAATTGTCATTGGACTACAGCAATAATGGACCAAAACAAATTAAACACGAAAAACTGGACACATAGTCTTGGATCCAAAAACTAAACTGGACTAAAAGAAATAGGACCAAAAGTAAGGCAAATTGTCATTGGACCACAGAAATAATGGACCAAAAAAAAAATTAAACACGAAACAGTGGACAAGTATAGCCCTGTAACCCAAATTTTCTACGTCGTAAAACTACCACCTTCAATCCTTGACCTGAAAGCGGACACTACTTTTAAGTGTGAATTATCACGCGACTCGAGCAGGATCCGGCAATAATGTAAATGATCTTAATCTCAATCGTTTAGCCGACTACCGCGCAGCACTACAGCGCAGCGGAGCATTGGGGACTATATACAAGCAGGAATCGCTGGACATCGATAGATCGAACTATGGGTATACGGTTAATTAAACTTAACGTAACAGCCGTAGGTCCGTCCGTCGCGTAGCGTCGGGATGGCCGGCCGGCCGCCTATATGCGCCTGCTCGAGAACTCTCAGTGCTCCTGATCTCGGTTCGGTTGGACTGTGGCGTAATGTTGCTTTGCTTTGTCGTAAGTCGCCAATAGACATAGGAGACTGAAATGTGCCCGTGCCCTCGACCGATCGAGATGCCCTCACTCCGCCCCTATCCCTGCCTCTTCCTCCGATTTCGTTTGAGAATAAATGGAAGTTGAGCTGATCCAAACGATCAGAGGCTGGACAAAATGTGATGAACATTGAATACAGAGCTGCCGTTTCGTTTATATTTAATGGAATATTTTAATGCACCGATGAGTCCACCGGTTGAGAAAATACTACATATTTCAGTTCAGTTCAGTTCATGCATATCACTGAGAAAAAGCTTTGGGCAGGGAAACAAAGCCTGTGGTGAATTATAGTTGCTGGGCGTCGTTTGGACAGGAGGACTAAAATCTTTGGACAGAGCAACCAAAGTCTTTGGGCGAGGGAACCAACGTCCAGAGACTTTGGTTGGTCTGTCCAAAGATTTTCGTCCCTCTGCCCAAAGGACGCCCAGCAACTATGATTAACCGCAGACTTTTTCCCATGCCCAAACCTTTTTCTCAGTGTATCTGTAATGCACTAAAAGACGCTGATCTGTAATCTTTTCTCGACCAGTGGAGTCGTCACTGACTTCGTAAAACTTTCGGTTATTTTAATATCTTAACAGTGATTCAACCGAATGAGAAAAGATTACAGATCAGAGTATTTTCGTGCATTAAACAGTCACACTCCGAACTGAACTGTGTAATCTTTTCTCAACCGATGTAATCGACGGTGAATTCAAAAATGCCACAAAATATACGCGAAACGACGCGACGCAGCTCTGATTGAACAGCGGTGTTGCCATTTTTCGGACAGTTATCCAATTGTTCCCATTTGACTCAATGTAAAAGTTGGTATTTTGTAGGAAAACCTGTCAACATTATTGTATAGGCGCAGCATTTCTATCGTATTTCTGGTCTTCCACAATATATCGGTTATATTTCACCAGATGAAGCAAAGGTTGCGTTTGAAGCAGCACGTCTAGTTTCAAAACCACAGAGAAAAAAACAGAAGAAAAGAGGTTCAAAACCTTTGGTAGAAAAATGAACATGCAAAAGACTTTAGTAGCGCAAACCAAATCTTCGGGTCACCCAACTAAACAGGTTTTGTAGGATGAATAAAAGAATTGTTTTGCTCTACTACGATCTTTTGCTAGGTCATTTTTGTACTAAAGGTGTCAACGCTATTAAAGCCCTCTTCCCCCCACATGTTCGGCAAAACAGCAGCTTTACAGCGCGTTGCCAATTTTGTATGATGGGTGAGCAAGCCTAAAGCAGTTGAATGAGCACGTACGTACGTCGTACAGGGGACATTAGGTCATAGAGGCAAGGGCTTATATCATACGCAGAGACTAACTTCCGGTGCCTCGAAGGGACACTGCGGAGTGACCAACGAGATGCAATCAATCACCCGACGTTGAACCTTATCATAAGGCGAGGAAAAAAAAAATAGCTGCCATATCGCCGCTGTATCCAGTTGCCATCAGTAAAATTTGGCAACCTTTCTTTTTTTTCTTCTCCCCCCCCCCCCCGATCGATTCGGACGTGGACGGTTTTCAAAACTTTATTCTTACGGCAATATAGTCAGCTTTTTGGTTGTTCTTGGACTCTCCAGAAGGGAGGCGAGCAGATAACAGGATGTGAATTGATGATTAATTGAGAAAGTCGATGAAAAAAATTGCTATCTTGATACTTGTTTGTTTTTGATGCACAATGCATCAGTTAATAGTTTAGCAACGCATCTAATTAACAAATGAAAGGCTTCGCCGAAAAACGTTCAGCCTGACAGCTGATTTCTCAATACAAGTTCAAAAGGGGGGGGGGGGAGATACGGTCATATTTCATCGGCATGATAAATATTTCAGAAAAAGAGCACAAAAGTATATCACCCATGAGAGGGGGGTCAGGGCTCTTGCACTTTAGCTGCAAGTGATTGAAAGAATAACTCTAGAGTACAGTACAGCACAGACTTACAAAATGTGTTTAAAGTTTAAAGCGTAATGGCGGAGAACTAAGCAAATGTCATGGGAAATTCCTGTCTAATTTTTCAGTGTCTCAATTGAATACTCAGAAGAAAGCCTCAAATTAGATAGGAATCTCCCATGGTACCTCCGCATAGCTCTGCCATAAAACCCTTAAACTTTAAAGTCAGTTTGTGGGTCTGTAGGTAAATTTCTCATATTTTTAATGCGCTCATCGTAATTTTCGTTAAAGTTTTCTCAATAAGTAATTATAAATCACTTATAGCAAAAGTTAGCAAGAGCCTCGAAGGTAGTTTTTTTGTGCGTTTCTTTAAAAACTATACACTGCGAGAATTCTTCCTCTAATCCGAGGTGTATTTCGTTAGCGTTAAAAGAAACTGCACAGTGAAATATTGACTAAGGGGAAATTCTTTAACCCAAGGAAAATGTCTGCTGCTACAAGTAGAAGATTCCTTGTTGTGACAGTGATTCTCCTTCATGCAACAGAACTTTACTTCGCGCAAGGAAAATTGTCACAAGTAAACGTGTTTCCTTGTTTTTAAAGAAGTGATTTCTCTCAGTGTACCCCAACTACAGATGTAACGTTTTTAAGCCCTTACATTATAGTCGAGCTGTCCGCTTACTTAAATTAAAGACAACCTAACAACGTCAAATTCTCAAGGTGATCATCGACTTACGTGGACAGTATAAGTTTGAAGGGCGAAAATCCATTTTAAATATGCATGGAGGCAATCGGCTACCTGAACTTGAGAAAATTATGATCTACCTTGTCTGCAGGGACCATTAAAATAACAAAGAGCAGCGGGAGGCGGGTTTTATATGAAGACACCGATGAAGTGTACTTGGCATGCATAAAAGTGCACCGTTCCGGAGCCGGCGTTGCTGCTGAGTGCTGGTGCAATACACTCGGTGCATTACAGATACACAAAATCCCTGCCCCCTCCCTTCGTATCTCGGGTGACATCGACGACCGAGAACAGAGACAGAGACAGAAACAGCAAAGGAACAACGGAAAGTGAAAGGAATCGCTTTTGGGATCGGATCTGCGCACACTGGATCGAAAAATCAAATCATTTTCTGAACTTTATTAGAGGATTGAAAATCAAGATTTTAAAGGTGATTCCACGGCAGCTGCTGCTGACACCATCGTGGGATTTCATGGGGGGGGGGGGGATAGTTCACACAATAACGAATTTTTAATCTATACCAAAGATAAAATAATAGAATAATAGAAATTAATTTTTATTCAGTTTAAGAATAATGATCCATATATTTTATAAATCATCAAAACAGTGGCGGAACATGCAATTTGGCGACAACGCATTCTCTCCACCTAACCCTATGTAGATCATATGGATCTTTAGAAGCTGCGATTGCACCCTTAATAGATCCGATACTTTTCTTTAAGTTTAAATGGCAAATAAGCATGGTTGCCAAACTTAGCGAGCAGTCACTGCATAGAAAGTATCCACAAGGTCTTTCTACCAACTCTGAGATAAATATTACACGGAAAAAAGACTGGTAGAATTTACCATCTGCATAGCTGACTTTGTAGTCTACTATCAAGTATGGTAAATTTTACCATCATACGGTAAATGCAACGTACCTTGTGGTAAAGTGTACCAACAGGTTATCTTAATTTACCACAAGGTACGTTGCATTTACCAAACTTGATAGCAGACTCCCAAATCAAGTATGCAGATGGAAAATTTTACCAGTCTTTTTTTTCCCGTGTATCAGAAACCAATGCCTTCGACCGAAATATGCATTTGTTAGGTACCTAGGTACCTTTAAAATCTACGATAGTGTGAATGGGGCAGTTGCAAGGTTGTGAATTTCGGTGTATTGGAATCTTCAGCGTTTACACTAATTTCGGTCGCCAGAACGCAACCGTTTGATTAATGTCAAAATACAGGTGAAAAATAATTTAGACTTAAGGAAACGGAAAATTAGGCGATATATAATCATCTGAAGAATTTCTCTGCAAATTATCTCGTCAATAACTTCAAAAATAAGACTGATTGTGCCAAAAACCGGAATAGCGCAATGTTATCGGAATACGATACTCCATTTTTTGGTGCTTTCAGCTTAATCAAAATGTAGCTTTCTTGTGGCAGAAATTAGGCATTAAAAATTAGGCTTGTGGCATTAGATTCCCTCGGTGACACATGGCAATGTTGTATTCTGTCTCTCTGAATCTACAAAAAATATCAAACGATTGGAAGCAAGGTAAAACCCCTTCAATTCTACATGCATGAGTTCAAAAGGACAAAATGCAGAGCTACTGTTTTCCGTATATTTTAAAGGCATTTTTCAATTCATATACCGATGATTCCACCGCTTGAAAAAATATTCCACAGCTTAAGTTCAATTTAGGACTATTTAAGCGTGAAAATACTCAGATCTGTAAACTTTTCTTGGAATCTCTTCTATTTTGGGCTCGTTTAATTTTATTGTAACTATTGTTAATATGTGAGTTTTGGGAATAAAAATAGTTTTTGTATCTATTTGTTTGGTCTGTTTTTAATACTGTTTTTTGCTTATAACTCCTCTCCATTGTCTTAGCAGGGACTGTTGCTATATGGTGTTGTTAGATCGCTACTTTACACAACCGGAGGAGACATCACTGACTTTAAAAAATTAGCGGATGTTTAAAAATTTAACAGTTATTCCACCAATAATTATTGAGAAAAGATAACAGACCACAGGAGTATTTCCGAGCATTACAGACATAAACTGAACTGAACTGTGTAATATTTCCGGAACCAGTGGAGTCATCGGAGAATTGAAAAATGCCATTACATAAACACGGAGCGGTAGCTCTGACAGAGTGCAACGTTGCACGCTACGCCACTGATAACCACGGAACATGACAATTACTAAGAAAATTTTCACTGCTTGTTCATAGAAATCATCAAGACCAAATCATGTCGGTTGTAGTAGAAAAATGAAAGTCCAACTTTTCACATCCGGGGAACCGACCTTTCAAACCATTGTGCCGCGTCTACGATCCAGTTTCAGAGAGCCCCGGCGAACCACCGAACCAATAAAAATGTTCCATCGCCGACCATTTCCAATCCTCGGTCCTTAACCGACGACTTTTTTCGTCTTTTTCAATCTCCCTCCCTCCTTCCCTCACTCTTCTTCTCTTTCAATCCCCCACCCATTCTGTTCAACCATCACCAACCACCACATGAATGAACGGTTGGACGATCCACCAAGTTGTGGCGTGAGTAAGGGGGGAAGGAGGTTCGCGACTACTATGATTATCGCCGTGGTGGTGGAGGGGGGGGGGAGTATTCTCGGGGTGAACGGTCTAAACTGTGTGTTACTGTATTTTACGTGTTTTGCTCTCCTACCCAGGTAAATGTTTACCTATATATAAGTGACCCCCTTTTCAGACTCGACTGTAGTGTTCGAACGGCGATGTTTACTCAGGTGAGCTTGACATTTTTATTTTTTTTATTTTTGGTTTTTAACGAGTGTTCGAATTGTTTGGGGGTGGGAGTTAAGTGTTTTCTCTTGAAAATTTGACTTTAGTCAAATCTTTAACGAACAGTTCCGGTTCAAGGTCAGGATGTCATCTTCAAAAACTATTACGTGTCAAATGTAAAAAAAAAAAAAATTGTCCGCAACAAAAAGATATTTAGGTCCACGTTCGTGTTTACTCTCATGAGTCCACAGGCTATTTTACCGATTTATGGTGTCGGGGGGGGGGGGGGGTAAAGGGGTCAAATAGAGTTCTTCGCCCTAGACGCTTAGTTGCATTTATTTTTTATTATAAGAAATTGAGTACAAAACACAATTGGATATTTTAAGACAATTTTTATTTATTTATTTATCTATTTATTTTTTATTGTTTATTTAAAACCATTAATTTTTTCATATGAATGGTATTTTTCGAAAAACATACGGTTCCAGAAAAAAGGAAACCATTTGAAAATGAGTATTTCGTTTTGTCATTCAAGTATGAAGCATTGAAACACTATGATCTTGAACTCGTCTTGGATTTTTTGATATTGGTGTTTTTACCTGTTATAACCTGTTTTTATCCATATTCCATAAACTAAAACTTTTAAGCCTAAAAAAATCTACAATTTTATTGCTGCCCGTAAAAAACCGTAAAAATTGGAATGAATGTCGGCTACTTAAGTACCTAGCATGTCATGAAGTCCCAAACTTTCGGTTGGGAAATGAGAGTTTTACGCAAAAAAAACAATTACTCGGAGTTATCCCCCCCCCCCCCCCCGCAAGGCTTACAAGGATGAAGCTTAGTTTCAGATAATCTGCATTTATTATCTACGTTTTTAGATGATTCTAAAAGTGACTCCGATCTCTGCAAAAATAATATGAATGAACACAAAATGACAGTAGTGTAAAACAATCACAACTGCAAAATAAAACGAAAGATTTTTTAAAAATGGAAGGAAGATATGATAATTTTTTTTTTCTTTTTATTTTCTATTTAATACGCATGCTGAAAATTTACTCGGCCTTTACTTAACCCGGCAAAAACTATGGACGTTCAAAGTTCCCAGGAAGTCCGGTGGACAATAGAAGGAACAGTTGAAACAGTTTTGGATCTAACTGAAATGCCTTCTTTTGACATTTAAAATGTGATCGGCGAAAAAGAAAAAAATATTTTAACTATTGAAATACAGCATGAGCGTGAAAATCAATGAACCATTTTGCTGTAGATACTTTTTTACAGTTAGACATTTTAACGAGGGCATTTTTACTTTAGATGAAAAAGGCAGACAATATGTCGAAAAAACAGTTTGAAGTAGACTTCCTGACTTCAATCTGTAATCATAGTTCCTCAACAGCCCGAATGAAAATAACAATTAAATATCTGAATTATTTTAAAAAATTGAGACAGTAAGCACTCGGAAGAAGTAGAAGGAATCGTAAAAGAAAATTGGAGGGGAAAATCCAATTGTATTGAATAAGTGAAAACGCTGAAATCGATAGAAGGACATATTATCGAAACTAGGGGTTTTTGGCCTTGAGTTGGGATCGACATCGTGAGATATTTCCGGGATAGTATAGGGTTACTTTAGGGGTCCAAATGTGATCAGTTTTTTTTTTTTTTTTTTCCTCCAATTACGGAATTCTTTAGAAAACCCACGAACAAAACTGTAAGTATGCTTGTTTTGATAAATTTACAATTGGAAGCATTATTGTGCGCGTATCCGATGAGTTATTAGATGGGTTTTTCTTTATAACTGAAAAATAATCCAAGCCCCAGTTCATGTTGTCAGGGTAAAAAGAATAACCCGTTCTACCCATCAGAAAAACGCACAGGAATTCTTTGAAGTATGAATTTGTCAAGGCAAGCATTATTTTATACTCCCCCCCTCCAAGAACGCCTTAATTGCGCCCAAGAAACAGGGGTGGACCTGGAGGGGGTTCAAAGTTAAAACCTTCCACTGCCCGTAACTATTTTTCTGTATAGAGCTATTGAAATGATTCTTTGCGCACAAAGATAGATACGTAAGATGCCATAACAAGATAATGCGATTCATGTGTATAGAAGTTGGTTTACGGCTAGAATAGAATTTCTTTAGTTTGTTCCCTGGTTTTTAAAGTCTTAAATGTGCTCCAAAGAGCATAAAAACAAGAAAATAGTTTGGTCGACTGGTGGGATACAATTCATCTCCATTAACCCTTTCGCAAGTTACGAATATGTTCGCATTGTTCGGGCTCTCAAATTAAGTGGACAGTTAAATATCCCTACACCTCCGTGCTGATTTTGCATACACAATGCATTGAAGGCGCTCTAGGAATAATTTTATTATAGTTCGAATGGTAATAATTTGGAGTCGCAATTATTGTGGATACAAAACTTAGATAAATTGAGGTAGATCTTGTCACAGAAACGAGTATAGTCAAGCGTGGTATTCGAAGGGTTAAACTTGGGAACTACCAATGCTACTTCCTCCATGCAGTTGAATGGGGTCATTGCTAACTTTTGCTATAAGCGGTGAATACTTAATTCTTGAGTAAAATTGATCAAAAATTACGATGAACACATTAAAAAATTACGAAATTCACTCAGACTCACAAAATGGCTTTGAAGTTTAAGACTCAATTGCGGAGTTATGCAGTTATCATGAGAAATTATTATCTAATTTAAGACTTTCCTCTGTGTCTATCTATAAAAAAGAAGACAGAGTAGATGGGAATCTGCTATGATACCTGCATAACACTGTCATTTTTGCTCTTAAATGGCGGAATTACGCAGGTGTCATGGCATATTCCCGTCTAATTTGTCATTCTGTATAGAAACTTAGAAGTAATTCTCAAATTAGATAGGGATCTCTCATGATACCTGCGTAGCAATGCCATTACATTTTAGTCTACGAAGTCATTTTATGAGTCTCTTTTTTTTTTTTTTTTGTTGTAAACTCAGTGTCATTTTCGCTGGTTCCAACGCAAAAGTTAACTACTCAATCGCAAAGTGCTCAGTGTGTTCCACTGTGCACAGTGCGGTTGGAATTTCCTTCCTGTTTTGAGCGATACTATGCGTTACCTGCGAAAATGATTACGATGTGTTACAATATACATATATAGATCGTAAATACTATCAGGGTGTATTCATAACAATTCATTTAAATAAACTTTTAAACTCTGCATACGTGCAAAGAAGTGTTTTGATTGTTTCGCTGCTTCGTTTTATTTTCATCCGATCAACTTCAACGTCATATAGATTTAAAGATATTCAAATGGGGCAGTTGCAAGGGTCTGAAATGTTGTGTTTTTATAAAGAAAATGATAGTACTTGATGAGCTGAAAACAATGATAACTTTGGTTTCTTCCTAAGTGTCTCGGTTTCGGAGAAGTACACATGTAAAGTTGTAAAAAATCGTGGGCGTAGTGACGTCACTACGAGGAATTCTCATTTAAAACAATGTATTTTGGACCAAAATCTCATCTCCGGAACAATGCAACTTAATGAAAAACCAAAGGCATCTTTGTTCTCAGCTCATGAAGTACTTTCATTTTCTTCATAAAAAAGACAACATTTCAGACCCTTACAACTGCCCCATTCCAAAAAGCTGTGCGATAGTAAATCAGTGGTGGCTCGTGAATGTCGATAAATTGACTCTTTCCCACTTCAGACCATGACAAAAATGGATATCACAATATCCTCTTTACTTCTATAGCTTTTCCATTTCATTTGAGGGGGGGGGGGGGCACGTCGATGTATCGAATGCACGATTAACAAACCGCCTCCGCTGCAAATTATTCATACACCAGCAAAAATAATAGGGATTCGCAACCCGCGTTTTTCGAATCCAAATCCGAATTCATGAGGATTTAGAAATTATTTTAGATTCGTTATTTTTTTTCTTAGCGCGAACGCATACGCCGATAGCAGCAATGCGGGCTATTTCTCTGACGGTTTGCCGGAGTTTTATGCGGTGTTTCGCATACGCGGAAACAGATATAAGGTTGGACAAGAGAAAAGAATCCAAAAATGATGGAGTTCAGACTTCAATCAGTGATTACTTCTGACTTTTACTCTTATCTATTGATTTCTCTCTTACTGTAGATCATAACCACATTGTTACTCACTTCCAATTCCCATTCTTCAAACTGCTTCAATTCCCATTACTCATATCGCAAAATGCCTCATTCATTGTTTTTTTATTCATGCATTCACACCCCTCTCATCATTCCACTACAACAGAGAGAAATCAAACACTGATGTACAGTATCAAAAATTCTACAATGTTGCAAAATATTATTTTGTATTTTACGCTTTATTCGTTAATTATACTTATATCACGGACCTTGTCCCAAGGCCGTGCTTACAATCGATTGGGAATGATACGATACCCGTACCCTCCCTTCCCACCACGTGCTAATCACTAAATTCATATAAATAGTTCAGCTCTAGTAATAAGGATTAACTCTGTCAAGAAGTCGCCTTTGTAATAATAATAATAATGATGATTAAAAAAAAAAAAAAAAAAAAAAAACTTCTGACTATCCAAAAAATGAAACAGCATACTGATCCAAGTGCCCACTGACTTTTTCTTTCTTCTTTAAACATTATTATTTCTTTTTAAAGAAGGAACACTATGAGGGTCGTACAGAAAGTTCTGCCCGTTTTGATATGATAAGAAAACAAAATGTAAAAAAAAAATGAAAAAAAAAAAAAAAATCTAGAGCAGATTTTCGGATTCTACGTATACCTTGGTCCATAGTACGACATAGTTTTCTCAAACTTAAACACATTTTTGGTACCTACCCTTAAGCTTTGGCAAAGCTCTCTCCCATTTTCTTGCCATCGGTCCTGCGAAAAAAATTCCAAAACAGCTTTATCCCTTTCAGCTCAAAGGTAACAGTCACGTTGTTCTGAACCGTTAAAATACCTCCGCTACTCAGGATTTTAACTTGATGAACTCCTCTAAACAGTGGTTTTTACAGAAAGCAAAAAGCAGTTTTATACAAATTGCAAAATCCACGGACAAGCAAAATAGAGTCAAGCTGGCCAAATTTTCACACATTTTTGAGAAACAAGGCCTGCCCAAGGATGCAACGTGATTCTTCTTTTGCTTGTCCATATTACCAAGTTTTTCAGCTGCTTTCAGAGAGAAAAAAAACACTAGTTAGAGGTATAAATATGAGTTGGGAAGTTGAATCAACGTTTCAGAACACCGTGACTATTACCTTTGAGCTGAAGGGGATAAAGTTGCTGTAGTTTTTTTTTTTTTTTTTTCCACACGACCGACCGCAAGAAAATGGGAGAGATCTTTGATAAAGCCTAAGGGTAGCTATGTGTTTAAATTTGAGAAGACTATGTTGCAATATGGACCAAGGTAAGTAGAATCCAAAAATCTGCGCATAATTTTGATTTGACTTCATGTTTTCTTATCATATCAAAACGGGTAGAACTTTCTGGATGACCCCTTACATGGTTGTGTGTTTCATTCAGAATTGAGACAACTTTGTCACATGGCAAAACGTCTATTTTTTTCACTTACAATTATATTGAAATCAGTATTCAAATAGAAAACTAGCCGTGCCAGGTACCCAGTAGCGTAGCCAAGGGGGGGGGGGGTCTAGGGGGCTGGACCCCCCCCCCATGACACCAAAATTTGTCCTAAAAAAAGGTAATTTTTTGCGGTTTTCAGACAAATTTTACCAAATTAGTATCTTTGGACCCCCCCCTCCCCCCATGACAATTTTTGGACCCCGGACCCCCCCCCCCCCTAGAAAAATTCCTTGCTACGCCACTGCAGGTACCCTACGGGCGTCCTCCGGCTTTAGCATTCTAGGGTACGGGTTAGTTGGTGTTATGGGAGGGAAGGCAACCACCTTCAATTTTAAACTTTCATTTGCGGTGCTCACAGACGACTATTTCGAATTTTTTTTCAGGGATCTCTTTGAAATACCCCAAGAGATCGCTTCGGCCACGCAGTTTACGGGAATATAGGAAATGCATTTTGAAGGGGCGTTAGCTTTATTTTCAAATAATTTCAAGTATTTCAAGGTATTTCAAAGCTTTCCACAAAAAATCGGCAAATTTCATTTTTCCGCATTAATAGGCAAGGAAATCAAATCTTAAGAAAACCGTTCAAAATCCCTGCAGACTTTTTTTTCTTTTTCTTCATTTTAATAGAATTAAATTACATCCAGTACTCGCATTTTCTCTAAACCAAATCCTCTCGACGAGAATGACTAATATAAGTGCAAGACAATTATTTCTACACTACAGTTCTTTTCGAAGAAAAAATAAATACATGAATAAATGATAAACGAACAAAAAGTGTGGAAAGTAGAAATGAGTACGGGTCGTATCGTTGGTGGAGGTGGAGGGCAGTGTCGGTTCGTGCGATGCAGCAACAACGGATTCTCTCCATCAAAACCTACGTAAAATAATCAATATTCAGGGGATTAATTGAGTCCCTGAGAAATCGATACTTTTGCCTAGATTTAAATGGCAAAAAGACATGGTTGCCGAATAGCACGAGCCGCCACTGGTATGATGGAAGGGCTACTCAAATAACCTGATTGTGAAACCGTTTGATATAGAGCGCGAAATGATAAAAAGGGTTTTCCCGGTTTGTTTCAGTTAATATCACTTGCCACGCTGTTAATGGTGGCGAGGGCTGGTTATCTTGGAGGCCCCGGCCCTGGGCCCGCTCCTCATCCGTACGCCGCCCTCCTGGCGCCCTCGTACCCTGCATTTCGCTACGCTGCCGCAGTTCCAAAACCACCGGCCCCCGCTCCCGCGGCATATCCAGTATACAAATCTGTTCCTGGACCAAGTGTTGCCTACGCAGCTCCCCTGGTACATGCCCCGAAAGCATACGCTCCGGCCTACCCTGACGCCTATCCGCACTACAACTTCGATTACAGCGTCCACGACGGATACACCGGGGACACTAAGAGTCAGCACGAGACAAGGGACGGGGATGTGGTTCAAGGGTCATACAGCCTTGTCGAGCCAGACGGGACTCTCAGGACGGTCAATTATGCCGCGGATCCAGTCAACGGGTTTAACGCAGTCGTTGAAAGGTCACCTCCGCACGCTCCTGCGCCTAAAGCGGTCTACGCGCATGCTCACGCACCCGGGCCCCTTCCTTACCACGGGTAGGCAACATAAACTCCCGGGGACCGCCACTCCCTAATTTAAAGTTCCTTAAAAGCAGAGGCGGCTCGTGAATTGCGAAGTCTAGATATCTACTCCATTTGACCCTATGAAAAATAATCGATCCTTCAGCGGATTGATTCAATTTCCGGATAAGCGATATACTTTATAGCATGAGATCAGATGGGAGAAAAACGAAAGTCGAATAATCACAAGCTGCAACTAGAATTCAGACATCAGTGGTGCTTCAGAAATGCGATACATCAGTATCTACTCCATATAAGCTTGGGGGGGGGGGGCGATTCTTGGGTGCTTCGATTGAATTTTCAAACTATCGATACTTTTGCATAGGATCAAATGGGAGAGAAACGACGATTGATCGCTCACGCGCCGCCACTGCCAGGAGGGATTCCCCCACCAGCGACCACGATGATCCTCAAGAATCTTCGATGACGATTAATTCATATACTTTATACTTTGTTTCCTTTAGTGTTTTTTCTCCCCTACCAAAAAGTGTGATACTTGTAGAATTAAAGCAAAACCTCCTATTTTTATTTCCCATTGTAAATAAATTCCTTGTTCTACCTATGTATTTTTTATATATTATGTAATCACAGCAAATAAACGGAAAGCGTTGAATGAAAATGTGTGTAGTTCTGTTTGTAAAGAACGTAAATCCAGTGGCGGCTCGTGCAATGAGGCAACAATGTATTCTTTCCATTTGTACCCACGTAAAATAATCTATCTTCGGGGGATTCGCTGAATCCCCGAAAATGGTTCAAATTGCAAAAATCGTGGTTGCCAAAATATAGCGCAAGACGCCTTTGCATAGATCTGTACGTGATTACGATGGGAATGGGCACTTGCGAGTGCCAAGGGGGGAGGGGGGATGTACTGCGAGATCAATACTCAAACATTTATAGCTTAAAATAGAATTTAAAGCGTCTCAGCGCAATTGAGCTAATTTATGACAAGTCCAGTCTTCAATCTTTAGACATTTCCCGATTTCTCTTACTTCGAAGCGAAAGAAAACTTACGTGAAGCTACTTCGATTTTTGAGAGTTTTTATACTCTTAACATACCGTTTTTGTTTGCGATGAAGCAAAATCCAACAAAGCACGTCAGTTTTTGTTTTTATTTTTTCCGAGTTATTCCTGGTTTATTTCATTCTCATACTCTCATGCTGTGGCCCCAGTTATCTAGACTTCTCTCAAAATTGAAACTGGCGTTTTAGGATTCTAAACTAGGAGGTTGTCGTCCAGAAATTGTGATGGACAGAGGCCACTTTTTTCATTTTCTCGCGTTTTTGGCTATTTTTAAATCTTGTACGGAAATTTGCTTTCAAGTGCCGAAAATTTAAAACTTCACCTGAAATATGATAAAAGCGCAAGTTAGATTCAGGACGCGCGTTGCGATTTCAGGCAGTGGCAGTTCGGGAATACTCAATCGTTCTTGATCCTCCTATTTTAACCTACGAAAAAGTATAGATTATTATGAGTTTCCATTGAGCCACCTGAAATGTGATTCTTTTCCATAAGTTTAAATGAAAGGGATATCTAGTCATCTGCTGAAGCACAGCGGTGGCTCGGAAACAACCAAGCATAGTTTCCCTCCTATTTGAGCCCACGTAAAAGTATCGAATATTTTGAGTTTCAATACAACCACCTGACAATCGATTTTTCCCCCATATTTTTCCAAAGGTTTAAATTGTGGTGGTTTCGATACATCGCAAATCTGGAGCTGGCACTGATTTCAGAGGAGAGAAGGGATATAGGGCACGGTGGGAGTTGTTCAGGAGGACAAGTTGAAATACCTAGGACAAAAGGAACACGAAAGACCGATATCTGCCTCTCCGCTGCACGCTCGCTCTCTCGGGGAGTAATTTAAACGCTCGGCCAGGAACGAAGAGACGCGACACTACAGGCAGCAGCGTGTTATGCGCGCGCATGTTTATGTGTAACTCAGTTTACACACACACAGACACATGCACACATGTATGTTTAGGTTATGCAAACGCGATGTCGATAAGGAGCGAAAACCTTTAAAATAAAATGTATAGGAAGGGAAGGGAGGGGAAGGGGGACTAGAGGAGAACTCACGACATGTGAGGGTTCGAGTTCGGGATCGAATTGATCGAACCTTCGCGCTTTGTTTGCAACGTTGCACGGTGTTTACTTTTCATCTCGGTGGAAAAATGCTATTTATTCACTCATTTAAAGAGTTCGGGAGGAAAATGTAACGCCATGTTGCTCTACTTTTGCGACTTTAACTTGAGTATTAAAAAAAACGGTATCTTTGCAGGCGTTTTCAAGTCATTAACAAATATGTTAAAAGCGGTCAATATGTCTTGGTTTAGAATAAGTCGATCTTTCTCAAAGCTTTTAGTACCTACGCTCTCTCCAAAATTGAAATCAAAAATCCGATAACTAGGGTCAAAAGAGTAAAGATCCATTGTTTATAGCTCGTAAAAAAAGCAAAAAAAAAAGGTTGAAATCACGAATCCGATTTTGAAAATTCCAGGTCTAATTACGAAAGTCAACATCATCATTAGAGCAATAAACGCTAAAATTCATCTTACCAAAAAGAAACTACAGCTGTTCACGCTTTTCTAAAACTTTGAAAAAGCCGATTTAGCCAATTTTGATCCTATATCAGTGGCGGTTCGTGCAATACGGCAACATCGGATTCTCTCCATTTAAACCTACGTAAAATAATCGATCTTCAGGAGATTCGCCAAATCCCCGAGAAATCGAAACTAAGTATAGGTTTAAATAAAAAAAAAAACATGATTACCAAATAGCTTGATCCGCTACTCCCCTACAAGCTGCATTTAATGAACGAGAGTGGGATGTGACTCCTCTCTCAATTTTTCTTAAACTAACGACCGAACTTTCCAAAAATATAATTGATCTGTTGCACACTATTGCTACAACGCAGCGTCATAAAGGGTCGATTCCTATGGAAAATCACTTGAAAATGTTGAGAGCATCAGAAAGTTCCAAAATCCACTTACAAACTTTATAAACACGTTTAAAAAAATTCAGAGGTGGCCGCCGAATGAGCGGGTGACAATGGGAGAGTCCTATCTAACCGCAGCTTTCTATGCTCAGAAAAAAGATGCATCAATCATCATAGAGAAACCAGCAATTAGATTAGACTCCCGCATACGTCACCCGCTCATTCTAACGCCATTCTTTAATTTTGTGAAACATGTTTATAAAGTTTGTAAGTGGATTTTGGAACTTTCTTATGCTTTAAACGTTATTTCCAAGTGATATATTCCATAAAAATGGACCCTCGTCACACAGCAAAAACAGAAAAAAACACTCAAGCAGCGTTGACAAAACCTTTGGTGGAAAAATGACCCGCAGCAAAAGATTATAGTTGAGCAAACCAAAGCTTCGGTTCACCCAGCAAAATCTTTTTATTCGGGCAAACAAAACCTTCGGTTACCTGTACTAAAGTCTTTTTCTGGGTCATTTTTCTACTAAAGGTATAGTCAGCGATACCGGCGAAGCGTTTTTTCCAGTGCATAACGCTGTAGCAAATGTTTGCGACAGAGTTAAAACGGAAAGTTGAGAGTAAAAAAGTATCGTACCTAAACGTCAACAACGGGGGAACACTGCGAGAATTCTTCTTTTTAATCCAATAAGCGTGCACGGAAAAAAACTACAGTGAAAATAACCATACGGATACCTGATTTTGGCACCTGCTAGATGTTATGATAATGTTAACCAGAAGTATACTATGTTTTGACTAGGTACTAGGTGATGTTACCTGATTGCATGTTGAATTTACTCAAAGTATCGGTAAATGTACCATACTCCTGGTCAAGTTTACCATAACATCTAGCAGGTGCCAAAATCAGATATCCGTATGGTTATTTTCACTAATCTTTTTTTTCCGTGTGCATTTCGTTTGTGTTGAAGAAACTGCACGGTGAAATTCTTTAAACCCAAGTAAAATGTCTGCTGCTACAAGTAAAAAATTCCTTGTTGTGACAGTGATTCTCCTGCATGCAATCAGAACTTTACTTCGTGCAAGGAAAACAATCACAAGTAAACGTGTTCCCTTGTTTTTAAAGAAGTTATTTCTCTCAGTGAAATCTCTTAATTTTTAATGAAATTCGGCAGCGCTGCCATCAGCTCGGTGCAGTGGCTGCAACAAAATGTAAATGTGCCTAAATGTATAATGCGCAAGTGCAACGGCAGCTTGGCGGATCGGAGGGAAGGAGGGAGGGAGGGAGGGAGGGAGGAGGAGTGAGGGATTGGCGCGTTGCATCACGGATGCTTGCTCAAACTTATTTCACGTTGTGACCCCCAGGCGACCCCTTAAACGGTCGGAGAATGGGCGCCCCTCAAGTTTTAATTGAAAAGCTGAGGACTGAGAAAAATTATCTCCGATCCACCAGCGCTGAAGTCTTGAGATCGGGCCGGCGCCGCAGCGCGGCCACTACATTAGCAAGCAGAAATAGGTTATGCAATATGCATGCATGCAGGAGATTAGGAATTTTATTGAACCGTCCTCTGTGACTGTGACACGGCAAAAAAAAAGGGCGATTAGAGAAACGTTCGTCAATCATGGGTGGATACGAATTCGTTTTTCTCTCTCTCCGTCCTCCCATTTGAACGCGTGTGTTAGGGAAGGACGAAGACAAGGGCTAAAGTCAGATGGGTGGTATGACCCTCTCTGCTATCCTTTACTAACTCATTTGCTCGAACAGCCAGAGAGAGAGAAATACGAACTACTGTCTCCGCCTATGTTGTAAATATTGAGATTCTTAGGGCTGTAAATGCTACCATGGTTGATGCTTGATTTTTAATGTGCGATTTGAAGCCTAACGCTCCGTCATTATTTTAATCAATTGAACGTTTGTAGCGGAATTTTCCAATACTTGAAATCTTTTATGAAATCGAGATTTTGAATTCCCAGGAATATTCCGAATTGGACATTATTTATTCGCTTAAGTAGGTATTAAAACCATAGCTTCCAACTTTCTTTTTCGTAAAATGTAATAAACTGGTGCGTTTTTAACTGCTTACTATGATGGATGTTTTGAAATTAATGGCTACATTTAATTGCTCATTAAAAAAGAACAGATTTGGTCTTGCGCCGCGCCGTTTGTTAATGTCCCCCAATCCAGAGCCTTGCACACCCGCTCTTAAATGTTCAAACTCTTTTTAATTTTTCTGTTTCATTCAAAGTTGTCGTGGGTTTCAGAGACAAAGAGATCGATTTTTTCAGTTCTCCCTTTATTTACCACACTGTGGGAAAAATGGAGAAAGAAAAAAAGTAAACGGTCAAGGAGATGAAGACAAGGAAAAATAAAACTGGGAATATTCTCGACCTTTGAAACACAAAATGAAATTACATTCCAGTTTTTTTTTTTTTTTTTTTTTTTCTCAAATAAATTTTTTGTTATGGATTTTACTTATTACTAACTAACTTATGTCATACTTTTATTTTTGAAAATTAGTGGAGGAAAAGAGCGCACTGCTGCGCATATCACGAGCAATGACAACAAATATTTCCGATTCCAGAAAATATTTTAAAACAAAAGCTGAACTATAAACGAAATGATCTCCAGGGCTTAAAAAGCAAAAATTGAGCTCTTTCATGGCCATTTAATTACATACCAAGTTTTTGGGTTCGTTTGTTTCTTCAGGAGAATGGAGAACACCACTCAAATCATGCAAGAGGGAACAAGAAATTGCGGAAAATTAAGTCACAATGACGAATAGTTTGAAGACATTATACAGGGAAAGTATAACAGGTACGAATAATAGAGACGTGGATATTTCACATTTTCGAATACCATACTTGTTCTCGTCTGACAGTCATTTGGTACAGACGCCTTCAATTTTTAGTGTATGCAGCTAGCAATGTATTTAAGCGATGGAATTGCATACTTCAGGAAATGAAGGGGTTTTCAGTTGTGACACTACTAGTAGAGAAACTTGAAAACGCAAAATTTCCAGGTCTCTGATAAAAAATCCGGACAAACAATTAATATAATTTCCTCCGGTTTTTACCACATTTTCCTTAAATGTTCCCGATTTTCCGTACTTAAAAACGTTTCTGTAGTGGGAGTAATTTCAGTACTCAAAGGCTCGAAACAATATCTGCACTCATACAAGGAATCTCAACGAGCTAGAATCATAAGCGGATACAGGAATTTTACCGCCTCTCTCTTCCGATTTGAACGCGTGCTTAACGGGACGGAGTTAGGGGCAAATAAAGGCACGTGATTATCCACTCTATCTTTTCCTGCACACGTGTTCAAATGAGAAGAGAGAGAGAGACGGACAAAGAGCTTGATTCAAAATAGGGGTTTTTCTCCCCCCCACCGATTTTCCTGAAACTTTGTATTTTGATAGTACTTGATATAAGTAGTCTTTTCTTTCAAATAAAGTTTTTCCAAAAATAATTAGGGGGGGAGTTACAGTGTTGCAAAGTTGCACCTTTCAAAAATTCATAACTTTCGCGTAAATCATCCGATTGAAACGCGGTTTTCACTAAAAGATGCGGATTGTAAAGCACTTTCATGCCATTTAAACGGAATTCAATTTTTGACTTAGTTATCGTCATTTTTGTGATTTTTAGGCCACTCAAAATCTACTTAAAGTGAAATAAAAAAAAATGGTATTTTTTGATTTTGACCGGGTTGAAATATGTTATTCCTCTTTAAATTCTGCGTAAAGAGAGCCCAAGCAGAATGCAGGGCGATTTTTTGTTCCGGAGCTATGCATTTTTTAGTAAGCGAAAAACGAGTTTTTTAGGGTACCCATAAGCTTTCTATAGAGAGGCTCAAGTCAAATAAATGGAAATGGTATTTTTTGATTTTGATCAAATTGAAATATGTTATTCCTACTTAAATTCTGCGTAAAATGAGCCCAAACAGAATGTGGGGCAATTTTTTGTTGCGGAGCTATGCGCGTTTTAGTAAGCGAAAGTCGAGTGGTTGAGGCTACCCGGGCTACCCACGTCTTTGAGCCTCTCCATAGAACGCTCGACTTTCGCTTACTAAAACGCGCATAGCTCCGCAACAAAAAATCGCCCCACATTCTGTTTGGGCTCATTTTACGCAGAATTTAAGTAGGAATAACATATTTCAATTTGATCAAAATCAAAAAATACCATTTCCATTTATTTGACTTGAGCCTCTCTATAGAACGCTCATGGGTACCCTAAAAAACTCGTTTTTCGCTTACTAAAAAATGCATAGCTCCGGAACAAAAATCGTCCTGCATTCTGCTTGGGCACTTTTTACGCAGAATTTAAAGAGAAATAACATATTTCAACCCGGTCAAAATCAAAAAATACCATTTTTTTTTATTTCACTTTAAGTAGATTTTGAGTGGCCTAAAAATCACAAAAATGACGATAACTAAGTCAAAAATTATTGAAATTGAATTCCGTTTCAATGGCATGAAAGTGCTTTACAATCCGCATCTTTTAGTGAAAACCGCGTTTCAATCGGATGATTTACGCGAAAGTTATGACTTTTTGAAAGGTGCAACTTTGCAACACTGTAACTCCCCCCCTAATTATTTTTGGAAAAACTTTATTTGAAAGAAAAGACTACTTATATCAAGTACTATCAAAATACAAAGTTTCAGGAAAATCGGTGGGGGGGAGAAAAACCCCTATTTTGAATCAAGCTCTTTGTGTATCCGCCTAGGAGGTACATACATTTATCTAGAGTGGCAGTCGAACGGGTAGGCTGCACTACTGAGATAGGAATGCTCAAATGACGTCTTAGAGGCTAATATTTTCTCCGATGGTGTCTCCTACATTTTATTCCTCGAGAAATTTCCGCGACAGATCTGGTACAAAAGGTGAGTAGTAGTCTTAAAGAAAAAGGAAATTGTTGATATCTCTCTCTCTCTCTCTCTCTCTCTCTCTCTCTCTCTCTCTCTCTCTCTCTCTCTCTCTCTCCCCTCTCTCTCTCTCTCTCTCTCTCTCTCTCTTTCAATCTATGAAATAATGGGTCTTTTGCGAACTTTTGTAACAATTTTAGCTTTCTATTTGATGGATCACTTTTTTCAGCATACACAAAGTTACTCCACCTTTGTGACCCACTCAATCGACCGCCATCTTTGAATTTTATAAAACAAATTTATTGAGTTTATAAGTAGATTTCGAGACTTTTTGACGCTATCAAAGTAATTTTCGCGCGATTTTATTTTAAAATTGACCCTCCGTAACGCTGAGCTTGCTGTAGCAAGAGTTTGCAACGGACCCATTGAGGCTACACATAAACATAATTATTCCACAATCGTGTCATTTCTACTGTCTTGTTTACCAAACATGTTACATCTCCAGGAATGTGCAAAGAAAATAGGGGGCCTAGAACAGAAGTTAAATTTTGGAGCCTTTTTGACCTCTTTCCTACTTTACTTGAAATTTTTTTGATTTAAACAAAAAAAACAAAAAGCAACTTTTATCGCCTTGAGTTGGGGGCCACGAGCCACCAAGCACTAATAATGATTCAACCCTGGTAAAAATGTTCCATGAGCTCTGTTCCAATTTTCCATGTGGACATGGAAATCGCCTTGATTTCCATGTAAATTAGGTTGATTTCCGTGTGAATTTACACGGAAAACACAGTGATTTCCATGTCCACATGGAAAATTGGAACAAAGTACACGGAACATTTTTACTAGGGAAGAGCATCGTAACTCCACAGTTTCATTTAGAGCTCCTCACTTGAGTCACTACGACACTACGTATCGCCTCAATCAAATACACTAGAACGGTTATCTGAACGTCAGTTATCGTTTATATTGGGTTACTGGAATGACTTCAATGTGTGATGTCTAGGACGGTCGAAACGATTAAACTTAAAACACTGCGGCACCATGTAAGAACTGACTTAAAATGATGCGGTACTATACTGCTACCTATGTTTCAAACGAAGAAACTGCTAGTTCCTTACAGGCCCGCGAGGTAGAGTCACTTTGTAGCTAACGGACTCCTCTTGAAACACCGAGAATCCAAATCCTCTTTAGGCTGGGATATTCGCTATTTCATACTTATGACTGGAGTCCCTATACAGTATGTTTCAAAAGTCCTGGCCACCGGCTGCGGCCGCCCCCCTGTCTCTCGACAACGGTTTGGGCATTTTTGAATCCTGCAAAACCGAACCAAAGGTTTTCCAGAGTGAACTTTCACGCGAGGGGAGTCCCTTTTTATCTAGCCCCCTCCCCCAATTTACGGGGATTTTCGGCCCCCAACTCAAAATTTTCGAATCGATCCTAAATTGTGAAGAGCTTAAAGATTACAGCGCTTCAGGATTCGACTGTTATTTAGCCCAAGTAAAAAAAAGCCAAGCTTTTGGTACAGTTTTCTCTTATAAGTTTGATCACAAAAATTTGAAATTTTGCAGGATTGTTGTTCATACTTTCTTAAAAAAAAAAAAAAAAAAAAAAAAAAAAAAAAAAAAAAATCGTACTTTTTTTTTTTAAGTCCTGCAGAATAGTGCTATAATCTCGCCCCTTGCTTATAAATGAGAAAATCACGCGATGGAGTGTAAGCTTTTTTATTGGGTTTGCTGTTCTCCCCCCCCCCTCTATTATAACGAACATTTTAAAAAGAAAAAAAATAGCTTTTTTGCTCCAACGAGCCCGAAAAGTGTGTACTGAAATTCGAAAAAGGTACTTTTTTCGAAAAACAGACAAAAAGCAACACTCACCATAGATGGGAAAATATTTTTCTGTTTATCAAAGAGGCTACATTTTCACGGCTTTGAAAAACCGCGAATGACACTTATTTCGCATCAAAATGATCCTGCGGAAACATAGAAAATAAATGCAAGAAAAAAAAAAAAATATTACCCAAAATTCAATTTTAAACCTACCTGCGGGCTGATTGTTTACTTCAACGATAAACTGATGGTTCAGACTGTCTAAGAGTAACGCTATTGGTCTAGAATTATAAGATTTGGCTGTTGCTATAGTAACCCTAGTTAAACTGTCCGTTTTTAACAGCTACCCATGAGTAGCCTTAATGAAACTATAGCAAACAGGTAACTTAACTACGGGTACTACATACGTCAACTTATAGCAACGGCCAAGTCTCACATCAATGCTCAATCAATGGCGTTACTCAAAAACAGCATTGAGTATCAGTTATACATAAAAGTAAACAATCGACTTTATAACGGCTGAAAATGAGTAAATGAAAAAAAGAAAAAAAACAGAAAGAAAAAATACATAAAAAATTATTGAGTAATATTCGAGTGGATATTTTTCAGCGATGTGTTATCATTACGTATGAAGACCGTCGGTTTAATGAGTCTAAAATCTCACTCTCCGCTTCTTATTCGAAAAGCGTCAGGCTTCGATAACAATATATCGAATATTTCCCCGATTACCAACATAAGGATATATTACACGGTTCCCCCAGCGAATGATTTCCTCGTCCTCCATTCGTTTACTCATGCGACGACGATACCGCAACGGGACCGGACAGTCATGGCGAGGTCTGATTATGGAAACGGAGCATGAAAAATTGTATTTTGCAGCTGAGAGCAACGTAATTGATAGTCACCGTGGACTGGTATTCAATTAAAATAGCACCCAAGGAACGACGGCAAAACTTTCCTCGAACATACTTTCAGATGATCACAAGTATGAATTTACATCAGCCTAGAGTTCTTTGCAATAACAACGTCGTACCGCTTTACATCAGAGTTGGGCAAATCGTCTTTTTCGGTTACATAATCGATTACTTTTGAAAAGTAAAGGTAGATTTTATTCGGGTACCGATTACAATAGACAGTTTTAATATGATGAAAAAAGTTCGTTAATCGTTCAGAGCTATTTCTCTCACTTAAACGTGACCCCCGTGTGCTGCTATTTAGGACTCCTCGCCAAAATCGTAGAATTCCGGAAGGTTGGGTTAGGTTATTTCTAGGAACCCAGGGTGAAGAAGGTGAACAAAACAAAACAAAAAACAAAACCAGATTCTGGGAGGTGATTCCGGAGGATCGGATCGTTTGGGGGTATCGTTATGGTTATCGAGTACATGTAACCTTATGGGTGGCTCGACTGATCGAATCGTTTTGAGCCCTTTGTAACGATTGAAACGGACGAAAGGAAACGCTGAGTCTTGGGCTGTCGTAATCTCAATCGTTTGAAGTAGGAAGAGGTGAGGAGGGGATCACCTGCGCGATCGAGTTGCGCAGAAGCAAGCCTATTTGATTTAATGCAAACAATGACGATAACGATAACGATAACGATACCCAAAACAATCCGATCCTCCGTAATCACCTCCCTGATACAACCTAGAGTACAGATAAATATGTAAACATGCTTAGAATTAGAATAGAACAACAGCCAAATGGAGGGATGACAATTTGGACTGACCTTGACATCCAAGCTCCACGCGGTCCATACAGGAACTCTTTCAGCATCCGCCATTTCCTTCTAACCGCCAACTCCGTGTTTCTCTGTTGCGTCAACACATTCGCGAACCGAACCGACTCGTCACTCGCGCGACACCGAAAAGACGACACGACACTCGACTGAAACATAAAAACACAGCTAATTAACATGAATACATACAAATGAACATATACCGACAGATGAAATATTGATGGATTGAAAAAGATTCCTTGACTGAATGGTCGAAAAAGATTCATACAAGGCAAACCTGTAAAAACAAACGCATGGTCAAGGACTGAAATAATGTCAGGCGACTCCTGGAGGTAGGCTACCAGCGAAACTCATCGCAAGGATTGGTTCTGTTGTAAACTTTTGCTATATAGAGTCATGGAGGGTTGATTCCGATGTAAAATCACTTAAAAATAACGCCGAGAGCATCAAAAAGTTCACAAATCCATTCACAAACTCAACAAGACCGTTTCATAAAATTCTAAGATGGAGGTGGAATGAGCGGCCGTAGGCCTGTGCGATGTTCGATGCATCGATAGAAGTATCGATGTTTTCCTGCTATATGTAGAATGGATTTAGATGCTCATGTTGATGTCAATCGATGCATCAATACTCTTTATTTATCGACATTTCGACTAAAAACAGACCTAAGTGTAATTTTAACCTCTAAACCCATCTCAGAAGCATACAAAAGTATCACGATTTTCGAGGGTTTCACATTTTTGACTTGTTAAAAGTTTCGAAGCATCGATAAAATTCGATGTTTTTTGGACATAGAACTTCAATGCACAAAACTGATCATCGCACAAGCGGGTTATGAGCGAGTGACAATGGGAAAGTCCCATCTAATTGCAGTTTTCTTTTCGACGAATCACTTTTCTCAGAGATTAGATGGGACTCCCCAATTGTCAACGGCTCATTCAACCGGCATCTTTGAATTTTGTTAAACGCATTTATTGAGTTTGTGAGTGGATTTTGGAGCTTTCTGATGCTCTTAACTTTATTTTCAAGGGTTTTACACCCCTCCTTATAAGGCATTAGCAAAGTTTTACAACAGACTTCTTGAGGAATTTGCAGGTGGCCTATACTTGAACCAAAACCTGGACCCAAATTTCGTATGGAACTGAAGATCCTCTTGACTAATGGATGTTAAGGATTTCGGTATCGTCTTTCAATCCTGTTTCAACGGCATTCAATCAGTAAGGACCGTCTATACCATATAAAATTTGGGTCCTGAGGAGTCGCCTGACATACTTATTGCTCCTGAATGTAAGTATAGTCGGGCACAAAGGGCATAGCAGACGACTTTTGGAGATAGGCTACCCGCAATATTTATTACGAGTTTACGCATTTCAGGCGGCCTATACTATAGCCAAAATCTGAAAACCCGTCTGACAGATCTGGACTTTGAATAGGGGAAGTGCCGCATATGCATGCCGTTGTCGTACCCAACGACTCAATTGAGGCTACCTTCGAAAGACGGGATCATAAAATGATTAGTGAGCTCATCTGAGTAAATTCTAACGAGACTGTAACGCATATTTCTTCGAAAGAGCACACCTGATATTTTATGGGTCCTTCTCCCGCAGACAGCCTCAACTCAACTGCATGGTTTGCGAAGATTGAGTCATAATAAGGGTCACCCCAGCAGCAGTACATATGTAAGTAGATACAATGAATACCCAAGTGTAAAATTGTAGGTGTTTCCATAAAATAATATTGCCTCCCCCCTCCTCACATCCAGTAAAATAAGATTCGGACGATCAAACGTAATACACATATTTTATTCGTCTACTGTTTGAAAGGGGGGGAAGGGGAGATGTCGGGCGATAAAAAATGGAGAGGAAAACTTTCTAACAATAAGAGGATATACATATGATTCGTTCCATTGTCGGAGCGTGCGACTAGCTCAATGTTGCCGACAGTACCGTGCAAAAGCGATACGCGCCGACGCGTGTGTCAAACTAGCCTCTGTGAAAATGAATCGATGCCTCCTTCAGATTATTGAGGCTGACCCACACTTTTGCTACAGTCGATTTAAAGGTCGAATCAATTGTAAAAACCTCCAAAAATAAAGATCGTAGCGCTGAAAATTTATGAGATTCACTCCTCAACTCATAAAATGCTTATATACGCGCGACCGTAATGGCGGTGTTGGACACTAATAATTAATAGGAGATTCCCATCATTCACTTTGAAAAGAACCCGACTGCGGAACAGGGAAAAAATCAGATTGAGAAACCAAAGTAACAATTAAAAAGAAATGAACTTATTGAGACAAAGTGGCGGATTCATCTCAGATTAATACATGTTCTTCAAATGAACAAGTCTCGGCGGTTTTTTTTTTATATATATCTTGTTTCTATTTCATAGAAATGAACATTTTCAGACACCCTACACTTAAAATATGCCCCTTGTACCACACAAAATTGCACAGAAAAATCGGTTGGGTAGAGTTCGCACGTTGCCATGGGCAAGAACCTAGTGCCGCATGACATCATTGTTGTAAATTGAACCAAATTAGTTTCAAAACTGCGTCCTTAAAATTAAAAATAAAAAAGGTCCCATTTTCAGGATTTTAGCCAACCAATTTTGTCCGCGTAGCATTCAAAAACCATACATGAGCACGTAAGTACAGTTGATCCACGAAATCCTTTCGTATGAAAAAGGAGGAAGAGTAAGCTGAGGTGGGTATATTTACAGAGACAAATATTAATTACGACTTCAACGTAAGCCAACAATTAAAGGAATTCAACTAATACAATACTAAAAACTAAAAGAAGAGTAGATACTCACCTGAAACCGTAATTTACTTTCGCCAACTTCGCGATTTCTTTTATGACTTGAAAATTTAGAGCCTTCATAGCATTCCGCCCAAAACGTGTTCATGGCTTCCGTCAAATGGGCGGTTAAAGCTGCTTGGTACGCTTCGTGCAGCGGGCGTACCTGTAACATAAACAAACAACGCATTACTGTTTGGGGGTCAAATAAAATGAGAGTCGAAAATCAAATCAGAATAGAAAAGAGAGAAGTGGAGGGGGCGACTTCATACACGCAAGGCGAAAATCACCTGAGATAAATAAACATCCATTAATGATGTGTAATTAATGAATCGGATAAATACTTACACAATAAATTTAAATACAGCAAAATTGATTCTGCAATGAGAGCGAATAGTTCGAAGACCTACATTATCACTTTCCGCTCTTATTTCTATTCGTTCAGACTACACTAGTCGGAAATGTCGTTGACCTACAAAATGATTAATTACGCAAATTTGAAGGCTTACAGGGAATAAGTTAGAGATGGTGGAAAAAATACAGATGAGCACAAAACGTTAGGCTCAATGCACGGAAAAAAAAGATTGGTGAAAATAACCATACGGATACCTGATTTTGGCACCTGCTAGATGTTATGGTAAACTTAACCAGAAATATGGTACATTTACCGATACTTTGAGTAAATTCTACATGCAATTAGGTAACATCACCTAGTACCTAGTCAAAACATAGCATACTTCTGGTTAACATTACCATAACATCTAGCAGGTGCCAAAATCAGGTATCCGTATGGTTATTTTCACCGTAGTTTTTTTTTCCGTGTGGTTGCATGATTTTGCTATAAGTGATTCAAGTTTTGATTCAGAGGTAAAAGCCTCCAAAAATAACGACGAGAGCACTCAACACCAGTGGCGGCTCGTGCAATTTGGCAACAATGTTTTCCCTCCTTTTGAATGTATGAAAAACAATCGATTCCAGATGAAGCGCTGCTTCACTATCGAATCGATTGTTTTATATAGCATCAAATGGAGAGAAAACAGTGTTGCCAAATTGCACGAGCCGCTGCTGCTCAACACTTACGAAATCAATAAAAATGAATGGTAGAAAAATTATGCAAAAAAATGAAAAAATAAATAAATGACGCAATAGAATGATTTGAAATCCGCGAGAGTAATGGCGGCGTTGGGCACTAACATTGGGATATTTTCATTTTGATTTTGTCACTCTTTCTATGCTGGGAAAGAAGATTCTGAAAGTAGCTAGAGGTAGTTTCAGAAGTGTCGGTGCACCAATACCGATATAATCTTTGGAATTTGTCAACATAATTTCTGATAATACTCGATGAAAATGAAATTGAGTGTTCACTTTTCGATGAGGAACACTTTAAACGGAAAAGAATAAAGTCAGAGTCAAGTTTGGTTTCATTTGAAGGAATTAAAGTTGACGATTCGCCAAAGATTATGGTTTAGGTGCGCCTACACTTCTGAAACGAGCTCTAGCCACCAGAGTAGTGACATCCACAGATTGATTTTTCGTAAGAAACACAATTAATCGTCCATTCTTCCGGCACTCATGACACTAAAAGTCTACAGGCTGCAATTAACTGACTCCTGAGGTGCTCTATGAGATGGATTCAATATGGGATAAGGACACGTGTTTGTCGGCGACAAATCCAGATATTGTGTGCGCATGAAATCGGAAATTCAATTCAACAGGTGAAAGTGATGAGTGAGTGTGTGAGCGGCAAACAGTGGGTCTTGCTGTTGGATTTTCTGCTTCCAATTCTATAATTTTAGGCTTATTCTTTCAAACCTAGGCATCAGATCAAATTATCTATTTATATTTGTTTTTGCTGCGAAAGTTTGGAGCACATAGTTTATTCCTCATCGTTAGTATTACGTTACTTGGAATACATTTACACTGGCAAATTCATAACACTTTCAGCATTGACTACATTTTGACAAAATAAAATACGTATTGGGTTTTCAAGGTTATGATCATTCATAGAAGCTTCGTTAAATATTATAAGGTTACACATTAGAATTTCAAGAAACTGTTCCGACGGGCCACAGAACACTTTTCTTGTGCAAGACACTATTTTTCTATGAAAGGTAAAATTTATGGACTAACGCAACCTACCTAAAAAAAAAAAAAAAAAAAATCTCACTAAGCACCAAAAATTGCTACAATTTTTAGCAACGTAATCGTTTAAATTAGTCTGTGCCAAACATTTGCTAAAGCGTTACGCTGCGCTGCGGTGAATCAATTCCTACGTAGACTTGCGTGAAAAATCATGTTGAAAAAATCAAAAAGTATCCAAATTCACTCATAAACTCAAAAAATGTGTTTAACGAAATTCATATATGGCGGTTGAATGAGTGAGTCACAATGAAGACGTCCCATTTAATTGCAGCGTTCTCTGTGATGAATCACTTTTCTTAGCATAGAAAGATGCGATTAGATGGGACTCCCCTGCAATTAATTGCCACCCACTCATGTCACCGCCGCGCCAGCTTGATTGAGCTTGCTGTGAGTAAATTTGTGAACTTTCTGACGCTCTCAACGTGATTTTCAAGTGGCTTTACACCACAATAAACCCTCTCTTTAGCTATAGCGAAGCAAAAGTTTGCAGCAGACCCGTCCCTGCGAATATTGTCACTTGGAAATTTATTCACTTAAGTAGATATCTCAAAATCAGCGTTCAACGTGATATTCACGCAATCTCGGAAAAAGTGACACATCAAGGTCAAGTCGACGAATTATGTCAGCGCCTCGTGCAGTTTGGCAATCATGTGTTTTGCCATTTAAACCTATGCAAAAGGTATCGATGTCTTGGGGGTGCAAATGCATCTCCTGAATATCGATTATTTTACATAGGTTTAAATGGAGAGGATCCGTTGTTGTCAAGATGCACGAGCCACCACTGCACTTGACCCTTTAGATTTTGGTTCAGGTAAACAGATTTTGATTAAGTTGGTCCTGTTTCAAGACACACAGTCACCGCACATGATTTGTTTTTGTATTTCACTAGATACTTATGGGATCACTGCTGGAGATCATTTTCCGGGAAGATTGAACAGAGAAGAAGATAAGATAGACGAAAGAGGAAAGCAACATCCATATGTCTATCCGGAGTGACAAGATCTAAGACTATCAAATCTTTCCGCCCACCCGGGATTTGAACACAGGACCTCTGGGTTAGGTTAGGTTAGGTGGCTAGATGCGTTAACCACTAGACCAAGGAGACCGACAAACAATACTCATCACAATGAATTTTAGCCCCTGCTTCGCAGATGGCCTACCTGAACAAAAATCTAAAGAGTCAACGGACATTATTTAATTCGCCGACTGTAACTATCCATCGTGCGCTAGAAATCAAACCCGCGTGTGTATCTATGTGTCGAGCAACGATGAGATGGTGGAGACGCAACCCCCTCCCTCCGATCATTACAACGATGACAAAGACACGCGTCCCGCCTTGTCGCCTGGCTCTTCAGTCTATTTTCAAGATTCCGTCTTGACTTGTGCGGCAAAGTCTATATGCGGCATGTGGTCCGCATATTACACGGAGCACAATGAAACCAAAAATGAACTTTACTGACTATCTTTACGCTGGGGGAAAAAGAGTTACCACCAAACTCTTGCTATTTTTTGCTATTTGTGACTGAATAGTTAATGCTGGCGTAAAAACCAGCAAAAATGACGATGAGTAAACAAAAGAATCACACAATTTATTTATAGACTAAAAAATTACCTTTTTAGTAGAATGCATTACGGCAAAGCTACGCAGGCACTATGGAATATTGACATTCCTATCTAATTTGATACTATTTCCTCTGCTCTGAGTGTTTCTCCTTGATACGCCGATACACCTCCGCCATTACACCTTATTCTCATTTTGTGATTCTGCTTATAAAGTTCTTAGTTTTTTTACGTGCTCATCGTAATTTTCGCTGGATTTTATTCAAGAATTAACTTTTCATCGGCACTCCAAAAAATATTACCAGAAGCAGAATAATGTGTGAACCTAGGTAAGGGGTAGTACTGAAACCAGATTTCTACTGTTCTGGTTCTTTCTAGCTCTTGAAAAAGTTCAAGAAATTCTGGTACTGTCACCATTTGATAGTAACGCCAGAACGTTCTAATAAAAAGTACTAGAGTATCCGGGGTTCTCATATCATTGTGCTTCTGGCGATAGTAGTAGAATTTCGGAATTAATTTTTTAGTGTACGAGAACAAAAATCAAATGGACGACTCACAGCACGAGTCAAGATAAGTGATTCATTTCCTACACTAAAAAGCCTAAGATAGACACTTTAATACACTTTCGCCTATTACAATTTTGAATGGATCGATCGCAAATTTTTAATTTGAGGTTAAATTTAAGGAGGAAAACGAAACGAGTGTAAAATGACCATAAAAGATCTCCACCATGATGGCTGATTTTTCTTCAGAGGTGTCTTCAAAACTATTCAGTACAGAAGGCTCCTCTACGGTTATAGCCCGTTGATTTGAACGCATGTGTTGGAAAATTATTGCGGAAAGAGGGAACATGCGCGTTGAGGCGATAAGCCATCGACCATTGCGTCCATCCGAGTTTCTGAAGCGAAATTCCACCAATCACCGTCCGGACCTTATCAAGGCATTTGTCTTCCTCTTTCTTTGTCCATTTGAACGCTAGTGTTAGAAAAAGACAGATAAAGGTGCTGAAGTCACAGGATAGCCATTTCCTAACGCATGTGTTTCTACGGGCAAAGAGAGGGGAAGACTAATTCCTGGATACGGCTCAGATCACTGTGTCCGGAAAAAACCCAAGTTTCGAAGCGGAGTGCGTCGGCTGCGGTGTGATGCGGCTCCTATGTCGCAGCTTCCGCAGCGGATCCTCTCCGATCCGCGGTGACACGGAAGAGAAAAGCCTTTCGGTATAACATAACCTAACTATAGTTCATAATTAAGACTTCACTACGATTCCATTTCCATTGGACTACCGCACCGCCGCTGTCTCGCATTCTCATTGATTCATCTTTCGTGCCTGTCATACGATGTCATACAATATCGCCCGAAGAATGTTAAAATGTTTTTGTCAGTTTTTCGTACCCGTCTTATTCCTGATCCGGTTTAATGGTCTGTATACTATCGATGTCGTCTTCAACTGATGCACTATGGACTAAGATTGACAAAAAGTGGCCAAAAATCAGGAAGTAAATTTCTCATCAATATGTGATTTACAAATTTTCAAGACCAATTTTAATAACAGAGAACCCTTTAAACAAGTAATTTGAACCCAGAAATGCTACTGGAAAGTTTCAAATGAAGCATACAAGTTCAAAAATGATGAATTTTTATTGCTTTTATTCACTCATTTTTGGCCACACTTCGATGTCAGATCATATTGTGATGTAAGCCGTAAGTAGATTGAATATATTCTGCTTTTCCATTATTTTAGAGCCATCTCGCACAGAAAAAAAAAGATTGATACAATTTGCCATACACATAGCTGGTTTTAGAGTCTGTTAATTGAAATCAACGTTGAAAAGCATTTTGAAAGATTGCAGAGAGTCCACGACCATTCGAAAGATGTCACAAATTTAACCGCCGAAGATTACTTTGCTACATGTACGAAAATAGGCGAATATTACCCACGCTACGAAGAATATTGCCAATGATTACTCGATCTCCAGCTTGCGGATACAACGGACGCCGCAGCGAAAGAAGCATTGCAGAAACAATATCTTCAGCGCTCAAAAGCCTACGATGAAATGCACACTGGTGTTAATATAACTTTACAAAAATGCAAAAGAGTAATAGCAAAAGCAGAAGTGGTGCTTGCAGCTAAAACAAAAGCTGAGC
Source organism: Trialeurodes vaporariorum (assembly GCA_011764245.1). Classification (NCBI taxonomy): domain Eukaryota; kingdom Metazoa; phylum Arthropoda; class Insecta; order Hemiptera; family Aleyrodidae; genus Trialeurodes; species Trialeurodes vaporariorum. Next base: position 30,075,435 of record VMOF01000220.1, read on the forward strand.
AAGAAGCGGCTGCCACTGGAAATCGCACCAGTACTGCCAAATTACCAAAAAACTTCGACATTAGAAAATCATTACGAGAGCAAATCTTCAATAAAATAGTGAAGCCACTGCACTATCATCAGCCCAAGCCGATCTTCTTAAACCTTTGTGCTTTTTATACCCACCGCGGCCGGAATTCATTTTTAACCCGAATACAAAATGTGAAACAACAGTGTTAAGGAAATCACGCGTAATCACTACGATAAATTTGTCAGACGACGAATCCGATCAAGACAACGAGCCCATGGAAATCATCGAGGACAGAAGAAGTTACGAGCACAAAAATAATGGCCATGAGATGTTATCTGAAGAAATATGGCAACGTCCGGCGCCCCAACCGCTTCGCCCTAAGTCGTGCAAATGGAAAAAAAAAATCATCTACACCCCGATCAAACACGTGAGATTCTAAATAATTTAAAAAGGTAATTTCCAATAGTTTTCGTTCTCTATATGATCGCTCAATGATCTAAAATGATCTCCTTTTATTTCTGTGATTAATTAATTTTTATTTTTATTTCGTTCTCTATATGATCACTTAATGATTTCATTTTATTTCTGTGATTAATTAAATTTTTTTGTTCTAGTACCTCGCCAAAAAAAATTGGTGGGGGTATGTAGAAACTTGTTTAACTTCAGTTCCTCTTTTTTTTTTAGAAGTGTTAATTTTGTGTTTATTTTTGATCAAATGTTTGGTACGCTGTCCTGAAGCTACCTTTCCTTTGACCGCACGCCGTTTTAAGGCTGCTTCGAGTGTCACTGTTTCTACGTACAATTCTTCTAATTTTATTTCCAGGCTCGCCACTGGCATCCGTTATTAGTTCGCCACCGGCACTCTAGTTTTAAGCTTTGCCACTGGCACCCGTTATTAGTTCGCCAATGGCACTCTAGTTCGCCACTGGCACTCTAGTTTTAAGTTTTGCCACTGGCACCCGTTATTAGTTAGCCACTGGCACTCTAGTTTTTATTTCTTGCAACTGGAACCCATTATTAGTTCGCCACTGGCATCCAAGGTATTATTTTCCAAGTTTTCTTTTATGTTTCATTGCACTTTTATTTCATCATTACAATAGCTCTCAATGATGAAACTCATGGGAAACCGTGCGATATAGCTGAGAGAGCTTCTAAGAACAAATTATGGTCCTCCGGGTATATTTTTAATCATACATTAAAAACCACAGTTTCATTCATATGATAATGGGGTTTATTCAAAATCGGAATTTTTCGCCCACAGCTTGTTTCTCGCGAAACTTTGGATATCAATTGGGTTTAACATTAGTAGTGGATCCCCAAAATTTCGCGATCTAAAAATGATTTTTAGAGGGGGGGGGGCACACGAGTTCGTTTCAACCATCCTAGTCAAACTGTTTGATCCGAGTTTCTATAATCATGCACTGTACTGGTAGGATTATAATCAGGGCCAAGTCAACTAGAGTTGGGCAACCAACTAATGAGAAATAATGAAATAAATCCGGCAACACTGAAAACTGGGTTTGCTACCTGAGTTGAGGAAAAGAAAACACACGGAAGGTATAGGTCAATTAATTGTAGAATTATTCGAAGATTAATTCGATTGACTCGGCGTTGCCTGACTCACCGAATAATTTTTATCCGACTCAGAAGTCGACGATTGGAATCATTAAACATTAATGTTTGACGTTATTTCCATACGGTTTGACTCCGACCGATACCGCCTTCAATCTTTTTATGAGAGATCTGAAAGAACCGTGCGATAGAGAGTTATCGCGAAGCACTTTTATTGTTATCGATCGCTTGACCTTAATCGATTTTGAAAGATTCGCTCGTGGGTTCAGCATTGGTATAGAGATCGGCTCAATCCGATTACGATCAATAGTGCATTGAGCATTTCGGTATCTCTCTCCTTCTTACATTAAACCATGTATGTCAGACAAAAAGGGAAGACGAGGGCATAAACAGCCTAGGTTGATCCTTTTCCAACTCATACACATTCTAAGGGGACAAAAGAGAGATAGAGGAGATCTGGGTGCGCCACTGATTAAACATCTCTCTCCCCTCCATTAAAACATACATGTTAGAAAGGGATTTGTAAGAGGATGTAGCCCCTTCCTTTACCCCTTTTCAAAAACAATCATTCACAAGGAAAACGAGACAGATATAGGAGACATCCTTAATGCACCAAGGATTGCAATCATAAGGGATTCAACGAAATGTCTTTCTCTCCTCTCATTTAAAGGGGTGCGTTAAAGAAGGACAGTAAATACGGGCGAAAGTTACGCGATGACCCATCCCTCTATCATTTTCTAGCTAGCACATGAGTTCAAACGGCCAGAGAGAGTGAGAGAGAAAGACATGCTTGGTTCGCAATCACCCAACAAGGTTAGACCATAGAGGGGCATTGTGGAACGCAATTTTGAAGACGCCATGGAGGCAGTGGGCAGCCATGTTTGAGATCTCATAAGGACATTTTACACGGACTCGGTGTGCTCGCCTCTAAAATTTTAGCCGCTCTATTTCAACTCGCACTTTAATTCCAATTTTCGAACTAAGGTTCAAAAATAAGAGGCGAAAAGGCATTGTCTCCGCTTGTTCTCACTATATGGGTGAGTTCAAGAACTCGGTTAAAAATGTGCTTTTAAGACGAAAGTACTTACATCTCCGGTAAACCCATAAACAAATACGGACGGAGCACTAAATGACTGCAGCAGTGAGCAGAAGCACGCTATATTCTTGCGGATTCAACAAAACAACAGTCAACACCCCTCTGATGTTGAATGTTGTTGAATGATGAACATCCTCCTCTTCACTCCCCAGCCCATCCCCCCTCTGTTTACTGAATGACACCATTCAACACCATGCGACAGCAGAGGGGTGTAGAATTGACTGTTGTTTTGTTAAATCCGCGAGAATATAGCGGGTCTCAAATTTATGCCCTATGTATTTTAGCGAAGTGCACCGTCTCTGTATTTGTTTCTGGGTAAACCAGTGTAAACCAACCGGCTGCATCAGAGTAGAGTTTTGAAACAATCAGTGAGCACCGGGTTACCGGAAATGAGTCACCTTTCTTGCCCAGACAGCTAGTGAAAATGTTAATCTATCGATTAATTTTGAAACTTGCCTTCCATTCCTTTTATATTCTCGCAGTTTTGCTCACAGGTCCGATGAATTTCAGAACGCTCCCTTTGGTATAGGTCGTACAACAAGGCGTCACTCTTCTATGGCTAAAGCTCGTTGCAATCGCCCCACGGAGAGATGAGATGAAGGAAAGTGAGAAAAGCTTTGATTGACGTAAAGAGAGTAGGGTCATAAAATATTATCACTCTTCTAAGCAGCGGCGGCGACGCGACGGAGAAAAATGAAAGCGCAAGTCCTACTTTACGTGTAAGTACATCTATGAGTTCACAACTCATGAAGTAACAAGATCGCACATTAGCATGCGCCCACGGCCCACAAACACACACATACACAGACACACACACTCACGCAAGACTTACGATAAGACTACGGATTCACGCGGAAGTCTACGCCGTTGGATACAATAAAAGTGATATCACAAAACCAAACTACCCAGTTTTCAAGCGGGAGAAAAATATGTGAGAAATCCTAGATCCTCTTTCGTCTATCCTTATCTCAGTGACGTTTAGCAGGGCCATTTTCGCTTGCGCATCGCAGGACGCGTGTGTGAATGGCGCATTAAACAGAGGTAATAGACCTGTGAGACCGGGAGAATGATACGCACCATCTCTGTATTGTTATCTATTCGCACAACTCCGACGCATTGCTCCGTCGCGTATCGTCGGTATGGTATAGCGTTTTTATTTCCTGCACCGATTTTCGGAGTCAAAACATTGGTGTTAAAATCGGCGACTTTCGCCCGTAACTCTCGCTATACGTCTTTGTCTCGTCAACCTGAAGTCGCATTACCATTGTTTTTGGGTTTGTAATTTCTTGGCATAAGATGACTAAGTTGATTCCACTTTTCGGATGAATTATCTTTTGGATTAGAGTTTGATACGCACACTCGCCACTGCGCCGACGATATCATAAAAACAAAACATCAGAAAATCGCGAACAAATGGTAATAACTATTCTTCTCCACCGTGAGGTGAGATAAAACTATAGATGGTTTTATAATGCGGCGTTACAAAAGCCAATGGTTAGAAAACAACAATGGGGCGTGCGGTACCAGCAATCAAGGCATATAGACAGTAGACACTCGCATTCAGGGGCGTGCCGTGGTTTCCAGAGAGTGAGAGAGAGAGAGGGGGGGGGCAAGAATACGATCTTGCCGCCCTCCGCAAACAAAATTATAAATTTGAAAATTTGATGACTTTTTTTTTTTGCTTGTTACACACTGATTTTGCCGCCCTCTGAAATTCATTTTGAAATTTTGATGACCTTTTTTTTTGTTCTCCCTGATTTTGCCGCCCCCGGAGAGTGCCGCCCGGGGCAAGGGTACCCACATGCCCCCTCCCCCCCTTCGCACTGCGTATCAAGAATTGCCTCTCTCTCTCATAGACCTACTAATTTTCAATAATTGTTCAGTTATCCGACAAAATCCTGCGCTTTGGAAGTAGAAAAAATCAAGATTTTTCTAAAAGGAGTCACTGAATTTTTCTCGGAGTGCTTTTTGCATGCGCTTTAACCCCGAGTATACTTGCTTTTCTCCTCTAGCCTATTTTACATCACCAGCGGATCCAAGTTATTGTCCTTCTCTCTCTTCTCCCATTATAATGCATGTGTTAGCAAAGGATATAAGAGGGGGCGAAAATCACGTGACTGCCACAAATCTATTCTTTTCTATCATACGCGTTCTACTGAGAGAAGGATAGATTCATGGATCCGCCGGTGTTTTACATTGGAGGGTCTTCATTCTGAATAACGCAACTATCGATGAAAACGCTTACAAGATGACGTCTCTTTAAAATTTGATTCCTTTTTTTGAAAACATAGAAAAAATGAGTTCAGACTCAGAATCGAGCAATTCAGACTCAGAATCGAGCAATTCAGACTCAGAATCGAGCAATTCAGACTCAGAATCGAGCAATTCAGACTCAGAATCGAGCAAGTCAGACTCGGACTCCCCAGGCACATCAGCGATGGAGGGATGTTTCGTAAGAAAAAACAAAGACGAAGTGGCTGAGCTTAATAACTTGGACACCGTCACACACACAACCCAGATTCAAAGTCACCGAAGTAAAGACTTTTTGGTGTACGAAGGAACATTGGTTATGTTTTTGTCCATCTATAATGATGAATTGAAAGCGCCCCGCACGGGGCGGAAGATAGAAGATGTCTTAACTCCCAAACAGGTTGAGCAAGCTAGTGCTCTGAAACTAGGGAGAGTGAAACGAATATCCAAAGCATTGGTTTTGGCAGTGATAGCTGGCTCAAAGAAGAGGCTAATCTCGTCAAAGGCAGTAAAGAAAGTGGTGTATGCACTTCGGAAATACGTGAATGCTGGGCAAATTGATCTGCCTTTGAGCGCCTTCAATTCGTCGTATAGGCAATTCCAACTCCGCCGGGTACGAATAGTTAACTACCTCCCCTACACATGTAAACGGAAGAGTGGTGTTCTTTTGAACTAGCCCGGTACTTAAGGGGTTAATAATTTCATATCCACCGCACGCCAAAGGCCAACAATGAACTTATCGGGCACAATCGGCTACGAAGAAACACGTGTAGCGTTCAAAATTATCTTTATTACACTCCCGCAACCCTTATGAAACAGCTATCTTCTTCTAAAGTCGAATTTCGTGCGCAAAATCGTGTCTTGTTCGACGAAATTGTCTTCTATAGATCGCATTTAAATGACCCTAAATCTTCATTTCTGTCAAAACAGTTCACACAAAAATGTCTGATGTATACGATACGAGCGAAGAGAGTGAAATATCAGTACATAGGAGTCACGTAAGAGTGAGAGAGATAGATTCGAACGCATAGAAAATTAATCGCCGTCCATACTGCACGGAGAGAAATCACTTAATATTCTTTAAAAACAAGGAAACGCGTTTACTTGTAACAGTTTTCCTTGCGCGAAGTAAAGTTTTGTTGCATGAAGAAGAATCACTGTCACAACAACGAATCTTTTACTTGTAGCAGCATTTTCCTTGCGTTAAAGGAATTCCCCCTTAGTCAATATTTCAACAAACGAAAAATACCTTGGATTAAAAAAAAAAAAATTCTCTCAGTGTGTATGAAAGGAAATGGTCACTTGTTTCTTCGATAGATGAGGTAGAAATGAAAATCAGATATCAAAACGCTAGAGGAGTTGCAAAGGAGTTGCAAAGGAGTTGCAAAGGAGTTGCAAATAAAACGCTCAAGACGTTGAAAAAAAAAAAAAAAAAAAAGGTATACATCAAAAGCTAGGGATTTTTCTTGGCGCGTGCGCAGTGGTCAACAATCTGCATACGCGTTTGAAAGTGCACGAATCGGATGGCAATAATGGATACTCCGCGCTCTCAACGCACACTGGATCGAAACATAGATTTTTCCCGACTTGAAAAGTAAGTAACTGTTTTTTTTCTTCTTTGAAAACATTTTAGCGCTGATATTTTCTTGCAGAAACCAAATTATTTTACTCATTTGAAGCTCTAAAACAGGATCACCATTCTTTAGAGGTTTCCAATTACCTTTGCATTTTCTTTGAATATTTCGAATGTTTGAATGTTTGCAACATAAACGTAACACGGAGGTGGCACAATTTGAAAAACAATTATTGTAAGTCGTCGACATGACCACTTTAATCTGACTAAGGGCCGGACTTTAACACGTTCCTTGACTTTTCCTCGATAAATCTATTTGATATTCATGGAGGATGAATAGAGAATAAAGATCAACTGGGGGAAGATTTGGGGAGAGTGAGGTAAATGGAGAATTCCTAAATACTGGATTATGGAACTGGTGGAATAAAATACGATGAGATTGAATCGATAGATATTTATTAGATATTTGGATAAATGGATATTTACTGTCGCAATTGAAAATTTTGAGGTTGGAAAATGTTGAGGTATGAAAGAATTTTCAAGGCAAGTTCGGACCTACTTGAAGAATTCCTCCGAATTCAACATTTTCCAACCTTAAATTTTCAATATCCACAGTTAATATCTATTACATTTCTATGTATTTAATCTTTTATTGTGTACCATTAATTCCACTATCCAATATTTCACACTTCCCCCATTTAACCCATTTCCCACAAATGCTCCTCCAGATTGATCCTCATCCTCTGTTCATCCTTCATGTATATCAAAAAGCATTTTTTAAGTCAAGAATTTTTCAAGGAACAGCCGAAGCACTTGTTAAAATTCCGCCGTAAGTGCTTCAAAGAGTATTACGACTTTCGCAGCAACCCGCACATCATTTCAGTTTCATTATTTGTAGGCTCTACACATAATGAAGAAAATAATACACACAGCCAGAGGGTTCTGCACATCCAGATACTTGCACATTAGCAATGTCAAAATGATAGTTCAAAATTCCCTGGTGTGTTTTTCCCCACCATTTATCAATTCACACTTTCCAGGTATCTCCTGTGGGAGGCAACGTTGCATTGTCTTAAATGAATGAGTTGTTTTTTGTTTTTTTGTTTTTTGTTTTTGTTTTTTTTTTTACGAAAGGCTTTCTCTTTTCATTTATTAGAAAATCTTTAGCGATCTATAGAGACAAAAAGACGAATTTGATTAATCAAAGATAGTTTTTGTTTACCGTCAGAAGAAACCAGGGACTTGAGACATCCATGCTCTAAGCACTCAGATTTCCTCTGTATCATTTGCCTGTAGCCTGTATACATTTAAGAAGACCGAGTGACAATATCAGTGAAAAGTCTGCTGCCTCTTCCTGGATTCGAACCCAGGACCTACAGATTGGCTTTCAAATGTCCTGAGCACCAAACCACCGAAGCCGGCTTCTTATCTTACCGTTTCATCTTTATTATCTTGATTTTCATTCGAAAAATGATAACTGGGAAATTCTGCGTTTCGATTCACTGTGCATCGTTGAGGTAAAAGTTACGAGGAAAATAATGTCACTTGGGACAGATTACGCGAAGTTAACGGCTGCTGCACCGAGACACCCATTCAATTCCGCGAGAACAAGCTGCGAGCAGCGAGCTCTCATCGCTGGCCTAATTTATGAGAGAAGCGACCGCAACGACCAGACGCATGGAAACGATCAATTCACAATATTCATTCACAAAGTCGGTTCCCACCTAACACATACAAACACAACATATAGATCATACACACGGCGTTAAGGAAGGTCGATTCCAACGCAAAACCGCGTGAAAATCACATTGAAAGCTTCGACAAGTTAGTCTTGAAATCCACTCACATATTCAATAAATGCGTTTAAACAAATTCAAAGATGGCGGTCAAATGAGCGGCTCAAAATGGGCAATTTTTAATTTAGCAATCTGGTTCGGATTCGGTCATTCATATGGGGGGGGGATTGTCGAAGGTCAAAAAAGGGGGAAAAGAGGGGGGAAGAAGGAGGAAAGAAATAGCTAAGAAAAGAGGGGACAACGGGAGGGGGGAGTTAGCTCCTCCACGATTGCGAGGGCTGAATCTGTCGATGGCTTACAAAGCGAGGGCTGAAACTGTCAATGGCTTACAAATTTCATGACCAGGTTACGGTTTTCGAAACCTACCTAGCGAGGTGAGTTACGAATTCGTGACTAGGTCATGAAAATCTGTGAATGGAAACATTGTAATTTTTAATAGATGTATTACATTAATATTAATATGGTGTGGGCTGCTGTTCAATAGAGTTAAACCTACAAAATATAACTTACAAATATTATACAAATAATCGAGCATAGTATACAACCACCAAGAAACCAAACCGTAACCAAACCGGGTCACTAAATTACATCCGCTAAATTGATTCGTCCCGTCAACTTGCGGCTTCCTCTATGATGAATCAACGTAGAAAAATGGGATTAGATTCCTTCCGTTGTCACCCACTCATTCAATCGTCATCTTGTAATTTTGTTCAACGCATCTATTAAATTTGTGAATGGAGTTAGGAAAACTTTCGGATGCTTCCAACATTATTTTTTAGTGCATTCTATTCACAAAATAGACCATCTGTATAGCTGTAGCAAACGTTCGCAAGTGACCCATTCCGCAAACTGAAGATTATATTTTCGTCATTTTGAAAAGAAGTATAAACAAACAAAAAAAAAAAAAAAACAAAAACAAAAACAAAAATAAATGCTAACGACATCTTCCAAAAAAAGACAACAGATAATAATCACAGGCCTGAACCGCATATTGAGTAATTTTTTGTGGTTGTTTGTGACTCGACAATGACTATATAGCTTGGTCGGAAAAAATTACCGTCTTGATAATCACGAAACATTGAGCGCCAGACATAATATATTTGACTGACACTTGCTACAAACACAGTTTGTTCAGTTATGAAACGGTTGGTTTCAAGCGTGATTTTTTTTTTCTTCTTCGGTTGAAAAAAAAAAAAACAGAAGGAAAAGAAGACAGGCTAATGAGAATTTAAATAGGATCCTTTGCACTTGCTTCTACGCGTTACAGAGATTACAACGACTGTTATAAAAGCGATATCAGTAGTTCGGTCAGTTCGGTGGTTTCATCACTTTGTACCGAGTTATGCGATTGACCCAGAGAGGCTCTTACATTTTCCGTAACTTCCTATGCCATAGCGATGACGATATTGATTATTTTTTTTTTTTTTTTTTTTTTTTTTTTTTTTTTTTTTTTTTTTTACGCGAATAAGTTTAGAAGTATTTGAATTTTCTTTGCACTCCCCAAAGCTCATTTGGATTCTGTTTTTTGATCACTACGAGCTTTATCGTCGTTTAAACGGAAATCTCCGAAAATTTTCGATTGCAAGTTTTGGCATTTGATGGTCATCGCGGTTGGAAACCTGAGGATATGGGCCTACCTCACGATGACCACCAAACGCCGAAACTTGCAATTGGAGAAATTTGGAAATGGGGATCATCCAATTGAATCCATTATCTAGAGAGGAGCACTCTCTTAACCCCCCTCTCAAAGCTTTTGCCCTTCCAAAAGACAAAAAACCTGAAATAACACTTCTTAAGTTCCGAAAGCGGGCGAGAACTTTTAAGTACCACGATAAAATGCTTAACAGATTAGAATACGTCTCAACACGGCTATTAACTAATCGAACGCCCGAACATCCATTTCCAATACTGCTGTCGTCGATAAATCGATTCTTCGATGACTAGATAAGAAGTGGATATCTGCAATGCATTAAAGCTTGTACTTTCGTTGTGAAAGGTAGACATTCATTGAAAGGCCGTGCTAACACAACGAGTTAATGGCGTCATAAGAGAGGTGTTCACAAATCTTTGCCAGTCATAAATTTATAAGAATTTGCAAAACTTGAATCTTGGATCTAAAAGGTGCTTTATTGGCAACGATCAAATTTATTCATAACAGCATAAACATGCCATTCAAGGTACCAACGCGGAGATATGAACAAAGGGCCACTAAAGAAAACCAAAACATAAATCAAGAACGGTGAGGTATCGAATACATGAAAATGACAAGATTCATATTGGACATCCTCGATTTGAAATTATGATACAATGATAGTGACAATTTCTCGAGGGGCATTTATCTTCGACAATACTCGCAAAAAGGCACTGCATTTGAATTTGAATGTACTTTCCGCAACAACAAGAATGCTATTCAAATCTATAAGTACAGTATGTACCAGAAGTCTTTACCAGGTTCAAGAAGAAATATACTCTCCCGTAAAGGGTCGTGCATGAAGCACGGCGGAAAAGTAACGGTTGCAGCCACAGAAATTATATCATATTATATCATATAGAATAAGTGCCAAAGCATTCTTTACCGTATCATTGGACCTAGCGAGGCAAATATAGCGGACTCTACAAAGACCAATGGGCAAGTCTTTGATCGAAATCGGAAGTGGAACTTCAACTGGTGACGCAAAAGACGAACATAACCTCTTAACCCAAACTTACTATTTTAGAAAAATATTCTACTTTTGAAACCAACAGAAATATTATTTTGAAACTGCAAATAATTCTGATCATTTGCATCGTTATACTTACGAAACCGTTAGCCCGAGTCCTTGTTATTTTGCTGACACGATTGCTGGTGATTTTAAGTAGAATGTCTGGCATTGAAAAATGACTGCCCATACTTTTGAGCAGAAATTACGTTCTTTACGGAAAAAAAAGGAAAAAATAAAGACAAAAGTTTCTTCTTGGTGTTTCATCAACCGAGTGATTATTAAGAGACGTGTTAATCACTTAAGAATAAGAGTAGAAGACAACCAGGCTCCCTCTTTCTTCTTTCTTTTTTGATATCATATAAATACAACTCTGTTATGGTCTACAAAATTTCCAGGCGACATCAAAGCGCCACCCAAGCATTTACTATTCGCTTCGGCCACATACACATGGACATATTCGCACGTAGAATTTTCTATCCATTTGCGGCGTTTTTAGAGTACAATAAAAAGACAATGTAAATCTCGAAACTTTAACATTATGGAAACGTTACGAAAGAGCTTTCTCTGGTGGAATGAAGTGTCAATATGGCACAATCGGGCTCACAGCCTTATACGAGCAATGATGGTTATGGATTCCCACTAGTGCAACGAGAAATTCTCAATCGTTATCTTTCCTCCATTGAAACACATAAGTTAGACAAGGATAGGAAAGGGGTTAAAACCTCCTCTTTCTATCCTTTTTCTACTCATACGTTCAAATGTAAAATGAGAGAGATCCTAGTTACGCTGGATTCCACTGGATACACCTCAGCCGCGATCATCACCATTTCTTTGATTTGTCGACTGATCGACTATTCTTCTTTTCTGCGCTACGTCCTTGGACATGATTCAGAACCATTCGCAAACACCGAGAATTATAGAACATCGTAAAATAACAAAGGACTTTTTTTATGCGGTGCTTAATATGAGCGAGTGTTTTACACTTCCGCCAAAGCCAAACTTGCTGAATAATATAAGTATTGTCGAAGGGGAAGATGCATTCTCTAGAGATGAAATAGCATATTATTGCGGTGGGATATGAAATGAAATGCATTAGAGATGATTTGAGAAGAGGGGAGGAGGTGGAAGAGGTCTTTTTCAGAGAGAAATTAAGTGACATAAAGTTTTTCATTATTTCCTGGTGGTTTTTACTGTCTTAAAACAAAGATTTATGCGAAGTAAAAATCATGATCAAACTATCAGTGCTCACTCCAACCATAAATGGGTTTGTTGCAAACTTTTATAACTAAATCTACCTCCGATTATTTTTGGCACCTAACTTTTGCTTGCCACTTTGTGCGTTCACATTAGAACTAATACCCAAAATGCGTTCTTGCAAAAGTTCGCAACGGTTACAAGACTTTTCGTCCTGTTTCTTTCGTCTACTTTTCTTTCCGTCCTTTTTTTCGTCCACGACATTTAGTCCTTGATAATTCGTCCCATCAATTTTCGTCCTGTAGAACCATTGGTCCACTCATCATTTTCGTCCTCTACTGTAACGTCCATGAGTTTTTAGTCTAAATATTTTTAGGTCCAGAGTATGTCTTTTGTCCTGTAATTTTAGTCCTATGTTTTTTGACCTCAAAAAAAAAGTTTGGTTCGTCCAATAGACATTTATGTTCATTTTCATTGGTTTACAGGTAAAATTTGTTGACTTTTTGCTTAAAAATGTGTTCATGCTAGTACTAATTTAGAAAAATTGTTTAGAACGAATACATAATCGTTACCGAATCACCCGATAGATAACTCAACAATAATTCTATACGTAGGAACAACTGTTGCTACATTGCAATGCAGCTCAATAAAAACGTTTCTTTTCATATTTTTTTCTGGGAATTGCATTTTCTCAAAAGATTAATTAATAAAACACGTAGTAGTAATACAATATTAATTTGTTTTAGGTGAAATTCTATTTCTTCATTTTATTTCACCTGAAAACTAACGAAAAGGAGCATTAGACGAAACCAACTTTTTTTAAGGACAAACAAAATTGGACTAAAATTAAAGGACAAAGACATACTTTGGACATACAAATAATTTGACTAAAAACTCATGGACGTTGCAGTCGAGGACGAAAATAATAAAAGCACAGAATACTCTAATCAGAACGGAAACTCTAATTCATTTTGAAACATTCTTTACTTCGGGCCGCCATGTTCGAAAGTGAGTATCTTCGGCAATCTTCGGCAGATCTTCGGCAACTGGCCGAGTTGTGATTGGTTGTATAGCCTGAAAAAGCATGTCCGCCATCTTGAGAAGTGAGTAGGCACAGTTGCCAGTTTGTGCCAGTAAATTCCAAATCTTGTTTCCATTGGCTCTTATGGGAGTTTCCCTTCTGATTGTATTATTCTGTGATAAAAGGACCAATCGTTCTACAGGACGAAATTCGATTGGACGAATTATCAAGGACCAATCTTCATTGGACGAAAAAAAAGGACAAAAAATCGAGCGGACGAAAAAAAAGGGACGAAACGTCTGTTAACCTTCGCAACAGACCATTGGAGCTTTGAGAATGTTGAATTGGTGAGCGATGATACCTGAATAAGAACAGTAAGACTGCCATTTTGTGAACCATCAGTAGAATATGTTTCATTCACCGATGGTTCCATATCGATTGACGAAAAAAATATGACACAATCCAGTTCAGCAGAGGGACACTACAACCCACGAAAATACTCTGATTTGCAATACTTTTGGCCACCGATGAAGACACCTTTGCCTTTAAAATTTGATTATATTTTCATTCTCATCGATGACTCCATCGGTTGAAAAAAGACTAAGGACCAGAGTATTTTCGTGCGTTACAGTCATACTGCTGAACTAAACTATTAAATATTTTTTGTCAACCGGTGGAATCGTACAGGCGAATAACAAAATGCTTCAAAAGACGCGGAAAACAGTAGCCCCGTAGCTGGGAAAGCTACGAATATCCTCGACTGAATTTAAACTAATGATTTCGAGAGCTTCATGCTTGTTATTTCATACTCGGAGCGCCTAGGAGACGAAAGGCGGCGACATCTGCGGTTATGATGTTAGTTGACTAGATGTGAAAGATGATGAAAGACAGAAAGATAGGGTGGGAGTTATAGAAGAAAGGTCAGGGACAACGCCAAAGTGATCGGGTCCGCATTTCTACCGATGATAATGAAAGAGAAACTTATGAGAGTGGGCAGCGGGCAGCTAGAAATCTAGAATTAGCGTGGATATCCTTGATGTCCCAGTGAAACTGTCATCACTTCTCAAAAAACGTGCCAGCTTCAAGGGATATCATATTTCAGTTGCCACACGATATTACAAACGCCTTGATGCAACCAACAAGAATACCTGTAGTGGCTGATATGATGCTCTTCAGGCGTGAAGCTTGAAGCCTCAGACCAAACCCTGCTTTTAAGGCGTTTACATTTGAAGGGCGAAAGTCACACTTTCCTCCAGCTGATACCACAAAACTCTTAGGGAGAGTTCAGAAAAAAGAAACCAGATCGGCAGGCTGATTATTTACTTTTATTTTAAACAGATTTGAACTGTTAAATCTATCGATGAGTGATGGAGCTATTGACTGTTTCAGTAGAGCGATATATCGTACAGCGGGCCGATCATTTACTTCATCATTAAACCGATCATTAAGACTGTGCATGAGTGATTCTATTGGTCGAACATTGTAAAACTTAGCCGTTGCTATGGTAACCATCGTTATAGAGTCCGTTTTTTGAAGGTTACTCATGAATAACCTTTATAAAATGAGACTCTTAACGATGGTTACAACAGCAACAGCAAAGTTTTACAATTTTCGACCAATAGCATCACTCGCAGAAAGTTTTAACGATCGATTTAAAGATAAAGTAAATGATCGGCCTGCAGATTGCCGTTTCAAAAACCTCTGGTTTCAAAAAAACTCCGATTCGATGAAATTTCCTCAAAAGTGCACTTTCGAGCAGACAAGTTGGCTATTCAACCAAAAATTTAATGCGACCTGTTCGCGATTATGAAATATACGTCCTCGAAAGTGCTTAGTTATGACTGGTTACACGGCTGAAACTGCCGAAATAAACAAGATATTACAGATTAAACAATGCATTTTGAGGTTAGTCACCCAAATACTATTGTTGTTGTTGTGGAATGGGCGAGAGTTCGGGCGATTCCGTTCTCCGGATGCATCGCTAAATCTGTAATATGTTGTTAAATCTACACCGAAACAAAAAAAGTTCAGGCTTTACATGCGGGTTTAAATAGACGAATGCATCGTAATTGCCACATTGCATGGGCTGCCACGGTTTGTTTGGTTTATGTATGCCCAGGCCCACCTCTTGATACCTCATAACGTATCTTTCCGAAACTTTCATTTATGTTTATGGTCACTTGGGGCCCAGATTCTTTCCTGACGTTTTCATGAAATGCCCATAGAAAGACCTGCAGCATCTAGATCTGACTTTCGACCTTATCAAAAAAGTATAACTTTTAGTTTTAGTGAGGGTCATGTGAGCCTAATAATACTTGAATCTGACGGTTATGGTCAAAACGGTACACTAAAACTGACGATTAGCCTATTGCATGTTTTACATTTGGCGGGGAAGGGAGAGGTTTCCCTACTCCCCCGCTGCAACATTGATAAACTAAGTGATTCCAAGTCATAATTTCTGAAACAGAAGCTGAACTAGATTTAGAAACGCTCAAAACTATTACCTCAGACGATGCAAAAGAGCTCACAAATAACATGGGGGATAAAAGGAGACTCATCAACGGGGTTGAAAGGTTGAGCTCCGACAAGTCTCATCAAGAGAGCACCGATTAAATGGGAAGGTCTCAAAATCAGACGATTAGCCATTTGCATGATTAACATTTGGCGGTGGGGGGGGGGGGGTGGCTTCCCTGCTCCTCCGGTGCTACATTGATAAACTAACTGAACCCACGTCTCAATCCTGAATGTAAGAAAATAAAAAATGCAACAAAAATTCCAGGTCATCACTAGTTACTTTTTTGCAAATTAAACAGGAGTTCCAAGTATGATTCCAACTTCAATCATCATCCTTGAAAAACCTGTGCGTTATTGTTTCATTTTGATAAGTTTTCGGCACAAATATCAGTTTCCGTACCTTACACAACATATTGTGAGGAATTCAGGACATTGAGACGTTAGAATTCGAACAGACGCCGTCAGTATTTACTGTTTATTTGTTTATGAAGTAAGTTTGATGACAGTCGTATGATTATTTGAGTGTGTCACGCTAGCCCCACGAAATATCGTGCACGTGGTGGAAAGTTACAGAAATGAATAGTATCTAGTGTTTTTCGCACTATGTGAATTTATTTATGAATTTTGGTCATGGGTCAATGTCATCTATACGGCTTTTTACAGATTAATTGATACTTTAAAACGCTGCAGCCGAGGTGTGCAACATACCCATTGGCTTAGTTTACAAAAGTTTGCTCAGCGAAGCTATTTGAATCCGCTCGTGATTCGGCTATACCGGAGCTTTAGGTAGACTACCGGAGCACAGTTTTTCCAGTACACAACAAATGTCCACAATTCTTGACAAATTGGCAACAACGGAATAAACTACTGATAACGAGAGCGATTAAAAAGTGAACATCGCACTGTTGAGAGCTGAGAGTTGGCAGGAGTCGAAATAACACGTTCCTCATCCATCACAAACAACAGGCCTGCTCGTTCGTTCAAGGTAGGAAACATTACTCATATAAATCCATTGACAATTTTACCGATCGACAGATGAAGAGCAGACCATTTCACTACTTTAGGCCATCGCTATACTGAACAATCCAAGCGTATAAAAGCTCGCTGCCCGGGGAACTTAAAGCGATGATGTTCACACTCCACAAAAGCTGATCGAAGCGGCTCATCGAGCACAGAAAAAACAGGGTGCTGCGAGCACACAGGTAATAAAGTCCGTCCGGAATTAACTTTGAAAATTGTCGACTCTCTTCTTTTTGCAGGTCTTGCTTCTTTTCGTTCACGCCTTCGGCTTTGCGTGCGACAGAGCAATGGTTTAAGTGATATCTCAGGGAAGCTTTGCCCCTCCTACGATGCTTTAAAATAATTTTAAATCCACCGATTCGATTAGAGTAGAGGGTAACGATTCCAAGACGACCACGATTAAGCTGTGCAATGCTAGCTGATCTTTAGAAATATAAACTACCAAGAAATCTGTTCCAAATAATCGATGTAAACTAGATAATATATCGATAATTATTAAAAAAAAAAAACCTTAATTTTGAGGCAAGTCTTTCCAGATGGCGGCTTTAGCATTCAAAACTTTTCGCCGCGAACGATTGACTCGGGTTATTCAACCCAAAGACCACAGTGAAAACAAGAAAAAAAAGAAAGGTTGAAGTAAGAACTGGCAACAATGTGAGGTGTATGAATGATGTCTATTGGCGGGGTGAAAAAACTATTCCCATCTCACAAATTATACCTATGGCGCGTCTTAAAAGCTTCTAATTATAATTTTGCGGTGACTCTTCGACCGGTTTATGGCTTCATTTTTTCTCACCTATGTCGGCGGTTACTGGGTGACCAACATAACACGCCGGCAGACGGAGGCGCAGAGCGACGTTCGGCAGCCTCCGAAGTGAAGCCCAAAACTGACCGCCGTGATACAAACAACTTTCCCTGCAGATAGTTTAAAGGTAGAAAAAAAAGAGAAAAATACGAGATATCTTAATCTGTGCGCTATTTTATCAGCTACGCATGGATTTATTTATTTATTTATTTATTTATTTATTTATTTATTTATTTATTTAATTTTGTACATAAGAGCTATTAGCTTGAAATACACGTCAGGAAAAAAGAATAAAAAAAAAAACTAAACAGATAAGTACATAATAATAATGATGGTTCTTAAAATTAAATTAAATTTTAAGTATTTGCCCACAACTCCTTCACACTGTAAAGGGCTTTGTTAATAAGAAATAGTCTTTTAATAGCATTTTAATAGGATTAATAGCAGAGGACAAGAATCGTTTCGACCGTAATTTGAAGGTTACTCGCAATACGCGCGCACGTATACAATACAAGGACATGCCCCAATGATTGAGATGGAATGCGTTTAAAAATGCAACATCTGCAGACTACATTATTGATGAATTTTCAGAATAAGAGAAATTCAGAAATGAAATTTGGTATTATCTCTGAGCATCAAGGTCCGTATTTTACGGGAGAAGGAGTGATATAGGACGTAAAGTCGTAAAGAGATTCAATGAGCCAACGGAAATCAGATGAAATGGTGTTGTATCCCTGGCTGGCGCCTGCGTAACCCTGATGCGTTTGCATTACGCGACATCGCCATTCACCTCCAAACCAGCGAGCTCTATTTATAGAGATGCAGCAGCTAGCCACTAGCCCGCGCTTAGCCAGAGCACAATACTTCCTTCCAAAAAAACCATGCCTTTACATTTCTAAACTTCAATTAATAACGAACACATACGATAAAATGTCAGCCGTATGATGTGAGCACGTAAAGAAGGAAGAACATACTTCACTCCATTTCGAATCTTCCCTGACATCGATCGAAGTGGCCATTGTTCCTATAAAGTCAAAACTCGAATCTGTGTATAACCTGATTGGTCACAATGTTTACGCTTCAAAAGCCCGACGTGGTGTTTCCGACGTGAGCTATGTATCGAATTGATTATTCGGCATCCCTGATGCAATAGACGCCGAATTTTACTCTCAATCAATATAAATGACCTACTGAATGACAATCGGCAAACGCAAACGTTCATGAAATCTCAAATCATTCTAATATCAGATACAATCACAACTTATGACGCTAGCGCTTTTTCTTTCAAAAATGTTGAAGGTACTCTAAATTCAAACATCAAAGTATTCAACGATGAACGGTTGATAATCAACGCAAATATTGCAAAACTGACAATGAAAACAATGATACTACGTCAAATGACATTATTGAACACTTTGATACCTGATATAAGAGAACAACTTGACATTCTGATAGAATCGATTCTATTCAACAAGCAAAATGTGCTACACCCCAATGTAATAACTCCAAAATCTTTAAAATCAGAACTGGAAAAAATTAAAGTTGGTTCAAATCTACAACTACCGTTTCCACCAAATGATCATAATAGTGTCCAAACATATTTTTTTTTTTATGTAAATTATCAGCTTTTTTGATGGCACACTTCTTTTTTTACAAAACATGTGCATTATCATGTGTACATTCACATGACCAGAACTAGACCATTTTGGTGACAGAAATCACCGTCCATATAACTGTGACAACGGACGATGACTGGTGTCTGGAGCCCTTAGCGTTAACTGACCTGTCATTGAAGAGCCACCTCTTTTCTGGATTGCAGCAACAAATCGAAGATTGGATAAGTAAAGGCCATCCCCAGTGCAAACCATCTTCAGTTCAGAATCAAGTAGCAACGCCTCCCACCACCGCCTCCCAGGTAGTATCACCGACTTCTCAACCCATTCCCAGTCCATCCACCAAGGACCAACAAGGAAAATCAGCGAAAAGAAGACAAAGAGAGAGGCAGAGAGAAGAAATAAAGAGGATGAAGGCTTCCATGAACTATTTCCTAGCGAAGATGGCGACGAATTACCATTGTTATAAATAATTTTCTTGTTCTCCCCCCCCCTCTTTTTTCCTGAGTTCCTAGAAGCGTCAATTTTACTTTCTGTTTGTTTTGTTTTTTATTTTGTTAAACGTTAAGTACCATCTGTAAATAATTTTTTTCTTTCTCTCTCAGAAGTTCCTTTAATTCTGATTTCAATTTTGTTTTTCGTTTTTGTTGTTCCAACAATTGTTTTTTTCTTTCTTAAGAATCTGAAACGACCTCTAGTAATGGTATAGCTCTTTTTCGTGACGCAAGTGTAAGTCACAGTCAGTTCACTAACTGGTCTGTTGGTTTGCGCTTCCTGTATAGTGTACGTATTCACTACGTTCTAATGAATCATCCTAGACAAATTCATCTGCCTTGTGATCGGCACATCGCAATGTGAATCATTCGCTTTCCATAAAAGAAGATTTACGCGCATTTACAAGAGACGCTTTCTTGATTACTTTCGCGCAAGTGTGGGTTCACGTTTAATTAGTTATCTATTTTGGCAACATTTTGACCTCTTGACTCGATGGTTTTATCTCTAAAACATTGACCTCGCACTGACAAACCAGGGTGCGTTGACTCTGGTGATTTTACACCCATGTCATATAATCTATTGACAATTTGCATAGATTTCTCTGGAGATCAGGCCCGTCACATGCGGGGGAACGCTGGACCCATGGGTCTGGGGTATTAAAGAGGTATTAAAGAAATGAAAAACCTGCATTTCTATAAAGGGTTGTGCATAAAATAACTCGTACATAAAATCATGCGAGGAAAGTTTATGCTCAGTTTCATGGTATTGGTCTTAAATTACAGTGAAAACTCTGTCATAATTCCTGAGTGAAAGAGTTGAAGAGAAAATGCGGGTGAGCGATATTCTACACTACCTTACTCTTCCTTATACGAGTACTTCCATAAACACTGAAGTCTGAACTTTTCATTTAAGAAAAAAAGAAACAAAAACTCTTTGAGTGGAAGGCATTGAAAATTCGAGAGGAGAAAGGAAAAGTAATGAGTATAAGACCTAACTTGAGAGGCAACTGTCTTTTAATTAATGAAACAAATCGGACTTTGAAGTAAACGCCAAACAACACTTTTTCTTGGTTTCCGCAAAATCTATCATGTGTACATTTTCTTTTACTATCGAAAATTTTCGGTCAAACATATAAAAAAAGGAGCGAGCGATTACTTCAAAAGAGGAACATGTTCATGAGAAACTAGCTTTTACAATAAATTGTTTCAGCCTTCTTGTCTGTACTTCATAGTTTGATCAAATACGGTAAACGAATTAGAATCTTTTCGCGCCGAAGTTTCCTTAGCTTAAAATCATACTCGTGGATACAAATTTTCCACCAAAACAACCACAAGTTTGGGCGAAAGGAAAGACAGCAAAAGAAAGTAGAGAAAAAGAAAAGTGAGAGAAGTGAGAGGGTGGCGTCGTGTGCAATTTGGCAACATTGCATTTCGTACATCTATACTCGTGAAAAGGGTCGAACTATTGAAAAGTCCACAGTCCCTTGATATTTTATGATACTATAATAAATAATTGATATTTTACTTGAATTTAAATGCTAAGACGAAATGCGGCGTTGCCAGATTGCACGTGATGCAACTGAGAGGAGGCAGAGAGAATCTCTGCAATACGGAGAATGGGCCCGAAAATCGCTTATTCAGAGTATTGGGACAGAAGCAATTTAATCAGAGGAAACTGAAAGAAGGAGGAGGAAAAAAAAGGAAAGAAAAAAGCTGCAAAGTCAGGGAAAATACGTAAACATTTAATACTTGAGTATTCGTCCAATAATTTCGTTTCTACGTGGGGGGGGGGGCGGTGGTAGTTATATTTCATCCACTCCTCTCCTCCCCTCTCAACGAGCGCACTTTACTGGAGGCGTTCCTAACAAGACCGCGCCAATTCTGTTCAACTAGGGTGCGAGGTAATTGAAGCATGGCAGATCGGTTGTCCGATTCGACAAATAAAAGGGAGCTCACGCTGAACTCCAATCGAGGCTGATTCCGGTAGAAAGGCCAATAAAATATGAGGTGTGCTCTTCCGAAGCAATCAAACTAGAAATACAGTGCTAATTTCCAAGAACAAGCAAACCTGACGTTCTACGGACCCTCCTTCCGGAAACTGCGCTCAATTAAAATATACTAGTTTTGTATGTAAATAAAATGCTAAAATGGAAGTGATAAACAATCGGCTTTTTGAGAAGCGCGGCGGACGCCGAGTTAAACGTAGCGAGTAATTTGTCGGGTCAAACAACATCAGCTGAGAGGAAAGGCGGGGAAGTTGTAATAGATTTTTCAGAAGAGAAAAGGAGACTCGAATGAGGAAAGTAAAGGAGGAACAAAGAGGATAGTGAGATAGATGCGCGCGCAGCATTCTGCGACGGAAGAGGAATGTAGGTTAATATCTGAAGGCTTCCAATAAATTTTAATAGGAGGAATATAAAAGTTCTGGCATCGTGATACAAACAAAGGAACCCCGTGAAACCTGGAAGAAAGCATGATCGCTGTTGCCGGCTTGCTGTTCTACAGCCTGCCTCTTAGTGGTTGGTGTCTGAGGAATCGCGATTTGATGCCTCGCCCATTCGAGCTAATAGAAAATAATTTATTATGCAAGGTTAGGTTGATCCTCCAAAAAGTCTGGTGGGCCGATTCCCCTCATTTGAACAACGCGAGACGAGATAGCTGGAATCGATCACTTTCATTGGTTTAAACGGCGCGGCGTCACGTGACAACTTAAACAATAAATCGGTCCACAGCGAACAACTTTGAACGACTTCAAATCTGTTTACTTTTTTACATAGACACACAAGGCGCCGCTGAAACCGGAACACTACGGCCTGATAGTGAGATCGAAAGAAAAGTGACCAATCGTGTTTTACCTTTCAAGCTCAAATTATTTTACAATGTTATTTCTGGGTTTAAATTACCAATGGGTCTGTTGCAAACTTTTGCCACAACGATTTAAAAGTGTGTAATCTAATGTAAAATCGCCCGAAAAGTCCATTTGGTGGCATCAGAGAGTCATAAAATGCGATAATAAACTCACAAGAGGCGTTTAATGAAATCCAAGATGGCGGAGAAATATCGAACAATCTGTATGCACGCACCGTGAACATCCAAGGATGGCCAACTTTGACAACCTCACTGGAGGTAGAGTTTACGTGTTTGTTTACGTTGTGATTGGTTGTGATCGATATTGTGGGGTTGGCTATCCTTCGATGTTTGTGGTGCATGCGTACAAATTATCTTGGATTTCATTAAACGCCTCTTGTGAGTTTATTATTGCATTTTACGACTTTCTGGTGCAACCGATGGACTTTTCAGGCAATTTTACATTAGATTATACACTCTTAAGCGCTGTAGCAAAAGTTTGCAACAGACCCATTGTAAGTCTTTCCTGTGATTAAAATTGGTATATTAAAAGTTTATAAATTTTAAATTCAATGGCCTTGTTTAAGGATGTCAGACCACAGTGCTACGGGATTAATCGATTCCCGCTATAACTCGTTTTGTTCCATCCACAAGAGCTAAAGCTGTCTGCAAATGCTGTCGTTTAGTGGATCTATAGTAGAATTTTTTAATTCACAGACGATTCCACCAGTTTACAAACATGTTACACAGTCCGGTTTCGCAGTAAGACACTCTGAAAAAACTCTGATTTCCTATCTTCTTTCAACCGATGAACTATTGGAGAACAACTAAAAATAATCAAAGTGCAAAAGTCAACCATATTTGTATATTTGTAGTAAAAATATTTGTCATTGGACAATTCAACAAAAAAGCACGTGCGAAATGAAGATGGTTTTAAAGATATTTTTGTCTTTAACACACAAACATAATTGAGAATGACCCTGAAAAATGAGGTTATACTCTTGTTATTCAAGAGCGAGAACTGTTCAACGACTCACAATTAACTACTGAACGGTGCAGAATATGTTTATTGTTTAATCGACACTCGCAGACTCGCGGTGCAGTGCCTGAGAGGCAATTTTCCCCGCTGTTGTTCTTTACCCACCGTTCAAGTCCCTCACCATAGCACTCAATATCTACGTCTATGCCTTACGTCTTATATCAATGACCACAACCGATCCACTAGAATTTTAAGTATTTTCCGAGTTTGTTTGATGTTGTCATTAACAATCAGGGTTTGTACAAGAGCTGCCGTTTTGCGTATAATTAATGGTATTTTCAAATTCATCGATGATTCAACCAGTTGAGAAAAGATTACTGAGTTCGGTTCAGTGTATAACTACTGCAAGAAAATACTCGCACCTGTAATCTTTTCTCAACCGGTGGAGTCATCGATGACTTTAAATGTTAATTAATTAACGGCGTTTCCGCCGATTGAGAAAAGATTACAAACTAGAGTATTTCCATGCAGCAGTCATACACTGAACTGGACTCTGTAATCTTTCCTCAAACGGTGGAATCATCGGTGAGTTGAAAAATGTCATTAATTATACGCGAAACGGTAGCTCTGGTTTTTACGACGCTTCACCTAAAATCATTAGGCCCAAAGGACATCTCACCAGCAGGCTGCATCATTATAGACAGATAGATATAGATATAGATAATAGATAAATGATTTATTTTCAGTCTTTAGACAAAAGCCAATAAAAAAAAAAAAAGTTAAATTACTCAAGTTACCCGTAGACTATACCAGACAAATTAAATAAACTAACGTAAAATCCGCATGATTTGACCCACTAACATTGCGCCTACGACGCGACATTTTGGATTGAATATATATTTTTACCTTCTGCATGATGGCAAGACTTCAGTGGCAGTCCGTGGGTTCAAAGGGAGGGGGGCGCTTTAAAAATATGATCACTTTTTTCCACTTTTCTTTGAGCCCTTTTCCATCTAAAAAGGGGGTGTAAGGTGTTACTACCTTTGTTTTTCCCTTTTTTAGAATCATTTCCCGGGAAAATGTGGGAAATTAAGCCCCCAAAGCTTCCTCGCGGCCACTGCAAGATTTACAAGTATTTGACCAACATAATCAAACATCTCTGGCTTTGGACCAAATTTAAGAACGGAAGGCGATGGAACAAAGTGAGCTGTCATGAACATGACTTCTGCAGTAAAAGGATGCCCATAAAACGTTGCTTGCATTTAAAATGGACGAAATTCACTCTGATATTCAAGAAAAACAAACGTAAAGTCATTTTACCATGACACCGCTGGAATCAATTCATTCATGAGTAGCTTTCCACTTCTGGTAGTGCTGCCAGTTTTGGCAAATAATGGACACATTTTACCTCAAGTCTTATAGGGACTTTGTATATTTGTCACAGAATCTAGCAGCACTGACATTGGGTATACTATTTGCGCGGGAAAACTGAAAAAGGTGTTGTTAACTTAATCTTTAAGAAACAGTTCCATGCTTTGTGTGTCAATTTCATCCAAAGAATCAATTATTTTTTTTTGCGTGATTCAGTAATTTGACTTCATTCCCAACGATCCTGAGCAGTGGCGTAACGTGCAACTTGGCAACGTTGTATTGTGTCCATTTAAACCCGTATAAAAGTGTTCACCGAACACCCTACCGTTCGACATTCTTCATGAGTTTAGATGGACGAACTGTAACGTTGCCAAATTGCACGCTACGCCACTGATCCTGAGCAGACGAGCAGTGACCAAATAATGTTTGGTCCCGTGCATTGAATTTGGTATATCTTGCGTGCGGTTTCGGTTTCAGAAAGCTTACGCACGGTCACATGATTGTGTGTTAGTTACGCTCGGGACCAAACACTATTTGGTCCCAGAACTGTTACTTATTGAAACTATACCTAGATACATTTTTCCGACCTTAAACCATTGATAATTAGATGCACCTCATTCATAAGAGATTGCAAAACAATGGACAGAAATATGAACGCGAGTCCTCGAGAGAGATACAGTATGTTGCTAAAACATATCAAGTGCGGTACGGCGATGCATTGATAGCGGAAGAGGGGAGGTAGGGCCAGTAATGATATTGGTTATGGCGACGTAATGAAGTGTTATAGTTGAACAAAAGTGAGATTTTGCGGAGAAAGTAATTACTTTGCTCAGTGTCGGTCGACGGTCGTGGTAGGAGGGCGACCGCTGCCGAGAATCGTTGATGGTCCGGTCCAGACGAAACTAAACTGGACTGGCACAGCCACGAACAGAAGCAAGCGAAGCGAGAGACAACCGAAAAGTGCGCTGTCTCCGAGCGCGCCGGTTGAAACGGCTCGAGAAACGAAACATGGCATGGGTCGGCAGAAATCCGTCTGTTTCGAGAAGTACTTACAACGACAAAGACCCAGGCAAAGTTCGCGACAGTTGTCCCTTTTTCCAACTCAAATTTGGTTGGAACTCATCGTAACAACAGCAAAAAGTTGCTTCCTGTTGAGTGATGGGCATAAGGCCTTCGTACACGCTCAAAGTAGGATCGTCAAATTGGCATCGATGAGCTGAAATCCATCGCAAACTGTAGAATTGCTAACCAGACATTTCTAAGAATTCAAACATAACCTTGACCAAAACACCTTCTGAACGGGTTTATTGGTTTTGTTGACACTGTATTGGTGAACAGATAACATACCATATTTGTCGAATAACTCTGCAGTTTGACGGGCCATCAAAATGCACAGTTGTTTGAGGAACGGAACATCAACCAAACATACAACGGTTGGCTCACCTGCCGTTTCGTGGTGGATATCGGCTCATCGATGCCAATTTGACGATCCTAATTTGAGCGCGTACAAAAGCCTATATGGTTAGGGATTCTTTATTTAAAGTTTCGGTTCTTCTTTCCGAATGACAGTTGTCCCTTTTTCAAGCTCTTTGGTTGGGACTCATTGTAACAATAGCCAACAGTCACCTACTGTTGAGTGATGGATATGGTTTAAGTTTTCTTCATGGTTTAAATTTACGGCTATTTGACAGAATGACAGTTTCTGATCAATTATTTCAAAATTAGATTCTTTACTTTTAAAATTGAAATGTTGACTCCGAAGCGAAAACACAAGTAAATTCTGATAAGAGCAACATACATATGTTTAATAATGAATGAATGTTTCATATGAATGTTTAGGCACTAGCGGATCCAGGAAATTTTCCTTCTCTCTCTCTCTGGCCATTTGAACGCACGTGTTAGAAAAGGATAGAAGAGGGGGCGGAAATCACGTGACGAACCCGGATCTGTCCTTTCCGAACACACGGATTCTAATGAGAGAGGATACATTCCTGGATCCGCCAATGTGTTTAGGGTATTCCCATATTCAGCGTTGGTTCCACTAGTCGGTAGGCACTAAAACACAAGAACATTAGATGGTAAAATTACAATTGGTGAATTTAGAGCCAATAAAAAGATTAGACTATATTTAAAGAAAGCGGTTGAGTCCGTAAAATTTTGGTCAACATAGGAATTATTGTTGAACCTAGGAATTCCACAGACGTTTCGTAAAACAGCACTGGCCTGCAACTTCGAAATATTCGCACCTTCTATCCATCCGCCTTGCAACATGATCGCGAGAATTCCGTCGCAGAGAGGAATAGCTGACAACGCTTTCTTTTCAACCAATCAAATGATTCCCACGGAGTGAAGTGCATACCATGTATGTATGTGTATTTTTTAGTGCTCACGCTATAAAATTAGTTCTGAAACTAGTCATTGGTGCGCGCTGAGCTGCTCCCGCGATGATCTTGTAAACGATAAATGATTTGTTCAAGTAATAAGCCTTCCGCGGAAGTCTATTAGAAAGTTATTTAAGCTCGAGAAGAAACTTGGTGGCAGACGTTCTGTCAGTCACATATTGCGATTTTGCATCAGTCATTTTTGCAAAACGCTCAGGGGGCCGAATCCGGAAGGACAAAGACGGATGAGTCAAAGAACAAAAGGAAAAGTGCAAATTGCAATAAGTAGTCAGACAGGGTTGCTAAATTTGGCCACTTTCAATTTTTATGAAAGTCACATTTCCGGTCAAGATAGCTCAGAGCTAAATAAGCCATTCTTTTAATTCATGAAACGTCCATCATACTATTTTCCTAAAAAATTCTGATCTTACGAAATATTCATTATTTTTTTTTCCGATAACAGAAAGATTGATCGTGTCTCCAGAAAACCGGCATTGGACTACATAGGTCCTCATTCTAGACGAGAGATTTTTAGATTTCTGGGAGTCTTAACTTTAGCCCTTCAAAGTTTTATTTTAATCGGAATATCCTGGTAGGAGTTACAAAATGTCTCCGGGAAAATAATCCAAATAGTCCGCTTTGGTAAAATGCTTCCCTACATAGTACACAATTTGACAAATCTTAATTTACACGCATGAATCCTTTCCCCCGAAGATGCTCTAAAAGTAACTCCTGACAGGAGCGCCGGCAGGAGGGTGCAGATGGGGCAGGGGCAGTACATCCCCCCCCCCCCCGAAAGTTGGAAAATACAGATTTTCACGCTAATTTTCCTCGAAATGAGTTGAAAACAAACAAACATGGTATGAAAATCGAAAGTGTTTCCCCTTCTGGAATTTTGTTTGGAGGTTTCGCCCCCCCCCCCACCCCACACCGGAAAAGTTTATGCTGGCGCCCATAGCTCTTGGTCGTTTTGGACTCGATAGTTTCGTATTTTGTCCAAAATCATAAATTAAATCATTATTCCATTTCCCGAAAAAACAAAGTTCACTTAAGGGCCCTTTTCTCGGAGACGTCAAGAATTATGAAGAAAAAAAAAAAATAAATAAAAAAAAAAAAATAAAAAAAAAAAAAAAATAAATAGTAACAACCTAGCGCCACGTTCATTTTCTTGAGAGACGGTCGTCTGACATCAGAACTATTTATGGAACCTAAATGTATATTTCAGAAGTTCCTTATAGTTGCATCCAAACGTTCGCTCTCTTCTTTGAAAAAAATAGAAAGAAAGAAAAACAATCCAATTTAAGGATAATAATTTTTTTTTTTTTCTTTTTTTTTTGGAAATTTTAGGGAATAACTGATCAGAAACCAAAGTACTTGTTTCAATTATAATCCACAATGGTAAAAATTTAAAAAAAAAAAAAAAAAAAAAAAAAAAAAAAAAAAATGCCTCATTTTGCGGTGAAGCTATTTAATAACGGCTATATGTTGCAACGCTGCCAGATTTTGGGAAAAATATACAAATTTCACCGAACTAGACTTCATGTAGAATGTGTTTACATTTTGCCAAATCTGGCAGTACTGATATTTTGAGTATGCAGTAAAAGAGAAATGCATTTGTTTCGCAAAAACCAATAAGAAAGGCAACAAGTGGAGAAGAGCAGACAGATAAAGATACTCTAATCAATCAAGTTTGCCCAATTTGTTTTAGAAGTTCCATATTTTGGCAAGAAAAGAAAAGCATAAAAAATGTCATTAATTTAAATAAAGAAGCTTGAAATACATAAATTATTAACAATAACAATAAGTTATGATATAAAATCATGGATACCACAAGCAAATCACGGAAAAAAAGAAAAAACGAATAATGCGAACAAAGAAATAGGGCAACGCTGCGTAGCGAATCCTTTTAATATCTTCATTTGCGCCTGTTTTTACTGGGCAATGCGCAATTTGCTGGCGTTTATACGAGAATCTGTGAGCTCGCATTTCCAAGCGAGTGTGGGTAATGGCTAATTCACAGACTCTTAAATTACTTTCGAATCATTCAGCAGATGAAACCACTCGCATCAGACACCAGACGGTCAATTCAATTTTGTTTGTTTTCTTTCCTTCAGAATTATCACTGGAAATTCTTGCTCTTAGACACTAGCGCATAGTTTTGCTCCTTTGGTTTAACCGTTTATCGTTGGTCCAAGACTCAATGAACAAAGATAAATCTAATTCGACGAATCTTCGGCTTCAACAATTGCAATGTGCAACAGCTTGTAGGACTCCATGTTTCTCAAATCCTTAGATATAAAATCGAAGGAAAATTACTACTAATACCCCCAATCTTGAGCGGGAGGGCCAAAAGCCTGCCAAATTCAAATTTTCACATATTTCGTCAACCTTTGACCTTTTCATCTACCTTTTGGTCTAAAAAATGAAGTCAACGGAAATATCTGTAAAAAGCATTTTTCCACCTTTCTTTGGTCGTTCCCTTTAGGTAAAAAGTATCTGTGTAAGAGTGTAAAATTTGCTACGCATTTGCTCTGCTAAAAAAAATTTTCATTCCTTTCTCATGGGAAAAATGTCGAATATTATCAATCGATAAATCAAAATCAGGCATTACTTTTATTTTTGAGCCCTTAGCCGATCCTTGAAATTCACGACTTTTGGGTGGGCTGGATACGAATGAAAAACGGTGATTAATAGAGACGAGTCAATTGTTCGCCGAGTCTAATCAAAACTACAGAATTTATCTAGTTGTTTATTGGGCAGTCTTAGAGTACCTTATAACCAATTATATAAAATCCATATTTTGATTAGACTTGGCAACCACGAGACTCGTCTCCAACATTAACCGTTTTCCATTCTGATCCAAAAGTCTTGAATTTCAAGGATCGGCCTGCAGAAGTCTTAAAATCAGCAAATTGTACACAGTCGATAGAGAATGAAATAAGAACTTACTGAGGAGGGATTTAAATATCAATTAAAGGCACTCACCACACAGCTTAAAATAAAGCAAAAACTAAGGGTGAATTAGTTTGGAATTCTAAAGTACATTCATCATATTAGTTTTATCCTTCTTTCTGACCCAACAAAAGTGGTGTGGAAATTTAAAATCAACTAAGTGCACTCACTTTTTTCAAATGATTTGAACAATTCATCATGGTACGTCAAAAATCAATCTCAACAGGAATGAAGACATGTAAAGTACAGATAACGGAATATTATCCCACTTGGGCTGTGTTCTTATAATTACAACAATCAAAATAGTTGAGATTTGGTATTTGGTCTGTCGAAGGTGTACTCGGCAAATTTTAGAGCCAAGTAAATTGTCTAAAATCCTTATTATTAAGTCTTGGTAGCCGTATTCTTTAAATGCTTCAGATTGACTCATCGTGACTAACTCTTTTTTGTAAGGGCCTGCTCAGAATTTTGCAACCAAAGCAAAACCAATTTCAAATCGAGTCAAAATAACTCATCTCAGTTAACAGGCGAGACTTTGCGTCTAATGCATGCAAAATGTTACGAATGGAAG
This sequence comes from Trialeurodes vaporariorum, assembly GCA_011764245.1. Classification (NCBI taxonomy): domain Eukaryota; kingdom Metazoa; phylum Arthropoda; class Insecta; order Hemiptera; family Aleyrodidae; genus Trialeurodes; species Trialeurodes vaporariorum. The sequence continues at coordinate 30,106,195 of VMOF01000220.1, forward strand.
TAAATAAGAGCTCATACAGTTAATTTGCTACTACCAATGGACTATAGCTCCACGCCTCGAGTGAAAAGATATGACATCATAAATTAGAGTTCATGAAAGGTCACTTTCACTATTATTGTGCGAATTTTCTTGGAGATATGAACATTGAAAGAATTCGCGATGATTTGAAAGGAACCAACGCTTTAATTTTCTCAGTTTTTTCGGCTGATTTTGACAAGTGCGACCGGGCCATCAGTGTCCATCAATCTTCTTCCGGGAGGAAACAGATGTCGGATGAGGCAAATCATTTCTTTAGTTTGTAAAACTCAAAAAGCAGAGAAAGATCCTGGGTTCCACTTATACCCCCCCCCCCTCCTCCATCTAGAGTCTACTGGTCAGTTTCAAATTGGTTAGGGATTCAACTATTAGAGCTCGTCTCTGGAGATAAGAAGTCTGCGCTCAGTCCAACAGTATTACCAGAAATCTTTGAAACACTTACCTACTATTTTGACTGACTAGATACAGGTGAACTTATGTTGCACTCATACAGAGCTAGACTTTGAAGGTAGTCAAAGATAGTTTACCCTACGGAAAATTCAGGGCACGCTATAGAGAAAAATATAAGAAATGGCTCTCATGCAAACTTTTGCTGCAGCAATTAGGAAGGTTGATTCCCGAGTAAAATCACATGAAAATAATGTTGCGAGCATTAGAAAGTTCTAAAATCCACTCACAAACTTAACGAACGAGTTTCACAAAATTCGAAGATGGCGGTCAAATGAGCTGTTGACAAAGCAGTTGCTCTTATGTTGGTACTGACAGTGAAATTGTGAGAACATGCCATTTGAATTTATGGATAAAAAAAAAAAAAAAAAAAAAAAAAAAAAAAACCAACAAAAAAAAAGAACAAAAAACAAAAACAAACCTACACAACCTCATGAAAAATGTTTGAATGATCTTAGGGAGTTCGTCGGTTTTTTGCATTAAATCCCATAGTAGTAAGTTCATGCCTCATATTGCTGTAGTTGCAAAAGTCCAGTTACTTTGCGTCTTTCCGGAAGCAGAGGGCGCCACTGATCGAAAATATATCGGTCACCAAAACCGCCACTTGACTCACACGTAGTTATTTTTACCACGAACGTTGATCGGGCGGGTGGCGCGAGCGTTTATAGTCGAATGTTGCCAATTATACAGATACTTTCTCAAGGAAATATAGATGGTCCGGGTCGAAAAGCACGCGCACCTGCAGATCTCCTCGTTAAATCGCGGTTGGCCAACGGAGGCTCGTGTGCATTGGAAACAACAGATTCCCTTCATTTAAACCTCTGGAAATTAATCGGTTCTTTGGTGAGGCACCGTGCTTTGCCAAAATTCGATCTTTTTGCACGGGTTCAAATGGCAAAAAAGCCAGCAGATTGATAGATTGCTTGGACTGCTACTGCAGTTTGTGGAACTTCCCATGAAAACTAATAGACAAATCTGCCCGCCGACCATGAGTTTACTACGAACTTTTGATAATGAAATTTTGATCGATTGAGTGGAGAAAAACAGTACTTGAATAAGAATGAAACCAGAAAACAAGAGATTGTAAACCGTGAAAAAACCTTCCTGATGAGTAAAAAGTTACCCGAAACAATTACTACGTGTTAGTTTCTATACGGCGGAAAGTAATATGTGGACACAGCCAATCAGAGACCGTCTTGTGATGTCGGTATAATTGAAAGTAGAACTTTTCATTACGCATTAATTATCAATTTTGAAAAAAAGTGCCACTTTCACGAAATCGATTCATAGAATTTCGGTCGCCAATATTTTGCGCTGGTTTCGAGAAAAACGGCCCGGAACCAAAACCTCATGTTGTTGAAAGGTGGATCTTCGGGATCAACTCAACCCAGAAATCTGAAAACTCACAGCGTTGAAATGACACAGGGTTCCAGCTCCGACGTCTTCTCCCAGTACAGGGTTGGATCGATCCCCTGATGCAAGCATTGCCCCAAGCCTAGTCTATGCCAATGTGGTTGATTCCATGAGGGGTCCATCACGAGCTAACGAGCTTGTTTCCGATGTGGTTCCTTGAGACATCTTATAAGGGACTGTCCCCACAATCAAAATCAGGAATCTATTCCAAAAAACGAGGGAGGCCAGTAGACGATTGCAGGGTCGATCCACCCCTGGCCAAAGAATCCCCTGCAGCCGCTAAATTAATTGAAAAAGTAAATGTGAGTCAAATGGTAGCATCGGCGTTGTTGTCGTAATTTTACAGTTAGAGATAGGCTCGGTAGGAATCACGTGTTTAATTCGGAAGGAGGAGTTTCGCGCAAACTTTCAGATATTGTTGTCCCTTTTTTCATGATGTTGTGAGTATGGGAAGTGTCATTTTTTAATGTTAATGCGGAATCGCTGATTTCGTGATCGTAGAAACCGCATGGCTGGCCAATCTCTTTGTTCTTCAATCATCATGTGTTCTTGGCTCTCTCTCTCTTTTATCTCGCCGTATCACTCTCGAACGGATCCCGACCGGCTTCCTGAGGTCAGAGTTGAAGAAGTTTTCAAGTAAGATCAAATCTTTAATTATTCCTTCTTTTTCAAGGTCTGCCCCATAGAGTGTTGATCACGCTTTGATTTTCCTCTTAGGTTAGTGTCTCTTTTTATCATGTGTAATTGTGTGTGCTCGAAATGAATTTACAGGTTGGAATGCCAAGTCGAAATATGTGTTGAAAAATTCTTTTTTTATTTTCTTTTTCATACTTGAAACCTGTCCGTCGAAGTGGCCAGTAACTTGCTGAGTTCTAAATCCTAATGTGTTCATGTCTTGTGTCCGAATAACTTGTGATTTAAAGGCGAAAAACGAGTTCACTTGTTTGGGTGACAAATGGGTCACTAAAGGCCCTTGAAACTTTGATACTACTTATATATTATCTCGTCACCTCTCTGTTAGTCAATTTTTTTTATTTTTTGACACATTTTGATGTTTCTAATTTTCCAATCTTGTTTTTTTGAATGAATTTTTGTAATACATTTGGTTCTGAAATACTGGTGGTGAACTTTGTCAAGCCCTTTCTAACGATGCCTACATGAAAAAAGAAATTTCGGGTCAACCGTGTACTGAAAAAATAGTCGAATTGAAATCTTTTGCTAACCATGATTGACGCACTTATTTCAACTTGAACAAAGCAAACCAGTAAATTAAAACTGATTAGGTGTTTGCTTATTGACTGTGCTAACTTTAGTGGTGCAGCTATGAAGAAAATAAAGCAGGGTGTCTATTCCTCCTCCCTTAACAGCGATCTTTGCTGTCATAAAAGGACATTCTTCCATATCTAGAGGAACTTAACGTGATCTTGAATCAAATAAGGCTCTTATAAACATATATTGATTGCAGCAGTTTTTTGAAGTCATTATTAGTAGCATAATTTTTACAGTGTTCTACTTCATCACATCTTGCGAAGAGTGTGTTTACCTCATGGCACGGCTAGACAATCTTCAAAACCGAGGGGCTTAGAGCGGTCACATTAGGACACTGCCGCTGAGCATACAATTTAAATATATTTTTGAACATTCAATGAATATTATTTTAGTTGCCTCCCGAGGCAGGTTCAATGCACTTTACTGCACTGCCCTTGAGGAGAGCACTGGTACTGCCAGGATGAAGCACACTTGCACTGCCCTTAAGAGGAGCACTTTGTTTTTTTTTTTTTTTCTCGCAATAATGAAGTTAGCAATTGACAAAAGTACTGCAATGGCACAGAGATTTTCAAGGTATTTTGTTTCAATAGTTCGCCTCTAACGACAAACTCAAACATAATAAATACAAAGTAATGGCCTTTCATCATGTCTAATACCATCATAAAGAACATCCTTCCATCTCATTTCGATACTCTCAACCCTTTTTGACTTCAAGAGAACTATGCAAAAAAAACAAAACAAAAAACAAAAAAAAAAAACTGTCGCTTAGGACCACCAGTCAGTCCGTCCGTAACCTCACATAACTTATGAACCATTGGTTCTTATGCGCTCAAATTTTGCACAGCTGTTGCTTTTTAGTTTCCTCAAAGGCACTTCTTCTATTTCTTTAGAAATTTTAAATTTTAAGTAAGTTATGCGAGGAAAACAGTTTTTATTGAAATTAATGGAAAAATGGGTCAAAATAGGGTATAGGTGATTGGAAAATTACAAAGATTGCTGTTTGAATCACGAAACAAGCTTCAATTCAATTTCCGATGCTGCGTGGCTTGGGTGCATTGTTAGGTTGGTACCACAGATCTCATTTGAACTGGACTCGGCGGAGAGCTGAGAGACGGTTACTATAAATTTCGTCTTTCAACTAAAGTTTCAGCCTTAAAATGGATTGAAACCTATGAAAATATCATCGCCGAATCCTTCTGAATTTGTCAATATAAGGTTATATGGGGTTTTTCTTTGGCGTTTAACCGCTAGGTCTGTAGTTACAATGAAACCAGGATGATTTGATGATCGTGGCCGTTTTGACTTTTGATCGCAGTTTTTTGACGATTTGAAATTTACGAGGCCATGAATAAAAAAAAAGCCGATGTCATTACCTATATCGTTGGGGGCCCGTTCCCGCCATATAATTAAGGGTCTATAAGGTTTTGGGGTCTAGTAAAGGCGGAATTCTACCGAACTCAAGCCGAAACCCTGCTGAGGGCCACTTTCAAGTTGTTCGTTATAAGTATAAGGGGTCTGCGCTACCTACCGTTCTGTATTAAGACTTAAGACTTGACGGTGGGACTATCGCCTCTTACAATAGGTAGGTAATTGGAAAATTAAAAAAGGTGCTGTTTGAAGTTGGATAAAAATAGGCACAAACAATCAGCAACTAGTCTATTAAAAAAAGAATCTCTTATAGTTACAATATACAGTCCTTAAGATCGTTTAAAAAATCACAATAGGACATCCGAGCCAAAAAATTGAATAAAAATGAGAAATTAATCTTGAATTAACTTCGATTGACTTTTGATGAAACCTTGTACACAACCAAAATGCATTTTTGGAGGGAGTTAATTTATTTATTTCATTATTTTTATTATTTATTATTATTTTTTATATTTATCCTCCTGTCCACAACTGGTCCACAGTCAAACTTAACCTTCGAATGCGTTTATGCGGTTGACTCCTCTCCAGTGCATAAAGCGTCGTGTCGGTACCAAAGATTACTTAAACATACAGATTAAGGCATAAGCCCGAATTTTGTTAAGTTGACTCCGGTCATGATACAACCGGGCATACAGAGGGGATCATAAAGATTATAGAATTTTGGCTCGCAAAGATTACTTTATCCATGTTTGTCTATTACGAAACTGTTATATGTTCCATGTTCGACTGTTCACTGTTCCATATTAGTTCTAGTTCTCAACACAGGAATAGTGGGAAAACACATATTTTCGAACCAGAGTTCTGTCATCTTTACGATCCTCTCTGTATGCCCGGTTGTATCACGGCCGGCGTTTTATCCATTTTTAACTCAACGCGGGCGAGATAGCTTGTGGAATATCTGTATGTATAAGTAATCTTCGGTTGGTACTCCCTACAAAATATGTCCATCAAGGGACTCAAAGCACACCTAGACCGATAATCTTTGGAATATTTCCCAAAGTTAGTTCTTTTCATACGAAGTAAAAATAAATGAAAATTAATTTAAATGTTATGACTTTTTCGTGAAGGAACGCTTTAAGTAAAATTAAAATGTCAAAGTTGCAGGCAAGTTTTTCCTTTTAATTGAACGAATGACAAATGAAAATTTTCCAAGCATTATCGGTAAGGTGCGCCTTTCGAAACGAACTCCAAGAACAGCCGTTTGATCTCTACGGCAACACCGATTGAATTTTGCCCGCGTATCCGTGACCACGACTTTGATACAGTGGAAGCTTCGGCTGAGCACGTAGCGTATGTAAGATCACGGCGCTACTCTCACGCGTCACGCGCGCTATTTTTGAAGCGGGAAAAAAAAGGCGACAACCGTAATTGGATCATCGGGTGTCCATTGTACACATTGAACAATATCGAATATCGAAGAAATAAAAAAAAAGGAGAAGAAAATGAAGGAAAAGGTCTGCGCCTCGCCTCTCGTACCTTTTCGCGAATCATTTCTGTTTGAAGACAAGACTCGGTTACGCTGATAATTACGATCATCGGAGATTAATATCCTTTAAAAGCGTAGCTCGCATTGCTTCGACGGCTGTGCATCACCGTGCTGGCTGTGTTGCCGGATTTAAACATTGGTCGCTAGCGGATCCAAGAAATTGTCCTCCTCTCTTCTCCCATTAGAACGTATGGGTTAGAAGAGGATAGAAGAGGGGGCAAAAGTCACGTGACTGCCCCTAATCTATCCTTTTTTTGACACACGCGTTTTAATGGAAAAAGTGAGAGAAGGATAAATTCCTGGATCCGCTAGAGTTTCCCTTTATTCCTTTCCTTCATAACAATAGGACTTTAGCTATAAGTAATTGAATAGATATAGTTGATTATTGAGAAAATTCCGCAGCAAAAAATAAGATGATCACAATGAAAAATTACGAAATTAGCTCACTACTCACAAAATGACTTTAAAGGTCATGGCGGATAGCGGAGCAAAACGAATTTGAGTGTTGGCTTTTCATTGAGAATAACGCTCTAACCCAAATAAGCCCTGCGGCCCACTTGTGTTATTTTGAACTAAATTTCAGTCGATTTGGACCAATATTACTCAAAAACCAATTTTGGGAGTCTTCAGCTCTCAACATTTAGCTGCCCCAAAGAATTTCCGCCCCCCCCCATTTTCCGTGTTTTTAGTTCTCAGATTGTGTTTTTGTTAGAAAACCGCCAAAAAATGTGAAATAATTCTAGGCATACATACGTTACAACCAAATGGTCAATATTGTAGGACAGTTGTGTTTAGATTTGAAGGATTGAAAATTGAAAATTCGCCAAAGATTGTCGGTGATCTGCTCCTAAACTTCTGAAACAGACCCTAAGGGAGTTTAATAGTCACAGCTGATTTCGAGCGATGAGTGCAATGTACTGATTTTTGCACTGATTGTTGCTGTTTTGTTGTTACTTCGCACTAAAACAGTGTATTAAGAAGCAGAGTGGTCTAATTAACCCCCAACATTCTGCTGTTTCTTGCTAATAGTATTATTATTTTTTCTTTTTCACTCCACAAAATTTTCTGACTTGTCAAAATCTTCCAAGTCTTCTACGTTCAGAGCCTCGAGCCTCCCTGTGACTCACCTGAGGTTAATTAACTATCGACAGTCTGACAACGACGAATCGGTAGTTTATTAGATTTGTCGACGGATAATTGCAAGATTTGCTGAGCGCGCTCGCTCGCTCACACACATACACACATCATAAAAAACACGTTCGGTTCACATCCCTCATTGGCCAAGCGCATCGCTATATCAATTACACTTACGGGACGCGCTTCGCTCGCGGCGGGAACGATTGTCAATTTGGCGAGTCACAGTCGACGCTGGCTTATGAATAAGAGGATATACGGCTGATTGTGACTTGTGAGACGAGACGAGACAGGAAAAGACGAGTGGCCGTACAGTAAGAAAAAGAGATGGATTTAACGGCAAAAAAGCAGCAAGTTCATAGGCCATCCTTGGGGAGGGGGGCTCTGGGGGCTGAAGGTGATTCCAGGGTAGATTAGTACGAACCGTAGACACCACGCAACGCTGCTAAAACGTCAACTGTTTTTAGCTAAAAATGATCAATTTGCGAAAAAAGTATAGAAATTTTAGGAAAGTCGGCATCTTTGAGCATACTGAAATATTGGACGTTTTAAGCTGAAACACTCACAAATAACGCTAGGATATTGGCCGTATCAAAATTCTCATAAGCCTCAGTGAGTGCAAGCGAGGCAGATAGACATGGTACCACTCGCACTCACTTGCCCTCACTAAGATTTGCGCGAAATGAATTTCTAATATTACGACTTTAATTCTCAACCAAGTTTGCGCTCTTTGGGCTCAAAAATTTATTAAAAATTGCAGAGGTGCCGAAGTTTTTGGATTTTGCATCCCTACTTTGCTCTACAAAATGACAACATTTACCTTCCGACTTTGCAGCAGGAAAACAACGAAGGATCTTGTACTACAAGAATCTACAAAATCAACCAAAGTTCCCTCATTTTGTCTCCTGAACCTTTGAGAATCCCCCCCTCCCCAACCAAAAAAAAACTCATCACTTCTCAAGTTCCCGTTTCCCACTTTTAGACCTACCCTACACTCTACAGGAAATAACCCCTTAAGTCATGGCCCCACCAAAGAACATCCAACTCCTCAAGGAACTTGCACTTAATTCAATGGAAATCCCACCGGTCGATCAAAGTCTTTGAGAAAGGTATGCTGAAAAAATCAAAACCTAGGTCGAAACAGGAATCACCATCCACTTAACATTTACAACAAATAAAGAATGGAGTGTACAATTTCTGGCCCTGCAAACTTGCCACTAAAAAGTCAGTTATATGTATTCTGGATTGAAGGAAAGAATCGAAGAATGGGAAAATAAGTTCAAATCTGAACCTAAGAAAAAGTTAAGATCATTTAAAATTATCACGTAGCTTTCTGTTTAATTTTATGCTGGCATATTTCAGGTAAAATTCATGGATGGACGTGATCCGAGGGCAATGAGCCTCATCAATCAAAACTACTGTGATGGGAATGTAAACTAAACATCAGACAAATAATGCATATAAGCCCTCACTCACTCTAATTAAAAAAATACGTGAATTCAGTTTATACTTTTGTGAAAACAATTTTTGTGTTTTTTGTTTTTAGGCTTCGCGACTCCACCGATGAATTTTCTTGGCAAAGCTCCGCATCTCCCTCAATAGAAAACAGAGATTCAGTAAGGCCAGAAAATCTTCATCGGCCAAGCGCATCCTCTTTTTGCTCCGTTTCCCCGTCTGGTGTCGCGGCCCACACTGTGCGTTCTGGTGTCCCGACCTCCTGCCTATGTCGCACACTGACCTCTGAGGGGCAGTCTTAGGGGATCACCGTTTCATCAGTTGCTTCGGGGCCCACAACGTCTCCATCTGCACGTCAACAAAGTGATGTGAACGCTGCGGTGCTCGCCACCATCCATGGCTCCACACCCCTATTGTCGAACAGTCTCACCTCCTCCCTCCTGGACTCACTCGCTCTCCGCGCGCACTTACTGCAATTAGCTCAAGCAAGGTACGCCGAGCGCCGACCTGGGGTCCACCCAGTCGTCGTACATCCTGCTTATACCCTGACCTAATGCAGCACCCTCTCCCTATGTCTCTAAGGCGAGCGAGGCTCTTGGTTAACTAATAACTACGAACGACTAGCCAACCCTCTTGTCGAAAGGGCGGAACCTTGGTTAACCCCCTCCTCTCCGCCGAGTGACGAAACTATTCGTTGCGGGTGCCTTTCAATCAGTCATGTAATCTCGGGCGTATGCGTAAGTTCGCTTTCTGTCACCTTTTTTCTCGTGTTTCCTAGTGAGTGTTTTCCGATTATTAATAAGTAAGTTCCAAATGAAAAGTGCTTCCAAGCAATTGGTTAATCATTTATTTGTCTGATTTCTGATTCCTCCCTCATGATTAATCAATCTCCCTCATTTTAGGGTTTCTTTGTAAAATGTTTAAAATTAAAAACAACATCCATCCATTTTGAATTCGTCCGTCTTGCCGAGTGCTGTGCCTAGTTAATCTTTCGTTTTTTTTATATATATTTTATCCCCTCTGTTAGTTTTATTTCTTATCTCATCTGTTTAATTTATTTCATTTCGTTCATCCCTTCTGTTGGTTTTATTTTCCGTTGCTTCCGGTTGGTAAGCAACGAGTTGAAATTCTGCGCAAACCCACCGCTCACCGATGCGTTTTGACGCGGTTCGGTAGCACGCACCCGATACTCAAAATGCGTCTGCTCGAACTTCGTAAAGAAAAATTTCTTCATTCTCATGGTCTTTTGATCTAATTGTTTTTCTCTCTTTTTCAGATTTGCTCGCTCACATTTTGTTTCCAACTGCTGTCTATTTAAAAATGAAGAGTTGTTGTCCAGAGATGGGTTGCATTTGGCCCCGACAGGTGTTCAGGTTTTAATACACAATTTAATTTCTTCTCTAGTTTTGACTCCGCCACCTGCACCCAAACCCCTGCCATGTCCTCCACTCTCTTCTTTCACATCTTTAGTTTCAACGTCTTCTCCAGCCACCCCTCCCCCTGTCTTCTTTGTTCCCTCCGACTCCTTCCCTCTGTCATATCGTGATATTTTACTTTTGCCTCCGCCTTCTTTACCTGCTGTTTCTCTCCCATCTGCTCCATCGTCTCCATCTCAGATTTCTTATTCTTCTCTGGGTAAGCTGGGTAAAAGCTCTTCTCCTCTGGTTCATCAGAGTCGATCAGCTTTTACCAAGTCTACCCAGTCTGAAGCTGCTTCGTCCAAAAAACGGCTTAGGGTACCACTTCCCTCTATTTCAAATTCTTCTTCTTCTTTTTCTTCCCCTTCTCCCCTGTTTTCTTAGTTTGCGCACTCACCCTTCCTTTCTAATCCCGTGTCACCCACTCCTAAGAGTTCCCCTTCTTACAAAGTTAATTTTTCCCCGCAGCGCCTTCCGAGACAACGTAAACTTCTTAAAAAACCTTCTAATTTTGTTGCCATGTCCAAAGCTACTCCGAACTCCATTTCTTCCTCTCGTTTTTCTGCCCTCTCTAGCGAGAATTCCTCCTCGCTACTGTGTTCTTTTGTTGAACCCCCTGTATCATTTTCTTCCTTTCTCCCAGTGAACGGAGGAGGCAGTAGAGCAATTGTAGCGTACCCTCGCACTTGTGTACATTGTAAAAATATTTATTCCTCAAAACAATCTTTCTCTAACCATAATAAACGTTGTGGTATTGATCCAAGTAATACCTATGACCTTGTTTCTGCGTACAAATATCCACGCTTATGTGACAAATGTCAAAATATTTATAAATCAAAGCAATCATTTTTAAATCACACCAAGATTTGCTATGACTCACCTCACATGAAAGAAGCCGCCCCTAACAATACCCATCAGTCCATTTTAAATGATCGACATTACAGTAAGTGCTTTAAAAAATTTCATTTGCGACAGCACTTATGGAGGCATAAAAAAACTTGTGGGAAAATAGCTGCGCGATTATATCCAAGGAAATGTGACTCGTGCTTTAAAACCTACAAATCAAAATTTACCTTTTTTGCTCATAAATCAGTTTGTATACCAAATCAGCTATTAGCGATGAAACATAGATTACATCCTCGCTCTTGCCCGTCTTGCTTCTCAAGTTCCCCGTGTGCCTCCACTTTTAGTAGGCATCGCTCTACTTGGTCTACCGTTAATTTTGTCCCTTGTACCTTTACAGGCTGTAATTTAAAGTTCCGTTCTAAGAAGAGTATGTTGCATCATCTCAATTCTCTTCACTTCAAAGACTCTACTCAAACCCTCAGTTTCAATAGCTTTGCTGAGTTTACAACGTGGAAAAGAAAAGAAGACTGGAAAAATTTCACTTTCCAGAAAAAAGTCGGAGCCTCTAAAACTTTCAAAAATAATTCTAAAGCACATTATTATCAGTGCATGTTTAATCTCCCAAAACGGTCAAAAAAATATAACAAAAGGAGAACAGTGCGGAAAAGGAGATTTGGCCAAATACCAGAGGGTTTGTGTCCGTCTGAAATGAGAGTTAAGGAATCCGCTGATGGTAAAGTGACTGCTTCTTATGTTTAATGTCACTCGCATCCTCTCAGAGAGGAAAATCGCATTCACCATCGGTGGCTTCCTGAGACGAGATTTTCCGTCAACAATTTTTTAGAGGATGGAGTAAGTGCCAACGAAATCCGAAAAAAGTTTATTTTAACTAAAGATAGTCATGAGCCGTTCCCACTCAAGGAACAGTACATGACTACTCGAGAAATTTTAAGATATAAATACAGACTGATTGTCTTGAAGAGATGGAGCAAAGAGCAGCATTCCTTCGAAAACTTATTGATTCTATGAGTACTGAAGAGAAAAAAAAAAGTCTGGTCTGTAAGCCACAATACTGCAATACTGTCATTGGAGGAGATGCTTTTGATTCATTGCCATATAGTTACGATCTTTTTGTCTACGGTTTCCAAACTGAGCGCCAGTTGTAAGAGTTAGAGGAGGGAGCCAAGCGTGCCCTTTGTGTCGACGCCACCACTAAAACAAATCGGTATGATTGTTATATCATCAACTTGTTGGTTTCCGATGAGTTTAGTGACGGCTTGTCGTTGCTCCATTCATCACCACTCACTCTAATTCATCGTTGTGGATATTATTATTTCGCCTCATTAAAAACCGATCTCCAAATTTAATGGGCCACACGCTGATGACTGATGATGATCAAGCATGCTACAACGCTTTTTCCGTAGTATTTGATCATAAAGACCCTTTTTTGAAACCAAAGCATCTCCTTTGCAAATGGCACGTAGATCGCTGTTGGGCACAAAATCTTCTTCTGAAAATTCGCGACCAGGAAAAAGAAATAGAAGTATACAAACACTTGTACTCATGGAAGAGAGAAATTCCAAAGAATTCGAAGCTCTAGTCCCCACGTTTGTTACGGATTTTCCGTTCCAGCTACCTCTGCATTCATGGATTACTTCAATACCAAGTGGTTAAAGCGGTGCCACCTGTGGGCGATGTGTCACCGACATTTTTATCACGCAAGAGTGGATACGAACAATTATATAGAATCTTATCATGGAGCATTTAAATTTAACTCGAAAATCCAATTACCGCGTAGATGATTTGATTGAAAATTTGGAAGAAATGGAACATGAAAGTTCAACGACTTCCCTCAATTACCAATATTTGTTCCTTCTTGAGTTGGTACCGTCATACTTCCGGACAATGATGAGAATGCAATTGATGTGTGTATCCTCCTCTGCCCCAATTGAGGATGCCTTTTTCAAATAATTTTGATTTATCTGTTTAAATAAATGCTTTTATTAGTTTTTAATTTTTTGTTTTTTTTGTTTTGTTTCTTTTTTGAAACAGAAATAATCTTGAAACCTATGAATAATTGGGGAATTGCAAAGAATAAAAATAACAATAAGTTGTTTGGTTACTTGTATCTTAAATGGGCTTTTCGTTGTTTATGTGTTTGTATTTTTTAATATTATTTCATTTATTCGTTTCTTCCTTCCTTTGTTTGGCCGTTATGTGTGGATAAAGGAATTTTTATCGATGTGCAATACTTAGTGTAAACATGTATTAAGGAAAAATGAAATGCAGTTAAAAAAAAACCTGTTGGGAAACACAAACAGATTTCTTTCTCTACATGAGTTTGTAAGATAGCGATTAATACAATTCTAAACGCTCCTAAGTGCTATTTTTCCAATGCTTTCTTCATAATTGCAAGGATAGAATGGTGTTAAGTTGTCTCTGCAGGGTGGAAAATACACCACAAGACTTTTAAACACGCCCTTGTATGGCCAGTCCCAAGCCTGGATTAAAAAAAGTATTAATTAATATTTCATGAAAAATTTTGCGAATGCTGCCCTCATTTCTTGTATTTCTTAAATAATTTTCATTTCTTTCCTACGTTTGGTATACTTACGTTTCATTTATATTTTTGTGTTATTCTTCTGACTTTCTATTATTTTAGTAGGCTTTTTTGAATCATGCCTTTTGATCTTGTATAATTCAAGTATTTCATCACTTTTTGCAGTAAATTCTTTTAAAAAAAAAAATATACGAAAAAATAGTAAAAGAGAGGTATGACCGTCTTTGTCTTTAATAGTGACAACCTATTTCCCCACATTGACATTTAGTTTTCGGTATCAATGAAAGATTACCGTTGGGCTTATTTTATACCCTTAATCTGAATGATATATAATCGGTACACCTCTATTTGGCAACAGAGGGTTCCTTCTTGCGATCAGTTGCGTAAATAATCCCTATTTCCTTCTAAAACTCGATTAGTGTTCGCCCACTATTTTGAATTTGCCGCGTTATTTTCGCCGTTTGCCGCATGTTTATGAGAAACTAATGCACCAAACACGTATCAATTGGTGCATAGTCGGGGTTCGGACAACGTTGAGTAAGCGATAATCTTTACATACGTTTGTAATCACTGGTAACGTTGAGTACACTCTGGACTTTCGGCACTACTCGGCCAATTCCGTCAAGTACACCTCGGGACCACTCGGGACTCCTCGGGTTGCTCCGAAAGGTACACATCGGCGGTAGACATTCACCGTGACCATTTGAGGTATACTAGAATGTTGACAATAGCTGCCGTTAGGCGCACTTGAAGACTGAATCCTAACCAGTTTTTCCATCTTTCGGATAGTCATCAAATTTTTCCCCATCTGATAGTGTAAAAGTTGGTAATTGATAGGAAAATCTGGCAACACTGATCCTCGCAGGTTTCGTGCGCGAGTTCACTCTGGTGCGGGTGCACGGAAAAAAAAGACTGACAGTAGAATTTACCATCTGCATAGCTGTTTTTAAAGTCTGCTATCAAGTATGATAAATTTTACCATCATATGGTAAATGCGACGTACATTGTAGTGAAATGTACCAACTTAATTTACCACAAGATACGTTGCATTTAACATACTTGATAGCAGACTCCAAAATCAGCTATACTGATGGTAAATTCTACCAGTCTTTTTATTCCGTATGTGTGAGTGAAAATGTAGCTTCTCCACCATGGCTCACCTTAAAGCGGCGCGTGTCTGTTAGATGGAGTTCCAGGATTTACCGGCGAAACAAAGATTACAGAACTCTCTGATGAGGTATACCTAAGAAAACACAGGAAATATTGGCGTCAATAAATCTGTACGACACCGATGAATTCTATAGAGCTCTACAGCGTATATCTTGGTCCTCCTCCATCTGAGTAGCTCAGTAGCGTCATGTGATGCGATGCCGCAGCAATAACTATGCCGCGCCTCGCGCTAAAACTTTCTTCTCCGTGCGTGAACCTCGCGCGCGCCGCGCCGCGGCGTGCTTCCTTTGTGTTATGCAGCGCGGATTGACCCTCGGGAAAAGTAACCGACGGCCGGTGGCCCCCAAGTATTTGATGAAAGAGGCTCCAATCGAGCATAGTGAGCTCACTTACCGACAAGGAGGGATTTTGGGTTGCTACAACAGCGGCGGCTCGTGCAATTTGACTACAGTATCCCCCCCCCCCCCCCCCTGTAAACAAATGTAAAACGATCGATTTTCCGGGAGGCTACCAGCCTCCCCGAAAATCAATAGTTTGCCCTAAATGTAAGTTTAAATGCGAGAAACACACTGTTGCCAAGTTGCACAAGTCGCCACTGCCCTAAATAGCAAGAAAGAAAAATCCAAGCAAAGGGTTTTTAGTGGAGCGTACTACAGCTTTGGTAAGGAGCACCAAAGATATGGCATACTGCAAGAAGATTTTATGCTGCATCATTTTTTCTATTTCTTTCTTGACCATAGGTTTGGTATATTTCAACAGAAACCCAGTCCAAATTTGCATCAAACTTTAATTTTGAAATATGAAAAGCGGTAACCACGTATGCAGGATAGATAGAAAATAACAGGAGTTTTACAAAATACATTATACAGGCCAATTAGTTGCAATGACTATAAAAAAAAAAAAAAAAAAAAAAAAAAAAAAAAAAAAAAAAATCGTCTTTCAACAATTGCAATACCACAAGCCCGAGTGCACTCATTTCTGTTTCATTTTGTATTCTTTGCACACGGAAAAAACACTACGGTGAAAATAACCATACGGATACCTGATTTTGGCACCTGCTAGATGTTATGGTAATGTTAACCGGAAGTATACTATGTTTTGACTAGGTACTAGGTGATGTTACCTGATTGCATGTCGAATTTACTCAAAGTATCGGTAAATGTACCAAACTTCTGGTCAAGTTTACCATTACATCTAGCAGGTGCCAAAATCAGGTACCCGTATGGTTATTTTCACTAATCTTTTTTTCCCGTGCAATTATAGCTACTCTAAATTGTTAAAAATTAATTGAGAAATAATTTTTCCAAGCTAGAACGCCTTCAATCCATTAAGTGTGAAAATCAGCACGGCGGTGTAAGGATATTTAACAACTCAATCAATTTTAACGGTCGCGATTTGCGATCTGTTCAGAACTAACCCTTTGAGGATGAGGAGGCGATTCCCCCCCACCCCCTCCCACACCTTCCCCCATTGTGCTGACGAAATACACGAGTGTAGGCCAAGTTTCAGCTTTCATGACGAATAGCGGCCGAGAAATATAGGCCTGGTAGACGTTAGGTCTGGGACACCATGAGTATGGGCAATGGAATAGTGTGCAATTAACAATTATGACGCTGTCCAATCAAAACCTGGAAAAATATCGAACTGTTTGGTAATGGGTATTCGGAGAAGACAGAAGACGCTTAAATTCGATCTTCGATAAGTATTTATAGGAACGAAATGGAGCGTTGCCAAATTAAAAGCTGCGCCAATAGTTGATTTTTTTTTTTATTAACGGTAAAAAGAAAACGAACCTAGGAAAAATAAAGACTTAAACGAGGGTATAAGAAAGTTAACACTCGTAGCAATATTAGAACTGAGCTTTAAAAATTGAAGGGATCGCGATAGAAACACGATCTTCTTAAGGTCGAGAGCAGCTCAGGAGTTACGACTACCGTACTGGCGGAGACAAAGATACCTATGGCCAGGGTATGCAATACGTAACACAGAATATAACATTCAACACATGTATTTGGTGTGTTGCGTGTTGCATAATCTGGCCAGGTATCTTTGTCCCCGCCAGTACATGCATCTCAATGGGAAAATGACCTTGCGTAAAAGGCCGTTTCGGTAGGTTAACTTAGGAAGGATGAAATTAAAACTTTACCACATCCGATAGTCAAAGGCTGGTCATGGAAAAACCTAATAATACTTGTTTCTTATAATGGCAAAAATAACTTTCATTTTTCTTTCGAGGAAAAAAAAAGATTTACAACTGAATTTTGATACCTAGGTAAGTCCTCGAGCTCATTTGAGACCCATGTTTCCGCGGCCACTAGAACTTGGCCTCCTGGCCGAGAGTTGTGAGTTTGCGGGGGCATGGCACACGGGGCATCAAATGGCAAGGCACACGACGATGGTTCAAGAAAGTGCAGAAAACCTTGACTTACAATCCTCTGCAATATCAACCAACCTATGTAGAACAGGTTTCTTTGAATAAAATTGCATACCAGCCGAGCTGTACCTTTCTCCACATCCGTGCGTCCTCTCCCCTCCCCCTTCCACACCCTTCCTTTTACTCTCAGTTCCTCCTTCCATTCCCTACACTTCCACTTCCACATCCAACTTCTCCCCCTTTCCTCGTCCACGAGATTGCACATCGCTCAATTCCTACTTCTTGGCAGACGCTCCGACTTCTCAGCGAGGCTGTCAGATCAGAGCGGAAAATTTTTAATCACCGCGTGCTTCAATGTAAAATAAGTAGCTTTTCACGAGTACTAGACAAAGGCGACTGCAGTGGCGGCTCGTGCAATTTGGCAACCATGTTTTTCCTCCATTTGATTCTATGTAAAACAATCGATCCGATAGTGAAGCAAAGCTTCATCACCAATCGATTGTTACGCATGTTTTCAAATGGAGGAAGAGCATCGTCGCTAAACTGCACGAGCCACCACTGGGCGTCTGTGATTCAAAGAAAATTTTGCCAACCTTTAAATTTCTTCAAGGTAAAATAGAAACATTTTCCGTCAGCATCGCGAGGCATAAAGATCAAAACGGGAAACCTTACGATCAACTTTGAATGGACATAACGCAGATCATTCACGTACTTACGTGTTAAAAAATGGCGAATATATCGGCGAAACTCTTATAGGACACGTGATCGCCGCTCTTTCTATCCTTTTCTCACACATAGGTTCATACGGATGGAGAGAGAGAGAGAGAGAGAGAGAGAGAGAGAGAGAGAGAGAGAGAGAGAGAGAGAGAGAGAGAGAGAGAGAGAGAGAGAGAGAGAGAGAGAGAGAGAGAGAGAGAGAAAGAGAATAAGGACAAATTAAAAGACTCGCCTCTGCAACTTTGTGCGCACACTGTGCGCATTCATTTAAATTTTGAAGGCCGTTGTTGTATTTGTGTGTTGAGACATTTTTGAGGTGCATCATGTTTAAAATTAACAGATTCATCGACAACTATTAGCTATTTTATGAGTAAAACGCCGATAGGACCTTTCTTGTTAGCAAACAAATGTACAGTTGCACAAAAAATCAGAAATTGACTTCCCTCCTGTATTGATTCTGTACAAATATGGGCTGTAAGATTACATGGGCTGTAACCATACTTCTAGTTTACTGAACCGGGATCCACTTTTCCTGAATCGTGACAACCACGCTTTTTAGCGGACAATTGACAGTGGCGTAGAGCCGAGTATATGTTGCCAATTGGTAGCGAAAAATCAGCACTTCTTCATCGAATTTATATCAATGTAAAGTCAACGAATTTGATCAAGCAATCTAGCAACTCTGGAGCCGAGTCGGTGTTTCATGATGAGTCCGAAACTGTCTAAGAATCCTGCTCTGGGTGGGACTGAATTGAATTGCGCCGTCAGCTGTCTAGCAACCAGTTCGTTTTATCGTAACTGGCTTTTGTGTCATTTTTCTTTACTCGGCTTGATCCTAGATTTGACTCCGGCGAGAGATCAACGGCGCTTTGATCTGCCTGCAATTTTATGGGTGCCGACGTAGCAGCGCTCTCGAAGGATATTGAGATGCGTAACAGCTTCGTGAGAAAGTGTGAAGCGTACGAGGAATAATCTTCGTACGTGTGAAGAATACATCTTTGCACGGTACCCGCATGCAGAAAAAATATATAAGTCATACTCTTTGATAGTAAAAACTTGAAAATCTACAAAGTATTGACCAGCTTTTAATACATGCAAAAACTGAACACTTTATAAGTAGGTGCTCTACGCGATAATTGAAAAAAACACGTCGAATATTGACCATACTATTAAAAAACCGCGGAAAATTATTCATCTGCCATCAAACACTGGCAAGTAGGTCAAAAATGGGGGGAAAGGCTTGAAAATATTACTTAATTTTTTATTTTTTAATTAGGGGTGCGGGGTCCCCAAAAACCAAAACCTCCACAAAAACACATTCAAGCACTGACACAAATTCAATAAGTGCCTGACATTAAGCACAAGCTTAGCCCGGTCTTTCAAAATGAGGGGGGGGGGGGCACGAGCCCTGCCTGACAGTGACACCTAGCTCTTATGACTCGCCGCTCGTGTGCTCCAAAAATCATCCATCGAGTTTATAGATAAATGGCGACGCTTGCTAATTGATCCAAAGTCGAAATGGGTCTGCTGCATACTTTTGCTACAATAATTTGGCACATTCTAACGTAACATTTCGTAAAAAAAATAAATAAATAAAAAAAAAAAAAAACTCTTTCCAATAACTTTCAAAATTTACTCATCAGCTTAGGAAATCGCTGTCATTTTTAACAATTCGTGCAACACAATACACAGTTTTCGTCAACACACTGCAACAAAAAAGCGGAACCCCGTATTTATGTAAGCATCAATAGAGCTTCGTCTAAACGTTGTATGTTACGTTTAGATACATGGAACTCTTGTAATATGTTAAGATCTACAGTGCATCACAAAAACCAGACAGTAAATGCAGCCACATTTTATGTACTATTTAATTGAAAATTCAACCTTATATTGTTGCGATAATGTTCACATGAACGTGGTGATTCCACCTATGTAATAATGTGTCGGTGGAACAGTCTACAGTGCAGCGCGGGTGATTCAAAATGGACGATTTTTGAAAGTGATTTCTTGAGATAACGAGTGGATTTAGAGAGCTTGTAATCCACCACGCATCAGTAAAGTCGCGGAATTTTATGTTCTGTGATGATCTTTGCGGTGCCCCTTATAATATAAATATATATATGTTAACTAGTCTGAAACTAGATTGGGTGAATGACTGAACTCCGTTTAGATTGTTAACTGAATAGGTATATATTAATTATAGTAATTACTTTGACACTTACAGTGGTATATAACAAGATGAGTGAATAGGGGATGAGGGGAGGGAAGGTTGTAGCTAAAAAGCCCACCTTAGATTTCTAGCGACTATGCGCCAAAACCAGAGAGAGAGGATGATAGCGATTAACGCCTCGTCCGATAGCCGTCTAGCTAGAAAGCCGTCAGCTGGGAAATGGCCCCGAACCAGTCTTGGCTCATGTCTTAAATACTCAAGACATGAGCCCAAGAGAAACAATGCTTTCTTGCATGCTCATGAAAATCCGATTGAGGTCAATTCGAATTTTCACAAACATGCAAGGTAAGCATTGCAGACCATAACATGGCTCTTTCTTTTTAACAGTCGACCCGACTGATCCCAAAGGATATTTAAACAATGGTTGTTGCCATAAAGACCATAACATGGCGAATTAAATTCCACAAGTGTGGATAAATATTAATTACAATCAAAAAAGAAAAAAATGAAAGACAACAAACCACAAAAAAAACAATTTTAAGATTTAACAAAAACAAAAAAAACAAAAAAAAAACAAGAAAGTCAAACAAAAAATTTAGATCCTTTGGAATTTTGTTCCCCTTATTCCCTCTTATAAACAAAGTTACATTACAAAAAAATAAAATAGAAAAGTTCCACCTTGCGTGATGTTTTGTTATGATAACTCAATGCACGATGACAGAGAAGCCAAGAAATCCAAACAGTCGAATCAGCAGCATACTCCTAAGGTTGAGGGTTGAGGTTGAGGTGTCATGACGTGGAAGAGAAATGAACGCCTCCAATCGCAAAAGAGTCCAAAATGATCTTGCTGATGACAACTCCTTGAAAAGGAATGAACCGGCCTCAAAACAGCGACGAAGGAATTGCCAGAAATGCCCAAAGATGATGATAAAGTAAAATAACGATGAATTGGAGGAAGGGTGTTAGAGAAGAACTTCCTTCACTCAAAAAAAATATGTGAGGAAAAAAAATATGAGGGTGTTAAAGTCGAACTTCCTCAAAAAAAATTGTGATGTGGGCGTGGCAACTCTGCAATAAGATGAAAAAGGCAGAACGGTCATCCGAAATTCCGGAGTTCAAAATGCAGTCAGCAAAAATGGGCCATCGATAGTACTCCACCAGTAGTAGCGTAAGAAAATGAGAAACGCTGCGTCATCACCAGGCACGTGGGTACTGGATCTAGGCTAGTCATCTCCAATAACAAATGCAATGCCAGGGTGTAAATGTGATGCGTAAAACGATGTATGGGATGAAGTTGAATAGCGAGACGAAAGATCAGTAACCTCACACATAGACCAACCATTGCTGCAATCATGAAAAACAACGAAAGAGAGAGACTCTCGACTTCCGTGTCATCGCACAGGTGAATTATGACAAAAACAAGAAAAAAATGCACGCCTATAGAAAGTGGAACAACCTAAAGAGTAGAAGATAAACAAGTAACGAAACAAGAACTAAAAAGTAATTAAACAAAAATTAAAACAAAACAAAGTAATAAAGATTAACAAGAAATGGCTCAAAAAAGAAAAAAATAAAAAAACGGGAAAGAAAAAAAAAAACGTGAACAACGTAAGCATCGCAAGAGATGGTTGAATGTTGTAAAAAAAAACAACTAAAAATGGAGGAGAGAAAAAAAATCCATATCCGCAATAATTAATCTGTAAAGAAAGAAAGAAAGGAAAAACACAATTTAGATTGAGGACTTCCGTAAGGAAATTGGAATTTAATGTAATGTACAAGTGTGCTAATTTTTAGGCTTCGTTGTGAATGTCAACTATAGAAAAAGGAGACATCAACGATAGTAGAAAAAGAGGGAGACAAAAAAATTCATCTATATATATACCACTGATAATAAACACAACCGTCTCAACTTTAGACAAAACAAAGGCTGAAAATCCAACCCACAAAAAAAATTAAATTTGTACGGTCTGGCACCAAAAAAAAAACGTGTCATTTGACAATCAAAACCCAATCTGTCCCAGACGTAGTTAGTGCTCACCAAAAGTGACCTAATGAACTCAATGGACAAATGTGCGTCACAACAGCCAAACATGCACAAATGCGGACCGCTACTTATTTAGTGAAAACCAATAAGAAAGCAAGGTTTACCGACCAACAAGGTAGTGCAAATTTGCCTACTGGGTTTGGAATGGAAAACCCTACTCTCCTTGGTAACTATAAATCATGCTTGAACGTGGTTTGGAATGCACTCTAATTTACCCAAATAAGGTAGAATATTTCACTACTGAAATTTGAATAGAAAAATAAAGTGCAAACCGAAACAACAGCAGAGAAAGAGAATGAAGAAAGTCCGAGTCGAAGGCTACGAAAAAAAGGTAGACCAGTATTGAGACTGGCTATTGAATTTATGAAGCTCTTCCGACTCAGAATTTCCGCAAAAAGCGAGACGAATGCTGCGAAGAGACCACGTTGCCAAAGTAGTAACCCGGCGCCTCCACCATGTGATGATCTTTGCGGTGCCCCTTATAATATAAATATATATATGTTAACTAGTCTGAAACTAGATTGGGTGAATGACTGAACTCCGTTTAGATTGTTAACTGAATAGGTATATATTAATTATAGTAATTACTTTGACACTTACAGTGGTATATAACAAGATGAGTGAATAGGGGATGAGGGGAGGGAAGGTTGTAGCTAAAAAGCCCACCTTAGATTTCTAGCGACTATGCGCCAAAACCAGAGAGAGAGGATGATAGCGATTAACGCCTCGTCCGATAGCCGTCTAGCTAGAAAGCCGTCAGCTGGGAAATGGCCCCGAACCAGTCTTGGCTCATGTCTTAAATACTCAAGACATGAGCCCAAGAGAAACAATGCTTTCTTGCATGCTCATGAAAATCCGATTGAGGTCAATTCGAATTTTCACAAACATGCAAGGTAAGCATTGCAGACCATAACAGTTCGAATAGATGTGAGATAAAACTTTAGCAAACGTACGCATCAGACCCATTATAAACCAAACAACTTGCAGGAGAAAAATAGCTGTCCATCAAAACCTATGAAAAATATCGACAAATGGGGGTCTCCAGTGAACACCACCGAATTCGATACTTTTCATGCTCTTAAACGGACACGATTCAACGTTGTCTTTAATTGCACGCTAAACAATCGTGTGTTATACAGGAGCGGCTGTGCTCATCACCACCCATACCAGTGGCGACGGCTGCGGCGGCTCGTACACTGTGCAGTGTGGCAACAATGCATCGCCTCCCCGTTTAAACAAATGTGAAATAATCGACTCTTTGGCGATAGCGACGGCTATGCCACGCTTAAAATCGATCTTTCTGCATATGTTTAAATGGCAGAAGAGCGCCATTGCCAGATTGCTCGAGCCGATCCTGGTGCTCGCGACGTCTTTATGCGAGAGCCAAAAACCCAGCTTAAAATCTCAAATTATATCTGATTGGGGGTCATTATTAGACACCAAACAAGTCAATGTTCAAAGAAACGCGTGGATAAAATAATTATTGATACAGGCCGATAAAACATTAGGAGTGTTCTTCACTTAAGTGACCATCACTTGGATAGAGGACTCATTTCTAGTTAAGAGCACACCTTATATAATCAAGGGCTCTAGAATCCGCCCCAATTATGAGCCTACCTCCGTCCGTCTACCTCGTCAAAAATATGACAGAACATAATATTTCTTCAAAGCTGACACATGACAAGCATAAAAACCGCGACTTTCCCTTCCCTCGGCCGTGAACAAGCAGACAGCCGAGGCGCGGTGGCGGTATCTTAACGACTCTAATTGAACTTAATTCAACTTTAATTTTCATCAGAGATTTAATTTAATTAAGCTAGTTGATGCGAGGCGAGACGAGTGATGCCGAATAATGCCATTTCCACTCAAACGGAACGGCTCTGTTTCAACGTTCACGGCACATTGGTCGACCTCTCCTGTCCTCCGTCTCCGGACCTACAAGAAACGATTGACCAGTGGTACCTCAATTTTTGAGCACCGGTGAATTGAAGTGTCTCCCCGAAAAAGGACGGACACGTAAAGTGACATCGTTTTAGATGAAATGACCGAGGAAGTTTGTGACATGACTAGCGCGAAAACAATTGAGGCGGTGGCTGCAGTAACAGCACAATCAGCACATTTTGGGTATGCTCTTTCTGAATAAATGCTGAAAAGACGAGGATTTCTTCGGAGAATCGCACTATTGATTTTATGGGTACTGCATTGAAGGGAATTCGTAATTTGTAAGCGTACATAAAACCAAAGAAAAGCACTTCCAAAGAAATGAAGTGAATTCACTTTGACAATGTCAGTTACTCAGATCGAGCATACCCCATGTTTTATGTGCTGTTATTGCAGCCACCGCCTCGATTGGAGTCCAGGGGAAGGAATGAGTTAAATGTCACAAGAGCCATTGTTGTTTTGAGCTAGAGGAAAGGGGTAAATGACATTTAAAGGTTATTCTTTCTCAAAAGAATCAATGAATTTTCCATCCATCAAAACTGATTGTCTTGCGCTTCTGTAGATCTCTATTCAGTTCGTACTTTAGTATCCCAATTGATGACCTTGGAAACACTATTATTTTTTTTTTTTTTTTTTGCGACATTCATCGTTTTCCCCCTGGACTATACTGGTTCAACTGAAGATTTGGTCAGAAAATCGGTGATGTCTCCCATTTTGCGCCTGGCCATTGGTTTTTTTCGTGGGTCAGACGTTTTTGAAGACTGAGCATCAGGGTCACCATTCTACGTGATATCACTAGAATTTCCAAATTCCACAGTAATTTTCTCGGAGGACAAAAATATTACAGTTGATATTACATACGACTTGACTTATCTATTTAATCTTATGTCCACCACCGGTGGAATCACAGTTCTCACCATAACGCGAAATAGTAACCTTCCTACAAGCAACGTAAGTACATCGAGGAGACGCTGTTATACTTAGGTTCATTACCTCGACTAACCATCCAAAGAGGGTCTTCAATGCTGGAATGCTCGAGGCAAAACTGCCTCGGACATGCAGGGGCCAAATACCTAATACTCCCGAAATCGGTTTTGGGGGGGGGGTCGTTATAATTATATTCAAAGATGAAGAAATGATACACAACGCCGAAAACACACAGATGGACGAAATGAGCCAGCAAAAGATTTTTTGTTGATCATGAAACATTTGGTAAGTTCAACTAAAGATCTCTTGCTGGTGGAGCTATTCAAAACTTTTGCCACAGCATTAAAAAGGGTAGATTCCGATGTAAAATAACTTGAAAATAACGTTGGGAGCATCAGAAAGTTCAAAATCCCACTCACAAACTCAATAAATGAGTTTAAAAAAAGTACAAGAAAGTTTGTATCTATCCCTTTTCAGACTAACTTTTCCATTGCCCTATAATTGCGGACACATTTATACTAAACAGATCTACTACTACTAGTATTTCAACGTTGCCATATAATCTTGAATTTTTAATTCCCTTAAAAAAAACGGGCCAAAAAAATTGCTTGATATTTTCAGGGACAAGACTTAACGTACAGAAGGAAAGTTCCTGGAAGACTCAAGGAATTCTTTACACTAGGTCTAATTTTCTAATAATATTGAATTATTGAAGTCAAGTGAAAATGGCAACGTCCAAAGTCGAGTAGGCCCCTTTATATTAGTATATAAATGAGTCCAATTTATACAGGGTTTTAATTTTTTGACAAACAACTTAAATTTCTATAACAGTGCAACTATTTTCTTCAACTTATCATATACTCTGCATATATCATAAATCTAAGTACCCAAGCCAAACAGACACCACGAAGACAATCGGCTGAGGTTGAGTGGTAGAGAGATTTAGAAAGGGAAAGAAACAAAGCACGCGGGAAAGGGAGAGAAGTGCGGACGGAGGTTTCGTTTAGAGACCATACATCAGAACGGAGAGAGAAGAGAACTTGCCATAATTTGATACCCACAAGAAAACGCAGGATCCAGCTGAGTGCTAGGATTACCACCGAATCCTTTTCCTTTCGATGCCCTTGCGGATCCACTACGCGCACATGCGTAGGTATTATTTTTTTTTAAACTTTCCTACCTACTCCTCCGCCTCCTCCATTATCATCTCTTCTCAGTTCACCTTGACTTGTGATACGCGCGAACGCACCGGAAAGCTCTAAAAGCTGCGGGTGAAAGTTGAGGTTGGGGTTGGGGAGGAGCGAGAGATCGATCGATATTTTCGCTCGTCTTCATTTACACAACAAAGTTCGAGATCGGCGCGGGCGAGTTTTGAGAGGCAGATGAGTCCGATGAGCCGTATCGGCGGCTGGCAAAGTGGCAACAAAAAAGAAATGGTACATACGAGAGAGAGAGAGCGAGAGAGAGAGAGAGAGAGAGAGAGAGAGAGAGAGAGAGAGAAAACTTAACAGCGTTAGGTGCTAGCGTGTGCGGTTACTACAACTCATTTCAGTTCCTAACGCTATGATAGAAAAAAGAAACGCAATAAAACGGAGAAAATAGAAAAAGAAAGGGAGATCGGCAATGTCAACTTTTAAGAGAAGTTTTAGACACCTAGGACAGTTGAGAATCCAGATATTATTGTCCTCTTTCCTCTTCAAGCTGGTTTTGACTTGACCACTACCACCAAATAGTTGAATACTTGATCCTTCAGGAAAATCTAGCGAAAATTACGATGAGCACATTGAACAATTACAAATTTATTTCTCATTTTTTATTTCACTTTTTTCATGCTTTTAATTTGCTTGTCTCATCATGTTCTGCTTTTGGGCTCCCCCCCCCCCCATTAACAAAATCAAGTCCATTTTTTGAATAGCTCGAATGAGTTACATATGACACATCCGACGAGGAGGATGGGCAAGATGATTCCCCAAAACAAAGCGAAAAGCCGAAGCAAGTCACTACGTCTGAGTCCGCTCTATCAGGTACGTTTATGGGGAGGAAGTGTCAGCCCAAAATAAAGAGAGACTTTTGTAAGTATAACTTTGAACGATTCGCATTTATTCCTGTGTTTTCCAGCAAGAGTTTGATTTTTATCCCAAAAGTAGAAAAAAAATGTGTATTTTCACCTTAAATTTAGGAAAAAATAAAGAATGCAAGGATGGCTGATATACGAAAGGAAACAAATTATTTTTTAAATAAAAGAAGAAACCAAACCGTCACCAAACCGTCGTTAGTACGGTCGTCAAAACCATAAAAAAAGTACACATAGTAGTCCTCATAACCAACATTTTTATGAATTTTTATTTTTTACAGTACATATAGATTCATCGTATTTTTCCTGATAGGCAACTTTGAAGCTTGCAACTTTGGAGCTTGAATACTAGGAAGGTCAGAAGAGCAAAAAAGCAACATTCAGAATCAGCGACACGCGCAGACACTTACTTTTCCCTCTCTGGGTCCGTTAAAATGAATGTGTTGGTAAAAGACAGAAGTAAAGGGCTACCACTTGGTTTTAGCCCCTGATTCCATCTTCTTTTGACACATGTATATAAAAGGAAAAAGATAGAGGAAGGAAATATCAATACAGAGATGTGATGCAGCAAAACATTAAAGCTTGCAATCACCAGAACGCAAACGATTCAGTAAACTGAGCGCTTTGTGATAAAATGAACTATGGTTTAATGGACTTAGACGCATAGTTGCAGTCTCATTTGCAACAACTGAAAATCGTTTCAGATACCGCATAAGAAAGAAAGAACTACTCTGGTGTCAAAGATGCTACCTCTTGATGGTTTTAGGGCAATGTTTTCGTCTTTGGTCATTCAAAAATGGACAAACTGTAGCTATCGCCTTTCATGTCCCATTTAAATCATTTGGAATAATGTTTAATTGTCTTATTAGGTGCCTCGCTCGCGTATTCTTCTCCTAATTGAATCAATAAGCGCAGCGCGCAATCTATAAGACATTGCAGCTTGTCCACTTCAGTGGTGGCTAGTGCGATGCGATTCGGCAACAATGTTTAGCCTCCATTTCAGTGGCGTCACGTGCCATCTGGCAACAATGCAACTGCTCCTTTGAAACTCATTAAATATATCGAATTTTCCTTGTGCACTGTGCAGCCCCTGAATTCGATCTTTTACATGAGTTTAAATGTATAGAATACATTGTTGCCACATTGCACGCGACGCCACTGCTCCATTTAAATCGATGAGCAACAATCGATTGTCAATAAAGCGCTGCTTCACTGTAGAATCGTTGTTTTTCACAGAATCAAACGGAGGAAAAATTTTATTGCCAAATTGCATGTGTCGCAATCGCAGAGCAAACACAAACGATCAGCGCGGTGGTTGTCAGTGGCATGCAGGCGCTGTGTCGCATCAAATTTAAAAGAACAACAAAACAAAAAAACGGGGGGAAAAACAACAACAAATAAAATAAAATGATACAAATAAAACAGAAAAACTGTCAAAAACTGTCGGGCTCCCGACGATAGGCATGGCGCCGCTGTCTCTGCGGTAAAGTCAATTATCCGCTTGGATTGGATAATCGAACAAGAAGACGAAGAGACTTCTGCAAATAAATCTACTGTGTTTTTGTCTCTTTCTTTATAAAAAAAAAAAAAAAAAAAAAAAAAAAAAAAAAAAAAAAAAAAAAAAAAAACCACTAAGTTTTCGTCTTGGCGACACCTAATGATGACAAATTGGTGCTTGGCCACCGTTTCTGATGTATACGAGGGTTTGTGTTTTGCTACCGTTCATCGCGTCGTCAATCCATACGTTAGATAATTCTCATTTATCCTCCGTTTATCTATCTATATCGACTTCGACGAATTGTCACAGTGAGGTTCGAGCGCGTCTCTTTGGCCCCTTATGTCCCACTGTCCATCTCCCGTGCATCGATCAAAAGACTGACAGCGATATTCGTGGCCCGAACTGTCGCAAGTCGGTCGGTTTACACAAGACACCGCGCAATACAGCCAATGCGAACATCGATTCTTCGAAGGAATTTCGATTATGCCGGGGATTTATGCCAGATAATAGAGAATTTCACCTTAAAAACAAATCATTTCACGAAAGCAAATTTTCCGACACAACAGACAAAGACTTGAATAAAGCAATAGAT
This sequence comes from Trialeurodes vaporariorum, assembly GCA_011764245.1. Classification (NCBI taxonomy): domain Eukaryota; kingdom Metazoa; phylum Arthropoda; class Insecta; order Hemiptera; family Aleyrodidae; genus Trialeurodes; species Trialeurodes vaporariorum. Next base: position 30,135,194 of record VMOF01000220.1, read on the forward strand.
TGTTCCAAACAAGTCGTGTACGGACCAATGTTATAGTATCGGCTCGTGCAATTTGGCAATAATGTTTTTCCTGTATTTGATTCTATGTAAAACAATCGATATTGAAGCAGCACTTTCCAGCCATTGACCAGAGTTGGGCAAAAAATTATTCGGAAATTATTCGGTGTGTCCGGCATCGCCAAGTCAATCGAATTATTCGACGAATAATTCTACAATTGACCTATACCTTCCGTGTGTTTCCCTTTCCTCAACTCAGGTAGCAAACCCAGTTTTCAGTGTTGCCGGAGTCATTTCATTATTTCTGATTATTCGGTTGCCCAACTCTGCCATTGACTGTGTTCCATAGTTTCAAACGGAGGGAAAGAAGCACTGGCAACAATAAAAGTTTTGAAAGTCAAGAATGTGCACAAAGTGACAAAGCGCAGGAGGGTTGTTTAAACTCTCTAGGATTCACCGCATATCTCAAATTCTCGACTGCCAAAACTTTTGGGTTCAACGGTAAAATTCAGCAGGTAATCGCCATTGTCAGTGCACGCATCGTATTATTTTTGCAATGTTCCATATTTGAATCAATGCACAAGATTGCATAATCTAATATTTTTGTAACACACCCGCTCTCTCAGTTTCCCCGGTTCATTTAGAGTAGAAACCCTACAAATACGTCAACAGAGCACGATGGCGAACGCCCTATTAGTTCGAATTCGCAGTTCCGAATTTAGACTCGGACTCTGGTCCAAAGGATCGACTCCCACAGCAGCTGCAGATGACGAAGTGAATGGCTCACGAGAGACGAAGAAAGTAGTACGCCGCACAGCGGAACTGCGCACACTAGAACTAAACTTGATTTTTCGAAGCAGAAAAACGCAGTTTTATACTTATTTATTTTTCAGAAGCTTCTCGGTTAACAAATCTTTGTGCTTCTGGTAAAATTATTAGAATTTAGGGAGTTCCAGTTCCTTATTCCAGCGTATTTATAGCTCAGTGATCGATACGACAGATCTGTTCTTTTACAAAACAGTTTATACAGGGTGTCCCAAAATTCATAGTAAATATTTTTACCACGTATTTTTGGAGTCAAAATAAGACTTTTTTTCTCCTATAAACATGGGTCCGAAATTGTAGTCTTTTCGAGTTACAGTGTTCCAAAGTTTCCGAAAAACAAATTGAAAAATTGTCATAACTCCCTCGTGAATTATTCTGAACACTCGTAAATAGGTACTCTGATGTAATTTTAGGCGCTCTTGCCGATGTTGGCCGTGAAAATGCTGTATGCAAAAATTTGAGGGGGGTTTCGGGGGTTTTTCTCGATTTTTCTCACTTTTTTTGGCCAAATTATGTAAAAACATGCTTTTGGTTTCATCAAACCCAAAAACGATTAGCATTATTTAAAAATTCGTAAAAAAATATGCATTTTTGGTCCTTACGAGTTTTTCCATTTCGCAAACCATTTCCGAGAAAATCGTCCCTGAAGTTGGAGAAGTCGGCCGATAAACGCCTTTTCTTTGATTTTGTCAATTCTTGGCCGACTTCTCCAACTTCAGGGACGATTTTGTCGGAAATGGTCTGCGAAATGGAAAAACTCGTAAGGACCAAAAATGCATATTTTTTTACGAATTTTTAAATAATGCTAATCGTTTTTGGGTTTGATGAAACCAAAAGCATGTTTTTACATAATTTGGCCAAAAAAAGTGAGAAAAATCGAGAAAAACCCCCGAAACCCCCCTCAAATTTTTGCATACAGCATTTTCACGGCCAACATCGGCAAGAGCGCCTAAAATTACATCAGAGTACCTATTTACGAGTGTTCAGAATAATTCACGAGGGAGTTATGACAATTTTTCAATTTGTTTTTCGGAAACTTTGGAACACTGTAACTCGAAAAGACTACAATTTCGGACCCATGTTTATAGGAGAAAAAATGTCTTATTTTGACCCCAATAATACGTGGTAAAAATATTTACTATGAATTTTGGGACACCCTGTATGTTTACTTTTAGTTCCTAAAATACGATGTCCAAAATAACAGTATACTTCGGCCCACTGCGCTGCAGTAACTGAATCACGTTCAGATCCGGAAAAACTGTTGCTTCTTATCTCACGGGCGCCTTCAAATACCCTCCGGAATTTCACCGCCTCTCTGAATCCGATTGGGAGCCCCGCAATCGCCAACTGATCCAAACCGAGATGCTGTAATGTTCTATTCCATCGCACGGTTAATTCGTTTAACCGAATTTCGTAACTCTGTTGGTGCTGGACCACGGCTAATAAAGCCTCATGCATCGACCGATACAAATACCAATACCAATACAACGACATGTACCTTCTTATTCCTCCTTGTTTGGCTTGTGAGTGTCCACGCAAATCGGGAAGGAAGTGCGCCTGCCAGATAAATCCATTCATCACCCATTGGATTTATCCAGGTATCCATTCATCATTCATTCGACTTAGCCAATTGCACTATTTCTCAGTCGAAAAATATGCGAATATTCATGAGGCTCGACAGTTGTCGCTCTGATACTCTAACCTATATTTTTTCTCTGATCAATTTGCCCGTTTCCCAGAGTGATTTATCGAGACTTGGAGCGGAATTTGATTTCAAGCTAAGACTAAAGCGAGAGGTAAAGGGGCAAAGAGTAGCAGGAAAACCGAGTGACACCGATGTGTGTTAATCGTAGACCCCTGCAGGGTCACTGATCTATTGACTCACAATACAATCACAAGTTTTAGAAGCATAACGGTTTTCGCGAATTTGAAATTATCACGTTTCTTGCAAGTTTGAAATGATTACATTTTTCGCCATGCGCTTCGTTGCTCAGTTCTTTTCACGATCTTCGCGCGTTTGAAATTATTATGCATTTCGCCTTTCGCTTCGTGAAAAACTCAAAGTGCAAATTTGTGTCAAAAATTATTACGATTTTTTGTGTCAAAAATTATTACGATTTTTTGTGTCAAAAATTATTACGATTTTCGTTTCGCGCTGAACCTTCTGGAAACCGTAAAAATGCCTTCTTTTTTAAAATCTTTTCCAATCAGTCACTTGGTACTGGTAGAGTGCCTATACAGGGTGTAACAAAACTAATGTGCCAAACTTCTGGAGCATATATTTGAGGCCAAAATAAGACTTTTTCCCCCCTACAAACATGGGTCCGGAAATGCCCCCTTTTTGAGCAACAGCCCCCCCCCCAAAGTTTTAAAACTTCAGCGGACTTCATCGTTAAACCGATCTTTAAGGTTGTCTAATGTCTATGAGTGATTCTATTGGTCAAAAATTATAAAACTTGGCCGTTACTATGGTAACTATCGTTAAAGTGCCCGATATTTAAAGGTGACTCATGAATATCCTTTATATAACGAGACTTTTAACGATGGTTACCATAGCAAAGGCCAAGTTTTACAATTTTCGACCAATAGAATCACTCAAAGACAATCTTAACGATCGGTTTAACGATAAAGTAAATGATCGGCCCGCAGGTATCGATCCACTGCTCGCCATTGAATTTGGTTCTTTTAAACCTATGCCCATGATAAAGATCAAACTATTGATTATTACAGTATGATGCATTATTACACAATATTACATTGTAATACACAGAGCTCACTACACAACGCCTTTCGCATTGGTTTACCAACCTAACAGAGCTACGGTTCTATGTGCATATTTAATCATTCACATTTTCCGACTAACACCGATGATTCCACCTATTGAGAACGTGATACTCAACGAAGGACGGAAAACGAAAGTTAGCTTACGTGTAGCATACGTGAGACAAAACTCCACAAATTTACCGCCGTAGCGCGTTGCGTTGTAGCAAGCATACGTTTTAGCGGAAGAAAATTAAAAGTTGAAAAGAAACACTCACCATCAATTGAAAAACGAATGAAAGTTTACTGATATGTTGAAGAATCTTACCTGCAACATAGGAACAAAAAATGGAATATATTAAACATTAATATATGAAACAGAATAACAGAATAAAAATAATTCAGAAACAGATCTACCGCTTCGTGTATAAGTATATACCTACAGGGTTAGCCAAAGCACCCGTATCAGGCATTTATCTCGCGAACAGAGCGATTGAATTGAGTTGAAATAAAAGCCAAGCAGGGAATTGACTCCAAATTTGTCATTAAAGACATTTTCAAAAGCTCCAGACAGCCCGTTGGGGCTTTTTGGGTCACATTTTAATCGGCCGGGAGCTACGCAAGTGTCATTGGAGATTCCTATCTAATTCGCCACAATCTGTAAAAAAACGCACAGACGAAAGTCTCTAATTAGATAGGAATCTCTTATGGTACCTCTGCGTAGCTTCACCACAGTGCTTTTACTTTCGAAGTAATTTTGTGAGCCTATTAGTGAAGTTCTTGATTGTTTGATGCGCTCATCGTAATTTTCGTTGAATATTTTACTCAAGAATTATTACTCAATCAATAGCTTACAGTAAAAGTTCGCATTGTTTATTTCCTTCATGTTCATAGGCGTTAATGAGTTTGAACCTTTCTTTTTGAATCCGTCAATTGAACATAACCGACGTTGTCCCATCAGCAACAACCATTACAAAGCAAGCTCATAATGAGAAGAATAAATAATCGAGGTCAAGATGCTTGGGGCAGAACCAGGACCTCCTCTGTCTCTCTCATTACCCGGTTAACACTAGAACCGCTGGAGCTAGCATGCTACCTAGAACCGCTGCTGCGGTCATTTTGACCGCACTTGGAAAAACAAGTGCCTGTTCGTCCCACGTCAATTATTTTTTTTTTTTTTAAATTTGATTTTCGACATTACCTCTTTTCTTTTGCATACAATTTTTAAACAAGTAAGTGACATGTTATTGAAGGGCACCGTGGTGGGAGTTTAGCCCCCCCCCCCCAAAGAAAAAATCGGTAAAATATAGATTTCAAATTTTTCTCTGTAAGTGAATAAACCCCCTTGACCGGAATTATTATAAATTTACCATATCAACCTTAAATTTTTAACTTTTACTCCGCGGGGGGGGGGGGGGCTCAATGCCGCCAAATGTATGTTGAAATATTGAAAAAAAAAAAATGAAAAAATAACTTTTTAGTTTTGAAGAAAAAATGCAAAAGTCAATTTGATAATTGTATAACTGTTTTTAGAAAAATTAATGCTGACAGCAAGGATATAACTAATAAAATAATGAACAATGAAACAGGAAACATTTGTAGTATTTGGAAAATCAAGGAAAGGTTTTCTTCTTGTTATAACTTTCCTTTTCATTTTCTTATGGAATATGTGAGTGAACATAGTGTGAACTTCAATATTTACTGATTTTCAGCACAGCTAGTACAAATGATTTTTGAAACTCGTGCGTGCTTTCCGCAAACGTATTTTTTACATTTAGAGCAAGTTTGAGAAGATTTATTACGGCATTTTTTTACATTACAAGTCTTGCGCTTTTGGACGGTTTCTGGTGGAGTCTCGTCATCAGTTTCGTCATCTTCGGAGGCATTCTCATACTTTTTGTTTCGATTTGAGACGTAATTCATCCGCAATTCATCAGCAAGTTCCAAAATGAAATTTCTGCGTGATATTTTCTTCTTTGTGACCTCTTTGAAACAAATCCAAGCGTTGATAGCACTAAAGTCTAAAATATTTTGAAATACGTGAATTTTGTCTCATTGTAAAACTTGATAGTTTCAGGTGTTTTTTTGTCATTAGTTCCAATATCGATAGAGGGATGCAGAGTGCTGAGGATCAAAACGTTTTTGTTGACTTTCCCTTGGTACATAGTAAGGGACGTACTCTCGTTCTTCATAAATTGCGTGTCATAGTAAAATAACTTCAAATAAACAATAAATGTCCGCAAATCTGACTTACAAAGAAACACTACCAAACCTGGGCCAAGTAAACAAGTGACTGAAGATCTGGGCAGATTTATCAGAGAATGATTCGAACAATTTCTAGCGTCGCGTCGTCACCTAGTAAGCGCTGATATCTTGAAGCCAAGATGAAAACATTATCTTGAGGCGGCGGCGGCACGAGGTGGCGGAATATTAGATTTCGTCTTATCTCTCCGTCACATGAATTTGCATGATACGCCTTCCTGTGTAATATAGGTAACCCGGAATGTTTACGCGAAGCTCCATTTTCGTATGCGCAGCTAGAGTCCACGAAATTGGTGTATTTGCATCAGAAATAGCAACCAGACAAATTACATACTATTCGAACTGTGATATTAAGAAATGCGGTCAAATTGACCGCACCGCGGTTCTAGGAAGCAGCGTTGATTGCCATAAAACGAATTGATCCAGAGAAAGAAAAAAAGTGAATTTTTAACCCTTTACCCAATTTAGGAAAAGTCATAAAATTTCAACATTAAACTAGAAAAATTAAAGAAGCAGTGAATGGTCAAAAATGAAAATGCGGTCAAAATGACCGCATCGCGGTTCTAGTGTTAAACGCATAAGTTGAAAAAGGATGGAAAGAGGGGGTTTTATCCCTTTGTATATCCTTGTCACTCATGCGCGTTTTAATGGAGCAAAGAGAGAGAAAGAGAGAATTCCTCGATGCGCTACTATGTGTTGTAAGAACCGATTTTGCTTTATCGCCAAAGCTTCATTCGAAGGAGGAAGAACTCGCGAATCCCAATTGAAGCCGCATCCTAGCTTTATTTGATGAGACACTCCTGAAAGAAAAAAAGCTTCGGCAATCAAATCACAAACGATTCTTACAGCATCCCGCTGTCTCATTTATTATTTTCCCTCCGCAATATAAATTTGAATCGGTTGGCAATTTAACCACTTCACTACATAGTCATTACGATCGTCGAAGTATGCAGAAATGGTTACGATGTAATAGTGTCCTATTTTTTCGACGGTATATTTCATTGTGTGTAGGCGTGTTGCATCAGGCAACAGGCCCCCAAAGTCCCTCGTGACTTCCGTCATCTCGCGGTTTGGTTGAACCACTGAGACAGATGGGAAGCGCCGCTCTGGCTCTGACACAACCGTATCCACTATCCATGGTCTAAGAGGAGGAGGAAGAGTTTTTAAAGATAAAAGCCTATGGAGTGCATCTTCATGACATGACCCACGACAACTCTCCCCCCCCCCCTCTGTCACCCCTGTTAATCCCGCTCATCGGTACATTATCGGCCATTATCTTTCTTTGCCGCCACGACAAAAACTTTCATCTTCTGGATTACGCAATGCGTGTGCCGACACAAAGAGATGAAACGTCAAAACTGATGTGACAGTCGGAGGAAATTGAAATTTGGTCGCGTCCTTTCATCTACCGGTACCAGGTCTAGTCCAGTCAAATGGTAGTTTCACCTGGAAAAAAATGGTGGAAAGCGGGAGTTGACGTTTTTCGGTGCAGTTAGGTGTCCTTTTTAACATACTGATTTTTCACCCCTGTGAGGCCTGTGCTAAAGCCGCCATCTTGAAAATAAGAAGCCTAAAAACGGTTTTTTGCAAATATCTCGATTTCTATGCATTTTACGAGAAAAATACTTCAGTACTAAAATGTTGTACGCAAAATTTCCCACAAAAAAGATTCTATACTTTTTTTACGTACAGCGCATGGTTTAGGAGCTAGGAGCGTAAGTAGATTTACCCTTTTTTCGGTACCCCCGCGCGAGCTGCGAAACGCGCCCTAGGCACTCGGTGCATCACACCGCGCTTGTCTCCTCTCTATCTCAACGCACCGCATGCTTTATTTAGGGAAGAGGGGGTAACATTTGCACCCCAGGGTGTCCCTAAAGCACCCTCTAGTGCCCCCCTGAGTCCCCTCCCCTCCGTTGAGAGTTAAAACAGCCTATGTGCGCACGGGAATTGAGGGGTCCATTTTCCCACTTTTTTACCCGATTTTCGACGAAACTTTTTGCTTTCCCGCTTAAGATATGAAATTTCATGCCGAATTCCAAATTGTAGACCAACTAAATTACCTCCCCCCTTACTCCCACCCACGCTCCTTCCCAAAACACCCCCCTCTCCCCATAATTGCCGCGTTATCATCGTTTTGATAGCGGTTATAGAAAGAATTGGAACCGTTTTGTTTTGTTTGTGTTTTTTCCCCTTTGGAAATTTTTTTTCCCCCCCTTAGCATAGAGGCAAATATAATGACAAAGTTATGCGGTTCCTCTTTTTGAGCAAGATATATATTACTGCGTAGATACTGAGGGATGGAGGGGGATCAACTTTATTTATCAAACATTTCTTTTAAGTTTAGAATATATAAAGAATTTTCTGTGAGAAAAACTCTCTTCAAATATTATATAATTGAACTCAGAACTGTCTGAATGTTTTTGCTCTTAATTTAAACACGATCGAAAGTCAAAATGCTTATAATATCAAGTATCAAGAGCGGTTCAATTTGTATTTGTCTTTAATAAATTATACCAACCCCCCTTCATAAATGTCAACATGCAGAAATATGTCTAGCTTTATTACAAAAACCATATCTCTTGACATTTATGAAACGGGGATGGTATAGTTTATTAAAGAATAATGATAAGTTTACAAAAATGGCGAAAAGTTCTGAATGTATACTTTGCACGGTTGTTTTCAAGTAACATTAAAAAATTATGCATTATTCGGTAAAAATATTATCGTTTTACATTTAAACACATGTAGGTCAAAGTGTAAAGTAGTATTATGCTTATGCTATGATCTTTACATCGTTGCATGGACAATTTTATGTATGCAGTTTCTTTGTTGGAACAAGAATAATACAACGAGAAAAATTTTCCTGTTAATTCAACCGGACGTCTGTTTAATACTTTTATTTAACTGGAACTCCTGCTGTTCCAACAGAAACCAATATTATTTTAAAAGGATTTCCTGTTACTTGACCAGAATTCCTGGTGTAGTAACAGGGGTTCCTGTTGAAATAAAAGGAATTCCTTCTTAAAATAATAGGAATTCTGATTAAGTAAGTATTAAAAGGACGTCCGGTTACGGCAACAAGAAATTTTTCTCAGTGTATAGTTCTAAATGAGGGCAAGTCTGGTGAGAAAATCAATCTCATTAAACGAAAAATCAGTGACGGCTCGTGCCATGAGGCAGTAACAGAGTTGCTCCATTTGAATCTACGTAAAATAATCGTTTTGCATCCCAGAGAAATCGATTCTTTTACATAGATTCAAATGGCAAACGACACGGTTGCCGAATGTCACGAGCCGCCGATGTATAAAATTATGCTTCATTTACACAACTAGGAAAGAAAATAAAATACGCGCCAAATACAAATCAAACGGCTCTTGATACTTGATATTGTAAATATTTTGACTTTCGATCGTGTTTAAATTAAGAGCAAAAACATTCAGACAGTTCTGAGTTCAATTATATAATATTTGAAGAGAGTTTTTCTCACAGAAAATTCTTTATATATTCTAAACTTAAAAGAAATGTTTGATAAATAAAGTTGATCCCCCTCCATCCCTCAGTATCTACGCAGTAATATATATCTTGCTCAAAAAGAGGAACCGCATAACTTTGTCATTATATTTGCCTCTATGCTAAGGGGGGGAAAAAAATTTCCAAAGGGGAAAAAACACAAACAAAACAAAACGGTTCCAATTCTTTCTATAACCGCTACCAAAACGATGATAACGCGGCAATTATGGGGAGAGGGGGGTGTTTTGGGAAGGAGCGTGGGTGGGAGGAAGGAGGGAGGTAATTTAGTTGGTCTACAATTTGGAATTCGGCATGAAATTTCATATCTTAAGCGGGAAAGCAAAAAGTTTCGTCGAAAATCGGGTAAAAAAGTGGGAAAATGGACCCCTCAATTCCCGTGCGCACATAGGCTGTTTTAACTCTCAACGGAGGGGAGGGGACTCAGGGGGGGCACTAGAGGGTGCTTTAGGGACACCCTGGGGTGCAAATGTTACCCCCTCTTCCCTAAATAAAGCATGCGGTGCGTTGAGATAGAGAGGAGACAAGCGCGGTGTGATGCACCGAGTGCCTAGGGCGCGTTTCGCAGCTCGCGCGGGGGTACCGAAAAAAGGGTAAATCTACTTACGCTCCTAGCTCCTAAACTATGCGCTGTACGTAAAAAAAGTATAGAATCTTTTTTGTGGGAAATTTTGCGTACAACATTTTAGTACTGAAGTATTTTTCTCGTAAAATGCATAGAAATCGAGATATTTGCAAAAAACCGTTTTTAGGCTTCTTATTTTCAAGATGGCGGCTTTAGCACAGGCCTCACAGGGGTGAAAAATCAGTGTGTTAAAAAGGACACCTAACTGCACCGAAAAACGTCAACTCCCGCTTTCCACCATTTTTTTCCAGATGAAGCCATTATTTTCGACCATTTGACTGGACTAGTCAATGAGGTCGTCAAATTGTTTTGATGGACAGGAAGAACATCTCGCAGTTGTTTGTTTGAAATGGAATCTTCAGTTACAATGTATGCTCCTCATTTTGAGTTTTGTGTTCCTCAAGTCTATCTTCGGAACGAGGCTCTGATAGTGAACATAGGATAAATATGGAGACGTTTATAATATTTCTGAAATTTGTTGCTTAATATTTTCTATGTACTCGAATGTAATCACGGATATTTGTTGAATATTTCATGTGTATAGAATAGTGTTTATAGTTCAAGAATCGGTTCATTCGCCAGAGTTGGCCTGACACTTTATGACTATTTCTCACTGTGTGAGTGCGTGTTCTCTTGTCAAACACGGCGCTACTGACAGCGCGTACTCGCGGGCGAAGATACAGAAGACGCTGCACGTTCGCACGCTACCGCGGAGTAAAAGGGGCTTATAGGAGTTGAAAAAAAAAAGGATGACGTCATTCTCATCCCATCCGATTCACTTGATCCAGGATTAACGCAGGATTAATATTCTATTCCTTTCTCACTATCCGATGGTATCCGACTCCAGTTTCTCTTTGGATCTCATCGGCACCGTTGATCTTGCGACAAGAGCTTCGTTTCCGCCTATGTTAAAGTCCTTCTCAGACAGCGTTGCCATTTTTTGGACAGTTATCCGTTTTTTACCATTTGAATTAATACAAATAAAGGATTAAAATGGAAACTAGACCAACAACAAATTAAAACTTCCGAGACTCTTCGGTCCACTCACAGCACCATTATCAATGGGAAAAATAATAAAAATAAAAAAATTACTCATAACGAGGAACACACTCCACTCAAGTTGGAAGAGGGGCTGATTAACAAATACCGCGACATCGGTTACATAAACAAACAAAACAGACCAACAAAACACAGACAGAGCCTCAATCAGTTGTTAATTTTTGGAAAAACTGGAGGTATGCAACACGTCTGTCCGGTAGTTGCATACGGAGTCTCTGTTTTTTAGAATGAGAATCATTTTTGATAATGGTGCTTGAGTGGCAAACGAAACGTGTGCTTCCGAAACGTCGCGGCAGTTTTAATTTGTTGTTGGTCTAGTTCCCATTTTAATCCTTTATTTGTACTGTGATGTTTTTGGCCATTTATTTTGTAATTGTTTTAATATTTGAATTAATGTAAAGAATTGTAATTTTTAAGAAGATCTGACAACCATGTTCTTGAACGCGATCCAATGGAGACGAACACGGAACCACAAATGCCAGATAATGAGAAGATCAAAAGAAGATTCCTTCGATTAAAACATCCCCAGATATTCAGTGATTTCGTTGCACGTATAGAACCTGTTACGTTAAAGACAACTGTTGAAACATCACAAGCGTTTGAAGACGTGCACGTTATCATATGGACTCATTTATGCAGAAACGAAGCAACTGACACTGCAGTGAGTATTACAATTGGTATGGGTAGTTTAGTGGCCGGGTGGAATACAAGTGTTCAGGGTGCGAAGATAATCTCTAACTCTCAAGCTCCATGATTTTTCAAGGTACAACTAGATTTTTTTTTTTTTTTTTAAGATAAATGAATCATCACGCTGCAAAAATTTGAACATTTTTTGAAGACTCAAGCGACACCAAGTTGGGTCCGATAAAATGGGTCTGTTGCAAACTTTTTCTGTAGCGTAACTGTAAGGCCGATTCTTCCGTGAAATCGCGTGAAAATCGCATTGAAAGGGTTGAAAAGTCTCAAAATTCGCTTTCAAACTCAATAAATGCGTTTAGCTAAATTCAAACATGGTGGTTGAATAAGGCAGTCGCAATGGAGGAGTCCCAACGAATCGTAGCTTTCTCTAAGACGAATCACTTTTCTCAGCAAAGAAAGTTGCGCAATTGGGCGGGACTTTCCCATTCTGACCCGCTCATTCGACCACCATCTTGGATTTTGGTTAGACGCTTGAATGCAATTTTTAAGTTAATTTTGGGCCTTTCTGTGGTTCCCAACGTTACATATTCAAGTGATTTCACACCAAATTAGACGCTCTCTAAAACCGAGGCAAAAGTTTGAAACAGACCCATTAGGATAGAGATCGGCTTCCCACTTTTAGCATTCACATTCCCTGATAAGGCTGATTTGGATAAAATAATTGTCAAAATTCCCTGGACCACGCAAAAAATTACCTCTTTCTTAAATGGAAGAAATCGATGTCAAAAAAGGGGCGTCCAGACTTGAGTCTCTATATGTAGAGAGTTAAGACAAGAGGGTAGTCAACTTCTGATTGGTCGATGAATTTTAGGCTCTACGGACGCCGCCATTGGATGCGATTTTGCACTTTCGTTTTGTTTACCAACGGTCTTTTACAGATAAAAGAATTAATTTGCGATGAATCGGTTAATTTTAATCATGATACACCAAAAGAATGTCTATAAATCTCGAAAGAATCATTAAAAGCGTTAATACACGTCGATCAACAAAAGCAGGGAAAGATTACATCGTTACAAACTTAGTGGAACTGTAATCTTTGCAGAGGAGCAAAACACAACAACGGCCTCAGAATGTAAACAAATGTGCAAAATCGCATCCAATGGCGGCGCCCATGATTTCACTTGTCTTAACTCTCTACATATAGGGACTCTAGTCCAGACTTCCCCTCTCCTGGCTGCGCCACTGACCACTCCCAAAAAATTGAGGGTTGAATGCAACTTTGGTCCATATCGATCCTATCTTGAGCCAATAAAATTAAAACGAGAAGAAAAGGGACTGCTAAATTAAACGGAACAGGGATAAGGCTCCGCCTTGATCAAACAAGGGCCCCTTCACGCGTTCATCTTACTGCACATAAATGAACAAGGTCGGCTTATGGGGGTCAAATTTGGTAGGAAGGGGGATAGCTTGAAGGTTTTTATTTTATTTTTTTATTTTTTTATTTATTTTTTTTTATTTTATTTTTTTTAACCAATTACAGTTAACCAAGGCCTGAAAATCCCTAACTGTGCACGTGTTAAAAAAATCAATATTCATATCAGAAGTATCGTAGTAGGTATACTGCTTACTTTGCCTTTCACTAAATGGAACAAACAAATTTCAAGCTCCTTCCTCAGATAATTACGGGGGCTTAAACCCTCCTAAGGCCCCTCTCCCCCTCCCCCCAAAAGGCGCCAATGCATGATTACGAACAAATTATTTTATCCGGATCTATAATTGGTCAAAACTTAATTGATCACTCTACGGCAGAAAAATCATAGCGATTGGAGGGAGGGGGGGGGAGCTGAGGATATAGTAGCGAGTAGAGGTGGTAATACAAGAACCATAAGAAGGGGGCATGGGGAGGGGTCGAGACAAGAAAGAGAAAGAGAGAGTGAGCGAAAGGGGGAAAAAAAGTTGGGAGAAATGGTGATGGAACTAAGTACGAAGAACGAGAAGCGAATACTTCCAGTGCTCAGAGTCTAGTCGGACGAGTTTCGCATCTTGTGAGGTACCACGATGATGCCAATGCCCGCGATCCGAAGTCTCAGCCGGACCCGAGTCGGATTTTGTGCCCCGAAATCGGGATCGAACCCTAATTATCGATGATCAATCCGCGTGTTTCGCCTCTGTTTTAGTGATCCGGAGTGTTAGTGCAGTTCAAGTGCTCGAAACATAACACGGGAGTGCAGATTTTGTAAAGATTCAATTGCAAGATAAGGGAAGAAAATCCTACCCGAAATTTCCACCCCCCGACAAAAGCGATCAAAGTTCTTTTTTTACATCGCAGTTTTGAAAGTGTGCACTGTGCTTGATCGCGAAATGGACGGGTCTTGATTATAATAATAATTTTGAAAAAATAAAAAAATAAAAAAAATAAAATAAAAAAATTAAAGTAATTCACAGTGAATGATTTCATTTTCCTTTCCATTTTAGTGAGAGTGCGCGTTGAGTGTGAATCTTCTTTTTTTCTTTTTTGAAAAAAGGAAAAAAGTGAAAAGTAGTGGGTAAAAGTGTTGTGCCAAGTTCACTTCATGTTGGAGATCATATTGGGAATAAGCGCAAGGGATTCATTGGATTGAGGATTAAGACTTAAAATGGATACAGTAAAAATTGTAAGCATCTTCTTTTTATATGGCTTTTGAAATACTCATTACCTATTGAAATACCTTGTATTTGGTATCATATCGAAGCGTGCGAAGTTCGTTCAACCGTTTAAAAAAGTTCTCTGGCAGTAGGGCAGTTGGAAGGATCTGGAATTTGGTGATTAAAATGAGAGTAATACTTGTAGATGAGCTGAGAACAAAGTTGTCAAATGATTTTTTCCCCAAAGCGTCCCGGTTTCTGAGATACGATCTTGTAAAGTAGCAAAAAGCCGTGTGTATTTTGAGGCCACAACGCGGAATATAACAATGTATCGCATCTCTGGAACTTTAGAACGTTTGTTACAAACCATAGGCTATGAGTAATGCATACTTGTTTTCAGCTCACCGCATAATTTCATCTGTGTACTTAAACACACCAAAACTCAGTCTCTTCCAAGCCCCAGTTTCATTTTATTCATTAATTTTATTTATTTTTATAAAGGAAAACTCGAACACATTTTTTTGCTTGGATACATGTTAGATAATAATAAGTTGTCAAACATTGAGAAATCATGGTTACTTTGGGAAAAAGTCAAACGGAAGTTTCTTATCTACAAGAAAGTGCAGGTGGCAGTTCTGGAACGTTAGACCCTACTTAGCGGATTTGGGTTATAGCCAATAGTTGTAAGAGAAATAGGGGGCTAATATATTCCCCTTCCATCCTCCGAAAATAGTTTCAGTTGAGTTTTCCAGCAAGTAAGGAATCTGAAGGTATCCATGTTAGATGTTTTCGATTGAATTATTCCAAAAATTCGCACAGTGGACAGTGCATTAAAATAGCAAGAGCAATGTATCTTAGCAGCACAATGTGGCTGAGGCGCAATTTAACACATGAGGGGGTTCAAACTGCATTGCTTTATCATTTAAATCCAATAAATGAAAGATCATATATTTCCTCTATTTTTGAGTATTTCCTCAAAATATTTAAGAATTGTGGGTATAATGCATAGAAGAAGTAAAGAAGTTAACTTACTAACTTTTGTCCTAAGTGCGCCTGAGCCCCTAAATCGGTGGCACAGCCAGAAACTCTTCCATCTTTTTCATTTTCCTTTGAATGTATTAGATGAAAAAGGATAGAAGAGGGGGGTTTTAACACCTAGTCTATCCTTGTCTATTATAAGTGTTTCAATTGGGGGGGGGGGGACAGAGAATTTCTCGTTTCGCTAGTGCCTTATAGTGCTAAACCACATCCAGATGGTCAGAGGGCTTTCCGACGTCTTGCAATAATAATTGAATATGACGTTTAACACTCCAATTTTGGCGAATCACGAGATATTTTAAAGCACTTTCCCGCTTAATAATTTGAATTTTTCATAGATAAGTTGCCCGATAAACGAAACTCGAGCACGTACTAGCAAACGCATAAGTTTTTACGATCAAGAAAGCACGCGGAGCACAGAGGATTATTTTGATTACATGAGGATGAGCCACTCATCTCAAATTCTTGACCGCCAAAACTTTTGAGTTTGATAGTACAACGGCGCAAGGTCCACAGTGAAAAGGTATAGTACACCCAATTAGCTTTTACCAATGTCCTCGACGTTGCGTTGCGGGCAACCTACCTACAAGGAAATCCAGGCGTCATTTGACAGCCTTCGTTTTCCACCTGTAGAGAATATACTTCGTACGTTTCGCACCCCAAACAAAAGAAAATGACCTCCAAAGGGCATAGGGGGCGAAGCCTGATTCTTTTATGACCACGGAATGAACGGCATGCTATTTACCTACATGCATCTTAAAAGCTTGTGAAGTATCTGCAATGAATACGAAGTAGTTTATCTGAACTTTGAAGTGAGTTTTCCCGTATGAAGTAAATTTCGACTTCATGATAGGTCGCTTCGTTTTTTTAGCAGAATTTTACACGGCACAGAGAAATTTTGCAAGTGCGCTCGGCTTAAAATTTTTGCAATCTCATCAATTTTTCTAGTAACCATTGACAAAATTTGGAAGTGCTTATAGAAAGAAACCTTCCGACGAGAGCAGAAGACAGACTTCTTTACTAGTCTGGGATAAAAATGTCCCATTGATGCTACAGTTTTGAAACAACAGACTTTTTCATTAAGGAGCAGGAAACTTAAATTTTGCACCACCATCTATTTTTCGAATATCTATATTGATTGATACAGTTCGGAAGTGTTTATAGACTAATATAGACACATAAAATCTTCCGACGAGGGCAAAAGAAAGGTTACGTTGCTTGTTTGGGATTTCCACTGATGATACAGTTTTGAAACAGCAGACTGCTTCAGTAATGACCACAGGAAATTTAATTAAATTCAATCCAGGAATATGATAGGGGTATATGCTCTTTTTAATTGAGAAACAGCTTCCGATTGGTCAATTTTGAATTTCCCGCTTCTCACTATAACACTCTACTGTCCGACCGAAAAACTCAATTTCCCCCGATCTCCCTCATCCGGTCCCCGACGATTGAGGACCAATTTAATGTGTTAAATCATCCGCTTTTTTCTTTCTTTTCACTATCGACCTTGAAAGGTGAGAACTGTAGACGACGAACGACGACCGTGATAGTCCAACAGGAAGATCTGAAGGAAGGGGGGGGGGGGGTTCCGATTAAAAGAAGGAAGACTACTGTCCGGCTACGGCACGGAAGAAAATAAGAGGATACCATCATGGGCAGGTCGAACAGGCGGGAATTTGACACTACAAGAGGTTTTTCTCGAATAGTCTTCTCACAATGGGTTACAGGCCGATGAACGGAATAAACATATCAAAATAATCATGGGCGCCCGCAGACAAATTTCCAGGGGGAGGCAACATTTTTGAAGCTCATTAGGAGGCGGTATAGGGGACACCATACCCAGGGATACGCACTACGCAGATCTGAAGGACCCTGAGACCCCCACCCATGGAACAAAATTCGAATATTTCTTCTAAATGGTAAACTTTTGAGCTATTGAAGTTGTAGTTATGATTGTCCTGAATTCCGGGGGAGGGGGCGTTCCCTTGCCCCCCGCCGCGGAAAATAAATTAGAAACGACTGTAATAATGGGTCTGTAGAAGACTTTTGCTACATTGCTGTAGTGATAGTGAATCAAAATATTTACAGCGCAATGCTTTTATCATGGATGGTGGCGTCAGTATGCGTCTAGAACCCGCCACTCCACTGCTTCTTTCTTCGGTCCACCCACCACTTAAAAGCACTATTTTTTTCCACATTGTACAGCAAATAGGCAAACATCTCTCTAAAAGTTTTTCCCATTGGATTTAAGTAATTAATTTTCAAATTTTTTATCCGTAACTTAAATGTGTGCCGTTGAAGACACAAGATTACCTGAAAAGTGCAGTCAGACTTAACTTCAGAATTTTTCGAAGTAATTGATGAATTCTACACGTAAAAAAACCTGCGGATACCAATTATTATGAAATTTTGGTTCATAATTGAGGGCACTATTCCAAAATAAAAAAAATAAAAAAAAAAAAATGAAAAAAAACCCCACACATTTTTCAAAACTTCGGGGACTCTGGCTCAAAAAAGGAACATTTTCAGACCCACGTTCATTAGAAAAAAAAGGTATTATTCTCGATTCTCGCCCTGATCATACGTTCCCAAGGTTTGGCACATGCGTTTTGTTAAACCAGCTGTATTGAGTGTATGTTGCGTATTGCCTACCCTGGCCGAGTATCTTTGACCCCGCTAGTAAGTACGTATACATTCACAGAATCGACTTCTTATGAATAAATGGCGACATTCAAACGTTGAGCAATGATCTGCCGAGTTTGAATTTAGCCTCAGTATCGATCCAAATTGTACAGCTTTCCCTCAGTAAAAACATATACGGAAAAAAGCGACAAATTAAAATTCGATTAGATTAGAATTTGATTCGCGCCTTCACTGATTTAGGATGACTGATTCAACAACTACCAATGACTGCAATACTGAGAATGACTATTGAATATTGTTGGATTACCTTGAATCCGGTTTGATTCGATGCACAATGCACATTGCACATGGCACACGTAGCGTAGTCTACGTCTACGTGCGAAACTAATATTCATACTGCAAATCTCGTATCACCCTCTACATCTGGCACCATCGGAAAAAAGCAGGGAAATAAAAAAGGGGGGGCAGTAGCGAGAAGAGAGTAAGATGAGTTGATTATTTACTTTTCATGATTTCATTCTAAAACAAATTACACTTACACCTGATGGGAGAGAGGGGGAAGCGGGCTGCATTCGCATTCCACGCGACTCGTCTCAATCGAGACGGAGGGAAGTCCAGCCAAAACACAGGGTGAGCTCTTCCGAGGAAATCCTAACGAGGACCGCAATGGTGATTCCCTCCGAAGAGCACACCCCGATTTTGGTGGATCGTTCCGATTCGATTCGATTTCGATGCCGCCGGGAGCCCACGAGTCTCAGATATCCTATCGATTTCAATGACGCGCGATAAGGCCGAGGAAATCGATAAAAAATCAGGTGTGCTCTTTTCAAAGAATTAGCATTACATCTGAACCAAGGCTCCTCCGGAGAAGCACACCTGGTGTTTCATGGGCCATTCGCTGAGAGACAGCATCAATTAGTACATCCAATGGCCTGTGTGCTGTGTATGTGTGTGTATGCGTGTCGGCCTCACGGTGGACGGAAACATTCATTTTTCCGGACGCTTTTTTTCTTTTGTTTTTGTTTTTTGTTTTTTTTCGTTGCTTCATAGGAACGTTTAAATATTGCCGGTGGCGGCACATACTATCAGGCAACGTTGCGTTCAGTCCATTTAAACCTACTTATAATATCGATTTTGGAAGAACGTGTACGCACAGTTCACTCCCAGTAATTCGACCATTTCCATGACTTTCAGTGGACGTTCTGCAAAGCTGCCAAATTGCACTAGGTGTTGGAAAGGCCGTGATTGAACCGCGTCAGAAGTCAGTCAGTAAGTCGATGACATACCAGAGATGGAGCTCTTGCAAGGTTTTTCCGAAGGAAAATGGACAGTTAATTCTGATGTAAAAAACTGCGAAAATAACGACGAGACAATTTAAAAACTCTATAAAATTCACTCCTCGCAGAGAAAAATTTAGCTCCAAGTTCAGATGGACCACCCTCAGTGCATGTGCATGTATGTACCACGCACTTTTTGCAACCCCCCCCGGCCCCCCCCCCCAACAAAAAAACAAAACACACGATTTAGAACACATTTGGTTTTCAAACAGTTAATGTAAATGTGGATTATTACAAATTTTGCCGCGAGAAACGCGGAGGTATATCAACGAAAAAGTTCAACGTTTTGTATTAGGCAAGAGAGACGGCATGTAATTAAATGTGCGGTTCTTTCTTTAGTTCGGCATTCAGAACGTAAGTAGTTACAGCTTACGCGACGCGGGTGGCCCGTCAGAACTTTGAGATGAGTTTTCTCTACGATGAGAGAGTTTTTAGAATTTTTTAATGGTTTCGTCAATATTTTTGCAGTATTGATGGTCCATTTACCAACAGCAAAACTTTGCGAGAGGTCAATTGACTCAAATCTAAACCAATCAAAAGCGCGGAAGTCGCGACAGTAAACGGTTTCACTGTGACGTCACAGAAGTCACCAGTTAACAGACAATGAACTTTAATTTAATGCCATTAGTTCTCGTCAACGCGACGTTCTATGGTATCTCTCTCTCACTCTCATGTGTCCGGTGACCCTCACGTTTTGCTATCTCTTCCAAGAGGTACATTTTTAAAGTCAGGGATTTGTTTCACGGCATTTTCTTTGCCACGTTATTTTAAAATGACTCCATAAATTCATTTCTGCAAAAGAGAGAGAAAAAAAAGTCTCTGTTTGAAATTTTAGCGCTGACAATTATATGATAGCAGTGCATGCAGGTCGAGTGAGAGAGAAATAGTTTGGAACTTTCAAAGAACTCCACCCCCCTCCCAACTGCTGACGCGTCATCACTGAAACTGTCTGTTTGTACGTCATAATTGGGGCTTCAAGAATAATTCCACAGATGCTTAGAAAAGTATCAATGTCGTCCACCAGATGACTGACCTGTATGTGGCTTGATCATGAAAAAAAACCACGCAGTATAACAGATTTTAAGATGCTATCGGAATAGATCTGCGGGGGTGATCATTTACTTCATCGTTAAATCGATCGTTGAGACTGTATATGCGTGATTTTATTTGCCAAAAATTGTAAAACTTGGCGGTTGCCATGGTAACCATCGTTAAGAGTCTCGTTAGTTAAAGGCTATTTATAAGTAACCTTTAAATAGCAAGCACTTTAACGATGATTACTATAGCAACGGCCAAGTTTTATCATTTTCGACCGATAGAATCACTCATATACAGGCTCAACGATCGATTTAACGATGAAGTAAATGATCGGCCTGCTGGTCCAAACTTTTGCTACAGCTATAGAAAGGATCTATTCTGGTGACAAATCGTAGACAGCACCAAAAAGAGTTCAAAAATTGACTAAAAAACGCAATGAAAGGCGTTCAAAGTTCGAAGATGTTGGTCAAATGAGCGAGTGACAATGGAGAAATTCAATCTAACTTTCAATGCTGAGGAAAAAGATTCATCCTGGAAAAAGCTGCAATTAGATGGGACTCCGCCATTATGTCTTGCTGAATGACAGACACCTGGGCATTTTCCTTCAACGCATTCATTGAGTTTGTGAGTCATTGGGGAACGCTTTGAGGCTCCCAACGTTATTTTCTGGTAATTGTTCACCAAAAATGACTCGCTTTATAGCTGTAGCAAAATTTTGAAACAGACCAATTTATTATACACACTCGTTTCTACATTATCTTACGATAGATATATTTATTCAGTTCATGAAATAGTGTACGGAAAATGCCATAATTCGTCCGACTGTGCGCCGCTCTATACAAAATACGCATTTCACTTTCATTTTCAGTTTCATTTTCCTTTTCATTTTTATTTTCATTCCCATCGCGACGAACGGAGCTCTGGACTGGACTGGACTGGACCGTGTCTTCAGTCTCCTCTCTGTCTCGGTTCCTTGCCTTACGCGACGCGTGGCTCCTGATGTTGCCAGATGAAGAAATAAAACCCGTCTAATTTACATGAATTCTTATGAGAAAACGGGCGGGTTCCTTTTCGGGTGATCTGGCAAACTCGAGGGCTCCGTCGTTTTTATATTTATTTACTTTATATGACGCTGCTAATTCAAAACGCGCCGCCCGGGCCCGCGTGCGACGAGTCATGCAGCCTGATGAGTATGGACTTTCAATGCCGGAACAGAACTGTGCAAATTCCTGGCGAATTGCATCTTCACTTCTATTAACCCTTGTGAGATCAAGGGGGGGGGCTGAAACGACCCCAGACAATTTTCTTTTTTTAATTTTATTTTTTGCGTTAAAACTCTCATTTTTCTTTTTAAATGTTGAGCTTTCGGGACATTTAAGATGTTGATCTAGCCGAAATTCATGCCAATTTTCAAGTTTTTCGGACAACAATTTTACTTTTGATGTTAATGGGCTTTTAGTGCCTTTCTTCGGCTTTTGAAGCTCATTAAACTTTTAGATTATGGATAGTCACCAGTTCGGTAAAAGAGTTTTAGGAAATTGCATGACTTTAACATTTTAATGCCAAAAAATAAGAAGAAAAAAAACCAAAAAATTAAACGAATCAGATTCCACTTTGTGGCATTTTTTGGAATCGTAATTTTTTCGAAAAATAGCCAGTCTAAAAGATTTTGATATAGGATGAAAAACGGTCTCAAAACATTTTACAGGATGTACCTACTGTATCACTTGAAACACTTATGGTTTAAAAATAAATGTAAGTAAGCCTCTACGATGAAAATCCATCCATTTGAGTCTTTTCACCACCTCCCCCCGGTACCGAACATTTGTAAAATACCTTTAGTTCACAAGAATTGTCAAAAAATCTTTCGAAAACTTCTTGAGAAATCCTAAAAACGTTGGATCCGATGTCTTAAAGGAAACTGCGTTTAAGTTGACAGTGCGATGGAACATTTGTTTGGATCCAATTTTTTTTCTTGAAGTCACGCTGAATCAGTCTATAGCAACATTGTCTGTTTCAAATATTATTACCACCAAAGCTATCTACACAGCCTTAAATTGGGGGGGGGGGGGGGGGGGGGGTTGGATTCCCTAGTAGAAGTAGACACAACAGAATAACGAAGAGGAGAAGAAAGGTGCATAGAGATGCTAGCATTTAAAACAGGATACGCGGGCAATGAGGCAGCTCAGATGAGGAGAAAAGGAAAATTAAATTAATAGGTTAAGTAGGCATACTGCGCGGTACAGGATAATAAGTTTCGTTTCCCATTCTTCATGGGTCATATTTTTAAAGACACATTGTACATTTAAATTCGTGGCCCGACTATAGCTACTTTAAATCCAACGAATTTAACGTTCACTTTCGTTTTATGCGAGGTGTTGCCGAGTCTTGACTCGAGCAATAGGGATATTTCGTTAACTGAACAATAATTCTAAATAAACAAAAATATGGTAATGGTTGAACTGTTGAAGGTTATTCTTGGTATCTACTCGGTGTTTATGATCGGTGTCCTCCCTGTGATTAAATTTTCATTGACTTTTCAGAGACTTCATCTAGCTGCGACACTGGCGCAATTAATGCTAAAATCGTCCAACCCCCCCCCCCCCCCCTCACAAAAACTCCATAATTACGATACACATATTTTAATTTTTCACCGTCATTGCTTCAAAACCTTACCAGGTCACAAGAATTCAGGCAGTGTTCTATTTTTCCAGATTTAATTCCGATCCTCGAATTCTCCCCCCCCCCCTTCTGAAAACAGTCGGAATTTCTCATAATCGGTAGATTTTAGGTAAATCTGTGATTTTTCCGGGTATATTTGGATAATTTGCTTCTCATTCACGTTTTTCGTTATTTGTGACGTCATTAATTTTCCAACATTCGGACTTTCCGGGAAGTTTTTCTTATTTTCATTTATTTATTTTAAAGCAAGACATTCGGAAGATTTCTAGAATTTTTCGAAAGCTCACGCCCGGCCGCCGCTGCGCCGCCGTGGCAAACATTTTTTTCGGGGATTCACCATGATTACAAGGGGAGCAACATCAAACTGTACTCTACGTTGACTGATGACCACTGATGGGCTACGAAAACAAATCTGATGCTTCGCTCTCATTGGCTACAGATATCAACACTTTGCTCATCAGCCAACGAAGGGTTCAGTGGTCCAGTTGGGTTGGAATTGTTTTGTTGAGCAAACCCCCCCCCCCCCGAAAAAAAATTTGCCACCCGATTTTAACATGGGCAAGATAGCTTGTGCATGGTCTCAAGGAAATATTGTCTCCGAGCTCAAATAACGACACAGGTCACAATACTTCACAGTCTGTCCATAAATACTGTCACACGAAAAACGCGTTTTTTTTTAGAAAATGATTGTGCGAAAGTATACGTAACTGTATAGACGTATACAGTAAATAGCGTACTCAGGGTTTTTATCTGGCAGGGGCTTGCACAGTTGAGCGTTTTACTGAATATTATTCCTTTCTTCCCCTCCGCCCGGGCCCCTTAAAATCTATGGTCGGGGGGGAGGGGGTTGCACTTTAGCCTTCTTAGCCCCCCTCCTGCGTACGCCAAAGTATGCAGTTATACACATATGTATACTTTTGCAGTCATTTTCTAAAAAAACGCGTTTTTGCGGATGACAGTTTTTATGGGCACACTGAGTAAATAAAACATCAACATCATCTTCAAGTTCATTCTCTTATACGACGAAAATGTAGATATACAGAGCAAGGCGAGGACGATACATAGCCAGAAGAAACACTTTTCCGAATGTGCTCGCAACACAGGCGAGGCGGGGAGCCCCACAGCCATAAATTCCAAGGAGCTATCACTTTCTTTCTTTTGACATCCGTCGGGGCTCGCAATACTCTTTTTCGGAGGCTGCAATCTGCACGCTGCCGAGTGCCCGAAGTATAAAAAACATACAACCATTCCAACTTACACATACACACAACCAGAGTAGTAGCCACGAAATCATCTCTCCCTCTTTGCCTATTCAAAATAAACGCAATAGAAAAAGACGGAGACATGTGCTATCACGTCACTTTGGCCCCTACCTCCATCCTCCTCCAACACACGCATGTAAATAAACAAAAAGAAAAAGAGAGAGAGAGAGAGAGAGAGAGAGAGAGAGAGAGAGAGAGAGAGAGAGAGTGAGTGAGTGAGTGAGTGAGTGAGTGAGTGAGTGAGTGAGTGAGTGAGTGAGAGAGAGAGAGAGAGAGAGAGAGAGAGAGAAAGAGAGAGAGAGAGAGAGAGAGAGAAAGAAAGAAAGACACACAACTGAGGTACGCGCATGCGCACATACTATACGAACGAGTGAGTCAGTTCAATTCATTTTGATGAGCGACAAGAAGAAGCGCGAGAGAGTTCTTTCTTCTCATGAATGGACCATCGAGAGGAGACGTCATTAGACCGACATCATCAAATTGATATCACTCTGCGCGTGCGCACTGTAAAGAGAGTCAAATTCGCGGAGACTCATAAAAGGAGAACTGTACCGTATCCGAACGCATTTGACTTCATTCATGGATCCATTACGCTCATTACGCATGCGTGTAAAATTGAGTACATTTTTAATTTGAATTTTGACTTACAGACGGCCGAGTAGCCGCAGTCGTGACGTGAGCCGCGTGAAGATTGCGGTTTTCTATACCAGCGCAGCGGTTAAATGTTAACTGCGTTACAGAGCTTTGCACTTGTCCATTAAGTCGCTGTAATTCATTTAACCTACGTGAACTTTTACCACAAGACGTAAAGCAGTTCTCGTCTATGAGTCCAGTACAGTGTATTTATTTTCTCCTTACCTTGAGGAAAGTCGTTGGAAATGGGTCTGTTGCACACTTTTGCTAAAGAGATATGGAGTGTTGATTTTAAAGTAAAATCGCGTGAAAATTCCATCGACCGCATTAGAGAGCTATCAAATACAAGAAGAAACTCAAAAGAGTCGTTTAACCCTCTAAAAGGACCGAGCTAGTTCAAAAGAACACTACTCTACTATTTAAATGCATAGGGAGGGTAGTTAACTGTTCGTACTTGGGGGAGTTGGAATTGCCTACATGACAAATTGAAGGCGCCCCAAGAGACCTTATCTTGTTTAAGTGTTTTCATACAATATAATCGCGTTTATCCGGAATGAAGACTGAAACAATCTGAAAGAGTCTAGAGGAGAAAAACGAGTTTACTCGGGCTTGGCCCATAAGGGGTTAACGGAAATCCACTGTGGCGGTAAAAGAGCAAGTCAAACTGCACTGAGAAAACACTTGAGGCACCAATGTCGATACTGAGCATTCGTCAGGTACGCGAACTAAAGTTTTCGGCAGATTGCCCAAAGGCATTGGTCCTTTTAGACCAATAAGCTCGGCATTGATAGATTAACTACTCACTTTGGTCAGTGCGCCTAAAGCGTTTTCTCAGTGATTCATGCACCAGGAACATCAAAGATGGCCGACGCCGCGCCGTAACTTACGCGAGAATGTAAACACCGCCATCACAACACAAACAAACACATAAACTCTGTTGATGTGGGGTTGTTGGCGTCAGCCATCTTTGATATTCATGGTGCATGTGTCGCAGGCCAAAGGTCAAAGCCGGCATTTAGGTAAAAGCCTAGGCAAATGGCAAAATTTCATCGAAAACCCTGTTTGGCTATTTGCCTAGGCATTTGACGAAATGTCTAGGGGTTTACGCAAATGCCTAGGCATTTGAGTAAATGCCGAAAGCCTGTTAGGCAAAAAGGCAAATGGGGGTTTTTTTCAGGCAAATAGTCAAACTTTTAAAAAAGCAGTCCATGTTCAATACATAGTTCAAGAAGCCACAACCGAAAAATTTGAAAGAAAAAAAAAGCTTTGTACTTTAAAAAATAAGAAGGCAGCAGTGTTGCTTATTTGAACACGAGATGGGTTGGTGGGACTTGCTGGAATATTTTCTCTGATTTTTGAAGCAATGACTTCGTTTGGTTGCACATTGATTTTACTGGACTGGCAATTGCACTTGATGAAGCCTTGACCTTCAAATAGCGAAACGGCACCCACTGCTTAGCGGATCAACATTAACTTATCTCTCGGAATCTGTGATATTTCAAATTTTATCGGTTCTAGTTGTGTTAATTCTTCCCGCGAACACCAATTTTTAATGACTCCTGCGAGTGTGCCAATTTGATAAACGTTATTGCGAACTTCAAGACGACATTAATGATAACAACATGTCGGCCCTCGGCTCGTATCGAGATAAGAACACCAATGGCACCAGATACAACGTAGACCATGCACTATACCTATCTCACCCAAAGTGGCAACTTTTTTTTCGGGATCACAACAAGAAACGTCCAATGGGTCCTATGTGGAATCTTGAACAAAGATGTTGATGTCAGTAGCCACACAGAACGGAGCATCCGACGACAAAAATGAGACAATAATGACAAGCATGTGAGGTACAAAAGACAATGATGATAACAACGATATTCCAATGATACTGACTGTGTGTATAGGTACTAGCAACCACATTAATGATAACAACGATGTACCAATGAAACGGACTGTGCTATAGGTATTGAAGACATTAATTATAACAACGATATACCAATGAAACTGACTGTAGGTATATAGGCACAAACGACATTAAGGATAACAACTATATTCCAATGAAAGTGACTGTGTTTTTCGGTATAAACCACATTAATGATAACAACGATGTACTAATGAAACTGACTGTGTGAATAGGTACCAACGAAAGCGATGGAAACAACGATATTCCAATGAAACGGACTGTGTTAAAAAGGTATTGAAGACATTAATGATAACAACGATGTACCAATGAACACACACATATTGTTGCCGCGTCGCGTCGTGTTCATCATACATTCACTAAATAGACTTATTTTACTATTTGCCTAATCAGCCTTCGGCATTTGGTCAAAACTTCAGGCATTTGAGCAAGTGCCTAGGCGTTTGTGCAAGTGCCTAGGCGTTTGTTCAAATGCCTAGGCAAACTACAAATTTCAACGATTTTTATAGCTTCTTTTCTATTTGCCTAGGCATTTGCCCAAATGCCGGATTTGACCTTTAGCCTGCGACACATGCATAGGTTGACTCGCTTTTTTACCGCCTTCTCGGATTTCAGTTAAACGCCCCTTGTGATTTTATTATTTATTTATGATTTGTGATTTGTTATGAGGTGTGTATTTGTGTGTGAGTGTGTTTTTTATTTGTGATTTTTTTTTTTTTTTTTTTTATTATTTTTTTTTTTTTTTTAATGATTTTCTGCTGTAGCAAACGGAATTTTTACGCGATTTTTAATGAGAATCGACAATGATGTGGAAAAAAATTGCGACTGACCCATTATTTGCGAGGGACGCGAGTACAGTTGCATACTGGTGGAGCGTGTAGTCTGGCAACATTGCATTTGTTTCATTTAAATCTATGAAGAATATGAAACTGTCAAGGAATCGGCGATGACTTTAGAATTCGACCGTGCATGTGCATGGGTTCGAATAGGCGAAAAACTATGTGACCAGATAGCACGCTGCGCCACTAGGAAGTTGGTTCATTTCGTCCTTATTCCAAGGTCCGATGTACCAACTTGTCTATATCGTTTTTTGTCCACAGCTATTTTGTTCCACAAGTTTAGTGCCAAAGTGTTTCGTCTTCGGTTTGAAATTGTGTTATTTAAACTTGCACAATCGGCAAATCGAACTACATTGGTTGACTCCTTAAATTTTGGGTAAGATAGACTACCTACAATGCTTAAATTCATTGTGCTACGTATGAGCGAGTTGAAAAATCACCAAATTCGATTTTTGACAATTAATTCTTCCGTAAAATACTGAGATAATTACAGCGCGTGCAATACCATCCCAATCCGTTCAGTATTCATCGAAATAACAAGCTGTTTGTAAGAAGCTGTTTCGTGCATCTAGGCATAACTATATAGAAGAGCAACGCGAAGCGACTCCACGTTACAAGGTCTATCCCAAAATAAGGAAAGCAAAAACTGAGGGCTTGTTCGCTATTATTTTATAACCCTAAATCATACATTTTACTTAATTTAATTGAAACTATTTTTGAGCGAAAATGCGTGTTGTAGAAAGTTTCTCTGCGATACAGAATTTTAGAATTGTTTTTTAATTGGATGGGGAGAGGGAGAGATGGGGAGAGGGAGAGAGAGAGAGAGAGAGAGAAAGAGAGAGAGAGAGAGAGAGAGAGAGAGAGAGAGAGAGAGAGAGAGAGAGAGAGAGAGAGAGAGAGAGAGAGAGAGAGAGAGAGAGAGAGAGAGAGAGAGAGAGAGAGAGAGAGAGAGAGAGAGGAGAGAGAGAGAGAGAGAGAGAGAGAGAGAGAGAGAGAGAGAGAGAGACGGAGAGAGAGACGGAGAGAGAGACGGAGAGAGAGAGAGAGAGAGAGACGGAAAGAGAGAGAAAGAGAGAGAAAGAGAGAGAGAGAGAGAGGGGAAGAGAAAGAGTGAGAGGGGGGAGGGAGGGAGAAAATGTAAAGTCGGAGACAAGAAAATGTCATACAATTCCTGGAGGTAGGTTTTCCGCAGTCTCAATGAATTTGAGTGTTACAGGTGGCCTACACGTGTACCAAAATCTAAGGAGTCGTCTGACATTCTTTTTGTCTCCGACTGTAACTAATGAAACAAACAAAGCAAGAAGCACCGCCTATAATCGTAATCACTAAAATTTACCGGTTCGTAGATAAAGCTTGCCACAAACTCATTGCGCTGTTTTTGTTTATAGTTTAATTTTTTACGTTTAAAATTACACAAGATAAATTGATTTGTGAACGGAATTAAATTTGATTGTAAGAAGGTATGCTTACTCGAACAAACAGAAACGGTCCATTTATAATTTCACTTCTGTTCTACTTTAATCACATCTCGAAGAAATTTCTATCCTCATTAATCTTGTACTTACTTACAGGCGTTGAAATGAGGGCTAGGATCCTCGGTGGGTGAGCTGTGCAAATCGCTCTAAATTCGTTTTTAATTAGATTTAAATCAGGAACTCTGGACGGAAGGTGGAGTGCGTTGGGATACAGAGATGTGCAGAGGTTGAGTGGCGCCACGCAGACTGACCAACATTACCAACAATCAGGGTGGTTATTACCCTCGGGAATGTAAATGACAAGTATCAATTTAGCCGGGGATAATGGCTAAGGCCCGGCCATCAGGCACCATGCGGTGAAACGTGAAATTGCAAATAAACCTGCCTAGTTGGACCGGTTAGAGATGAAGGAGAATGAACGTGGAGCCAGGCAGAGCGATTTAAATGTGGGAACAGTCACGGAAGCGATGTTGCCTAGTTATAAAGACATCAATTGATGCCTTCGGTATCTACCAAAAGATCCCCAGTTTTTTCGTTAGGAAGCCTAAAATACGCCATTCATCCGAGGTGTGGTTTTTCTATGATTTACGGTTTGAAAAGTTAAATTTTTCTCAATATTTTTCCCTTGTAAAAATGTTCCAATGATCACTATTCCATGGAAATAGGATGGAAATTACACCAATTTCCATTAAATCCGCGTCTATTTCCATGTAAAAATACGTGGTTTATTTCCATGGAAAATTCGCCATAGAGCATTTTTACCAGGGATTGTCGACGTTAATTACTTTATCCACCGTGCGTCTAACGATTCTATGGTAATCATCTAAATTGTGTTTTACCTGGATTAATGGGCTTCGTTACTTGTGCTTCAATCGTGCTTCGTTAAATTTTTTCTAGGAGAAAGGTGCAATGGAAATGGACTGAATTAGTTTGTTTTGGATGCCTAAATAGCTCTACTGTGGTCTAACATTTATTTCGTGATTCAAAACTCAATAATTACCAAGGAAAATGCCTTATATCAGGTGCGTCTATGTTACCAGGTCCGGTTTGTTTACGTCTTTCAACAGGTTAAATTCGGTAGTAAAACAAGAATTTTTATTTTACTCGTATTTTTACTACACATGGCAACACTGCATCATAATAATGGGGTTTTTCCAATTTAGAAGTTTTCGTCTTTCGAAGCACCCACATTAACCCAAACTTCTGATTATCTTCAGACGAAAGGGAGTTAATCTTCCATACTTACCAAACGTACAGACCGTTTCAGTGATAACGTCTCGATCAAACGTTACTTCCAACAAAATGTTCTAACTCGGTAGGTTTCGTGAAGTGACTCATAAGAAATTGGATCTAAACTCGACGGATGAGGCTGTTTGTTGCAAGTTTTTGCAATGAAACGCTTTAAAGGATCGATTCAGATGTAAATAAACAGCAAAAATGAGGATGGAAGCACTAAAAACTTGCGAAATCCAATCCTAAAGGAACAAAATTATGTTCAACACGGAAGCTTAGTGGCGGCGTTGAGCACTAAAAATAGGAGATTCTTATCTGTAAAAATTGTCACGTCATCAAGAAGTGGCCGATAAGAGACGACTTTCTTTAGTCACCTGTGTCACGGCCGGTCACGGTACCACTAACCGGCTGTGAATCATTGTTCTGATATGACTAGTTACTCTGTAAATATCCCTTCCTAGCATAGAGAGAGAGAGTAACAAAATGAAGACGCAAGAATTTCCCATTATTAGTGCTCGACGCCGCCATAACGCTCGGACATTTCAAAGCATTTAGGGAGTTTAAGATTGGATTTCGTGAGTTTTTAGGGCTTCTACAATTTTTTTTGCTGTTATTTCACCTCTGAATCGACCCTTAGACCATTAAAATCTCCACTCCTGATCTCATGACAAGACTTTTTTTTTAAACGAAAATGAAATTCATTTGTACAATCATTAACACAAAAAGGTAAGGAGACCGCTTATGTATGCGCTAAACGTATCGATTGCTTTAACGAGCTGTTTGAAGTGCTTGCTTTAATTTATACACGGGAGCTGGAGGTCGAGCGATCTTCATAAATGGAACCTCCCCTCGCGGAGTTGGAGGCTGCAGTCTCGAGGTAACTCTGTAAGCGTATACTTCTCCTGATCTAGAGTTCAATTAATTCCAAAGACTTCGATGGCTGGTTCGGTAATCTTTGTCACAACTTAGGTGTTTGCAGTTCTCACTCTTCTGAACGCTTTGGTTCCAGAAAGTAAATTTACTATGGAGGCAGTGTCCTGTTTTTCACAGAAAATTGACCAACCCGCCACACACGGAATCGAAACATGACTTTTTTCGGACAAGACAAACTTTTTGTTGTTTGGTTTACAAATACAATAAGAGTTGATACTTTTTCTTGCAAAAACCATGTTACAAGATTCATTGTGAGCTCTTTAATGAACGATTGAACACATTTTTACGCCATCTTGTTATTTATTCTTCATAATCTTGATTTTTTATTCGTAATATTATGTCCAGGAAATTCCAGGTTTCGATCCACTGTGCACCGCAGTGCTGCCAAATCGTCGGTATTTTTACAAAGAGGAGTAATTCAATACAACGCTTCAAAATCTCCCAATACTGAAAAGCAAAATAGTTAATTTTCTTTATTTTTCCCTTTAATTTTGTGCGCAATTTGCAGAAAATCTCATAAAAAATTGCATGAAGATTGACTACTTAGCTCTGAGGAAAGAAACAGTGATGGGAGATTTTGAAACTTTTGAGTAAGCCTGCGCCTCTTAATAAGAAAACCGCCGAAATTTGGAGGGAAATTCGAAAATTTTATGTTGAGTTAAACAGGATGGTGCGTGTGTTTAAACGCAAGACGGCAGCTCTACCCCTCGCAACGGCCGGCAGGCTTCTACGTATAATTTGAGAGGCTTTGGGCCGAATTCCAACACGTTTTCCTTGATTTGAAAAATGCCATTTGAAATACATTGTGGATTAAAAGAAAATGAGGATCAACACTAGGAACATTTGGGGATTACGGAACTGACAACACATTGAGAAAAAGTTAAATTGATAAAAATGGAATGGATACTGATGGAAAAAGTTTGAAAGTGAGGTTGGACACCACAATGTTGAGGTTTAGAGAAAACCTCAAGGCTAGCTCGGACCAAACTTGAGATTTCCTCCAAATCCTAACATTTTCCATCCTTAATTTTAAAGTTACTCTATAAATACCCACTCCATTTCCATAAATTATTTACTCTTTTTCAATGTATTACATCAGTTCCAAGGTCAAATATTTCACAATTCTCCGTTTGAAAATCACAAGGCTAGTCCGGACCAATCTTGAGATTTCCTCTAAATCCTAACATTCTCCAACCTTAATTTTAAAGTTTCTCTATAAATGTCCATTTCATTTCCGTCAATTATTTACTCTTTTTTTTCAAAGTATTACATCAGTTTCGTGGTCAAATATTTCAAAATTCCCCGTTTATCTCATTCTTAACAAATATTCTTCCAGTAGATCCTCGCCCTCTCTTAATTATCAATGATCAATGTGTTTTAAATAATACTTCTTAAGTCGAGGAAGTTTCGAGGATAAGTAGAAGTACGCGTGAAAATTCGGCCCGTCGCACGTAGGAGTATTTACCCCAAAAACCTGGCCAAAAATATTTGCGTGTTCCTGAATATTTGAAAATCGATTTTGGTTCATTTTCCAATTCAAACTCAAAACTTCTATTGCACGGTTTATGGTTGGAAAAGGGGTAAAAAATTAAGAATTTTGGCTCAAACGAAAGGTCGATAGCTCATTCTTTTGCCGAGTTATTGACGCTTATTTCATAAAAAAAGGCTTGACTTCAACATGTTTTTTTTTAAAAAAGGGGCAATTTCTTGCAATTTTTGACTGTTGGAGCAGTTGCCTAAAAGGGTCTACTCTAACTTCCTTGTTTTGGTTGTGCCCGGTTTTTCCCGGAACGCATTCAAAATTGCCTTTTTTTAAAAAGATAGAGCCTAAAATTAGAGATTTTTTTCATGTCCATTTTAAATTAGATGTAAAAGGGTCAAAAATGCACGGAAAAATAAATTGTTGCCATCAAAATGAAACACATACCATCTAAAACAACGTCCATAATCGCTGAAATGTTTGGATGCCCCAACGCTTGTCCTCGATGGAAAATGTTGACTGATTATTAACAGCGCTTCGAGCGGTGAACAACCGCAGGTGCGTCGAGCGCTCAGTTCCATGTTGTTCCCTAAACAGTAGATAAACGTAGATGTTCCGACACATCTATTACGCAATAGAGCGGTTACTTACCTCTCAAAAACCACCAATAGTTTGTTTTTTGGACGACTTTTCAATTTTCCGTTTTTGGCCAGGTTTTCGGGTCAAATACTCCTACGTGCGTCGTGGTGCAATTCAGATACTCAAAGGGTGCGAATCAGACACCAGAACAAAGAGACCATTCACCTTTGGCTGTCTCCGCAGTGTTTTAAAAATTACGCCTCAGAATAAAATTAGTCCTTCTGTGATTATAAATCGATGGTATACATAGAGTCCCTGAATGTCTACAGTTAAGACAAGAGGGTACACTGAGAGAAATCACTTCTTTAAAAACAAGGAAACAAAGGTTTACTTGTGACAGTTTTCCTTGCGCGAAGTAAAGTTCTGTTGCGCACGAAGGAGAATCACTGCCACAACAAGGAATCTTTTACTTGTAGCAGCAAACATTTTCCTTGGGTTAGAAGAATTTCCCCTTCGTCAATATTTCACTGTGCAGTTTCTTTAACACAAACGAAAAACACCTTGGATTAAAAGAAGAATTCTCTGAGTGTAGTCAACTTCTCTCTGATTGGTTAACGAGTTTTAAGGCGCCGCCGCCGCCATTGGATGCGTTTTTGCACAATTGTTTACAAACAGCTGTTTACTAACAACAGTTCCAACGGTGTTTTACGGATAAAAGAGTTAATATTCAATGAATCTGTTAATTTTTATCATAATGCACCTCAAAACTGTCTAAAATACCCAAAAGAATCTTTAAAAGCGTAAATGTACATCGATCAATAAAAGCAGTGAAAAATTACAAAGTTAGAAAACGGCACTGTGATCTTCGCAATGGACCAAAACACAATAACGGCCCTCAGAATGTACAAAAACGCATCTAATGGCGGCGCTCACGGTTTCACTTATCTTAACTCTCTACATGCAGGAACTCTAGGTATGCATACGTATAATCATCCTTCGAGCGGCAAAAATTTGCAGAAGAAGCATCGAATGGTGAAAATCAGAGTAGGCATCGTACGAAAGAAAAAGCGAAAAGAGCGAAAAAATGAGAGTGGCCTCTAAGGCGCTCCGCCAATGGACGAAGGTTATAAAAGTGAAGCAATGTTTTCATCGGACGCATGTGAAATGGTGTGCGTTACGGCTGTTCATTGCGGGGGGGCGGGCGGGAGAGCTTTGCGCGGCCGCGGCCACCACGCGTGCGAACGTCCGTCCGGTTAAAAGCAACACGTGTTTCCGGGAATCCGGCCAAGTCAACCGGTTCCCGTCTCTGGGTCAAGAGCGATGAGCGTGCCCCCTCCGCCCCCTCCCGCTACCGCTCCACAGTCGATCTGCGTTCAACGTTCTCTTCGCGCATGCGCGTAGAGAGCGTTCGCTGACTCGAGCAGCGCGCTGACTGAATAGACCGCTGAATGCACCGCGAATCCTAGCAACTCTCGGTGCGCGCGCAACTTGGATTTGCGATTGCGAGCAACGCCAGTGACCAGGGCTGCCGATATTCGCATGGTTAAACGCATTTCCCTATTTGACTGGATGAATAATTTTTGAATTTCCCGCCTCATTCGGCGACACTGCCGAAGACGGGCGTACGTACGCACAAGGCACAACTGCCATGAATAAACACATTTAGTGGAACATAATGACCGTCGCGCTTTTACTTTCGACCTTGAGGATCGGGTACGGTTATAGGCTGGCTTTGGATCCTTCTTTCGCCCTTTGGATCGTCGCGTCGTGTAATGTGAGAGGGATAGTGTCCATAGTGGGTTTCAAACAAATTGGCATATGCAAATCAGAATGAATGTCAATTGATCGCGTTTTGTACACGTCTAATTCGCGGGGACTGTTGCAAACTTCAGCTCCGGCAATTTTGAGCACTGAGTTTGATGTGTCGTCTTGCAAAAATAACAATACGAGCGTTTAAAATTACTACAGTTCACTCCTCAGTCACTTTCTGGAGTTGTTATCGGTGGATGCTTCAGCCCTGGCTGCCGATTACAAACGATTGAGTCGAAAACAACTTTATATTAAAAAAAAGAAAACCAATTTAAATAAGCATAAAGTCAAAACAGAAAAAGTTAATTAAAATTTGAGGTAATTAAGTTAGTTACTAGGAATATATGATGATAGCGATGATTTTATAAAAATTCGATTGATCTTATTAGATACATTCCGTCTAATGAGGTAAGCCAATTCCAAAGTCGACTCGTTTCGGCCCCAGGTCGATCAATCCATTCGAACACTACCCACCCCACAATTGGTTCAACAGGTTCGGACTAATCGAATCGACCAAGGCAAAATAGAAAGGATCTTAGTAGATAAAAAGGCTTTCCGATCAAATCGACTTATAGCGCGGCACTTCTAAATTAAACGGAATACTTGTCGATGCATCCTTTTCAACATTATGGCTTTTTACACCACGCAACAACTTGCATGGCGCTGGCATTTTGGCAACACTGCTCTTCGTGGCTTTCGAGCAAGCATGCAACTTGATCCGACATTTTGAGAACGTAATTACGTTATAAAACAAAATTTTCGAATGGCTAAGTATATCTCGAATCTACTGAACGAATTGCGATGAAATTACGATCATGGTAACATTCTCGGCATTTAATGCAATAATTGCAAGTGAAATCAGTTAATGGATACTGTTTGGCAGAGTTGGGGAAATTGTCTTCTTCGATTCCTTACTCAATTGCTTTTCAAATTTAATCTAGAAGGGTTTGAACAGAAATCAGTTGTGCCAAGTTTAACAACCTAAAATAATTTTATATCAACAAATCATTTCATCTTCAGTTCGAGAGTTTAATTGAAATCGGTACGCCTGATTATCACTAAAACCCCTTCATCCGATCATTTTTTAAAAGTAATCGAAAACGAATAAGTAATCGAATACCATGAGTCCAACTGCACTATTCGGAACTGTTTCAACTGATTGCTAACATTCAACGCTAATTACTCTTTAAAGAGTCGTCTTGAGAAATGACGCAAAGTTCTAAGAGTTGCCAATAGCGCAGAATAAATCAAAATGTACACTCCCATTAGAGCAAAAGGAAACATTTTTTTTGTCGCTTTCGGTGAAGATGGCGGAAATTTCTCTGACCCTGTCTTTCGAATTGCTTTAAATCGAGATAGTTTGGAACTTCTCAAGATGACCAGAAAATAATGCTTCAACATGAGGCGAAGTTGAATACAATTTCATTATAATTATTTTATGTATTCTATGCCAATCGATTATGTTAAAGATATGGATTCCTTTTTTACGTGATCAACCGTGACGATAATATTGTTTTTACCGCGCAAATAATGGACAATATGGAAAATGCATGGCTGTGGATACTGGATACTAACCGCAATATTGCCGTTTTGCGAAGTTTCCTTCGATTTTTCCAATTTAAATCAATGTAATGTTATCGAATTTCACGCTAAATTTGGCAACACTGACTGCCACTTACTAGTATTTAGGAATTTAGGAGTGAACATTTACTGCATCACTCAACTTTTCATGTGTTCCGCACGGCTCAAAGGCGATCCACATATTCCCAAAGCTGAA
The DNA here is from genome assembly GCA_011764245.1 of Trialeurodes vaporariorum. Classification (NCBI taxonomy): domain Eukaryota; kingdom Metazoa; phylum Arthropoda; class Insecta; order Hemiptera; family Aleyrodidae; genus Trialeurodes; species Trialeurodes vaporariorum. The sequence continues at coordinate 30,172,199 of VMOF01000220.1, forward strand.
GGTCCGTCCCAGTGGTGTCGCGTGAAAGCTGGCTCCACTGCACCTTTTCCATTAAAACCCATGGAAGCGGTCGAACTTTTGAGGTTCACAATACGCTGTATCAAAATCAATACTTCAAATAGGTTTAAATGGAAGCACCTCATTGTTGCACAAATTGAACGCGACGCCACTGATCTGTCCTATCCCATCGTTTTAGTCTCTTCGTTTCTCCGATTGTTTCTCCGAAACATATAAAATGCATAACTCCGCCAAATGGGTTACATTACTCAGAAAATAACCGAAAAATATTGACCTTTCGATTCGTCAGTTTAACATTGTGGGTCTTTAGATCAATGTGGTTATCTTCCAGATTTTGTGGTGAAGAAAACGGAGATTCTGATCCGAATGTTTCACTTCGCGTGAAATCCGAGAAAACAGTATCTTAAATAACCATTCTTAATTATTCAGACGTTATTCTCACGTCATTTTGGTGTGTCGCTCACAAAATTTACAGTTTTTATGAACTTGTAAATTGAGGGACGGTTGATGAATAATTTAAAAAAAAAGAAAAAACAAAAAAACAAAAAAACCACCATTTTAAAGACTGAGAGAAAGAACGGCATTGAAAAAGCTATTCAGCGGTACAAATTCAATAATTACCCAAATCTTTCTAACTTCCTTTTTTTAGAGCATCATTACATCTTACCATTTTTTTTTTTTTTCAGCGACATTTTGATTTTCGGATGAATCGAAATACACTTAAAAAATGTGAGCAAGCAGGTGCAGAAGACTTGGGTAATAACTGTTTTCGGTGTTTGCGTTTGACAATTAATTAACAGTTGACCAGCAAAACAACACATCGTGCAATAACATAAATCATAATTGATATGACTCTAGTTACTACCATTAATAGACTAGAAGTGTCGAACATACATTTAGCGACATTTCTGATCAAATGCTCCGATCAAGTTGAATGATTCTGCCAAATATGGTCGTTGGTTGAACGCGCGCTGAGATGAACGGACGTGAGGAATCGATGACGATTGATTCTTGGTGGTCGGCGAAGTTTCAGCGTTCGATGACCAAAGTTGCCAAATGAAACGGTTAATAGTCGAATCCATCTATATGTATTATTTGCAAAGCGTCCACTGTGAGCTTTCAGTGCAGCAAAGTGGACCAATAAATTATTATACGTAAAATGACACAAAGATAACAATATGCTCAATACTAGAAGTACTAAAATTCAGTACTAAAATTAAAAACAGCACGTAAGGAAAGTTATATTCTAATACCATCACCGCTTTATACTTTTTGACCCTGTATCTGTTCTCTCGGCATGGTCATCATAGCCACGGAGAGGGTTGTGGTGGAGGGGTGGCTTGTGCTACGCCCCCACCCCGCACCAGAAATGGAAGGAAAAAGAGGAGGAAGGAGGGATGGAACTGATGGAAGTCTTCCACCGGGAAAAAAAAAAAATCCTGGATATAATTTGCGTAGCAAACTTGGGATGCCCGTCTTATTGTTAGCAGTGTTTGTCAAAGTTGCAAGACCACTTTACTACGGTCAATTTAGCTTGAAAGAGGTAACTCGTGATTTAATTTCTAGATTAACTTTAGTCGAAACCTCACAATTTCCTCGTGAATTCAAATTTACTGTCAAGGCAACATTGTTTTTATTTTTTGGGCATACTTGTTTTTGTCCGTGATGCATTTTTTATTGTATTTTAAATTAAAGTTCGGCTTCCAAGTCAGAAATTTTTACCGTGCTTACAATTTGAAGTTAAGGTTAATTTACCTTTAAACATGGGCGGCTTCGGGGGGGGGGGGGGGGGGGGCTTGAAAGTGATGATTGGGAGGGGGCGGTAATCAGACAGTTAAAGGCTCACAACTTAAGTACTATCAAATGCAAAAGTTTTGACGGTCTAGAATGTGCGCGGAGCGCAGACGGTAGCTTTGAGGTTCAAAACTTTTGCGTCCAATAGTACATACTCCATGTGGGCTCGAGTTTACAATCGGTATTTGTATCATCAATACGGTACTAGGTATACTAGCATTTTTTACCTACGGTGAACGCAACGGTATAACAGAGCCCATCAAGGAAACTGTTCGAGAATTTGGTCCATAACTTTCGATAAACTCAAAGGATTTCAAATATTTTTTGCTCAAATGAAAGTTCCGACCCTGGTGAGCTTTCATTCGAATGATCACACCATACTTTCAGCACAATAAAAAGCTCAGAAAGACTTAAGTTAAAATAAAAGAACAGATGTTCCAGTGACAGGCACGCCGAAATAGGTACGTAGTAGTAACAGACTTCTTCTTTACTGATAGAAAAGCCCTGTAGATTGCCTGAATTCTCTTATTTTTCAGCCTTAAACAACTGCTTTGAGACGCACCCGGCTTTAAACAACTGCTTTGAGACATAATACATAGGTTCCCAAGACCTGGAAGCTTAACAACAATGAGGGAGTGTCCCTTAAGAGGTTACGATAGAATCAGCTGGAAATAATTGTTCACTGGAGGTGGCTGACTTCATCCTTCAATCTCTCTGCTTTGAAAGCATCAAATTCACGAAATTTTGCATTGTTAACACTCTGTTCGGTATCTAAATTGCACTAAAAATAATAATACAAGCCACAAAAGCCCCGATTTTATATTATTCCTGAATGAAAAAGAAAATTGTTTGATACTGCACCAGTGTCTGTTACCGGTGTGTTCACCTGAAATAAAACAAAAAATTCAAACCACTAACTCGGATTATTGACCCCCCCCCCCCCAAGCCGCCTAACCCTACAAAATTGTGAGTTAACCCCTCATGGGCCACACCTGAGAATACTTGTTTTTCCCCTTCGTCTTTTACCCATTGTTTCAGTCTCTATTCCGGACAAACGCGACTATCCAAGAGAATACTTACAATATAAGGTTTCATTCGGGCGCCTTCAATTCGTCGTATAGGCAATTCCAACTCCCCCAAGCACGAACAGTTAACTACCTTCCCTATATATATAAACGGAAGAGTGGTGTTCTTTTGATCTAACCCGGTCATTAGAGGGTTAAAAAAGAAAAGAAAAAAGAGGCAAACAAACCGTCTCTACGGATATATCAACGGACCCGGCGCGATGTGACCCGGCGACCCGGCATCATCGGACCAACAAATGACCAGTTCCGTTTCATGCTCCGTGCGCATGCGCGTGGTCGGCGTGGTCCATCCAGTCCATTGATTAGTTCTCTGCTCTCAACTCACGTTTTTTCGTGCGTACTTACAAGGGTACAACTGTGGCAAATGGTTTGAACGACTTGAATGAGCCTCCGCAACCATTGATCATCGACACTTTACGAGCTCACGAAAAAAAAACTTTGCCTTTTCTAGATCTTGGCGGTAATTAAATACTCCCGGAGAGCACATTGTAGCCATTCCATGTGACAGCTACAACACACATACACACATACAAAAACACACAAATACATACAAGTCTATATCTCTGTTCTTTACTGCCAAGTTCCATTTTCTCTTTTCTTTATTTTATATCTATATTTTTTTATCGCCTAAATCGATGTATGCGGAGATTTGAGCTTTTGAAAAAGCAATTCAGAAGTTGAGAAAAAGGTCATTTGTAAGATAGGTCGGTTTTACGATGCTCATAAATTTCTTTCAGCTTTAATTGCTCGATTGAACTTTTCATCACGATGCCAATCAAAAGCGGTGTTGCCGAATTAAAGGCTTCGGTCCGTTTTGATTTCCCATTTGAATCAATGTGATGATTGAACAAGGATTTTAATTCAAAATCTGGCAACGTTGACCGAAAGTGATTGATGCACGCCTCCGATTGAGGTCTAAATTTACTCAATGCAGGTGTTTAAGCGATTGCATCGTGCTTTGAATATCCTGCACGTCAGCGAGTTTCTACTCATAGTTTAAAAAAATATAATAGCATCTCAATTGAGTGGCTAACTTGGGCCCCAAAAGGATCAAAACTGGAAATGGCGCCACTGTTTTATGCTGTCCCATCTAATGGATGCATTGAGTTGGTTTCAAAACAAAAATATATTGATGTAAAAAGTTAATGCTGAAGAACGATAAATGTCACAAAAAACAGTGTCATAAACACACATCCTCATGAAATAATTATAAAATTATTCAAAGGCAGTGTTGACTCGTGGAGACCAGTGGAGTCAGACTTCACCGGTTGAGAAATTACCGGGTCAATAAGTTCGCGCATGACGGTCCTACACTGATCAAAACTGGGTAAAGCTTTCGGTGAAATTATCGGTCAGTTGAATTCCAAAAAATACTTATATAGGTACACTCTCGAAAATACAAAGTTAAAGTTGAGCCGAAGCTGCTTTTTAAATTACTTCGCAAAGAAAAAGTTCTAGCTCTACCAGAACAAGTTGCGGTGGCACCAAAGCATTACTTGGGTGGAGCAAAAGCAAGAAGAAATGCTGTTTCATTACCACAGTAGTGCTTCCTTCGGTACAACTGAAACTTTCTACGTAGATATAGAACGTTTGCTCCGCGAATGAAGAAACTATTTTCAGAGGCTGCTTCGGCTCTATTTAAAATTTATGTTTTTCGTAAGTATACGGCAGGGGCCAAAAAATATTGAGACAAAACGATCACCCTACTTAAATGGATGGTGAGGACTCATGTTCTTAAATAGCTGATAACAGCTTCACCATACATCTACGAGGAGTGTGTACCATTTCGTCCCAACACTTATCGGCCCCAGATCTGCCCAATGCCCCTAACAGAAACACTTGACCACATAAAGTTGCAGACGAAGTCAACCTGGGGCCTGAGAGTAAAGGCCACAAATTGACGTTACAAACGCCGTGCAGAGGCCGTGGAGTGCCGTGGCCTCTCTCACATTGAGACAAGATGAGGCACCGACGGACACACATCCTCGAACACTTTTACGCATACTCACGCTCACACAGCACACGGCTCATTGACTCTTCGGCACAGTGGCTGAGTGGCATAATGCAAACTTGTAAACACGGCCTCCATCAACGTGAATGGCATAAACACTAACACAAACGAACAAGCACTCACACAGATACGTACACACATGCATAAACACACTCGGCACACGCAATCTTCGCCAATAAGTGGAAGCTTGGATCGAGCACATCGGCATCAGCTCTTAAGCAGTGGCCCCAGACTGGATAAAGCCGCCCCCCCATACTCATTCAAACACACTCACACACAGCCACCGTGTGATCCTTAGCCAAGGCGGTACGGTAGGAAATTTACTTTTTTATCACTACGAGGGAAAGTGAGGAGAGTAAGAGACGAACAAGTTGCGCATGCGTCCCGACTGAATCATGTGATTTAATGCTCAGATGATTCGCTTCTCAATATTGACGTCGCACATGCACGAGGCTAATCAATACTTACCGATTTTTGAGCCTGTGCGACAAAAATGCCCCTCCCCCCACAAATGAGCACAAAACTAGGGTCCCTAGCAAATACATATACAATAATATAATAATAACAACTTAACTGGGAATAACGCCGCGAAACAATAAAATTAAAAACTCGAGACGTTTCGAAGGATTAACACCTCCTTTATCAATCGAAAAAATTGACAAATTAAAACATAGAGTCATGCCATCACAATGATAACAATGATAATGATGATGGCATGACTCTATGTTTTAATTTTTTAATTTTTTCGATTGATAAAGGAGGTGTTAATCCTTCGAAACGTCTCGAGTTTTTAATTTTATTGTTTCGCGGCCTTATTCCCATTTAAGTTGTTATTATTATTCATGTGTTGGGCCAATTTAAGTTCTTTCTTTGTTTATAATAATATACAGATACGCAAATGTTTTCAGAGAAATGGGATCTTATGCCAGGGGCAGATGCAACCTGATAGCTTCACGACACATATTTTTTTTAGAAGTACCTACATTTACATCGTGCATGTCGTTGGGTTGAACAAGTGGTATTCTCTCGTTCTAACAGGCGCATTATGTACCCGAACCCAGGCCCATTTTCACCGCTCTAAGTATGCCACATTAGCGTATCTGTACAGTATAATACAATCGTTGGTCTTTGGACACAAAATTAGGTTTTTTCGAACGAATAGTTTTCTATCCGCGTAATAAGCGAGCTTCATTTCTTGGTGCGCTGTTTATTCCTCTTCATCCCTTACACAATAAGAGGTAAATGGGGAAATCACAAGGAATTCTTACACCAAGGCCATCTCGAGTAGGTTCTTTCGTAGTGTTTCTGAATTGCACCCTAAGACCCTAAGATTCTGTAACAACGCATTGAAAATAAGTAAATGCCAAATTTCTTGATTAAAAAAATCGAAAAACACCGAGAGGGGAGTCTGTTTGACGCCAAAACTTAAAATTGCTCCGTACTGGAGATAAATTTAAGATTTTTTTCCCCTTCAAACATTAGTGCGCACATTTCACAAACCTTCGGAGAGACTTAGCTGAGGTCAGAGGCAGTGGCGGCTCATGAAATGCGATTCATCGATGTCCACTCCATTTAAAACTGTAGAAAAGTATCGATTCCCTCGGGGATTAAATTGCACCCGTTGACGATCGATACTTTTCTATAGTTTTAAATGGAGTAAAACAAGAGCCGCCACTGGTCAAAGGTCACATGCCACGCACTGCACTCGCAAGAGATGTGACTTTCAGTGCTCAACTCCTGAGTTCTTTCCACGGGCTCCTAAATCTTGTTCTGACTGTGCGCAAGGATGCGTCCGCCCAAGCCAGAACTTGAATCAAAATAAAATAACAAAGAAGATCATGAAAAAAATAAAAATAAGGATAAGTAAAAGAAAAGTAACAAATATGCCAAGTCTATTCCGATTCCAATTCGAGTGGATGTATCGGATCGGCTACTCGCGACCGTTTATCGAGATGCTAAAGAATGCAAATCTCGGGTGACAAGGAAACTGCTTTGCGCCTGCGCCAACGATGCATCATAGTTGCCACATTGCCAGAGGGGGCCCGTGAAGAATCGAAAATAACTTTTTTTGAAAAAGCTATAACCATAAAGACCAGAGGGACTTTCAGGAACGCAATTACTGGCGAAGCGTGCATTCTGTCAACGTTGCATTCATCTCATTAACCCTTTACAGACCAGGTTTCATCAAAGGAACACCACTCGACTCTTCCGTGAATGTGAGGAGGGTAGTTAACTGTTCGTGGTCGGGGGAGTTGGAATTGCCTATACGACGCATTGAAGGCGCCAGAACGAAACATTATCTTGTAAGTGTCATCCTCCAGAAACGCGTTTATTCTGAATCGCGAATCGCTAAATACACAGGAGCAATGTGAAATAGACTAGAGAAAACCAGTATACTCGGGCTTCGTCCATACAGGGTTAAACCTCACGGAAAATATCGCACTATCTAGGAATCGGCGATGACTATTTAATTCGACCTTTTTCATGAGTTCACATGAACAAAATACTACGTTGCCACTGAACGCAATCTGTAGGCACCACGGAGGAGACAGCCGTGATGGAGATCTCTTGTGGACATTTAACACGGACTCGGTTTGTTTGCCTCTTAATTTTTAGTCTTAAAAAAGGCTGCTCTTACTAACGTTTGCTATCATTGATTGAGTATTTGATTCTTGAGTAAAATCGAGCAAAAGTTACAACGGACGCAGTGAAAAACTACTAAATTAACTCGCAGCTCACAAAATGACTTTAACGTTTAAAGACGTAATGGCGAAGCTACGCAGGAACCCAGCAAGATTCCTTTCTACTTTGATACTTTCCTCTGAGTGTTTCTATAGCGAGAGTGACAAATTAGACAAGAACCCCTCATGAGCAAAGATGCCATTTAAGAGCAAAGATGGCGAAGCTATGCAGAAATACATCACATGAGATTCATATTTAATTTTTCTTCTCTAGTTGTCTTTGGAAACACACAGACCTAAGTCTCAAATTAGAAGGGTATCTTCCATGGTACAGCTGCGTAGCTCCTCCATTTTTCCTTAAACTTTGAGATCATTTTGTGAGTCAAAGGGCGAATTTCGTAGTTTATCAGAGAGCTCATCGTAATTATTGCAGGCGTTTACTCAAGAACAAATTGTTCAATCGCATGCAGCAAAAGTTATCAAGAGCCACATTTAAAGTTGTGACGAATACGTTTGACATTGGTTTGGAATGAAGGTGCTGGTGTTCTGGAGTGACTTTCTGGACACAGAAATTGATAATACTATATTTTTAGGAAGGACTTGCACGGTAAAAAATTGACATAAAACAGATAAAAGTAACATTTTCTCACCTGGATAGTTTTATTAAAATTCCGCGTCCAGATTACTCCAGATAGCCACTCAAAAACACTTACATACTATTCTTCAAAATGAAATGAATTAATTACACCTTCTGATTTAAGTTTAAAATGTAAGAACAAACAAAGCAAATGTGATAGTGCGGCAAACGAATTAACATTCCGCCCAGTCTTGTCTAACTTTAAGATACGACTTAACCACCTTTCACGTTTAAAATTTTCCGAAGAACAAAGCATGTAAAAATATTCTTTTGTTCTTTACAGAAAAATATTAACTGAAGTAATTGAATGATTCATCGCGGACAATCGTGGTTGAAAAGATGAAAATGAGTTTGGAAATTTTAAAACGTTGGATTCGACTTTGCCGATACGTCAGATGGCCGACGATATGGCATCGCCCCTTTATGGTTATCGCTAGCTAGTATTCTTACGAGTCATACAATTTATCTATTCTGCGGGCCGATCATTTACTTCATCGTTAAATCGATCGTTATAACTGTCTACGAGTGATCCTATTGGTCGAGTATTGTAAAACTTAGCCGTTGCTATGGTAACCATCGTTATAGTGTCCGTTTTTTAAAGGTTACTCATGAGTATCCTTTATAAAACGAGACTCTTAACGATGGTTACCATGGCAACAGCCAAGTTTTACAATACTCGACCAATAGGATCACTCGTAGACAGTTATAACGATTGATTTAACGATGAAGTAAATGATCGGCCCGCAGGTTCCTCCAAATTTCCTGATTTTACCAAGTTTCTCCAAGATACTTAACCATCCTGTTTGTGCAAACTCTGGCAACCGCTCACTTCGGGTTTCAAGCAAGAAGCTGCCGTCGCGTCGCGTCGCGTCACGCCGGCCGCCGCCGGTCAAAACAATCTGAATGATGCAGACCAGACCGGACTGGACCGGACATTGCCGCTCAATGTTGCCAGATCTCCAAATAAGTTACCAACTTTTACATTGAGTCAAATGGGAAAAATCGGATAAATTTCCGGAAAATGGCAACGCTATTTGTAGCATCGCCCAACACGGCCTGGCTTGGCCCAGCGCGGTGCCCGATTTCAAGTCCCCGTGGGCACACCAATTGCTATTTGAAGCAAGCGACGAATGGGTGGCGGCCGGTCAGGAGGCAGCGGCGAGGACGATATTAAAAAGCAGTGAAAGTGAAGTGGACGCGAGCGGCGGGGAAAGGGAAAAAGAAATGGGAAAAAAGTCGCGACTCGCGAAGCGTCCAAGCACCTAACATGCGAGGGACCCCCATTCGTCTTGACTTGGCCACGGATTCGGATTCCACAGTCTTTAATTATTCGCTTCACTTGCACTGACTCGGTTTCACGGTCGTCTAGTCTTGTATTTGGGGAATGCATCATGAGAGTGATGCAATACTTAGCAGAGGCGGATCCGGGACGAGTCACTCTCTCTCTCTCTCTCTCTCTCTCTCTCTCTCTCTCTCTCTCTCTCTCTCTCTCTCTCTCTCTCTCTCTCTCTCTCTCTCTCCCCCCTCCGCCCTTTCAAGCGCGAATCCGTGAAATATGAATCAATGTGAGCAGCCGGCATTTTTTCATTTCCATTTCCGTGTTGCTTTAGAATTAATTAGAGGGACACAATTGATTTGTTCCGTTGTCTGAAGCAATTCAAATTGCACTGTGTTGAATTTACGCTCAGATACATTGTAAATACATAGAAAAAAATCATTAACTTACATTATTAAATTAAATTATAATTAAATGGTCAACGAAAAAAGATAACAATGGCTGCGAAGCGGTCACTAGCCACTAAAATTAAGGAATTATTTTTTCAGGGTATGATAGGGTCAAGTGGCGAATCCAGGGAAGCAAACGTGCCAGAAGCTTCAAAGGACGAGGCACACACCTTATGGGAATCTGTCTCCAGTGGAAATTGATGAAACTTTGGGATCTTATAGAACTTTTGTTGCTGATCAAAAGTCTCAATGGCCGCAAAGTCATATCTACAACAGTTTTCGAGATATGGGGGGTCAAAGTCCCAGATTTTCACTATTCTGAGATCAAGTATTTTCGTTGAGTTAAAATGACATCCCCACATGTTTTACGCATAACTTTCGCCCTAAAAACGATAATTGATCGCGGTTTTCGCCATTACGCTGACCATTTAGATAGGTACCATTCACTTGACCAATGAGGCCATAACAAAGACTGGGGGGGGGGGGGGGGGGCTGAGACGTTAATGTTCTCTGACCATACAGGCAGCAACTTTTTGGATCTCAGTTTCTACCTCGATTGAGATAGGGATTTTCACGAGTATATGCTCCTGGTTGCCACGTTTTTCCGCCGAATTCATCCAGGAGATCCATGCAACACGTGTGCATGATGGGGGGGGGGTCCGGAGTCGGGAGGAGCTGACATCCCCACATGTTTTATGCGTAACTTTCGCCCGAATGAAGATAAATGATCGCGGTTTTCCGCATTATACTGATCATTTATAGATGAGTATACCATTCACTTAACCATGGGGGCTATAATAAAGACAAACAGGGAGGAGGGAGGGGGGCCTGACATCCCCATATGTTTTTAAGCATAACTTTCGCCCGAATGAAAAGAATTCATCGTGGTTTTCGCCATTATGACCATCTAGATCAGTACTATTTAATATACCATCGGAGCTGGAAAGCTTATAAATGGGCAGTCGGTGTGGGGGGGGGGGAGCCGGGAATATTTTTGATTGCTGATCATAGGCAGCAACTTTTCGGATCTCGATTTCTGGCTCGATGGAGATAGATATTTGAATTTGCACGAGTACATGTTCATTATTAAGATGTTTTCCCGATGATGTCGTGTAGGAGATCCAAATCTTATGAATATGCGAGGGAGGAGGAGGGGGACTGACATCGAGTCTTACTTTGGAGCGAGTTCCAGGCGTTTTAAGTGTCTCCTTATATGATTTACTCTTATCTTTTTGTCGCCAAAAAACCCTTAAATCCTGGGAGCAGTGCCGTTTTTGATATAACATCCTGACTGTTCCACAATGATTTCTTTTCCGCAATCAATTGAACGCTTTCATTGTGCACCCTGCTCTGATTTTTACCAAAGAAAATAAATCAAAGAAAAAGGAATCTCTGGGGCGTGTCTTCACAAGACATCAGTAAAAATTGGACATTTTGCCGGGAGGGTTGGAGAAGGGGGAGGGGCGCTTGAGTCACTGATGATTGATTAACAGCTTTGCTTGAATCTCTTCACTTAAACATTGATCTTATCTGACTATTTATTTGTACTTGGGCTTTATGTTAACTCTATATATTTATAATATTTGGGCTTATGGTGAAATTCGAACGAAAATTAAGCAGTCTGTTTTGATTTGAATATAAGTTTCTGCTGTCTTGTGCAGTGCTCAATTGAGTTTTATGATGATCGAAAAATATGGTGATTTAATGCTGCATTATGTGTAATCACAAAATTAATATTACATAGCTTTTAAGTGAAAGTCGATTAACCTGGTCTCTTCCCTCCCCGCGAATTTTTCAGGCACTTGACAACTCAAACAGATTCGCAAACTAATCCAAACTCGGCAAAGCGTCTGATTTTTACTGATATCTTGGTGAGGAGTACTCCTCAGAGATTTTGATTTGTTTTTTCTTTGATTAAAGCAGGATGTTCAATGGAATTCTTCAATTGATCTCAGATGGGCAATATTTTAAACGTCGCGCCAAAAAAAAGCGGTACAGTGCCAGGTTAAATGTTGAGTTTGAGACGCCGAACGGAACAAAAGTCGTTCTTTTTTTAATGTAAAAAAGAAGAGAGAATTCTATCATTTCATCTAGCAATATATTCATCTCCAGTTTAAATGAAGAGAAAATTAGGACGCCTGGAACTCGCTCCAAAGTAAGACTCGATGTCAGTCCCCCTCCTCCTCCCTCGCATATTCATAAGATTTGGATCTCCTACACGACATCATCGGGAAAACATCTTAATAATGAACATGTACTCGTGCAAATTCAAATATCTATCTCCATCGAGCCAGAAATCGAGATCCGAAAAGTTGCTGCCTATGATCAGCAATCAAAAATATTCCCGGCTCCCCCCCCCCCCCCCACACCGACTGCCCATTTATAAGCTTTCCAGCTCCGATGGTATATTAAATAGTACTGATCTAGATGGTCATAATGGCGAAAACCACGATGAATTCTTTTCATTCGGGCGAAAGTTATGCTTAAAAACATATGGGGATGTCAGGCCCCCCTCCCTCCTCCCTGTTTGTCTTTATTATAGCCCCCATGGTTAAGTGAATGGTATACTCATCTATAAATGATCAGTATAATGCGGAAAACCGCGATCATTTATCTTCATTCGGGCGAAAGTTACGCATAAAACATGTGGGGATGTCAGCTCCTCCCGACTCCGGACCCCCCCCCCCCCCATCATGCACACGTGTTGCATGGATCTCCTGGATGAATTCGGCGGAAAAACGTGGCAACCAGGAGCATATACTCGTGAAAATCCCTATCTCAATCGAGGTAGAAACTGAGATCCAAAAAGTTGCTGCCTGTATGGTCAGAGAACATTAACGTCTCAGCCCCCCCCCCCCAGTCTTTATTATGGCCTCATTGGTCAAGTGAATGGTACCTATCTAAATGGTCAGCGTAATGGCGAAAACCGCGATCAATTATCGTTTTTAGGGCGAAAGTTATGCGTAAAACATGTGGGGATGTCATTTTAACTCAACGAAAATACTTGATCTCAGAATAGTGAAAATCTGGGACTTTGACCCCCCATAACTCGAAAACTGTTGTAGATATGACTTTGCGGCCATTGAGACTTTTGATCAGCATCAAAAGTTCTGTAAGATCCCAAAGATTCATCAATTTCCACAGGAGACAGATTCCCATAAGGTGTGTGCCTCGTCCTTTAACTTTTTTTGACCAGAGAGCAGCCCCACATTGCTTTTCTGCGACGCTTCTTTCAAATTTTATAAGGCATGCCATCTAGAGCGTAGGAAGTAGGTAACTTTACATCCTAAACGTCTTTTCCCGAAAAACGAGGTAGAAGGGTGCCACTATTTCGAGTCACACTCAAATGGGGGGGGGGGGGAGGCGAAGTCATCAAATTACAAACACGCAACTGCCCACGGAATTTTGGACATTTGTAAATTACAGCATATTTGAAGGTCAATCGCGATTCGCAATTATACCTCCGAGGTCGAAAGTCGATCATGGCCTGAAAATTTTTTGCCATCCCTGATTTAAATGGACAAATTGCGATATCGCCCAAGAGCACGATCGGCAATCACCGCTGCAAACTAATTGGAGGTCGAGCAGTGGCGGCTCGTGCAATCTGGCAACTGTGCTTTTACGCCATTCAATCTATTGCAAAAATATCGATTCTAGGTGAGGCACGGTGTTTCATCAAAGAATCGATTATTTTACATAGTTTCAAGTGAAATGAATCCATTGTTGCCACATCGCACGAGCCGCCACTGAGCTCGAGTCAACGAACCTGAGTCGCCTGAATTCGGGTTCAAGAGAGTTGAATAAACGTATCTAATCATCAGCGCTTTGATAAAAGCAAGCTATCAAAGAAATAAACATCCAAATAAACAATGTATTAATCCGACTAGAACGGACCGAACTAAAATGTACTAATCCGAGCTTACTCACTGCAGTACATACGCAAGACACGACTAACCATTTTACCAGGGCTGCCGTTTTGCGTATAATCAATGCTATTTTTCTATTCACCGATGATTCCACCGGTTGAGAAAAGATTACACAGTTCAGTTCCGTGTATGACAGTAATGCACGAAAATACTCTGATCCGTAATCTTTACTTAATCGGTGGAAACTCCGTTGATTAATTAAAATATCCGCAAGTTTTTTAAAGTCATCGACGACTCCACCGGTTGAGAAAAGATTACAGATGCGAGTATTTTAGTTCATTACAGTTATGCACTAAATTGGACTGTGAAATCTTTTCTCAACCGGTGGAATCATCGGTGAATTGAAAAGTAGCATTGATTATACGCAAAACGGCAGCCCTGCATTTTATACACACTTACACAGCTCAATTCAATTCAACGATTCAAGTGAAGCGCGGTCGCGGTGTCCCGCACCTTAAGTAGTTTTATTTTTAATCACTCAAGTATAAATCGGTACTTACCACTCACAGAGCGACGAGTCATATGAATCGAATTGCAGGAAAATAGAAATTCTTACCTGCAACACAATTAAAAATACACACGCTACATTAGAAAAAAAAAATGTTATAACGCAATCTAAGAGTAAAAGGGAGTGTCAGAAAGTGCAGTCGAAGTTCTATAGCTTCTCATCAAGAACATCTAGCAGAAGTTACGAGATTCGTTTCCGAGACAAGTTTGTACTAGTCCGACGGTTGAGTAGTCTATTATATTGACTGATTGCGAATCGTATAAAAATGGAGAAAAGTAAAAATGAGTGAAAGGAAAAATTTCTAGGGAATTGGGTGAAGGTGAGAGGGTTCTTCTTTGACTGCTTAGACCTTGTCTTCACTATAGCGAACATGGTAAAACTATTCCCTGGTAATTCCGTGAAGTTGCATGAGCAAAATTCCGTGGGCATAGTTATTTTTCCAGAACATTTCAAGGAATTCCGTGAGCAATTATCATTTTTCCATAAAACTTCATGGAATTCCGTGCGCCGTGAAATTTCATAAGATTCTCCGTGTAATTTCATGGAATTCCATAGACGGCCCGTGAGATTCTATGGAATGTTACGGAAAAATAATAATTGCCCGCGAAATATTGGTCATGGAACTTTACGGAACATTTTTAGCACGAATATTGTCTAAGACGCATCGGAGTCCGGGCGATTTTGAGGTTTGGTCAAAGCTGTCGAGATTTTACAAGGGCACTTATGAAGGTCACCCGGCTTTTGGATTTGTTGGCCCTTTCCCCGGCCCGGCGGAGAATCGAGTTAAAGACGAGATACTTTTCAGAGGAAATGGTCTAACGAAAGCTTTAGCTACAGCTATAAAGAAGGTCTAATCCAGGGTGAAATTACTTGAAAATAACGTTGAGAGTATCATAAAATTCCGAATTTGACTCACAAAGCTAATAAATGCGTTTAACAAAACTCCAAGATGGCGGACAAATGACAGGGTCACAATGGGAGAGTCCCATTCAATCGGAACTTTCTATACTGAGGAAAGTGATTCGTTACAGAGAAAACTGCAATTAAATGGGGCTTTCCCGCTTTCCCATTGAATGGCCCGGGCCCGCCCGTTTGATCGTCATCTTGGATTCATCTTAAAACGCATTTTAGTGGGGTTATGTGTGGATTTTGAGACTTATGAATGCTTTCAATGTGTCTCATTTCCACGCAATTTTACATTGCAATTGACTCTTCATTACGCTGTAACAAAAGTTTGCAACACATCCATTGCCCAGGAAACGAGGGTGTCGGTAGAAAACGATAAAGTCTGGAGTCGTGTATAGGCCAGTATGAAACCATCCAATAATCGAATGCAACCTAATAGGATCATTCCAATTAGAGTGATGCCGTCATCTGTATTTCAGCGCGTGCGCGTATGGTGCCGCGCCATGCCACTATCAAATTGTCTAGAGCTGCTGAGAAGGGATGCACAGAGAATAAAGCGCCTTCAATTCAAGATATATGCAATACCAATGTCGGAGCGTAGGAATAGTTACATACCCGTGACTCCGGTGCTCACGCGCGATTTTAATTCGCCAACGGGTGTCCTTCACCCAGTGGCTCTCTTCGATGGCTCGCCTTGCATCAAGATGCTAAAGAAGAGTGTACACACTTCTATCACGGTTGCTTTGTTTATCAAGAACGAAGAGTTTCAATCCTATATATTACAGCTTTAACCCTTTCCGCCACGAATATCTACATTACTCCTACTTATTGGAGCCGGAGAGATTTCTTACTTCCAATGCCCCAGCTTTATTTGTCAGTGTTTTAGCTTAGAATTTCAAGGAATCTTCTTCTTGCAGTACGGTCGCAGGTTCCGACGACCAACAAATTCGTACTTTTAGCGTACATTTAACAATTTTAGCCAAAAACTATTTACTTTTCGAGCAGCACAACGCGACGTGGTGCCAATAATAGGAACTTTGGAACCATCTTAAAGTGGATAATCAGCGTCTGTTGCCGATTTCGGCCACCAGAGCGCAACCGATCAATTAATGACAAACTCAGTGGCGGCTCGGCGTGCAATGTGTTAACAACCATTATCTCCATTTAAACCGAAGCAAAGCAATTGAATGCAGGAGGTGCATTTGTACCCCCAAGATATCGATACTTTAGCATAGGTTCAGATGGTAAATAAACATGGGTGCCAAATTGCACGAACCGTCACTGGTCAAACTACAGGCCAAAAGCACGGAAAAAAAGATTAGTGAAAATAACCATACGGATACCTGATTTTGGCACCTGCTAGATGTTATGGTAAACTTGGCCAGAAGTATGGTACATTTACCGATACTTCGAGTAAATTCGACATGCAATCAGGTAACATCACCCCAGTACATAGTCAAACATAGTATACTTCTGGTTAACATTACCATAACATCTAGCAGGTGCCAAAATCAGGTATCCGTATGGTTATTTCCACCGTAGTTTTTTCTCCGTGAGTAATTTATATTTAAGAACAGAGGGATCAGGTGTACTAGATAATCATCCGAAGAATGTCCTTGCAAAATATTTCGGGGGGGGGAATGCCAATTATTGTATAATACGGGAAAATGAAGGTGGACAAAAATCCGAGAGACTATATTTTTTCAGACCGAGAGCTATCAGACACATTTTGAATGAAACCCAAAATTTGAGCAGGTTTTAGTACGACGATAAGACGATTTGACGAAAAGCAAAAAAAAAAAAAAAAAAAAAAAAAAAAAAAAAAAAAAAACAAGAAAAAAATGGATCACGGAAAAAATGGAGAAAAATACGTTTAAATATAGAACAGCAGTTGGAATAGCTTGTGAGTACCTATCACATGCCGGATATGCAATACCCGACCGAGGGCGAAAAAAAAAGTAAAGAAAGAAAGAAATGTGCGATAACAGGTGAACACAGACAATGAATGAAAAACTCGATACGATTGTAAAGTTACAGC
Organism: Trialeurodes vaporariorum; assembly: GCA_011764245.1. Taxonomy (NCBI): domain Eukaryota; kingdom Metazoa; phylum Arthropoda; class Insecta; order Hemiptera; family Aleyrodidae; genus Trialeurodes; species Trialeurodes vaporariorum. Next base: position 30,189,528 of record VMOF01000220.1, read on the forward strand.
AGAATCGATCGGATGGTCATTCAGCGAATCAACTTCGCGTTTCGTTGCATTCCTATTTCGTTGTTGAATGTTGGTAGGTGGAGGGTGGTGTGGACGACGATCGGAGTGGTCAAATACTCACCGATGGTCGCCGAATGCTCATCGATCCGCGATAAATGGGCAATCAATCAATCAAAAAATTATCAAAGCGTGAACTAGCTGGCGCTGCCGTTTCGCGGTTCCGCAGCTCGAGTGCTTGCGTTTGTTTGATCTTTGATCGCGCGCGCGCTAATCAAAATGCAATCGCACGGACCGATAAAATTAACCGCTCAAACTGAGCGAGACCCCACAAAACGCTGTTGCCACTTGGGATGTTCCATCTATACTGTTGTTCGGCATAATAATAAAAACAAATAGTTGACCCACTCTTTGTGCAATTATTTATTTATTCATACGAGCACATTGTATTTATTTTGTTAGTTCAATGTGTTTATATGTATTATTCATTTAACTTGTTTTTAAATACTTTATTCGTATTTAACACATTTTTTATTATTAATTTCAATAATAACTCTTAAATTTATTTTAAATTCATTAAATATTCATTTTATTTTATCTACATTTTTTTCCGTTAGTAAAAGAAAAGAAACAAAAAACAAGAAAAAAAAACGTATATTTAATAATTATTCACTTTGTTTTTATTGCTTTGACTGTTGCATTTTATCTATTGGTTCATTTTATTCATCATGATTTTTCTTTTCATTGGTTTTAAATTAAAAAAGACAAACAAACAAACAAAAATTGAAAGGAAAGAGCTAAATTGAGAGGTAAAAAAAAGGAATTCACTATATTTGCATTCTCTTAACTTGAGGCGGCTTTGCGAAAAGACCTACTGCAAACATTGGAAACTAAGTTGAAAGGAATGGTCCAATCGACACTTCCTTTCAGCTTATTCGGTTGATCAACATTCAACGGTGATTTCAACCGACAGAAAACACCGCATTTTCACAAGAAAATGATGTTGGCATTTTTTCAACCATTTAGGAATCACATTACACTGAAAAAAAAAAAAAAAAAAATCCTAAATTCTAGTAATATTACCAGAAGCTTATGTGAACCACGGAGAGTCCAGTTCTTACATCAGAAAATTCTAATGTTAATACCAGAATATGGTAACTAGAATTTCCTCAACATTTTCAAGAACTAAGGTACAAACACTAGAATTCTGGTAATTGTACCATCCCTTACATCGGTTCACATATCATCGTGCTTCTGGTAATTTTTTTTTTCAGCGTAGATTGTATACTTAGGAGGAAAGTACACGTAAAAAGAAAAAAAAAAAAAAAACAATAGCTAGCCCTAAAGGCAAATCGTATGAATTGGTTGCTCGGTAAAAGATCTACCCTAGCTCAATGAGGGTCTCTCAGCCTATCGAATCTTGATTTACAAACCAACGCTAACCAATGCATTTTTTTTAAAAGATCAACGCGGAACTGTACGGTTGCCAAATCAGGAGTTGCGCTAAAAACGCTTTACAAAGTCTGCAAGCGTAGCAAAACAAATTACTTACAATTAGAAAAATACGTGGACCTAGGTAGCATGAGAGGAACTCGGACATTCTCACCCGGACCTCGGCATTGAAATCGTCTCAAATTATACATAAGTAAACTCGCCTGCAATTATTATGAGGCGCGTCTTTGTGATCACCAAAGTGAGGACACACTCATATTGTGGGACAAAGCGGGGTTGACTCGAAGACTTGATCGAAGGAATCCAAGGGATCTTACAACCCCTTGGTCTACCAATATTTAAACTTCCTCTCGTGACTGATGGCAGAGAGTAGTTAAAAAACATGTGACACTATCCTAGCATGAAACAGCCTGTACATTTACTTTAACTTACAATTAGAATCGTATAATTAAATTTCCCCAAAGAGTTGAAGATAGTAATAATGGAACATTAAAACAAAAAAATTATAATAAAAATAAAGTCAACTTGGTGCAGGTTTTATAGTAAAAGCTACCGGAATCACGGGAGAAATTTTGGTTTGATCCTATCACTGTATCTGATTGCAAGTATATGTAGATAGAGCACCTGATATTTTTGATGTTTTCACCAGGTGTGCAAATAATTCGAAATATTAACCTCTGCCTACTCTGTTTCCTGCTAAAGAGCACCCCTGCTGTTAAAGGAGTTTTTTCTACCCTACCGCACACTGGATAGAAAAATTGAATTTCTAGGAAATGATTTTACGTACAAACATCAAGATTATGCCTAGGAAATAGCAATACATGTAAAATGAAATTGTGTGAAATCATTTATTTTAGAGCTTAAAATACGAGGGTCGTGTCAAAAGTTAGTATCATGTTTTTTTTAAAAAAAATCTATTAATGCTGAAATAAGTCGGTAAAAAGGTTGCGATGCGCAAAATCCTCAGCTTTTCAATGGTTTTTTTGGATTTTTGATATCTTCAAAATTAAAAAAATGGTGGCGGTTTTTCTGAGACAACCTACCGTTGTCGCGTGCCCAAAATTTTACGCACTCGGATAAATCGTTATTCAGACAAGAAAAATGGATTGTGTTGAAGAGAGCAAAAAGAACATAAACATAATAAAAAATTCTACTTAAAAAGCGTCTAACCTTATTTTTCGACGTAGTCTCCGCCTCTTTTAAGACACTTTTGGTAGCGCGGCACCAACTTTCTTATTCCTGTGGAGAAAAATTCATTTTCTTGATTTTTAATCCAAGTGTCGACCGCGTTTACCACTTCCGCATTACTCGCGAAACGTTTACCACCGAGGTCAAGCTTTAGACGCGGGAAAAGATGAAAGTCACTAGGTCAGAGGTCCGGAGAATAGGGGGGTGGGGAAAAATCTCCCATTTAAATGTCTGTAACAATGATTGCGTGGTTCCGGCAGTGTGAGGGCGCGCGTTATCGTGCATCAGCGCGACGATTCAGTAGAGTAACATTTTGGGCACGCGACAACGGTAGGTTGTCTCAGAAAAACCGCCGCCATTTTTTTAATTTTGAAGATATCAAAAATCCAAAAACACCATAGAAAAGCTGAGGATTTTGCGCATCGAAACCTTTTTACCGACTTATTGCAACATTAATAGATTTTTTAAAAAAAAAAACATGATATACTTACTTTTGACACGACCCTCGTAAGTTGAATGATGCATGTTTTTTGTAAGAAAGTATCAACACTAATACATTTAAAAGAATATTTTTAAAGCAAAAAAGCAACAACTTAAGTCTGGAAAATTTCAAATTACGACTAAGTGTGCGTAGTTTGCATTGAATGGTATTGAAATAATCAGCCGTCTGCGTTGAGCCAACTACAGATCTCGTATAGAATCAGCAGGCCGATCATTTACTTCAGCGTTAAGCCGATCTTTAGGACTGTCTATGAGTGACGCTATTGGTTGAGAATAGGTCTGTTGCAAACTTTCGCTACAGCTTTAAAGGTAGTCCATCCCACGTAAAATTAAGGTAACATGTTGGTTGGTGCATATTACTATATTCTGGTGAAATTTACCATACTTGACAGCAGATTCCAAAATCAGCTATACAGATGATAATTTCTACCAATCTTTTTTTTTCCCCCGTATAGAGGCTCTTAAAAGATTAGTAAGGTAATTTTGACTTTCTGATTTTTTACCGCCAAATTGATCATTCCTCCCAACAGTAAGTCGTTTTGCATGTTCGATTTCTTTTAGTGATTAAATCTCGTAGTACTTAGTTAAACCTCTCATCTTTGGGCGCCACTAGCTATAATTGTAATACTAGCTACTAGGCTACTATTATACGCACCAAAATAAGAGATACGAGACAGATGTACAATTTAGACCGAGCCAACTCTCAAAACCAAATTAGAGGTGCTCGCGATCAAATACTGAGCGCGAAGGAAAAAAGAAAAGAAAATAAGAAAAAAACAAGTTGGAACTTGCAACACTGGAACAGTGTTAGCAAAGAGAGCATGAGTGTCGGCCGTAAATCATTGTAAGTGTGGAGTTCCATATTGATAGTACAAAACTGCGACAAAGTCAATCGCAACGCTGCATTTGTGTTTGTATAACAGTGATCGCTGTAAAAATAACTTGATAGGTCAAAGTGGGAATGAAAATTTACTTATAGCGTGTTGAAACAGTTGTTCACGAGGCGAGTTGAATACTGTGGTTTTGAAAATCGATTTCGATAGTGATAGTTCCTTTAAAATCGGATGACGCAATACCAAACCTAGCAAGCCGCAAAGTCTAGTTTAGTTATTTGGGACTTTTTTAGATTTCTCTCGCCTGAACCAAAGTCATCAGGAAGGAAATTCTTAATACCAATCCTAGCAAGCCGGAAAGTCTAGTCTAGTTATTTGGGACTTCTATAGAATTTTCCTCGCTTGAACCAAAGTCATCACGATGGAAATTCTTCGTCTTTATGGTTTCAGCTCTTTTTGTCTCAGATTAAAAAATGAATGTTAATATTGATCAAATGTCATCCGACACTCATCAAGGCCCTTAAGGAACGTAATATGAACTTGAAAAAAGCTCATTCGATTTTTAAGGGAGCTTAAACGGTCCATGAGAGACGAAATTCGCGGATACAGAGTATCCACAGCTTATTTCAATGTTCGATCTGACAAGACCGTGCACCTTTGAAAAATCGATATCTCGATAGTGAATCGATGTATTGCAATTCGGTTTGCACCGGTCGAAAGCGCTTGCTTGTGACTGACAACCTCGAAAATTTCAGATCCATCCGAGTTTATTTAATGACCTTACAGGACCTCTCGCGGCCGCAGTTAGACATTTCTTGTCAGAGTTACGCTGAAACGGGGAGTAGTTCCCCCCCTAAGATGATATTTTTTGGCTCGAAACTGCATTGGACCCTCTCGGGACATCATTGGGACCCGAAAAGAAGCGGAACCGATATAATACGGCACACGACTGGTTCGTGAGAGACGAAATTCGCCTTTTTCCAGCCTCCAGCGCCCCTCTAAGGTCGATCTGACAAGACCGCGCGCCTTTGAAAAATCGATATCTCGAGAACGAATCGATGGATTGCGCACTGCGGTTTGGATTGGGCGGTAGATTCAGCTTTTAGATAATTCTTGAAAAAAATTCAGATCCATCCAAGTTTTTAAACGGATCTTATGGGACCTCCCGCGGCCGCAGTTAGACATTGTACGTGAGACTTACGCTGGAGTTGGGGCCACGCCCCCCCCCCCCGATATAGACTTTATCGGTCCGACATTTGTCAGGGCCCTTAATGAACTTCATGTGAACTAAAAAAACTCACAGATGACTTCTCACGGCGCATGCTAGGTCCATGAGAGTCGAAATTCGCGGATTTTAGAGAATCTTAGATTTCTGACCCTATACCGCGCGCCTTTGAAAAATCGATATCTCGAGAGTAAATCGATGTATCGCAATCCGGTTTGGACCGATCAAAAGAGTAAGCTTACCGGTACTCGCCGTTAAAATTTTGGATCCATCTGATTTCATTTTGAGACCTTACTTGAGTTACTTGGACCCCAGTTGGAATTATTTTTTCGGAGTTACGCTGGCAAGGGGGTCGCTCCCTCTCTTGGAAAACTGTGGAGGGGGCCCTTTGCGGGGGCATACATTCTATTTTTCACTTTTTTTTTTTTTTTTTTTTTTTTTTTTTTTTTTTTTAATTTTATATTTGTGTCTAATCTAAGTTGGGGGAGGAGGAGGAGAGTACCTGCAAGTCAACCGGCAATTTACTTTTGATAGTGGCTGCGGGTCGAGGGTGCAGATTGCGGACTTTTAACTTGTTGTGGGGTTTACAGGGTGGCCGTGTCTAAACTTATGAGAAAAGAAGGCAACCACAGACCGGAAGAACGTTCAATTTCTGGTTCAGAGACTATGGACAAAGACATGGGCACCCGCAAAACAATTGCCCGGAGGGGCAACTTTTTGAATGTCAATGGAAGGTCTGGGGGACACCACCTAGAGACGGGCAAGTCTAGAGAACCCCCCCCCCCCCCACTTCCGCCCAAAATAGAAAATAAATCAATTATCCTTCCAAATGGTAGAAATTGTAAGTGATTGTAGCATGTAGTTGTATCAAAAGTAATTCTATTTTTGACGTGTTTGATATTATGAATAAAGTGACAGCATCAGATGATAGAAATAGTAAAAAGCTAAGTACAACTATTCCTTCTTTATTTTCATTGTCCTGATGAATTCTAAGAGTTAACCTATTTAAATTAAAAAAACCCAAAAACTCTTGCCTATACATTCTCTAATCATGTAATTATCGACCAGAGGATTCTGAATTTTCAAGGAAGTTCGAAAAATTCTCGTTGCCAACGGTAGTTGCCAATGTAGACACGTTCATACTAGTAGATTTTAAAACTTCTTTCGGCGAGGGAGATGACGGGTGGGAAGGATGATGTCGTCTGAATCAGGAGGGGGTGGGGTAAAAATCAGGGGGAGGTCCAGATCTGGGGGGGAGAGGAATCCTGAAACTGGGGGGCGAGCTGTATAGTGGCAAGGGGTGGTTGGGCACCACTGCTTAGGGGGGGGCTACTTCCCGCCCTGCCCCCCCTAAATTACGCCCCTAATTAAAATTGTAAAGTAAACTAAGAATAAAGTTTGTTAACTCTTACTCCTTTCGTTATTATTTGATCTTCGAATGTTCCGATTCTTTTTTATTGAAAAGTTTTGATTTTTCTGAATTAGGGGGGGGGCCGCGCCGCCCCTCGGGGAGCGCCCATTGACAGATAAGGGAGAAAGGTAAGTGTGGGAAAGCGCACGGGAATCCGGCGTAGTGTGCCGCAAAAATTACTACCAATGGCGGATCCAGAAAATTCTTTTAGGGGGGGGGGGCTTCACGCCTATGAATTTTCAAATTTGCAGGGAGGAATTTATGGGATTTTTTCTGTTGAAAAGAGGCAAAGGCTACCGTGAGTTGGGGGGGGGCGTGCCTTTCCCGAATCCGCCGCTGATTACCATGTAACACTGGGCCACGATGACCGATGTCGCATAAAACCAGGTAGAAGACCCGTGGCGGGCGTGGCATCCGTGATGGCTGTGAAATTGGGATGAAGTAGATTTACACACATCATTCATGCAATCTGCACAACGCGGCAAGCAACTGTTGTAGGCGTAGGTGCAGTAGTTCGTGGGGAGGGCAAAGGGGACGGGAGGTCGTCGCAAAACCATGGACGAAAGGACTGCCGACTGTTGTTAGTCCTGTTTTGCTCTCGACCCCAGCGCTCCAAGCAGCGGTCAGCTGAACTACTCTTTCAAGTGAGCGATCCTGGCGATGTGTCCATGCTCACATGCTGTGCTACTGCTAAAACCGTTGTTGGAGTTGGTCTGTTATGGCATGGCTGTCAACTGTTGTCGGCGACCCAAGAGGATCAGATAACTCAGTATCTCAATGGAAGATCGAAAGCAAGGGAAATTCAGAATCAACTTTGGACAAGGTAACAGAAATCATCAGCAAATTAAAAGAGTCGCCTGATCTCTACAAATAAAACAAATGTCTATGTACTTTTTCTTGTTTGATTCCGTTTTGAGGTTAACTGTGATGTATAGTATTTCAGTCCTTGATTAATCATTTTCGACAATTCAGGAATCTTTCAAGAAATACTCCAGACGTTTGCTTTTTAGCGGATTTTGCTTCCTTTTAATTTGCTGATCATTTGTTCCCTTCGTTCAATCGTGATTCAAAATACCTACACGGTATACATTTGCGGGAAGGCATGGGAGAAAGGGAGCCGGAGCGGCCACCGCTGCAGCGGTTCGCTTTTAGTTGACCCTTACTGCTGCTTGGAGCGCTGCGGTCGCGCTCGAAAACCCGCTAACAGGTTATAACACGGGCGGAGATAGGAAGTCGGCAGTCCTTAGTTATATCTTCGTCCATGGCTCGGAATGGTCTTAAAATTTTCCTTAGGATTTGATCTAGAACGCAACGTTCTTCCATTTTCGAAAAGTTAACTCTAGCTCTCGCAATTAACGATTAAAGGCGGAAAAAGCATGGCTTCTGGACCGCGGAACAGTGGCGTTATCTAGCGGATGAGAATCTTACTACAGGTCGCTGAGGATTCACCTTAAAACGCAACGCCGATCGCGTTCCCCAAACGAACTCTTTTAGCGGACCGAAACATCAACAATAACAGGATTGGAAATTTGAAATCATCTAAATGCATTTTAAATCGCAGAATACACGAAACATGGACACAATCCTCTGATATAAAACCCCAATATCTCATACAGAAAATTTCGTTGAAGTCTGATCCAAATTAGTAACGTAATTACATTCCCAAAAATGCTTAACCTCAATCTTGGCCAAAAACTCCCGCCACAAAGAAAAAGCGACAAATTGGGAGGACACCGGATTGGCGGAATCACATGAGTCAATCGGTCCTCGAGGACCCGTTCTCGATACTGAAACCAAGCGATCCCCCGAGCGGACCCCCGAACCATGCCGTTCCTATAAGAAAAGCATTATTGACCTTGTAGAAACGATTTCAATAGAGCATGACACTCATGCTCTAAAAAGAAGGAAAAAAACTTCGATCATGCGTATTCGGTTGAGATAGAAAGTACAAGGTGAAGATCGAAGAAGAGCGATTCGTAAACCGATGGATGGTTGATTGGCGGCGACTAAATCTCTCCCCCCCCCCCCGCACACCGAAGTGCGTAAATCTTCGGTTTTAATAAAACTTAATCTGTTCATTTGTCGATTCCCCTTTCAATTATTCTCCAGGTTTTTTTACGCATTTTTTCTCATCTTCTTTTTTCATACTTTACTGCTGCATTTTGAATGATATTTTTCCTCAATCCCGATGTTTCAGTCAATTCACGCTGTGTAAAAACCAAGCAAACAGTCAGAATTTCACTTATTTTCTAAAGTACCTTTCTCTCAATAAAACCAAAATCTCCATGGCAGAGGAAGGGGGTCAGAAGTGATTCCGCTCATCTAACCCTGTTTAGATCCATGCTGCGGAGTAGTACTTATTATATAGTAACCGGTTAAGGAGCAGGGTATGCAACCACGTGCGCTCGATTCCAGCAATGCAGGAAACTCATTCAAACAGATTTTTAGATTGAAATTGCAACAGTAAAATTGAATGTCTAGGAACCTGTAAAAAATTGAAAATTTGTGGCATTTTCAGCACGAAATTCTCAGAATAACGGATACAGGTCATCGACCATGAAGCCTCTTCTAAGGATCAAATTGCAGTCCCTCAAGGTAGCTTTCAAAAAATAGTTAGTGATCGGTGTGTAACATGCATCATTTTCAGATCCTTGCAAGTAAACGGACATTTTACGTCTAAACTTTCAAAAAAAGTTTCTTGATGGAAAATGAACCTGGGCCAAGATTGATGATAATCCGTGACGACATCGATGATCGACAAAAGTTTGCGGGCCGCCAAACCATGACAGTGGATGGTGCGTATTAATCACCAGATGCTCACTTTGAGGTTACTTTGAGGATCCAATTTGACCGTCAGCAATGACGATCGTTTGAAACATGATGAGGTGTTACTACTTGTAAAAATTGCTTCCATTTTTCGAACAAACTAGCGAAAGTCCATTTCCGATCGATCGATTGGACAATTAGAGAAATCCAAAGATCCGATTATTTAAATCGGCTAGTTTTCGATTGAAAGGAGCACCTCTATTTCCGATGATCCACGGTGCAGGTAAATCAATCTATCACTTTTCAGATTCTCGGTTGCGCCAAAACCAGTTTCGGGAGGCTAATGCAGAACCTCAAACCTCACTTCGGATTCGTTTTCTATAAACCGCACGCTCACGCGTCCGACGGGCGACCGCGGCCGCGCGGTGACGCGCGCGTGACCGTGAAATGAACTGCACTTGCTCGCGGTCGAAAGATTGAGTCGTGCGACTCTACGTATCGTTCTCCGCACACGCGTAATCGCACACTTTCATTCGGAATGCGCGTTAGTAGTGTTGCCAAATAAATATATTCCGACCGTATATTTCCCATTTGAATCAATGTAAAAGAATTGATTTTTCGAGGGATTTAATCGAACTCCCCGAGGATTGATTCTTTTATACATATTTGCTTCATAAAAGACTTCAATGTATCGAATTTCACGAGCGAACACTCGCTTCAGGCCGTTTATTTTCCATTTGAATAAATGCAAAAGTATCGATTTCTTAGGGGTTTAATCGAACTTCCCGCGGATCGATTCTTCTACACGAGTTTGTATGAAAGAAATATCGATGTAATTTCAAGAGCCACACCACTCACTTCAGGACCCAACCCCTTGGCTACGCCGCGCCACTGGCTCAGACAATACATATCAGAGACCACGCACTAGCCCATCTCTTATGGTCGCTGACTTTTTTCTCAGAAACTCAACAAAATAACGAAGGAAACTACATTCAATTGGACCCTCCTACGGTGGCTGATGACTAACGACAAAACTGTGATACTTTGCTCTCATTGGCTTCAGACATCTTATTTGCTCATCAGTTCAAATTAGGGTCCAGAGGGTTGATTCTGCTCATCTCACGAGACGAGACGAGATGACTCCGAGTCGTCTCGTCCAATCTCTTAGCACGAGACAGAGTCGTTTATCTCGACTATCTCGAGTCGTCTCGTACGAGATAGACAGGGAGAATCAGCCTACAGATGGACGTTGGACGTTAAAGCAATCAAGGGCATATATAGTATCTCTGAGTTTACGGCGACAGCATGAAACATAGATCACCGTAAATGGACCGATATTCAAAATTGATCCGTTGCGTACTTTTGCTACAACAATATGACACATTGATTATAATTAAAAATTTCGTGAAAATAAAGATGAGCACACTAAAAACTTTCAAAATTTACTCATTGCCTCAGAAAACCACTTTCATTTTGAACAACCCGCGCTACACTATACACGATTTTCACCGACATACTATCTACTCCACGGACGGAACCACCGTGTTTATGTAAGGATCATCGTAAGCATGCATGAAATGTTTTTGTTTTGGGGAGGGGCGGGGTTTCAGGAGTGATTGAAAGACTGTGAGAGGAGGGGGGGACCTGAACGTTTTCTTTATGGTATTTAGTTTTGTCCGTTTATCTCGATTTCCTTTTTCCCCCTTTTCCCTTCATTTTCCCACTTTTTAAGCTATTCCTCCAGTAAAAAAAGGGGTAAAGGGCTTGAGCCCCCTAAGCTCCCTCACGGACCGCCACTGCAGATGTACAAATTTTAATCCTAAGTATGACAACACTGTACGTAGACTGAAAGACGCAAAACCATACCTCGAAAATCGTGTAACATCCCAGAACCCGCGCGCGCGAACTCACAATCCCAGTGTTGGCAGATTTCACATTCAAAATCATATATTTTACATTGATTCGCTTGTGGGAAACATACGGTTTAAATCTGGCAACACTGGCGGCTACTCACGAGCTGAGCAAGCGTAGGTAATAAGTTGGGTTATCGGACCGTTATTTTTTATCCGACGTGTTCCGCTTTGGAAACTGCAGGCGGAATTAATTAGAAATCAACTCCTGGTCAGTGGTCCTGGCAAAGACAGAATCATACACACACAAAGACTCATCATTCATCTAGTTTCGGTCAGAAAATAACAATCAAGTTGTATTTCATTACTTGACCGAAAGTGACCGCGAGTCACGTGGCGTATGGAGAGACCTCGGCCTTGTTCTTTTTCTGTCGCCGCTCAACTTGGATCGCGTATTATTTCACGGTGAAGTGACGATGAACAGGAAAGGAAAAGTGTATTGTAGACTACTCCACTCCACAGAGACAAATAGAGACGGAGCACAACGCTAAAATACATAGGGAAGATTTGAGGCACACTGAATTTTCGGGGATTCAACGAAATAACATGTAAAACAACAGTCAACACCTTTTGATGTCGCATGATGTTGAACGGTAACATTCGGTAGACGCTAGGGGGATACGCTGGGAAGTGTAGAGGAGGGTGCTCAACATTCAACACCCTGCGACGTTGACTGTTATTTTGTTGAATCCGCGAGAATTTAGCGTGCCTCTGCTGTAGCCGTTTAGTGCTCCGTCTCTATTTGTCTATGCCACTCCACGATCCGCCTGGAGCTCGATTCAGAGGTTTAGGCGCAGCTCACCGATAATCTTTGATGAATTTTCAATTTGCATTCCTTCGAATCTAAACAAAACTTGCCGACTACTACGACCTTTTACCTTTTGTTTTGAGAGCGTTCTTCAATGAAAAGGTCAACACTCAAATTTGTTTTTATTGATTTTCACTGTGTAATGTGTATACTATGAGAAATACGTTGGAAAATTCCAAAGATGATCGGTCTAGGTGCATCTACAATTCTGAAATTATCTCTACAGCGTGTTGTCGTGGATGAGATACAGCGAGCAATGTAATCTGTGGAGTCCCTTGATGGAAATATTATACAGGGAGTACTGATACAAGCTCAATGAGTTCTATTGATTTAACACGGAAAGCTCCATACGGCGACAAAAAGAGACAGAGAGCACTAAACGGCTGCAGCAGAGTCACGCTAAATTCCCGCGGTTTCAACAAAACAACAGTCAACGTCGCAGGGTGTTGAATGTTGAGCACCCTCCTCTGCACTTCCCAGCCTCCCCCCCCGTGTCCACCGAATGTTACCGTTCAACACCATGCGACATCAAAAGGTGTTGCCTGATTTTTACATGTTATTTTGTTGAACCTAACCTGACGGACGGTTTTACATGCAGCGCTTATTAAGTAAGCATTAACAACGACATAATGTGTCCGCGACATTCACCATCCATCAATGTTAATTTTACTAATTTTTAGTGTTTTAGAATAATTCTATGCCTACAATTTCACTTCATCACCGCTATCTTATGTATTTTGAGACGCTGATTTCAAAATTGCTAGCAGTTTTCAATAAACTGGCCTAGATTTTACGTAAATTCGAAATTTCGTCTTCTTGGCAAAAAAATTCGAAATTCTGGAAAAAGTATGAGTTTTGAGTAAAAACTAAGGCCGGATTTGAAATCAGCGGGTCAAAACACATGGGAGAGATTGCGAGAGGGGTGAAAAAGAGGTATCTTATGATGAGAAAACCTGGTTTTACGTTCATAACAGCCGGACACATTATGTCGTTAAGGCGTAAATTATGTCGTTCTTATTTATGTTTGAAAGTCAATATTGGTTTGTCAATGTTATTTGACGAAAAATTTAGAGGAAATACTCTTCAGAAGATTATCTAGTGACTAACACTCCGTTTTCTTACATATAAATTACTTTTAGTCTGTAATTTGACATTATGACTCTGGCATGGCGGCAGAAATTTGCGCTAAACGCTGAAGAATCACCTTAAGTTCGATAGAAATATCTTCTTCGTACTGTTTTATCTATCTATTCGTTCACGGATTGCAAAAAAAAAAAAAAAAAAAAAAAAAAAACGCTCTCCCTCCCCTTTCTCTTCTTCAATTTCTCTCTCTAATTCTTTCTCCAACAACTCTCAAGTCACTGGTGCGGCGGAACCCAGCTAAAGACACTATCGATCGAGACGCGACGCGCGACTCACCGATAAATCGATAATTCAAGCGTGAAAACGCTCACGTAAATATCCTGACAACGAGTCAATAAAAATACCTCGCCATTTTTCACCTATTTTTATCACTTCTTCACGAGTACCTAAGTACATATCATATTTTGAACGTCGTAAAATATTCGACATAGCAGCATCTGCCTACCGTTGTGACGTTACTTTTCCGCTACATCAAAATGACTATAGAATATTTTATTTATTATTCGATGAAATGGGTTTGTTACAAACTTTTGCTATACAGCGCAGCGTTATGGAGGGTCAACTTCAATTACTCTATGTGAAATCACTTGAAAATAATAGTGAGAACGAAAGAAGATTTTGTTAAAACGCATTCATTGACCATTTCAGTCAATTTTGAAACTTTTCGATGCTCTAAACGTGATTTTTAAACGATTAAACGAGAGTACACTGTACAGTTCCTTTTTTTTGCTGTAGCGAAACTTAAAAACACAATAGTTGTTCAAACATAGTTGTTCCCATAGATCTATTTCCACGTATTTTGGACGCAAAGAGGCTTGAAATATTTTTCACGAGGGAAAAAAGCGCCTTCAATTTTCGGGTATGCAAAACCAACTTAATGTCGCGCAGTCAAAGTAGACTGTTTCGGTAGAAAGATAAATCACATCGGTTGCCGATACAGGACCTCTGACTCCAATTCTACATATGTAATTTCTCTAGCGCATTTTTGACACATTTCGGTTATTAATCCAAGAAACTGATGCTATCTTTTTGAGATTATTATTAATTCTACGTCCTCGAAAACGCTTTATTATTTGCCAAGTTCAGCGACCTATACGGCCAAAATCAACAAGATGTTACACATAAACGATGCATTTGGAGGTTTGAAAATCCCGAATTTCCAACCCTACGATCCTACAACAACAACAATAACATTTGAGTGATTCTAACCTCCAAATGCATTAATGTCATATCTCGTTGATTCCGGCAGTTTTGGAAGAGGAACTTAAATTAAATAGGAAATCCGCGCGTAAAGAGTTATTCAAGACGGCACAACCAGCACGATGTTTTGCAGCTTTACAAGAGTGTACGTCCAAAACCTGGACACTTTGAAAAAAAAAAAAAAAAAAAAAAAAAAAAAAAAAAAAAAAAACACACACAAAAGATCCTTTGTTCTCAGCTCATCAAGTACTTTCATTATCTTAACAAAAATCACACAATTTTAGACCCCTGCAACTGCCCCAGTATTAATCCAAAGAAAATTAAACAAGAGGTGTCGGCGACACGAGTAAAGGAAGATGCGCCTGCATGCAAAATAACGCAAAGCGGTGCACACATCGCAGTTCAAGCCAGAGGCAAAAATAGAGACGGAGCATTAAGAAATAGTATACATTGGATGGATTTGAGGCACACTTTACTCTCGCAGATTCAATAGAACAACAGTCAACAGCGCTATCATTTATAGCTTGTTATTCATATGGATGGTGTCATTACGATAAGTTTCATTCCGATAGAAACCCTCCCACATCAGCGAAAATTCGCCGATGACTCTTGAGCTATCGGAGAATTTCCGCAGAGATGGGAGGGTTTCTATCGGAATGAAACCCATCGTATTGACACCACCCATAATAATAACACGTGACTCGATAGCATTATGATGCGATTGTTCATAATCAGCCTGCAGTAATGTCGACAAATATCTTTAACGTGTGTTGCCTAAACGATATTTGATTGGCGTGACTGCAATTACTTTTGTTGCCGATGACAGTGCCGGCTCGTACAATGTGGCAAGAACGGATTTCCTCAATTTAAACCTACGTAAAATGATCGATCTGCAGTGGATTCATTGAATCCCTGAGAAATCGATACTTTTGCAAAGGTTCAAATGGCAGAAAACATGGTTACCAAATTGCACGAGCCACTACTGGTCGATTATAAGTGTTCTCAAAAAAGTGTAATAAACAGAAGGTACGATTGAACAAAAAGTTAATACCTCGCAGAAGTTTTTCAAAATCCCTGCTAAAAAAAAAAAAAAAAAAAATGAATGATGTCTTTTGAGATTTTTGAAAAAATTATGAAAATGAAGGAGCTTGTTTCAAAAAATGGGGAATCATTGAGTTCGTTCCAGAAGTAGGGGCAGGCCCCTAACGATGACCCTTGGAATTTTCCAACGTTATTTTTCACATTGCATGATTAAAATTAATTTGAGCACAGGATTTTCAATAAAGAAAGCTTTAAAACAAGAAGTGAAAGTCTTCGGCAAGTTTCGTGTTGATTTGAAGGAGGGAAACTTAAAAATTCACCAAAGATT
Organism: Trialeurodes vaporariorum; assembly: GCA_011764245.1. NCBI lineage: Eukaryota > Metazoa > Arthropoda > Insecta > Hemiptera > Aleyrodidae > Trialeurodes > Trialeurodes vaporariorum. Next base: position 30,205,331 of record VMOF01000220.1, read on the forward strand.
ATTATCAGTGAGCTTGAAGGAGGGAAAGTTAAAAATTCACCAAAGATTATCGGTGAGCTCTGCCTATTCTACTGAAACAGACTCCGGGCAAGTTTGAGAATCGAAGTAGAGTCAATGACTAAATACCGCAGATGCAGTAGCAAAAATAAGGAGAAAAAATCCACGGTAAGTGGCATAAAACCATGGAATGCACGATATTAGCTTCGTTTTGCAACGACATACAAATGGACTAAGGTCACTCCATAGCGTAGAAATGTCTGATTAAAAGAACGTTCAAAGTAAAGATTTAATGTAAGAAACGAAAAGTGCAATTAAGCTGCTTTTGCAGTAATGAGTACTGAGGAGGGAGCTTGCTGAGAAACAGAAAATCTGAAATCGTGCGATCCCACTCTATATCACGACGGGACGCGACGAGACATTGCAGGAGCAGAAAGTAAGAGGCACCTGCTGCACGCTGCAATTGCTTTGCAGTATTGCCAATTGTGTGCGGATTTTCCAACTTTTATACAGGGTGAGCCAGAGCATCCGTACCAGGCATTTTTCTAGCGATCGGATGCTTGAGAAGTTTTAAACAAATAAGCCAGATAGGGAATTGACCCAAAAGATTTCGATTTTGATACTTCCAAAAGCCCCCGACAGCCCCTTGAGGGCGTATTTGGGGGGGGGAGGTTCAAACACATGTTTCAAGTTTTCTCTGAAAAGCCTCATATTAAGATATAATTAAAGATCATATCCTCAAAGGAAAGGCAATTGCCGACATTTATGCACCATAAATATTTTCCAAAAAAACCCAAATTTTTTGAGTTATGGGGGTTTTTTGGGAAAATTTTGTATCGGCCCTCGTAGCCACCCTCTTGAGAATTTTTCAAAAATCTTGACAAATTCTCAAAGAGCAGATCAAGACTTTTTGATTGATGTGCCACATGTTACATTAAAATGAAAAATGAAGGTGAATTCCATTAAATCTAAATTTTGGGGCTTTAATGGCAGTATTGGCTAGATTCCATGGTTTGAGCTGACTCTGTTGCGGCATTAATCTAGAATAAGACTCCAGAAACTCTAGAATGCACACATAGGGTTTCAAGATTATTGCCAAACAGAATAACCTTATGATACGAATTAACGAATGACTTTGGCATTCCATGAAAATCTGAGCAATTGAAAAAAGGTTAGAAAAGAATTCCCTTGAGGGAATCTTAGTTCACAAAAGACTCAATGCCGCAGAATGGAATTTTCAAAATTGTGGGGATTTCTAGAACATAGTGAAAACGTTTAGAATGAAACCATCGGAAAATCACAAGAGAATATTCAAACCTTCGCCGATCCGGAAGATTTTGAATTTTCAATTCTGACAACAGAGAGCGGCACTGCGCCTCCGGTGAGGCGCAGCGCGGCGCGGCGGAAGCATACGCGATGTTGGTAGAATGCCGAGGAGAAACAGTGCCGCCAATAAATGTCGCGTAAAAATCCTCCGTATATTTTGCAGTGATTCAAATAGGGAAAATTACGGTTTAAAACCGCGTACAACAGGCAACATTGAGCTCAGACAGCAATGAAGTCAAAACGATCGGATTAAACAAAAGAAACAGAGCCAACATTAAACATTTACAACGCTCTTTTTTTTATATACGATGCGCTTATAGATTGATACGTTTCTGCAGGCTCCATCATGTCCACCTCGCTCAAAATCGCCGACAGGGGAAGACGCAGATAGGCGGCTACGTGCTGCCCATTGGGCAATTGGGCATGCACCTGCTTTAATCCGCGGCATCGCTGGATCCTTGAATGAATTTCCACTCTATAATCCACGGTCATCATCTTCGAGTGGATGAAAGGGAGAGAGAACGTGATTGAGAAATTCTTTGCTCCGATTGTCTACTGAGTGCGCTGTCAAACGGGGATATGAGCGGTGTATTTCAGAAAAGTGAGATTACGGGGGAATTTTAAATTCTAGAGCAATAATAATAAAATCTTCAAGGACCCGGAGACATGGGCGCCCGAAGAAAAATTTCCAAGGGGGGGGGGGATTGTTGAACCTCAATGGAAGGTCCAGGAGAGGGGGGGCTCCGGGGGTCGGGAACTTTTATTTTTCATCCAAATGAAGTACAATTACTAAGCCATAGTAGGTGTATCAAAGAATAGTGATAATTTTGACGTGTTTGATACAATGGATAAAGGGACAGCAGACGAAAATGATACCTAGGAAAATGTTTAATTCTACTATTCCTTGCAAACAATGAGTTAAAATTACAAAATAAACGAATAATGAAGTTTGCTTAACTATTGCTTCTTTCATTAGCACTGCATTTTCTTTCTTTCGTTCATTTTTTACCGTGAAATTTTGACTTTTTTTTAATTCCAGGGGGGGGGGGGGGGTGCCCCCTCTTGCCTCCCGCTGCGGGCGCTCGTGCCCGGAGATTCGCGTGAACAACGTATCCAAGACAGAGAGGCATACAGAAAAAAAAAACGAAAAAAAAAAACAGCTTTGGTACGCTGACAAAACCTTTGATAGAAAAATAACCCAGCAAAAGACTTTAGTTGAGCCAACCAAATCTTCCGTTCACCCAGCAAAATCTCTTTGGTTAGACGTACAAAACCTTTGGTTAGCTCTATACACTAAAGTCTTTTACACGTGTTAGTAGAGGATGTAAGAGGGGACCATCCCGTTACTTTGGCCCCTATATCCGTCCTTTTCTAATGCACGCATTCAAATGGGAGGAGAAAGACAGAACAATGCCTGTATCCACCTATGCTGTCCAGTGTGCGGCGCGACGAGACGTCCACGCATAACCACATCAATACAGTTTGGTTTGTAAATAAAGTGCGGCATTGAGTACGCTCGTAACGCGACGAGAAATAGCTCCATAAAAACACTGCCCGAGAGAATACTTTCGGTTTCCACTCCTCGTTCCCGGTGTCTCTCTCATGCAATCGACTCAACTTCCCCTTACACTCTCTCCCTATCTTCTCCCACTGATTGCCTTTGTTGACATTGAACATTGACAACGCGGGGTTAAAAAAAGAAGAAAAATACAAAAAATGCCTTTTGTTGCGTACAAAAAAAAAAAAACATGAAAAGTAAAATCAGAGGGGGCCCAAAAACCCAAGTTTTGCCATTAGGTCTCCCTAATTTCTCAAGGCAGTCTTTGATAGAGGGAGCAAATAACCCTTTCAATACCACGCTCGAGTTATTTGTTTTCGTAACGAAATCTCTCATTGACAGCAAAAGCTACTCCAAATTCTTAACATGGGTAAATCAATATTCCATGAAGCACCTTCAATTACCGGGATAGGCATAATGAACACCGCGGTGCACGAATATTTAACTACCCACTGAAGAGCGAATTATAGCGTTTATAGGTCACTGGACCTTCTTGTAAAAGTGTCAAAATGTGTTGATCCGAGAAGTTTGTCTGATATCGTTTGCCTATTCTGTTTCAGGTTACCTTGCTGCTTGTGACGATTCTGCTGCTGGCTGTTGGAGCGGACACAAGCCCGGAGAAAAATAACATATCAGTGCGCGTGCGTCGTGAGCCAGCGGTCCATCATCACTACAATGTTGGAGGATCACGAGGGAAACGGCCATCAAAAAAACCCTCGAGACCGAAAGGACCGCCAAAAGGCCCACCAAAAGGACCACCAAAAGGACCACCGAAGGGTTCGTACGGCCCTCCAAAACCATCATACGGACCACCACCGAAACCTGTATACGGTCCACCGCCGAAACCCGTCTACGGTCCACCATCTAAACCAAAGCCGGTTTACGGTCCACCAAAACCTGTATACGGTCCGCCGAAACCCGTCTACGGTCCTCCACAGTCTCAACCGAAACCTGTGTATGGACCACCAGCAAAACCTAAACCCGTATACGGTCCACCAAAACCGGTTTACGGACCTCCTTCAAATAGTTATGGACCTCCATCAAATAGTTACGGACCTCCTCCAGCTACTTATGGAGCGCCTCCACCACAGCCTTCATCATCGTATGGAGCACCCGCTTTGCCTACAACTTACGGCGCTCCTCCTCAGCAACCCGCAAGTACCTACGGAGCTCCACCGGTCGCTTACGGCGCACCACCTCCCGCGCCTGCCTTTGCACCACCTTCAACTTCCTATGGTGTTCCATCAGTGCCTTCATCCTCTTACGGTGTGCCAAAAGCTCCTTCAAGCGGCTACGGTGCTCCTCCGCCACCTTCGTCGTCTTATGGAGCACCACCTGCTCCAGCTGCGCCTCCCGTGTCTTATGGAGCTCCACCAGCGCCGTCGTATGGTGCACCACCCTCACCGTCGTACGGAGCGCCCCCGGCACAATCTTACGGGGCACCTCCTGCGACATCTTACGGTGCTCCACCGGCACCAGCCTATGGGGCTCCGCCAGCACCTACTTACGGTGCTCCACCAGCACCTACTTACGGTGCTCCACCAGCTCCTTCATATGGCGCTCCACCTGCGCCTTCATATGGTGCTCCACCTGCAACATCGTACGGAGCACCGCCTGCACCTTCTTATGGAGCTCCGGCTAAGCCAACTTTCTCGGCGCCTAAGCCAGCGTTCATCGCTGCTCCTGGCTATTCGTACAACGCACCGCCGGCGCCATCGTACGGAGCTCCTAAAGCACCGTCCAGTTCGTACAACAAAGGACCTCCCACGTCGTACACTCCACCAGCTACGTCCTACGGCGTTCCAGTTGCTCCATCGAGTTCATACGGGGCTCCTCCAGCTCCTCCACCATCGACATCTTACGGAGTTCCCTCAAACAGTTACGGAGCACCAGCAGCTCCTTCAAGCTCTTACGGAGCACCAGCGGCTCCTTCAAGCTCCTACGGAGCACCGGCAGCTCCATCCAGCTCCTATGGAGCGCCTGCAGCTCCTTCGAGCTCTTATGGAGCTCCAGCAGCTCCATCTAGCTCTTACGGCGCACCAGTGGCTCCTTCAAATTCTTATGGGGCACCAGCGGCTCCCTCCAGCTCATACGGAGCGCCAGCAGCTCCATCAAGTTCTTATGGAGCACCAGTAGCTCCTTCAAGTTCTTACGGAGCACCTGCTGCCCCCTCAAGTTCTTACGGAGCACCTGCAGCTCCTTCAAGTTCTTACGGAGCACCTGCTGCCCCTTCAAGTTCTTACGGAGCACCTGCTGCCCCCTCAAGTTCTTACGGAGCACCAGCAGCGCCTTCAAGTTCTTATGGAGCACCAGCAGCGCCTTCAAGTTCTTACGGAGCGCCAGCAGCTCCTTCAAACTCGTATGGAGCGCCAGCACCCCCTTCAAGCTCTTACGGAGCACCTGCAGTACCTCCATCAACCTCTTACGGAACACCTGCCATCCCTTCCAACAACTACGGAGCTCCTTCAACAGCTTACTCCAACAACCAAGACTCATATGAACCTCCACCTTTGCCAAGCTCATACGATGTTCCACTGTACAGTTCCAGTGAGCCGAAGCCTTCAATTTCCTTCTCAATACCTGCTTCAACATACAATCCAAGTGGCTTTAAACCGAATCCTGGAAATAGTCAATATAGTACACTTTCCACAGCAGCAAAAAATAAAGATTTCTCAGTTGCCAATAATAACAACAACTACAATACGAACAATAACAATTATAATGCTGATAACAATTATAGTGCCAACAACAACAATTACAATGTCAACAGTAACTTCAATGCTAACAGCAACTTCAATGCCAACAGCAACTTCAACGCCAACAACAACAACAATTACAATGCCAATAACAATTACAATTCTAACAACAATTACAATGACAATAATAATTACAATTCTAACAGCAATTACAATGCCAACAACAACTACAATGCCAACGATAATTTTGATTCCAACAACAACTTCTTTAGAAACGACAATTTTAATGATTACTATTCTGACTCTAGTCAATACGGAAGCGGTGAACCACAACAACCAGAGGTGGTGATTCAAGACGACGCATATTACTCAGCTAAACAACAAGCACCCACCACTTACAAGAATCATTTACAAAAAGACAGCGCCTCACAGGCCTCTCAAAGTGAAGCTGTTTATGAAACCCTCTCAGAGGAAAACCCATTTGATCAGAGGAAGGGTGAAGTCACGCACCGTGTTTATGACAAAAATGCACCCCAAACAACTTCAGAAGAAAGCAAAGAGGCTGAACAAACCACACCAGCAACTTTGAGAACCGATAAACGAAACACAGTGATGAATAATCCAAAACATAAACTAGTCGCTTACTTAAAACATCATATGAAAGCACAAACGACACAATCAAGTCAGGCTCAAGCAGTCACAGCTTCACCATACCACTTTAGTCCAAAAATAGAGACAACCGGTTTCGTACCATATGATGGTGGTTACAAGGTGAATCGAAGGAAAGACATTGAGACGACTCCATCTTCCAGAAGGACTCAGAATCAAAGAGGGAAAACAAAGTCTAGTAAACCAGAAAGTTCAATCAGTAGTAAGAAAGAGGCTCTATCATTTCAACCAAACTATTTTGATACGAGCATAAACCAGCAAATGATTCAAAAGCGACAAGATGCAATGAAAGATTTACCCAAGACAAGGCGGAAACAGACGGAGAGTTTTAAGCAAAACTCTGAGAGTTCTAGTTTATCTGAATCAATTAATGGCTGGAAACAGTCAGAAGATGATAGTTTATCAAATTCAAGAGAGACCAAAAAATGAGAAAGTGTGAGTGATGATTTGAAATAGTTACTGTGATGAACTTTGATATTAGAAAAAAAATTTTGTCCTGACACTAGAGTGTGGTCATGAAAATCACACTTATAAAGAATAGATTGGAAAAAATGTGTACTTTGTGGCAAATGAATTGTTGCCTTCCTCCTAGGAAAAAAAAAAAGAAAAAATTTTTCAGCTTAGGAAAGCTAAATGTAAGGACTAGCGCGATTGAAGATATTTGTCAGGGTATGCAACACACAACACAAAAGATACCATTCAAAACAAGTATTAGAGGCATTGCCAATTGCATATCCTGGCCAAGTCCAAGTGTCTTTGTTCCCGCTAGTACAGATCAGTAAAATAATTTGTAACCTTGTAAATAAGTAATTTGTGGCATGAGGCCTGACCAGACTTTGGGGTACAGCATTTTGTAGATAGGAACCTTGTAAGATCAGGAGTTGCTATCTTTTATTCACTGACACCTTAAATGGTTTGAAAGAATGAATAATGTATGCACTTTACTTGTATTTGAGGGAATAAATCTTGCCAGAAAGAATGGGTTACTAAAGAGACACCCTTTTACCTTTTTAAGATTATTATTATTTGTTTTTTTTTTTTTCAGTTAAAAAATGATGGGGGGGATGAAGGGCAAACTCCCGTGAGGTAACTTGCTTTCTTTTTGCAAAAAGCCATCCAAATTAGAATCAAAGAGACTGTAGACCACGATGTAACGTTTTCTCTTTCTTAATTTTGCTCCATAGTAATTTCTTCTGTTCAGAAATTTTTTAGCTCAGCAAAATTAATAAAGGTAAAAATAATAAGAGAAATAAGATTGCGGAAATGCTAAAATGTAAAATAGACTTGTACAAAAAATTATGTACAGTATTAGTTATAAGGAAACTACTATTAATTTAATAGAATTTAATGATTGTGTACCAAATTCTCAGCCATAACTGTTGATGTTGTTGTAGAAGCTTTACTTAATTATTTGTTATAAAAGTTACCACAAAAAATTGACATTACTTATATTTTAGAGAAGCAGTTAACAAGTAAATCAGAGAACGCCTGATTACAAGGAATTTTTGTTAATTCTTTACTTTTGCTCTAAATTTCATATTCACACGTAAGTGAATGTATCGAAAAGTGAATCGTGAAAATAATGCATCCATAGAAATACAGCCCATTTGCTACTTTTTCAGACCAATTCTTTCAAGATACCCCGATGATAAAGTCTGAAGGTCAAAAAATTATTATGAAAATTTCCACTAATTACTTGAAGATTTTGTTGACCTGAATCAGAATCCATTTCGCTGTTTCACACACCCTTTCCAAAATAAAATGAATTTTTGAAGCTGTGCAAGTTTAAAAGACAGATGAGACTAGCTGGTCGCAGTGAATTAAAACAATAATATCTAAAAGCTGAATTGACTGCTCTGCCTTGCTTACATTTACACGTTTACTTCTTACTCTCCAGAAGCTAGGTACCATATTTTCGTGCTTATAATGAGAACCTGTTTTCCTTTCTTGGACTCCAAACAAAAAATCCAAGAAAATCCAAGCAAACAATTTGCTTAAAGCTGGTTTTCAAAGTTTGGCTGTTCATAACTGCCTCTAAAATGCGCATAACATGGGGCACGGCACATTTTGTCAATCTTTACAGCCACTATCTCTTGAAATTCGCAAGTTTCGAATTTCCAGAGATAATGGCATAGATAATAGACGGAAGTCAACAAACAGATAGGTAAGTTTGACACCTCTGAGACTTGCGCTGTGCCTCCTAATGTGTGCAGCTAGGTGGTCAGAGTACTGCACTGCCACCTCCGACCACTTGATTGATAACACAACACTGTCACGATCCTTGTCATCTAACCTAACCTAACCTAAGGTACTCAGGGAGCCAAAGATTCTGACTGAGGTAAAAACTGCAACGTCGACATGAAGATTCATGTTCCACTAGTATTTTGCTAATGTACCATATCCAAATAGAAATTAGCTATTTCTGATCTTCTCTTTTCATTTCTCTCTTTTTCTTTCCTCAATCTTCTAAAAGCGCGGCTTATCTGCACGATTTTTCTTTTCTTTTGCCTTTGCCAACTCTAAGGTGCAACAGATATGCAGGAAAATATGGTACGTAAAGAATAATAAAATATCACAACAAGATGGCAAAAACAGAAGAAATTAATTAAAAAAAAAAGCAAATGAAAAATTATAAAGAACGCAAGACTTGCACAACTGAAGGATTCAAAGTGAATCCTAAATAAAACGAAAGGGTAGCTAATTGATAGGGGTAAAGGATAAGTTAATAAAAAATGTGCCAAATACCAATATGTAATGATATGAGCTAGGAGATTGAAATGGCATACCCATACGAATAATATTGGTCAGAGTTTGATTATCATACAGTATGCAATTTTGAGCCTACATTCATTCACTTGAGAAAAAAAAATCCGTTCCTAATTCATGATTTATTTCTCAAAGAAGAATAATGATGAATAAAGAAGAAAAATGATCGAGTAATAGTATACAGTGTAGTTTTAATGTAATAGATAGAAATAAAAGAGTAGATAGTAAGACAGTAATTGCTTTTACACGCATAGTTGTTAATTTTTATTTTTAATAGACAAGCACGAAGAAAAAATTTCTCCATAAAATGACCAGAATTCTAATAAAGACAAAAAATTCCCAAAAAGAGAATTCTGACCTATGAACAAGAATTCTGGTAATTTTAACCAGGATTCCGGATTTTTTCACCAGAATTTCTCGTTTTAAGGACCAGAAGAATCTGGCATTTTTGACCTGCAAAATCTGGAGAACAATGCCAAAATTCCGATTAAAAATACCACAGTTCTCATAAAAAATGTTAGAATTTCTTTGCATTTTTTGGAACTTTCGATTAGAATTCTGGTCTTAATAAACACAACTTTCTTCTCCGTGTAAGCATTTCTGAAACAGGTACCATAATCAGAATAAAAAAAAAAAATATGAGTCTCAAACTAAACTCCCAAAGAATTACGTGCATGATGCATTTTAACAACAAAAATTAAATTCCAAAGAATAGAGGAAGGATGAATGGCTATAATGTTCCGCTGTTGTAAAGGACAAGCGCCATTTATGCAATTTGTCTAAACCAGAAAAGAGGCTTGGTGTATAAAATAGATACCCCTACCCTGATTACGAAAACAGTACCTATTTAAATGACATTCGTCTTTCACAGAGCTCTTCCGCATCATGGCAGTTGATGTTCATACACGGAAAAAAAAGAATGGTGTAATTTACCATTCGCATTGCTGATTTTGGCCCCTACCAGAGTTAAGATAAACTTGACCAGAGTTATGGAACATTTGACCAGGTATCAAGTGAAATTTACTTGATTCCTGGTCAAATGTTTCATAACTCTGGTCGAGTTTATCTTAACTCTGGTAGGGGCCAAAATCAGCTATGCGAATGGTAAATTACACCATTCTTTTTTTTCCGTGTATGCTTATTTTTTAAACCATTCATCCTTTTTGTTTCTTTCATTCAATTTTTAATTTTTTTTTGGTAAAAATGCAAGGGGATTTCAATTCTTTGGTTAGTTTCTTTTTAGGACTTTATCTTTTTTGCTTTTTGGTTGCTCATGAGAGAGCTAATTTCCGAAAAGCGTACATACATTAAAAATAAAACAATAGCAACTGTACGTGGTAGATCAAGTGTTTTTGTTTTTTTTTAGACTTCTATTTCTAGAATATACTACTTGTTAAAAAATATGTTTTACTTGTAAAGACTTTCACTTATCTGCATTGATCATTTTACTTGTTAGAAGCTAATACTTTGAAATCTCAAAAAATAAATTAAGAAACTTGAAACACGTATTTTCATTTCCAACCTATATCTACATCCCGATTCCTCAAGAAAATGAAAATAAAGTTCTTTCAAGCAGGACAATAGAATGATACAGAACTGCCTAACTTGCCGAGAGAATTTCAAATGACTGAAGGCAACTATACGGTAGAACCTGTCAGACAACTTGTGTTTTCTTTGATCATACCTTCTTAGCAGGGGGCCCAGCCAAACCCAGTTTGAAAATTCCCTAACTTTTCGAGATAATTTTTGACGGATTCAGGGCTTTCACAAAATGGTTTCAGTTGCAGAAAAAAATCTTGCAATTTTTTCAAAAACTTGGGTGTTTGGTAGCAATTGGTGTTTTGCTGATTTACACATTTCCATCAAAGAGGAACAAAAAGAACGGAAAGAACACACATTTTAGAGGAGCCTGGTGACTATTGAGTTATCAAGATGTTGCGGTTCTTCAATTTTTTATTCATACCTAACCCAGAAACCATCAAATTTTAAATTTGTTGACCTAGCCCAAATCATGAAGTTCCCAGACTAATATCTGACTTTTCCAACTAATCAGAAATTCGCTGACTTTTCCTGGTTTGCCTTTCTGCTGAACACCCTGCTAAGCTATGAGACTGGTGTCGACGATCATTCCAACGGTAATTCCAATGTAGGCTCATCATTTGACGATTAAAATTGACGTACAAATGAGAATAAGTACTTTCTGAGGACAGCTGAAAAGCATCACACATATACATGCAATTTTTCCTCACCTTCTGCAAAGATTATATTCTTTGGAAATCTCACAATTGGCAAAACTCAGTACTTTTGAGTATTTGGGGTTACATTCCGAGTTGCAGAAACGCAAGAATTTTTACCTTCCCTCTCCAGCAACGAAAAGATCATCGCCGTGTTTTAGAGAAGAGTTTGAGTATTATTTTCTTAAGATCTTTAGAAATGGAGCAAACGTTACACAAAACCATTGGATACAATTGGCTTACCTTTTTTTCAACAAACCGTTTCCACTCTTCTGTCAAGCAAAACTGTTGAAATGAGTCATAAAATAGAGGCCCAGATTGAGTTCGAGGCAAATTAGGCACTTGCATAGGAATGTGAAGAATCACTGATAACTTTTCGATTAGAGCTTTCATTACAGGTATTAGGAATGAATAGTGCTCCTGATTGTTTTCTGAAAAAAGAAAAGGAATCATTGAAACTAACAAGTACATAATCCAGTAAGAAGTTAAGGCAGGACTGAAAACTACAAGACTAGTAAAATTCAGAAAATAATATTGACGGAAAAGAAACGCTGACCATTAATCCTTACCATTGCTGGACTGTATTTACTAGATGCATTCAAGTTTTTTAAGTCCAACAAGGATGAGTAACACATTCATGATCACACTACCAGGGGGAACAAAAATGTCAAACTGACAGGCAATAAATTAAACCTCTCTTGCGGGAATCTACTTTGACCTTGAAGGGGGGGGGGTGTCAGCAAATTGCCATTTTTCTTAAAAGAGATTAAAAATAGGTGGACTTTCAAGAGTCAAATAAAAAATTGACTGAGAGACTAAAAGTTCTGCAGAGAACTTGAATTCAGGCACCAACATAGAAATAAAAATATGATAGAAACTTGGGATGGGTACATTATTTTCTGTTTGTAATTTGAAATCGCAAAAATCAAAATTGCAACACATAAAAACGACCTCTGTCATGTACAGTCGATTCCTTAGATGTTAGCTTAGGTAGGCCACCTGCAATGCTTAAATTCAGTGAGATAAATGCAGATAAATACAAGAGTCGTCTCACATTCTTTTTGTCCCTGACTACTATGTAGCAAAGTTTCAAATTAAAAAGAGAAAAAAAATAAATAGGAAGGTACAAAAAAGGAAAATTTTGCATTATCATATTCCTTCCCCTTACTAAGTGTGAGGTATGACAGTAAAACTCCAGAGGTATACAATTTTATTACAAAGATTTACAGAGCCAACTGCATACAGCAATGTTTGAGGGTGTTTGCAAGACCTGATCACCATATAACAGGAAGGATGAATACTGAAAAAGCAAAATTTTTAGGGCTCCAGTCACAGATTAATATCCAATTACACAGAACAAGAAGTTTCACTCAATTTGAAAATTGAACAGGCAAAATGTTTGATAAAGTGAATGAAATTCTTAATTTTTTGATATTCTTTGACTATAGGAAAAATAAAAAAAGAGTTGAAAGTCAAAACTAAGTAAAAACACTTTGGAGGAGGTCAAGTTTTTGAAAAGCCGAAAAGTTGAATACAGAAGGTAACAAACCATTGAGGGTGCGTTTTATGATGGAGCTGATTGTGAACAGAAGATAACTGCCTTCATCAGCGTCACTCATTGGGCGAGTCATAATGAGCGAGTTTAGTTTAGCGGTGGCCATGGCACATATTTCAAGCTGAGAGAATCCGGCACAGCTTAATAATATACCTGCATACAACAAAGAATGAGAGACATTTTACAACGAAGTTGAGAGGTTGTATTAAAAAAAAAATTAGAAAAGTAAGTAGAAGTTAATAGAAGTGAAGTCCAGCTGTTCAATACATTTGTTCGTTACACTGGTGTTTCAAAGCAAACTACTGAACTGAGAAAAAGAATGAAAACCAAGCCGTTCCACTTACTTGCTCATAATCATTATGCTTATAGATCAGGAAGCGGCTGGGATTGAGCTGAGAAGAAGGATATAGAATAGCGGAGGGAATACCAAAAGAGGCCAGCAAGGATCTTACGGGCGAACCGCTCCCAGTTAAATTTTATGAGATTTTAGTATGTTATTCTTCAGATTACACTGAACAAAAGTCCCAACGGCCCGGGCTCACCATTGCTTCATGTGCTCATTTTCAAGATATTTAAGTTCAAAGTTACTAGTTGATTCATTTCTTGATTCTCCACTAGCAGTGTAGCTGTACATCTGAGTTCATAAATACAAGGTAGCGATGCTTGGTGCAGTACGGACAAGTTCGAACGCATAAGGCGCGTGTTTAACCTCGCTCGACGTGGTGACATCGATGCCGCGTGAACCCAGGTTCTGATCTCCGAGGTGTTTATGCGTAAAATCTCTACCCGAGTTTACCAACTCGACTCGGGTTCGAATCAGGGTCGAGTCGAACATCAGTTTAGCGAAAACTGAAGTGTTTATGCAAGCATCTCAACCCAGGTTGAGATCTCTCGCATAAACAAGGCTACTGCTTTCACAAAATAACACCAAAGTAAATGTCACATTAAACGTACCAAATGCAAGTTGAGCCATTTCTCGCCACTCTTCGCTAGGATTCTCTTGAAAAACCAGCAGTGCATCAAGCAAACCAAAAACACCATCGAGAAGCTTAAAAAAAAAACATTGCAATGAAATTAAGTTTTGAACAAACAAATCTGGTCACACACACCATCTTCATAACCAGAGGTGCAAAGGATACTAATGCGAGCAAGTTAACAATGCGCGATAATGTGGACAGTGGAAACTTTGTCAAAGTTGCAAAAATCTATAGAAAGAACAATTCTATTATAGTTCTTTGGGAAAAGGGCAAATGAAACAGAGGGTGTGCTCGAGCTCAAAACTAGTGATTTCAAATTGTCACTGCATGAAACTCTGATGAGCAAAACTAGGTTTCTTTAATTATAAAACAATCAGAGCGTGAAGTCGAATTGTCAGATGATTAAGAGAACCCAATCCAACACTTCATACCTACTCACGTAGGAACATTTTGAAAGCAGGTTTTCTGAGTACAAGTATACCCACTGTTTTATCCGCTTTTCTACCAAAGAACTCCTAAATTTAGGAACTTTAGGAAACAGGGACTCTACTAAACTCTACTGTCGAGTGTCGAGTGTCAATATACTCACTCAAAACAAGTTAACTTGATAAAAACACTTTTTAATGGTTTCATAGAACGAATGAATTCGTTGGTTAGAAAATCACGCTCTATGCTCGATTTTGCAGATTCACCAGAAAATGCCGTAATTTACATTTGGTCATATGATTTTTGGAATCAGAGTAGGATAACGATGATGGGTACACCTCTGATAGGTCCTACATCAATCCAACATTTTTGAAAAATTCACGCAAACCGCGGCTGCAAAATTCTGGTGTCTCTACCTATGGCTGGCTGCCAGGTAAATCCGCCCAAGAGAATGCAAACCCCATTTGACTGGTTTGAAACAAAAGCTGAACTTACTTTGGTTGAAGCTTTTTTGGAATCATCATTGCTTGGATCTAAAACGGTGAGATCATAAACCCATCGTATGAGCTGAGCAGAATTTTCAGAGTGGATTAAAACATTTTCAGGAGTTGTTGTGGATTCACGGTGATCGCTTAGAGCTGCCTGAACAAGCATTTCCAAGATACGAAGTTTTAACTCCAGATGGGAGCAGTACAAGGCATTGTTCAATGCTAGCAAGTTGATGCAAGCCATAACTTGGCCACGCTCCTGTAAATAATAAGGTTAGATATAAAGGACCAAGAGGCCTCAAAAAGGTCCAGATCAGTGTTTCTCAACCCTTTCCTGTCCCTGGATCACTTGAGGGAGAGGTCAGGAAGATCAAGGGCAACCAACAAAAAATGTATAGGATCCTCCATTTTTTGAAAGAGAGATTAGATGAACGCAATTTTTTCTTTAGCCGTTGAAGAAGAAAAAGAGGCAAATGCAAATTAACAAAAGGGGGCAGGTACTAATATCCTGTCTCATTGAGTAGCCTGGATATTCATCTTTCCGCATTTCAAAAGAGGATTCCAAAGATTGGTCAGTGGTGGAGATTTCTGAACGTTGCTCTCTTTTCTTGAGACTCTGCTTGTGACTCTCCTCCGTTTCTACAAAGTTCACCCAAAATATGATTCTAATCCAGCCTTAACTAAGGAGTTGTCAAATTTCTCACTGACCAAAATTTTCGTTTCGCATTTGATTGTGAAGACCTCTATGGATGTACTAAGGTGATACCATAAACCACAGGTTAAGAAATATTCATGGACCTCTTTTGAAGGTCAAAGTTGGGACTCAGGAGAGCTTAAAAATGATGACTTTCTTTCTTTTTTTTTTTTTTTTTGCGGTTATTTTCTGTCGATAATGGCTTATGCACTCCAATACACAAGTGTACGCGAGTTTGAATTTAGTATTCATATTAGAAGTACGGTAATAGGTACACTGATTTCTTGCTTTAGAGAAAATTTCAAACCACTTCCTCTGATTATTCCCTCCAAAAGCCGCCTATGGAAACGCTGGTCTACTTAACATAATTTTGACAAGAATAAACTTAGATACAAGATAAAGAGGTACAACGGCTAGTTTTAAAATTTGTGACAGAACAAGATAAACAAACCTTTCAATGATTTGTTTGCAGTTTAATGGAAAACAATATATTTTTGCTGGTGCAAGATTCTCATTAAAGACACAACGGAGCATGTAAAAGGGTTTGAATTAGCTGTTTTTCAATGAAAGAAATAAAAGTCCGAAAATTAGGAGGCAAAAGTAGGAGTAGAAAACAAGGATGCTTTTGGTTTGTGTCCAGGTTTCATAGTTCTAGAGATGCAGTTACAGCCTAGAATACATAATTTTAATGAGAATTCTACATCAAGAAATCACAATCCGGCTGATTTTTTATAACTGTATGAACGTGTACCTCCGAAACAATGATACTCATGAAAAAACCAAAGACGCCTTTATTCTCCACTTGACGAGTACTTTTGATTTATTAATAAAATACCAAAATTTAGATCAATAAACATGCCCCATCAAACTTTGAATAAATTTATACTTTTGCACAAGAGCAGTTCACAGAAAACCCATGACCGGCACTAAATTTCTCTTTTACAATGAGCAAAGAGAGAGATTAACAAATTTCTGGATTTGCTAGTGTTTTACTGGCTGAACATAATTGTCTTGCACCAAAAATTAATCTGTCAGTTGGAAAAATTAGGAAAAAACACAGCTGGGTCAAACAGATCTATAGCAGCTGAAATTAGAAACAGGTGATTTTTTATTTTTACCTTCCAGCAATTCTTGTGACTTCCATCAACTCCACGCCACATTACAGTAAATAAAATGTGAACGACAAGGTAACATAACTCATCCTCACGATTCCCTTCTTTTTCTGCATCCATTGCTTTCCATTGTCTGCATAAAAGAAAACAAAACAGGCGAAGATGTAAGTAATAGTTTCACAGAAAATTTGTAGGTTGTCATAAAAGATAAAAAAATTTGTCAGCAGCGAACTCGAAAAAAGGAAAAGCTAAATGTAAGGTTGTGCCTATTTGATTACACATGACCAAAATGTTCTCTCCAGCTTCAGCACATGACAACGGACCGTAGAGATCAGAATTGAAGGTCAAAGTTGAAACATTTGAGAACAACAAAAACCTGTTCATCTCTAAAATGTGTAAAAGCTGAAAGATATGTTTGACTCCCCTTAAGAGGATCATCATACAACCCAAAATCTTTTTTTCTTCTACATACTTTGAGTGATGTAACACCATTCAAAGCGCAAGAGGACATAACAAATCCTCTAAACTTCAACATATAGTGAAAGTTCGTTGCGTGGAATGTCTTCCGAGTGGAATATCTCGCCAAGTGGAATTTATTTTCAGCACTGTGAAACCTCCCAAACACTGACCGCAATTTCTTGAGTGGAACTTTCGCTGAGTGGAATATTTTTGGGGCAGGATGGAGGCTCCACACAACGAATTTTCACTGTATAGGACAGAGGAATTTTCAGCTTTGACCAGTTCAATTCCTCAGTGTAGACACATGCAATTCATCTGAGCTTCTAAATTTAAAAAAAAAAAAAGTTAAATATAAGGGGCAGTATGGGATTTTCCTTTTATTTCCACTTCCATTTAATTTTTATTTCTCTTTTTCCTCAAAAGAACTATAGTTGAAAGACTGAAAAAACTATAAGAGTGGCATAACTACCAGCAAAAAAAAAAAAAAAAAAAATATCACCAACTTACTGTAAAACATCAAACAGAACTTTATCTTCATCATCATCATCGTCATCATCTTTGATATTTCCGAAGCTGCCGTGACTTTGAGCTGAGGCTAGACTCACTGAGTCTTTGCTTGAGCTGCCATCGGTAGTTTGATTCACAGACGAAAGATCTTCATTGCTACTGACAGACGGTGAACGATTTTCAAAGGACATGGAATCTAAATCAAACATCACAGGCGGTTCTACATTTCGAGCAGTTTCAGACTCTGCAATTTGTTCCAGTGAGGAAGTCGATTCTTTTGCTTTGGCTCTCATTCGAGCAGTTTCACCCAAAGTTTCAAGACTTTCTTGCACCTCAACAGTTTTTTGTCTGATCACAGAATAAGCTGAGGCAACAGCGGAGGAAATGTTGTTGGCAGCGAATGAAATGTTGTCCGCGACAGCATGACTAACAGTTTCAGCAACTTCTTTGATATCCACCTCAAACCCTGCAGGCGCAGCTTCTGGTGGCATTGAAGTAGTTGACACAGATGCCTGGCCGATTTCGGGATAGTCTTGAATTTCTGTTTCATCAAAAACCATTAAATCTGGCGTAGAAGAGGACTGTGGTACCGAAATTGGACAGCGTACCAGGAGCCTCGTAATGCAGTCTTGCCATCCTATTTGAGCAGCGAACATTTTAGGCGCACTAGGTTTCATGAAAACGACGGCGAGAACTTTCCTTGCAACTTCTAGCTTTATTTCAAGATCAGCCAACTGGAGTGATTGCAAAAGCGACAGGGCTCCCGCATAACCACCACTGGTTTCAATCATGAGGATCTGGTCTAGGAGCATTATTGTAACTTCCATTGAAAGTGGCGTGTCCGGCAACAATGAAATCAAACCGGGGTACATTCCGAACGAAGTGAAATCTTGCAAGCGGAGCTGAGCTTTGTTCCTCTCGTAGACTCGAGTAGTTCTCAACAAAACAGAAAGAAGTTTGAGCACTTTTTGTTTTAGTTCCATTGAAAAGTTTTTGTCAAATAAAAGACAGTAGAGAACCACAGCATTGTGAGATTCGTACAACAGCAGATAAATCTGATCTCGACAGTGTTTGCTTTCGAGTTGAACGATGATCATTTCCAGCAGTTCGATTACTAAAGTCTCTTCTTTGCACGCTACTAAAAATCCAAGGATTGCGCTGACCTCCTTTGAGCTAACTTCTTTTTGAATGTAATATTTCACCAGGCCCAAAATGGAGACTCTGATCGTTTTGCTGTCCTCCAAACTCAAAACTCCTGTCTGCGAATAATATTGCCTGATGGTGTCTAACAAGAATTGAATGCCGTGTTTTTTACGAAAATACTTCCTGTCATCTTTGATTATCGTAGAAATGAACTGAAGATGACAAATTCGAACGATGAACGTACAGCGAGTCCAAATGCTGAAATTGAAAACGAGATATTGATGCAATGATTTGACAAGTAATGGATTTGGTGTATCACGCGTCATCTCAAGTAGAAGCTGTAAACTTGTTAATACTGATACATTAATAATGTCTGGAGAGATTTTTGAAAAAATATCTCCAAGAATGGCCGAGCCATTGTTTTTCAGAAACTTTTCTTGATTGTTCATGCTACATTTCAAAAAGTTTTTCAGAAGAATTAAGTATCTTGAAACAGGATTTGCTTCAAGCTTTCCTTCTGAGATAGCGCTTGTCGGAAGTACAACCCAGTCTTCAATTTCATCTGAATGAGATTCTGAAGCAGAGCCTTTGTTTGAGGGTAAGACAAGTGATAAGTCCAGCCCGTCAGATTTACCAATTTTTTCTAGCAGAGGAAAAGTTACATAGAGACTGCCGATTGAATTTATCACATTCTTTATATTACATGTATGACATAAAAAGGCAGATATTATGGCTTCGTAGTTGTTTCCGGATAAGTCTAGACATTGGCCACTGTAGGCGGCTATCGGTGAGAAAGCCCAAACTAAGTTACTGTACATGGCTTGAAACTCTGAGGGTCCATTTGGCGCAAATAAATGGAGACTATTTGGTCCTGAGAACAGAAAAATTAAAACCAGTAAATTAAATGTTTCTGAGTATTAAACCAGTGGCAAAAATTCAAAGTTCATGGAAAGTTAAAAATTAGCTTCAGTTTTCTAGACGAGAATACTCAGCATTTAATCTAAATCTGTGTACCAAATCGATCAATGATAATTTTCTAAAAGTTAGGGGGTTTATTTTGAAAAGTCAGAGTCAGACATCCTCAAGATTTATTTGATGCATATTTTAATGAAACTTTAAACAAACAAAAACGAAATATGAGGTTAAAAATATTATTAGAAAGGATCTATCGTATGATGCTGAAAGCGTTTACTCTTCAAATTTGCTTCAAACAGTAATTTTAGCTACAGTTTTGAGTTTTTACGTTGAATTTGATGCTCATGTGTCAAGTCCTACTGGACAAAATTGTTTTCCAGGAATGAGCTTGAACAACATGCTGAGCACCGCAAATTTCTTTCACATTTTAGTATCTTTTGAGAGGGCATCATGTAACATTAAACAAATGAATAAAGAGCTACAGTACTTTGGCGGCAGTATGTTGAACTACTGTAGTGCATGCCTAATTCACAATTTTGTAAATTATAATTTGAGGGTTAGAAAAGAAAAAATGATTAACCTTACCGGTTTCATACATCAACTTGATTTGACTCGATGACAGCGGCTCCTGCAAGAGACAGAAGACGCCAAGCTGAGCTTGAAGCGGAGCACCTTTTCCATAGAGAGTATCTTGCATCCCAGGGGGGAAGTTTTTAACATGAGGATCAAGAGGTGCAGATGATCGTAAAGGCAACGTAAAGTAACTTGGCACCTGAAAATAGATAAAAAGTTAATAGACGACTAAATGAAGCAAAGCAAAAAAAGAAGTAGCAGTACAGTGAAGTAGCGAGCAATTTGGCAACGTTGCAGTTCATTCATTTCAACCCATGAAAAAGATCGAACTATTGAGTGTTTGGTGAAAACCTTCGCAGTCGACCTTTTCCATGGGTTCAAATAGACACAATGCAATGTTATACAATTATGGGGACACTCTCCCAAAAGAGAGTCATTAGGGTTATTGATAATAAGCCTTTCAATTTTCCATGCAGAGAATTATTTAGAAAACTTGGAGTTCTAACAGTCTATAATGTTTATATCTTTGAACTTATTAGAGCAGCGGTGAAAAATGGCTTCATAAACGCCGAATGTATGGAACCCCAACATCAATACCAAAACAAGGCATGACTGCCATGAGGCCCCTGGAAGAAAGGCTGACCCTATTAAAAAGGAGTCTATTGGATATTTTAACATTCTATCGAAAGAACTAAAGCTAAAATTTAAAAAAGGAATAATTCCATTTCTGAGGTTACTAAAAGAGAAGCTATTGAAAAAGCCTTACTACTCCATCAAGGAGTTTTTCGATGATCCGGTATAGTTACTTACTAAGAATGCAAAACAGAGTCATGATGATATTGTTTTAGTTCATAAGAATTTAAATTTGTTAAAAATCTGCAACTGACCTGTACCATGCCGCAAGGCTTATGTATTGAAATAAAGTACACATATTATTATTATTATTAATGTTGCTAAATTGCACCCTACGCCACTGTAGCAGTAGTAGCAGCAGGAGTATTAGTAGTTAAGTCCAACCGCAAAGCATGGTGGTTTGTTATGCTGGTGTTTCACACAGAAAGTAGAAGGATAATCAAACCTCTCTTTTTTTAAAACCTTTTAAAAGGTTGCACAGTTTTCACATCAGTCCTTCCTTGGAGGAACATCGAAAGCAACATCTGACAGGAAAATAAGCTGCCATGAGGATTTGAAAGCAAGAAAATCCAGCGCTTAAAGGTTTACAAGAGAAGAAAAGAGGAGCCGTCAGGAAAGAAATAGAGTTGGACAAGTAGGGGTGGTAATCGATTGGACCAGCGGTTCCCAAACTTTTTTTTCTGCAGACTCCCTGAGTTGACAACCTTTTTTTGTTGTTTTGTTGTTTTTTTTAGACTGTTTTAAGTAATTATTTTACTCATAAAAGTTACCTACAATGACTGAGATGAGCTAGCATGTCTTGAATTAAGTTCACAAGTTTTGGCTCAACATTCGATAGTTGATAGCCGCATGAAACAGCTGTCAATGCAAGGATTAAAAGTTTTTCAACAAGTTTCCCACCTTTTTCCTTTTCCCCCCTTTTTAACAGCTTAAGTCACAATGTTTTTACCATTTTCTACTGTTTCTCCATGGCCCGCCACCGACCCCAGTTTAAGAACTGCTAGATTAGACGATTACTGAGTAATCGTGACGGTTGTTTTTTCGGAGGCTGCTCATTTTACGGTGATTAAAATGGATTTATGACAAGTCACCCATCATATTGGATGTAGAAGAATTGAATCTAATCAAATTGATCCGGAAGTCTATTTTAACTTGGTGGAGATTACTTTTATGACCATCCAAAGGTTTGACAGTTACCAATCACTTGGTAATTAAACAATTGATTACACCCACACGTTTGCCCAACTCTAGATAAAAACGAAAGAGAGTAGGCATCACAATGAAAAGTTGCTGATGTAGAACTTTAGTATCCGTTTTCAAACAAAATGACAGCTTGTTTTCTCAAGGAATCTGATGATAGTGCAGCCAAAAAATTAAGTAAGTTAACTCCTTACATTTTAGTTCCGATAGACAACCTTCAATTCTTAACCCAGTAAATTTAAGCGTTGTGATAGGCTTACCGGTTCCAAAATCAAAAAAGTCGACTAACAATATTTCATTTATCAATTGTTCAAAAGAAAAGAGAAAACTAGTAAGGTTCCAGTGGAAAAATTAAAATTTCTGACCTGCGTAATGAAGGATGGTAGAAAACTTTTATCTTGCCCCAAAACACTACGTTGATCAATTTTCAATTCCGTCCGTAGCATGGTTTTTTCAGGAACACACCCGATTTTGCAAGTTAGGAAAGGCTGTAAGAAAAATCCAATTATTTAGATTAAAATATTGATGTGGACAGCTGGGATTTTTGAGGTAAATGTGTGACAGGATAGGTATGAAATTCTTCTCCGAATGGGTGAAGTGCATGGCTTTAAGTCCAACAGTTCCAATAACAAGCAGCTACAAAAGAATAACAAGCAGCTACAAAAGTCCTGCGTCCACATTTCAACGCAACCCGCATTTCACTTGACCCAAACCTTACTTGGGACCAAATAATGCCGCGGCTTGGCAGTCCCCCAAAAGACGTTGAATGGTGCGTACTTAAGTGTAAATGCGTGGGGTTTTAACTCCCGGCAAGTGCTCACCGATCATCTGCGTGAAGGATCATTAGGACGCAACGTTATTTGGTCCTTGCTTAGGAAAAAAAAGCAAAAAGAAAAGAGAGGGTCTTTTTAGATGCGATGCAGGTTGCGTCCAATAGTCAACAAACGACTAATGCAACTGCTTCTAAAGTCGGGGAAAATAAGCATGTCAGACAACTCCTGGAGGTTGACAACCTGCAACACTTATCTCAACAAATTTAAGCACTGCAGATGGCCTACCTAAGCTAAAAGCTAAGGAGTTGTCTGACATACTTTGTACCCGACTGTGCCAACACATTGTTCTCAGTCTTCATTGCTATTAATATTTTACAAAATCGCCTCACGAATTCAAGTTGGCAATTTTCATGACTATTACCAATGTTCAAGTCAAAATAAGAAAGATGAAATTAAGGCAGTCTCTGCAAAGCCCAGACCTCATAGTTTTCAGTGCTAACATTTAAAAATTAGGAGTGATTGTGCTCCAGTCAATTGAATTAATTGAAATTGTTCAAGAGTAAATGGAACACTCCATGCTGAAAGCATTTTCAACTCAAAACGAATACCGATTCTCGGCCATTCACAATGAGCGTTTCGGATCTATTCCGATTGTGGATCCAAGCTAATTAACGGGATTTGAGATTGCAGTTGAGAAATTTTTGCTTGGTTCCAGTGAATGCTTCCTTTGACCAAGCACTTCATCAAAACAAAGACACATTCCAAACACTCTGAAGACAGACTCAAAACTTAAACCATTGAAAAACTCAAATGAGACTTACTGGTTTGAGCACTCACACAGCTCTACTGATAATGATAATCAAACATTTTAAAGAAAAAACTGACAAATATGGGATTTTACAAAACCTCTTTTGTTGGAATTATGAAGGGAAACTTACATCAGCAATCACAGAAAACTTGAGAGCAGCCGAGAGTGCTTGCGAACCATCGATGAAAACAGATAGATGATTGTGCCCGAAAGGTCTTCTAGTATTTGGAAAAAAAAAATTATATTAGTGATGATGAAATAAAACTGAATTGTGGAGAGGAACACTCATTTAAGAGAGGAGGCTACCCTTAAAAATCATAAACTCAAAGTTTTTTTTTTTTTTTTTTTTTTTTTTTTTTTATAACTCTTTCTAAAAAGGTGATGTTTTCTTCTTTATTATTCTGAGGTCTATAATTTTTTTTTTAAAGTTCTAAATGACAAAACTCAACGCATATATTTTAGATAGATAAATATGCAGTAATCGTGATTGCCATTTTTCGGAAGTTAATTTTACAGCAATCACAAATCACTTATCAGGGCTGATTTTTGACTATGATTATGATGGGTCATAATAGTTGTAAAAGAATAGTCTCTAATCAAAATGACCCTCAGGTTAAATTTAAATCGTTGCCTTTAATTCCCATCCAAAGGTTTGACGATTAGCAATTTTACTCAAACTTTTTCTCTTTCTTCCTCTTTTTTCACTTTTCTGCAGAATTTTGTTTTCGGTAATTTTTGCCGACAAAAAATAATGAATCTCCCGTTCCACAGGGGTGCAAAATGTTCCAAAACTTCGGAAGTTTCACGCGATCCATAACTTATTTCCTCACAGGATTTTCAAAAATTTCCTCAAAAAAATTAGAAAGTGATGACTCTTTTTTGGTTATTTTAAGATTTCAACAACGTATGTTCGCAAAATGACCAATATTCTCCCATTTTTTACACTATTTTCCTGGGAAATCCTTGTTGCCATTATTAAAAAAAAAAAAAAAAAAACGGAAAAATTTCCTCACTTTCCCAGAAATTTCCTCACTTTCACGCGATCCGTGGATCGCTAGATCGGGCACATTTTGCACCCCTGCCGTTCCACTGCATTTACTGAGCTCTGTTTTTTCTTTTCTCTTTTAAATACCCAGAATTTACAGTTTGAAAGAAAAAGAAAGGAAAAAAAATTGGGTAAAGTACCCCCTTAGTCTTAAATAATACAACAACAGCATGATAATATCTTGTAAGTGAAGGTGCATTAATCACCAAATCAAATCAAAACTAATTTGACAGCAATGTTCAACCACTTACGTTACCAAAAAATGAAACTTGCATACATTTTTATGCAAAAGACTAAAACAAATGGGGTATAAAATGCTTGCCACGAGCTTGTTGTAAATTTCTCATGGTAAGCAATGCAATACATCCTTCATTTTCTAATATTTCAAAAAAAATTTTCACGCTTCCTAAAAATTTGGTTTTTGACTCATTTGAATGCAACGATTAGCATTTTAAACCATAGAGTATCGGATCTACAGTCAAAAGTTGCAAGGGCAAATCTTTTTAATTTTTTCTAAGGGCAAAAATTTTTGAAGGAATTTTTGCGGATGAGTTCTTTCAGAGAAAACCTGGATTGTTGAAATTATACTAACACGTAAACATATTTAAACATATAAAAACAGCACAGCAAAAAAAAATGTTAGCGGATAAAACTTAAAATACCTGGCACTGGTGAAAACTATATCCAAGCAATGCCACTGACCATCGACCCAAGAAAAATCTGGAACTGCAGCGGCTAGAAACTCTTTTCTTGTGTTGACGCCAATAACGAGCATTCCGTTGGAGCAGAAGAACGCTTCCATTCCAGTATTGTTTTCCGTCATGAGACTTCAAGAATAGAGGTAAAAAAAGTTTTTAAGTAAACAGCTTCAAAACAGATTTTTATGTCGGAAATATTTATTGGTTTACTATAGATTCAGGGATAAAATTTCTTGGAATAAAGTAAAAGAGAGGTTACTTTTCGAGGAACCCTCGTAATTGATAATGAATAAATAAAAGGATTACATAACCAAGAAGTAAAATTCTTTCTCTTCATCTATCTATTTTTTTTTTCTCTAGCTCTCAATTTAAAAGTAAACGTTTTCTTTTAAAGATGTGCAGATATAACACCTGTAGAGTTCGTTTCAGAAGTGTAAGCTCAGTTTACCGTCAATCTTTGGCAAATTTTCAATTTTCATTCCTCCAAATCAAAACAAAACTTGCTCCTGACTACAACCTTTTGATTTTGAAGCATGCCTTGATGAAAAGACAAAGCTCAAGTTCATTTTTAATCACTTTTTTTACGTATTATGAGAAATAATAACATTGAAAATTCCAAATCGGTCTTGGTGCACCTCCTTTTTTGAAACAACCTCTTATCATGATCAAACCCCCGGGATAGTATACCTTAATTTTACAGTGACCAAATCAGATAAAAACAGCTCTTGGGCTTAATATTTTTTTGACGAAAAAAGGAAGATAAACAAACACAAACAAAATTAAACAATAAATATAATAAAAATAAAAAAATTGAACAAGGTGAAAAAGCAATAATTACTTGAAAAGTTGCCTTCGATAAGATGAAGATCCGAGTTGCTCCGGTCCTTCAGGATTTTCTAAGACATCAAGTCTCAACCAGCAATGGAAACTCAAACCACTACCAGGATTGGCCCATTTCTTTAGGTCAGGAATGATGATACCATCTATAGAGAAAACCAATCAATAATCATAACTGTATGCAAATGGTCGAATTAAGTTCCTAGCAACTTCAGCAGTGAAAAAAATCTTGAAATCTTGACATCACAAGCCAAAAACTTTCACTTTTTTCAGTTTCCATTCAAATTAAGGAACCCGTTTTAAAGAAACCAGGATTCTTTTCCACTGATTGACTAAAAATCTTTTCTGACAGCTAACTCATCAAAACTAATTTAAAATAAAAGCTTTGAAGAATAAATTCAACTTTTGAAGATTATTGGTAGAATGGCTCAAGTTTTTTCAATTTGTTTTTAAAAATTAATTATGAGCCGTAACCAAAAAAAAAGTCTGTAGTGGTAGTAGCAGTAGAAGTAATAGTAGTGAACAATGTCTATGACTAGTCTAACGTAGAGCAATAAAAAGTACCTGCTGCAGTTTGGATATCGAAATAATTATGGCAAAGTTGTTGGCGACAGCTATTTCGAACAATATTGGATAAGGCGTGGTAAAGCTCCTCCCAAAATGGACACTGAAAAAAAATCGACAAAACATGAAAATGCTGACTGGCCGTCAAGCTTATTACAAAGATAAAATCGTCAACAAATTGATTAATTAAATACATTAAACAACCCTTTGATGGAATAATAAGTGTAAGGAAATGGAATAACGGGCAAAAAGCTGGAATAAATTGTTAATTCTAAAAACTTTCAAAAATTATTTGAGCTTTTTCCCACTTCCTGTTCTTGATTTCAGCTTATTTTCATAGTTATGTTCAGTAGCAAAACATGCAATCTGATAACATTACATTTGGTCCATTTAAACCCATGAAAAATATTGAACCACTGAGGAATCGGCAATTGATTTAGGATTCGACTTTTTGCATGGGTTCAAATGGACAGAGAGCTACATTGCCAGATTGCTCGCCTCACCTCTGGTTATATTCTCTTTTGGTTTCAGGAGCCAAGAGGCCTTATTTATCTAGCTGTCTTTTTCTACAAGCATTTTAATGACAACTGTTAGTAATATGACACCAAAAATTAAAATAAGAAAAGAAATTAAAATTATTTTTGAAAGATGCGGAACTTTGATTTCTGTTTAAGCGAAAATATAAATTCCATGAAACTGGGATAGTAATCATTTGATACCAAGCTCAAAAGGCAAAAGCTGGGAGAAGAACTACTCAATGTCAAGTTCCACTTGAAGAAGCCTTGAGTCTTCGCCCTGCTCAAGAAAAGATTTTGAAGTTCATGAAGTTTGAAAAGGAGGGAGTAAAAAGCAAAGTACAAGACAATAACGAACCACCAAGGACTTGACATAAAAGGAACAAGTAAAACAGGCAAATGCTGGAAATTTGCGTCTCTCCCATTGATGGAAATTTGCCCATTTCACCT
Source organism: Trialeurodes vaporariorum (assembly GCA_011764245.1). Lineage (NCBI taxonomy): Eukaryota > Metazoa > Arthropoda > Insecta > Hemiptera > Aleyrodidae > Trialeurodes > Trialeurodes vaporariorum. The sequence continues at coordinate 30,232,949 of VMOF01000220.1, forward strand.
GTTTCTTTTAAATAAAGTAAAGAGTATATTTGATTGCTTTGATAAATTAAGTCGCAAGCTAATCAGATAAAGGATGAATCAAAATAAGGGAAACAGCTTTGCAAACTTTTCTTCTGAAATTAAGAAGCGTTCTGATTTTTCCCTTATTATCATCACTCTTTTCAGGATTTTCTTTTTCTTTTCAGTTTGCTAAGATTCTCTTTATATGCTTACTACATTCTCAAACTAATGGCGACAACCAATGGAAAGATTAAACGGCATACAGACTTACCTCAGTATTATCTTCTTCCCTGAGAAGCAGAAAAATGTGTTTCAGCTCGGCAACAGTGACAGAATGTGATACCAGAGATTCCAAGAACCTAATGAGTTCACTGGCTGACGCTTCTGATAGGTCCTTGAATTGAAATAGACAGTTTAAAATGGCTAAAACTGCACCGCTGCTAGTTGCACTTGTTTTGCTACAAAAACAGAAGGGTAAAGAGGAATCTTGAAACAGGACTAAAAATAAAATATATATTTATTTATTCATTTAAATTTATTTAAACAATTTAACTGGAAGAAGCATTGGCGAATACAGGGGGAGGGCAAAGGGGGGATTGCTCCTCCTGTTCGGCCAACAACGGAGGAAAAGAGGAGGCAGGAAGGGGGAAAGAAAGATAGAAAATAGAAAAGGAGAGCCATTGGGGAGCAAAAATACCAAATTTGTAGCAAAAATGTTCAAAACGCCATAACTTTCACGCAATCCGGGATTTTTTTCACACAGGATTTTAAAAAAGTTTCTGACAAAAATTTGAAGTGATTTTCTTTTTTTTTCACCTTGTTTTTTTGGACAGTGAATGTACTCAAAATGACCAAAATTTACCAAATAATGAGGCCATTCTCCCAGAAAAATGTTTTTGACGAGCAAATATCCACAAATTCCCAAAAATTCCCTCACTTTCATGCGATCCGCGGATTACTAGATCAGGCATTTTTTTCACCCCTGCGGTACCACTTGTCTAGATAGTTGGCATTAGTTGCTATGCGTAAGCCTTTGAAAGTGGTTGCCGAGTGATTTTTGAAAGCTAGTTAATATGTCAATGAGTAAGTAATTTTGCCAAGACCAAATCAATGTTTACAATGGGTCTGCTGCAAAATTTTGCTACAGCAGCTATGCTTAGAACCATTTCTTATTCTGAATTTTTGATTCGGCCAGCCGTTTAGTCACAATAAACATTTACAGAAGGAGATAGGAAAATGTTCACAAACCTTTGCAAATTCCTTGTGCATAGTTGGTGGAGTGTTTGTGATAACCACAGCTGGTCTGCTTCATTGAATTTGACGATCCATTTGATTAGAGGAACAAGAACTTCAGGATTCTGCCGTACAAGAATAAAATTATTGAATCAAACAGAGATAAAAATCGTATCACAGCATGAAGAACGAAGGGTCATTGACTGAGATTCCAGACCTTCAAATGCAATAATCAAGCTATGAGGTAATTCATTCTCTTTCTTTTCTCTGCAGAAACAAGGATCGGAAAATCTGGCAGTCTGAGGTTGGAGGAATCAAATTTTTAAACTGTCAAGCTGCCAAAGAACTGGAATAATAGTAGTTCAGCCGTCCAAAACCTTTTGTTCACTATGCTGGTATTTCACAGCGAAAGACTGGACTGAGAATGAAAACAGAAATGACAGGAAATAAAGGTACCTCCTAAGGTACTGTGACTTTCAAAAGAGAGTACCCTGGTTGAAATTCTTATTGTTAAATTTCCCTCATTGTTTTCAACTGAAGTTCTGATTTTTCAAGACGCACTATGGTTGCTGAGATTTGAATGATTAAAAATTTCCACCAGGGAACTTTCTTTTGAAAGTCATAGTACCTCACAGTGAGGAAAGAAGACAAGAGGGAAACCACACCAAGCGTGACACCCAAAGGCACTCAAGGACTGGTGTTCTCTCGGTTCTTTTTTTTTTAAGAGGGAGCAATCTATCTCTCTTTCTCATCTTCGTTGCAATATTTCTATCTCCCTTGTCTCATTACTTCTCTAAATTGTTTATTTTTTTTTTTTTTATCGATAAATAAGACAGGTTTAATTTTACAGGGAAAAATCACCGGTTGGCATGCACAGAGGTGTGACTCATTTTCCATAATTTTTGACACAGGCTAACGTATGTCCTTCTGTCTGGTTTATCTGTTAATTTTTCAAGTTTTGACGGTGCATTTGTGTTCATACAACAGTATTCAATAGGAATTAGATTTTAAAACCTATCTAAATCAAAAGACTGGCTCAAAATATATATAAATCAATCACCGACTCAAATCAGCAAACTTTTGACTTCCAACCCTATGCATGCAGACCGTCGAAATGTCTAGGATGCATGAGTTTCCCTAAATATCTTCAGTAATAAGAACTTACCTTTAGATAGCAGTTTGGTTCCAAAGAGTAATTTTCAGTGGCAATAGTTAATAAGCCTTCCAGTAAATTTCGACTGGGTTTTTCAATTTTATGAAGTGAGGAAAAAAGCGTGCTATAACCATCTATCCTTTGCATCTTTTCCTAGAGAAAGGACAAAATTAACACTTCAGTAAGTAAATTTATTCATCCATTAAAACAAAATAGTTGGGTGATACAGAATCTGGATGAAAAAGCATAAAAGGGTGGTAACAATGATAAGGTGAATCCTTCAGGTCTAGACCAATAGTCATAATATGCTTCACAATGGTAGCATTTGATTATTATGGTTTTAAATTTCAACACTTCAATTTTAAAAGTCGAAAGTTTTCTAGGTCCAATTAATTGCACTTTCCATCAAAATCGATTAAAAGTTCAAGTGGATGGCTTTTAGCAGAAGGGAACCAACTTTTCTGTTCCTAAACAAAGGAACCAACTGCTACAGTTTCCAACATAGTTGGTTCCATTCTGCACAAACAGAAAAGTAGGTACCCTTCTGCAAAAAGCCGTCCAATTATCTGATTGATTACAAAGTTTGAGACCCTTCAGATTTTCATCGCACATTTTTAAATTATTAAAACTATTAAGTATGTAGGTATTAGAATATTTACTGCTTCATTCAAGTAGTACTTCCTGAGAATCTTGCTAATTTTTGCTGACAAAACTTGAGTAGTTCACCAGAATGGTCAAGTTCTAGATATCAACCGAAAATTGGACCGATGAATAAACTTTTAGATTGGAGAGCTCTGTGTTGTTCTACACTTCTATGCACTGGAAAAATGACTATCCGTTTTCTTTTTTGCACCAGTCCAACGCTCCGGAGAATTCTAGAATCTCACCTCCCTTGATCACTTTTAGAGAAAGAAAACAAAACTAACCTTTCCTAGCGAGGCACCGATAAGTATGGCAGATATAGTTGAGACGCATTCTACAACTAGCGGCTCACTTAATTGTGATTTCTGTAAAAACACAGATAGAGACAATTGAAAAATGTAGGAAATATGCACCGTATAAAACTTAAATAGGCAAACAGTAGAACACTAAAAAGGATTAAAAATAACATTGACAGAACCAAATTTATGACAACTACGCTCTAGTTTTTTCGGACTCCTCTTTTGGTGTAGTAGCAACCCAATCCTAGAAAATTTTGAAAATTTTACATCCCAAGGGTACAGTTTTTAGCCTATTTGAAAACAAGAATTCCGAAAATCATGGACCAAAATTTAATTAGATGATGGGCATTTTTCACAGTAAGGAGAGAAGACCCTAGTTTCTGTAGCAAGTCTAGTGAAGGCATTTGAGAACAAAAAATGCACCACTGCGCCAGCTGCATGACAACAAACACACTGTAAAAATCAGAAGGTCAAAAGTAAACCAAGTTACTTACGGAGCAATTATCGATGATGTTGAGCAAATTTTCAAGCATGTGGACATTGACCATGACACCTTGAATACTTAATGCATACATGGCTGATCCAATTATGGCTTTCTTCAACGTTTTCACAACATTTTGAGCGGTTGTAATTTGGGATTCAGACCAATCTTCATGGACCATGCCAACTAGGGCATCTCGATACAGTTCTACAAGAGTGCCAACCTCTATTTGCCGCTGTAAACAAAAATAAGATAAAACACTGCTTAGACTGACAGAAGGAAATTTTAATTAGTTGCAAACAACAGCTATTATAGGACAAGGGTCTTTTACAAACTTTTGCTAAAGCAAACTGGTGCATGGACTCCTATAATTTTAATACAAAGAAACCAATAAATTTACTGAGAGCCTTCAAACTTCTCTTGTGAAGTTGTAAAAGTTTGTTTCAAATTCCGTAAATTCAGACAGCATTCTCCCAATTTGTTTCTCTACTATTTGTCTTTCTATAAATATATCTTCCTTCAGTTTGCATCTCTCAGGGTTATCTTTCAGTAAAAACTTTTCACATTCCTTCCACACTGTTTGTCTGCAAAATTTCTCCCGATTGTTCACGGTTCCTCATGGTTTATATACCAACTCAAAATTTCCGGTCTGCATCTCTACAGATTAACTTACAAACTGAATCTCTCCAGCTCATTACTCCACTGGCTCTCTCCCAGTTTGAAGCTCTAGCCTTTCTAAACAAGATAAAATTAAAATTAAAATCAATCTGAGAAAAAGTATTAATTCATCTTTACCTGGTGAGGCGGAGATCGAATCAAAATGTGAACCATGATGGTAAAACATTGGGCTGCAGTTATACGAACTGATAAATTGGCTTTATTGTTAGAGACAATCATCACAACCAGGCTCGCTGTTGCTGGGCAAATGCTCCGCAATGCATTATGCTGAAAAAACACAAATGATTTTGATTTTTGATTTTACCATAGTTAACTTAGAGAATAGAAGTAATAAAGTCAGGAAAATTTGTTTTCAAATAAAGGAAAAAGACAAAATTGATCAAAGGTAAAACCTGATGCCGTTGATGCACAGATAAATCAAGAGAAGGATGAGAAAAACCGCAAACGAAAATGTGCAAATTTTCAAGCTATGACAAAAATTTGATTCAATCTTCTTTCAGTTCAAACATTGAATCTAGTACTATAGTACTCGATTTGAATAAATTTACTTTGTTTTTTTTTTTAAGATTTCTTGCGGTACATTTGACCTTTACCAATAGTGGGTAGAATGCTACTCCATGAGAACAATAAGCGGGTTGCACTCCTGACCTAGGTGTTGAAATATTCGGATCCTTTTACCCTAGCTGTGGATTGGGTGTCAACAATCGCATATAGCACCGCACGTATTGACGTAGTTAAGCATAAAGGGAAAAAGAAGCTTTACTGGCCAAATTGAATTAGTTCACTTTTTGAAGAATGAAAAATATATACAGAATACATGCAGTTATATTGGGGTTCAATGAGAAAACAATGCAGTTTTACCCGCTTCCTATAAAATTGGTGAAGTGCACAATGTCTCTTTTTTGCTAGACCCTTTAAACCACATACATTCCTAATTGATCAATTGTTCCGAACCTTTATTACAGGCAAAAAATTCCAGTAGTGAGGAGTAAGGACCATTCATAAAATGAAAAGCCGACATTCTGAGGACTTTTTTCAGAACTTATGCGGCTGTTACTCGTGATGCATTGCAGGAGAAGGGACCTTATCTTCTGAGAGCATGTTTTTAGAAGAGCTTAATATGAGCAGTTTTAAGAAATAATTCTGAATTTCAGATTGTAAGAACAGGAAACTTCAAACAAACGGATCTCGCGTAAATTTCAAGATATCTTGGCGTTTTTAGTACCAAAATGTTTGTAATTTACCCCTTTTTGCAACAGTGCCAAACTCACTTATCTTATCTTCCAAGGGCAAATTTTTCAACAAAGCGATTTTAAATAATAATCTTAAATTGATAAATGACAAAAAAAGCCAAAATGTTAGTCATTTATCCCTCTTCGCAGCGGTATTAAAAACTCATTTCTGATTTTGGGAACATAAGGTTCATTTTCCTGTGCCGCGCCACCCTAACTCAAAGGTACACATACATCAGATGGACTGCTGCAAATTCATTCAAAAGGAAATAGACAAAATTAAAATGGAATTAAGTAGACACAATATGAATAATACACGAGGAATAAGAATTGATCGGTGGTCTGTTACAAAAATACACCAAAGAAAACAAAAGGATTCAAGCTCAGAAGATTAAGGATAAAAAAATATGAAAAGAACAAGATCAACTGAAAACTAACAAATGATAAAAAAAAAAAAAAAAAAAAAAAAAAAAAAAAAAAAAAAAAAAACAGAAACAAAAACAAAAGTGGTGATTACAAAACAAAGGTGGACATGTTCAGAGAGGACACTATAGAAAGGGGCATGGCAATAAAAGCAGATAAGAAATAACTGTTACAAAAACAGTGGAGGATGGAAAATTAATTCATAGTCTTTCTTCAGCAGCAGGGTCCTAAGGAGGAAACTCAGACATTCTGAGGACCATTTCACAAATTTTTGGGCTGGTCAAATACAGGTTGGCATTACAAAATTATTTTAGACTAAACAAATTTGGAAAATGAGACACTTTTGTTGTGACATGACAAGTAGAGATTGTTCCACATAATTTTGAATCTGACACTTTGACCACAAGTGCAAAGCATAGTTGTTGATGTCTGCGTAATTTTCTAGACTACAAGCGTCTAACTTTTCTGGTTAAATTTTCTACCCGTCAGCAAAACAAAATTTTTAGGAACTAAAAGAATTTGGAAAATTCTTTAGCAACTAAAAGAATTTGGAAAATTTTCTGACACTTTTGCTTTGAAATGACAGGTAGAGGTTGTTTTGTTCCTCATAACTTGGAACCTGACAACACTTTGATCACACATGCAGAGCTTAATTTTTTATGTCTGTGTAGTTTTCTAGACACTTGCAGCCAACCCAAAAAATGCAGAGATACAGAGGACAGTGAGCCATGACAACCAAAGTTATCTAAACTCTGCTTTATACATCTTACCATAGTATATATAAAATAATTTGGCAAAATGTATGCAGGGTGTCAAGGAAAGTTCAATTATTAAATTCTCTGACTTTCCCTGACTTCTACTGTTTACATTCTCTAAATTTTTTTAAATTTTCCGAGAAAATAAAGACTATTTTGCTGAGTTTTTGAGGAGCAAGAGAATAGCAAAACTATCCGAAATTCTATACAAATCTATTAATGGTTTCAAAAGCGTCAAAATTATTCAGATATAAAATTTATCTGCAGAAGTCATGAAAATGCTGTGTGCCAATGTAGAAATGAGCAACTTCCAAGAGAACGATTTAATCTCTGGTTTAAGAACCGCTTTCCCTGATTTTCCCCGACAGAAATGGAACTTCCTTCTTGATGCAGAATATCATGCAAGAATTTTCACAAAATCCAGGAAGGGGCAGGTATAAATCCCAAATATTCAATTGTTAGGTATTATGAGGTCAAATTAAAGGGATTGGAATTTGCTAAGGAGAAAACATTTACATGCTCAGACAATATAAAACCAACTCACCGCCCTCCCTATGTTTTGGGATTCAATCATACCATGGTGTGGTAAAAGACAAAGCGTGCTCTGTAAACATGGACCAACACCCACATAAATTAAACGCAAAGACATCGTCACATCGGACAGACAGTGTTAATTTTGTAAGAATTCAAGAAAGACACAGTCAAAGTTTTAACGGGACAAAAGAAGCAAGGTAGACAAAGACGTACATGGAGGAAGGAGCAAGGGCCATAGTGAACAAGTCAGTAAAAATTCAGAAAAAATGCAAAAGTTAATTTTGTGAAATGATATGAGGGCAGCAGAGGTATTTCAAAATAATATTGAAAGTTATTCTGACATTCAGATTATTTCAGATATGTAACAATCAGCAACCAGATTGCATCTGTATCAAGAATTCCTTCCCTCAAGTCCTGATTTGTTATTTTAGATTTGATTTTTTTCTGTGCAATAATCTATAGTTTTATTAACTATTAAAATTGACACATAATTAACGCAAGATAGACTTTTATGAAGGGATGAACTGTAAAATGTTTGCCCTTTCTCTTCCTTTCTGGAAAGTCAATTACTCATTTATCTGTTTATATTTCCATTATTTTAACAAGTTTCAATTTAACGTTACATTTCTTTGTTGATGTTTTGATTTTTATATAATTTCCAATATTTCATATACGTATTTACATAATTTTAGTTTTGTTCGTGAGGTAAAGTTTACATTTAATAATGCAAATAGAGAGTTAAGAGTAGGAGAGAGCCAGATGGCCCTAACTCTGCTACTTCTAATGGTAATAATAGATCATTCTAATCCATCAATCAATCATAAGAAAGCTGTCAATTCATGAAAAAAAGGGGAAAACACAAATTTTTGGGCATGTTCTTAAAAAAAAACATTTATTGCGTTTTCACTAGATCACGAAACCTAAAATCATCATAAAATTAAAATTGTGAATCCTAAAAGTATTTTGGGGCCGAAACTTTTTTCTGAGTAAAAGCAATAATAATTTGAAGAAACAATTTTTTTTCAAAAAATCAGAGTGGACAAAATTCACACTTCAAATTATGATCCGAGCGGACCTTCCCTTTGTAAATATAGGTCAAATACCTCGGTAATTAGAGGGTTAATGAAAAATTTATCAAGGTAATTTAGCAAGTTTTTAAGGGATAATACAACATTTCCAGATTTTAATTTAGGGAAAAATGAGTTAATGGTCTCCGATGCAGATGAGATGAGGTATGAAATTAATGAGAACACTGACTGAAGGATTCAATCATAAGCAGCATATGGTTTATTCCCCCGAAATAATTAGTAGAAAGACTGGCAAGAATCTTCAGTTACTATTCTTAAGACAGTGTCAGTAGTGCACCTAATTAAGCAATGAAGTCAATGAAGTAATACAAACACCTATTTCCCAAAAGTGTAGTATGCAGTATGCAGAAATGCTGTTTAAGAGGACTTGAAAAAACTTTTATTTTCCACCTTGAAAATTGAGGGTAGATAAAAGCCGTGCCAACATTTTTGGAGAGGGGGGCAAGATTACAATTTTGCCACCCTTTGAAGAAATCTTATAAATTTGATGACATTTTTTCTCGGCTTGTTTATCCTGATTTTGTAGCCCCTGGAAGACTGACGCCCAAGGGTGCCTCCCCCTCCTCTCCTCGACACAGCTCTGAGATCAATAGCTTGAAAGTGAAATTTTTTTTATCCAGTGAATTTTGGGCAGAATGAGGATCTAAATCATTTAAAAAAAATTGATTCAAGGTATTTTGAATCAATACATTCATTTATCTAGTTAGTATATTTTTTGTTAGGTAAATTAGTTCCAAAGGATAAAGAAGGTTTCAAAGAGAGTTGGTGAACTGTTCATGATATTGGCCAGGTCAGTGAAAAATAGGCGAAAATAAACTTACCTGCGATCCTGAAATGCTCGCACCCAATACATTCAATAGCTCATTGCTTAGGTCTGATTCAATTTCAATCAAACACGTTTCAAAACAATCTGTCATTCAAGAGAGAAAGAAAATGAACATTTGAAAAGTTTATTTTTGTTTTGGACAGTGGTAAGTACTTATTGTTGCTTATCACAACATCCATTGTTCTGGGATACATATGCATTGTGTCATGGGTAAATACAAGAAATTGTCTTTCTCTCTCCCCTCCCATTAGAACATGTGCATTAGAAAAGGACAGAGATGGGGGCTAAAATTGTGTGATGGCTCCGTCTGCCATCCTTTTCTAACACATGCGTTCAAATGACCAGAGAGAGAGAAAGACAAAATAACTAGAGGGAAAAAAAGGGAATGAAGAGCTTGGCTGTTTGTGATTTGTAACTCGGTCGTTCCACATAAAGTTTTAGCCCTTGAAATTAACTATGACACTCTTTAAACAGGGTGTTCATAAGTTATACCGACAAACTTTCAGGACAGGTTGTTTGAGCCAAAAAATTCCTCCCCCCCCCCCCCCCCCCCCACAAACAGGTGTCCAACAGCGCACTCAGTTTTCGCTACATCAGATTTCTGCTGAGCTATGGAATAAAATAAAATAATAATTCCATTTTTTATTTTTTTATCCATGCGAGTGGGATCAAGATGAGGTGTTGTTTTCAGAGACAGCATCTTGTATGTTATATGGACAAAGTAGATTTTGAGACAAAGTCTTAATTTAATGTGTCCTATGATGGCCAAGTATTTACACCACTTATTGTTTTTCCACTGGCTTTCAGCTTAAATTTTCCAAAAATTGTGCGGCAGATTTTTGAGATGCTGATCAAACTTTTCCTAGAGATAATCAGCTAAAGTGATCTATATACAGCTCATTCAATTTTGACTGATGACTTTTTTTTAGTAGAGTAACAAGTCCTGAGGGTCCAGATAGACATTTTGTGAAAGTGTTTTGTAAGAGATTCCAGAGCGTGGGCAAAATAATAATAAAAAGTATTAACCGTAAATAAAAGGAATGACTTCAACATGTAGAGCTGCAGGATGGTGAATCAAACTTTCAATTTCAGGAGTTTTATCAAATTTGAAGTGTCGCCAAGTAAAGTATGGATCGTAAAGACATTCTAAAAGATGACATAAGTAGGTGCAGTACGACACAGCAACATCCCTCAATTGATCTTTCCCTGCAACAAGCTGAAAGAAAGATTTGATGACAAGAAAAATAATGTGTATGGAAAATTTCTTTCTCTTGAAGAAGAATACGTACAGCTATTTTACCAGTATGGAATCAGGTGCTTCTCTCTCTCTTTTCAATTAAAAAGGACAGTGATCAAGATGAAAGTCATGCAATGGTCCCTCTCTCTAATCTTTTCTAACGCATGCGTAAAAATGGGCAGAGAGAGAGAGGGAGAAATTCCTCTAATGTTGTCAATGGAGATCAATTTGAATCGATGAAGAAGGCTCATTTTCGCCGATTTTTGAGCTAAGCAACCCTTTAAAAATTCTAGAATGAATACAACAAATTGAAATATTTAACAGAGTATTCTGTTTCCCTTCAAAATTACGCTGGCCGCAAGTTATTATTAGCACTTATGTTATAAATCTTGCATTATCGATTCATATTTTTCAGAGATTTCAACCAATTTTTTTTTTTTTGCACCCCAGACCTTTTGCTGAATCCTAGAGGACACGGCACATTTCTTATGGAGCGTAGACCTAGGTAAAGTTGTACTCCTTTTCAGCGGAAATCAAAAATGGAGTCTATTCTGAGCAAAAGTTCTCATAAGCCCCAAAAATTTTAAAGTCAAGTTTGGCCGCTATTTGAGTTGTAACGTTGGATCAAAACCCTTTGCAAACTCCTTTTTGAGCACACTAAATTGGGGTAAGCTTACAGAAGGACAGCCCGGCCCTGTCTCTACGTGCCGTAAGGTCTGAGGCGTAAAATCTGATGTTGGATCGACAGTCGGGACGGAGTGGAGAGAAAAACAGAGAAAGTGCCAGGTAGAGCTACAGCCGGGCAACTGCTCTGTGAGCTTAATCACTCCAATACATTATGCTCAAAACGAGTTGTCTCCATGTCTGATCCAACTTTCAAACTTAAATAGCAGCTAACCTTGACAAAAAAATTTTCTAGGGACACAAGAACTTTGGCGCAAAATGGTCTCTAGATTTGATTTCTTAAAATAAGCATAAATTGACTGTGGTCCACATGCCATAAGAGACGTGCCAAATCCTTCAAAAACCAAGGAAAAGTTACATAATAAACAACGAATTAAAAGCTAAAAGCTAACTGAGCTGAGCCTGTACCTATCAAAAGGGCCTCATTCCATTTCAACGTGAGCTATATGGCTCTTGTTAAAATGGAAAGAAGCCTTTTTGACTGGCACAGATTCAATTATTATAAACGTGAAACACAATAAAACAAGTTACTTTCTGTCATATTTATATTTGTGGAGCGAGATGGAACAAATTACTCTCTCTTCTGCTTTGTTGGTTTAAAATAACTGCAATTGGTGGACTGACTATTTAGAGTGATAAGCTACTTCCACTTTGTTCTGATGGAATGCTCTAAATGAGAGCTGGCTAATCGAAGTAAAAAAGAGCAGTGAACCACTGTTTTCCATCTCTTTCCAGTTACAAAAATTAGCCTTAACTAACAGAGTCAACTGACCTGATGTAAAAGTACGGAGGCAATGCTAATTGAGAGTCCGATATAATCACACGAAGCCAGCATATGAATGTTGTCAAAATTGCGGCTGATCATAATCAAACATCTGATGAGAAGCTCGACTTCTTGGGTATCTTCGATGGTTAAGGCATTCTAAATTGGTTGAAAAAAAAAGAGAAGGATTAATCAAATTCATTCAGATTTAGTGTTTTAATGATCAGAAGAAATGCGTTGGGAGGCAAAATATTATCTTTTACTCATAGTTATAGACCTTATCAGATTAGTGACACAAAAGCAAACACTGAATTTCAAGAAAAACACATTTGAAAGTTTAAATACTTGTGTCTAACAGCTATTCTAAGCCTTTCGTGTAGATTTATAGGATCATAATTTTTTTTAAGTTGAATCCTTGTGATAAGAAAATTGCCAATTATTAATGTTACAGCCTTGTCAGATCGCCAGAGAAGGATCAAATCTCTGTATGGATTTATGAGTAGTTAAATTCACACATATCTTGAAATGCCATAACCGGATGAAAAATTCAGAAATTGATTTGAAAATTTGCGAATAAATAGGGTGTTTCAAGTTGAACATCAGGAAATTCTGGAGCCAATTTTTCAAGACAAAATATTTAAGACTATTTCTTTCTGAAAACAAGGATCTTAAAATGCTTTCCCTCTGAGCTACAACTTTTCAAAGTTTGGACGAAAATTTAGATTTTTCAAAGATGTGGTAAAAGTTAATAAAAAAATTTCACTCAAATAGATTGACAAAATTTCTAGAATTTTCTCCTGTTTCACTGATGCTGATACCTCCTGTCATAAAAGCTGTTTTGTTATAAAAATAGTGAAGCAAAGGGAAAAGAATCATAGTAAGATCGAGATTGGTGGTCGTTATCACTGAAGAGGTGATTAAATCATTAAAAGTTCGGTGAGATAAACAAATTAAGTTTGAGCACCTTCTCAGCATTATCTTTGGCGATGAAAAGAAATTTTCCGATTGCTGGGAGAAGTTCCTCCGGTAACCTGGACAGATGAGGACCGGCATCTGATTTGGCCTCCGTCCAATCCGGCATATTTTGAGGTTGCGCCCAATCCAGTGGCAGTTGCGATTCCCATATTGACACAAAGCCCTTAATGAAATGGCGAAAGTAGACTTCTTCGTTCTGAAAGATCAAGAAGGAAGAAATAATTAAGAGAATATCAAACGCACTACAGTATTGATTCAAACGGACTAAGGCACCTCTTTAGTTACTTTGGCAGATGACAATACTGTTGCTGATAGCCTGCAAGAGGCAAATGAAAAAGCTCAAAATGCTTTGAAAGTAGTTTTTTCGTGGACCAAAATATAAATAAAACTAAATTTACTTGGATGGTAGAGTGTGGGGCTGTAGCTTAACTTTTGCTGAGCTATTGAAGAGTATATTCTTGAATAAAAACCAGCAAAAATTACGATGAGCTCACTAAAAAATTATGAAATTCATTCACAGCCTCACAAACTGACTATAGTTTCAGGCAAAATAGCGGAACTACGGAGGTACCATGGGAGATTCCTATCAAATTTGAGGCTCCCGTCCGTGTTTTTAGAGAGAGAGTGACAAAGTAGGCAGGAATCCCCTAAACACGTCTGTAGCTCTGCCGTTAAAGAGCTAAGATGGCGAGATGGCGGAGCTACATAGGTGTCATAGGAGATTCCTATCTAATTAGTCTCTCTCTCTCTCCTTCTACAGAAACACACAGAGAAAAGTCTCAAATTAGTTAGGAATCTTTCTTGATACCCACATAGGTCCACCATTATGACTTAAGTGTTAAAGTCATTAAGTGAGTCTCTGATTGAATTTTGTGATTTTTTTGCATACGCATCATCATTTTTGCTGGTTTTTATGCAAAAATTGACTATTCAATCGCAAGTAGAAAAAGTTAACTAGAACCCCATTGTTCCAGTAACCTACACTCCAAAGAGTATGATACCTGCAATGTAAATGACAGTGCGTACTGCCAGTAATACAGGTGAAGAGAGACTGTTATCCTTGAATAGAGTTTGAAAAGGAAAATCTCAAAGGTCTCCAGTCAAGGCCAACTTAAGCAGGTTTTTCCTTCTTAGTCTCTGTGTAGCACCTTCAGTTTTCACTTCCAAACAAATTGCTGCAATACAATCAAATTTAGAGGCCTGTATGGAGTTGCGGATGCAAGCTTCAGGGATTCACTGAGCAACCTGAGGATAGTTAAAACGGCTTAAACAGATAAGCGCCACAAGCTATTTTTTCTGAACATTGCTGTTTCCAGGTGTCCTATAGTAGGAGACCCGAGAAAATATTGGGCAATAGATCGTACCGGATCAACCTGCATCACTTTTAAATGATTTTTAGAGCTAAGAACCATTGAAATAGATTGAGAAGTAACGGCTTGTGTAATCTTAAGACTTTTGACCATCCATGTGCAAGTTAGATACAATTGCGTCTCACTCGCACTTATTACAACAGATGGTCAAAAATTTCAAGAATATTCTAATTCTTGGTTCTGAACCTATTTTGATGGCTGACAGGTCAAAAAGTCAATACAAGCATGATAGAATAGACGACAATCTAGAATCTAGATTTCAGAATGTAATCTGTCCACTTTGCTCAAAAACTTGACAATTTTTAAAGAGCTACTACGTAGTGCCAACCTACAGAAAAGTACGTTAGAATGACGTTAAATTGAAGAATTGTCATTCATTTCATAATCTCTCCTCCCGTCTTACAAAGTGATTCAAATGGTTTCTAATAAAAACTTCCAATTCAGATTAAATTTGATCATTTAAACCAGAGAAGAAAATTCCAAGAGAAAATAACTGAAACAAGAACACAAAAAATAACCGCAGTCATTGATAGCTAGCGTAGAGATACTCAGAATAATCCTGCACAAGGATAGCAGGGTAGACATTCTGTCCATTATCAATTCTTGGAATATTCATAACAATGTTTCAGTGAAAATGACCAACCAAGCAATGAGAATGTCCCAGAGTAACTGATTCAAACTAGATTTAGAAAAGCGGAGCTGAGCCTTAAAGTGATGAACCTAAATATTCAAGGAGTACTTAGTGATAAGAGAAAATTATAACTCCAGTAAAAGGGTTTCTGACATTGACTTTCTTTCGAAAAGATGTAGCCTGAAAGTGACCACTGAATTTTGATATCGGCAGTTTTACAAAGAGCTTAATTCTCACATGAAAATTCTAAAACGAAAAGAACGTATGTAAATGAAAGGAATGCGAGTTCAGTGATAAACTGATAACGGGACTGGTCCAGCGTGAGCAACATTTCAAGCTACAACAGGCAATTTAAAGAATGAATTGGTGCAAAAAATGAATGAGAACATGAGGAAGATGAATTAAGGGATGAAGGCGATTCAGGACGGACGGCAAAATATGTTTGATGCCCGAAAATTAAAGGATTGAGATAAAGAAATAAGGATGTAAACAAATATAACCTTAGTTGTGTATTGCACCCACGAAGAATAGATATCTTTTTTCGACTCCATTATTTAGTGATCGCACGCATTATATCACCGTGGTGGACATTGGACACGATTACCCGCGAAAGACCCGACACCGACAACGAAACCGCGAAAAGAAAATGAAATAATCCGAACGCGAAATCACGAATACGCGAGATAATACGACATCCGCATCAAAATAAACACACGCACACACGCATTTGCACTTGAAAATGATAACACTCGTCAACCTGTCTCAACCTGCTTCTGCAGCTAAGAAATCTGCTCTATGATTGGTCGATTACTGACTAGCTTTTGCGTTTCAAAAGCTTGCTTTCAGATAGAGCTGCTAGCGATTTGTTGTCAAATGAAATCAATGTTCATGCAGTTTTAGAGGTTAGGATTTCGGCTCTCCAGTTTTACAATAGCTCGGGTTTCATTGTAAATATGTTTTCACCAACTTGCTCCGTTTTAAATTTCTCGAAGGTCGCTAAAAATGTGTGGAAAAATCAAGTAAGAACCTCTCCTCCTTATTTTTGTTTTTTGTCTTTTTTTGTCAGTTGCAACTGCCAACAGTTACTACAGTACATACTTAATCAGTACCTGTATCTACTTATAAGGCCACTGTAATCATGCCTGCACAACTATAGTCCGTTTATTTAAACAGAAGCTTGAGCTCGACTCTTTCCCCTACGAGCTTTACCCTCACTCTCGTACCTGCGATGACTCGAGACCCGTCCCGTTGATCGGAGATTCCGCTCCGTCACAATAGACTGTCCTTTGGATTGCTGTGATGGACGGAATCCTTGACCGATGGGACAGGTCTTGAGTCATCATAGGTACGAGAGTGAGGGTAAAACTCGTAGGGGAAAGAGTCAAGCTCAAGCTTCCATTAAATTGAAATGGACTACAGGTAGCCTGTGGCTTCGTCCATTTTTCCTGTAAACTTAAAACAGTATTCCATAGTCATTTTCGCATTGCACTGTAAAGATCTTGAAGCCTCGAATTGAAATTTCATGTTGCTTCCTTTCTGAACCAACCCTTTCTGATGACGAGGCTATTTCATGGTTAATGATAGTTTACTTTCTGTGCAGCAAGCGTGTTCGCTGCTTTTGTCCATCCGAATCCTTATCTGCACCCATAGGATTCATTACAGGGCCGGTCATCTGATAAATGTCATCTTCCAGCTCTAGTAAAAAGGCCTCAATTAAATGTGATGGAGCAGAAGCATTTTGAGTATAGGTTCTGACAAGCAGTGGTGCCTGCTTCCATTGCATCGAAGTGCATTGGTGAGTGGTTGGTTAGCAATAAATCAAAACCCTGTGCTTACCAACCATTCACTGATGCGTTTAGAAGCAATTCCGAAGCAGGCAGCCAGGCACCGCTATTTGTGAGAACCCGACACTCAGAATGCTTTTACTCTACTATACCAAAGCACTGTCGGCCTTCCTTATCTGCGGTATTTTGTTCAGGAGCTAGATGGAGTCAGAAACACTGGAAGACCTGTGGATAGTCGAGTCCCCCCTAAAATCGGGTTGTAGCACAGATTAAATCTAGTATAATGCTATGTGAAGAATACTTAACGTAAGCAATCTATCGTTAAGTGGGCGATTGTTTTGTTTTTTTCTTCAAGTTGTCATAAATTACTTCTAGTGGTACCATTGAGGTACTCATGGCGCTTGCACTTGCAAGTGATCAGAAGTGTGTGCTCTAAAGGAAAAGGCCAAAGCTCCTGATCTTCTCGCATTAAATATGTGCTTCTTTGAAAACCTAGGCAAACATTTAAGAGAGCCTGAGCAGCTAGTTTGTCTTCATCTTCCTCTAAACTGTCTCTGCCTCACCTTCTATCTCCCTCATGAGAATCTCAGAAATTTGTTGAAATAATTCTCTTGAACCAGAAACTTCTTTTACTTTCCTATTTTTGCGAAAGAAACATAGCACTAACTGTAACTTCATATTAATTTTTTGGCAGTTTGCTAGCGGCTGAAATCATAAGGAAATAATGCTGGAGATTTAGTTGGTCCAAGTTTGAACTTTTCATTTTTTAGATGGAAAAACTTGGAATTTATTTCTTTGAGAAATCCTCTAAGTAATCTATCTTTTTTTTCTTCACTTTTTGAATCAGGCTGTTCTCAGTGGAGTTTTGTCGAGGTTTCAATCTTCTGGAAATGAATATGTAGAAGATTTCAAAGATGACTCCGGAGAATATCTGAGTGGACAAAGAACTAGCCCTGCTATGACTGCGTACTTGGAAAGAGCTAATGCTCATGGTGAGTTTAGTACACATTTTTTCGAGCTCAGCAAGGTTATTTGAATTTATAATATGATGTCACAACAACTGACAGGACTGAATGCATGTGAGCATCATTGCTTTGTCTAAATCCGTGTTAATTGCAATGATTCAAATGGAAATGAGATTTTTAGTTCTTACAAATAGACTCGTTGTTGTCAGATCTACGGTTTTCCATTAAAATCAGTGCAAAATAAATGGTTCTAATGCATAATCTTGCTACACTAATCAGACTGTGTACATAGATGTAGAAATGTTCACTGATCTAAACCAATGGGTCTTTTGTAAACTGTTGCCACAACAATATAGAGCATGTATTCTCATGGACGAACCCAAAATAACTGTTAAACACAGGAAGAGTGCAATTCAGAGATCAGAACAAAAAACCTCCATGAGTTTGCCCTTTTAATACCTATAAATCAAGCAGCAAACTTACAATTTCTGTGCCGTTGAAAACCAGAGACAGTAGCCTCATTTATGCGAGCTTCTGAACCTGGGTTCAGCCCGGGTTGAGATGCTCGCATAAACACTTCGGATATCGCTGAACTCAGGTTCGACTCAACCCCGATTCAAACCCGAGTCGAGCCGGTGAACTCGGGTTGAGATTTTACGCAGAAACACCTCGGAGTTCAGAACCCGGTCTCACGCGGCATCGATGTCACCAAATAGAGCGAGGTTAAACACGCGGCTTATGCAGTCGCACTTGTCCGTATCGCACCAAGCATCGCTGCCATTTTCATCAAAAATGTAAACAAACACAGAGAAGAAGAAGAAATAAATCCTTTGAACTCGAGTTCAAACACACGGGTGTTTATGCGCAAATCCGAGTTGAACCCGGGTTGAAACTCAACTTGGGTTGACTCAACCCAGGTTGATCTCTTGCATAAACGAGGCTAATATATAACAGGAATCACGCACTATCTATCTTGCCCTTGTAAAAATTGGGTGGCAATTTTTTTTTTTTGGGTCTCAACAAAACAACGTTCAACTGGATTATATGTTGATTGATGAGCAAAGGTGTTGAGGTCAGTTGCCGAATGAGAGTCAAGCACTGAAGTTCCATTTCAAGGTGCTGGAATTCTTTGTTTTTGAGATATGTGATCAAAAAAAAAAAGACTACTCTACACGAATAGCTAGACTACTCTACAGGAATAGGTAGACTACTCTGCGCCATTCTGAAAAAATATAACAAGCTTTTTCATCAGTCAACATATGGTCCATGTTAGATGGTGCTCTCCCCGTTTAAATTCTGTATCACTCCATGTTAAAAATTGTCTGCACAGTGACGAAAAAGGTTATTGAATTACTTTTTATTACCTTTTTGCAAGCAATTTTTGCTTTTGCTAATCAGCTCGAACTGCTAAGCCAGAATCATTAATTATTTAAAAGGTGTTTTCACTGAGTAGTTCTTTATTTTAAAGTCTTCTTTCTTATTTCTGTCATGTGGACCTTATGTGGATTTTCCTTTTTTATCATCAGTATAATTATATTTCTTGCATATTTTTTCAGAGAAATTTATGGCAAAACATACGTATGAGTTTAATGTTGGTCGGAGGCATTTGGCCAACATGATGGGTAAAGATGCGGAAACATTCACACAGGCTGACATCGATGTAAGTTTCATGCTTCCAGAGACAGTAGAGACCATGCATTACATACCTATCTCGCTCATAGTGTCAACTTTTTCTTCTTGGATAGCAACAAAACAATGTCCAATGGCCCCTGTATTGACTGTTCATTAAAGATATCGATTTCAGCAGCCAATCAGAAGGAAGAATCATTGTTTTGGTCATTGGTCAACAATCAACATAGGGGCCGTCAGGGGTGCAGAAAAAAATTGTTTCCTCATCTTCTTGGGATCCAGGAATTTGCTTTCTTCACTTTTCAAGTTTTAAGGGTGTTTGTATAAAAGTCAAAAGCACACACTGATGACAGGCAATGGACCAAGAATTCAGCGCGTAGCAATTTTGCAAAAAAAAAAAGTCCAAAGTACGCACTGACTGAAAATCTACAGAAAATTCAGCAAGTTGCAACTTTGCAGGAAGGTCAGATGACTCAGATGTATGCACTGACTGAAAATCAACAAATAATTCAGCACGTTTCAATTCTGCCAAAACCCACTTGAGAACAAAAACAATAAGGGTGAAGGCAATGAATTGATCACGCATAGAATAGAATTACTAGCTTTCTTCTTAATTTAATAATTTCTTTCATCATAAATGCTGGTCGAAGAACTTTTCAGGAAATGATCACTGAGAATTTTTGAGAGGAGGAGGGAAGGATTGTTGCTTTCCTCATTTTTCCTACGATTCCAAACGCTTTCCCCTCCCGTTTCATGAGATCCCGGATTCCACAATCTCCCAGTTTTTGCACCCCTGGATCCATTGGATGTTGTTCCCCCTGTTATTTTGTTTAGTCCCCAAAAATAAAGTTGTCCACTGCTCTCTCGGCTAGTCCGTAGTCTCTGTTGCGCTGCATGTTTCAAATGATAATTGTAAAGTTGGTTTGTCAAGTTATTAGTAGTAGGTGGTGAAAGGAAAAAAATAATATAACTGGATAAATGAATGAATAATAATCAAAAGTCGGCATGGTACTTTTAAAGTGTGTCTTGCACATAATTATGCCTTCTTTTCCGTGCCACATAGAGTTCTGAAGAAGGTAACCAACTGCTACGGGTTTCTTATGTATATTGTTCTCTTCTGTGGAACTGGGTCCAATTGATAATAATTTATTTATGTACATAAAAAAAAAATTATTGCATAAAAGTTTGTGATTGTTTTTTTTTTTTAACTGTTTCGAATCAGGTATTTTCCTTCTTGCTGTTTTAACTATTTGGCTGTTTGTCTTCATTTTCTCTATTCAGTAACAAAAGTTTTCTGGATTCAGCATACATTTCTCAGCAGTTCCTGTTTTTAGGTGCTGTCACGTAGCGAATCACCCTATGCTATCGTCGCTGTCCGTATTTACATTAGTTTTTTTGTTTAAAACAATTTTTCTAATCATTTTAGGAAGCCATCGAGTATTTGTTTCCCTCCGGTCTTTTTGAACCAAAAGCTCGAACTCTGATGAAACCTCCAGAAGAAATTTATCCAGCCAGAAAAGAGGCGGAATTTGATGCCACTGGTAGACCCCATCATTGGCTGTTCTACACCTCTCGTCCAAATTTTTTTAACTTATTGTTTGTGAGTATTTTTCTGATAGCCTGTTTATTTACATTCCAAATCTTTTTTCAGCAGCAGACTGAAACTTCCTTTTCAAATGCTCTAATAAGATGTGCTGATAATGTACCTCCTATTTGGGGGGGGGGGGGGTTCATTTGGGAGAGGGCAATTCTATGCTGGTAAGCTGCACTTTTTGGAGGCTGGGAAAGAAGGAAAGGGAAATACATAAATGAAAAAAATTAGGAAGAGAACTTAAAATGGCAAGTAAGTTTAGGGATTGCGCAATGTAGTCCAGTGGCGGCTCGTCAGGTGTAGTTAGTGTAGTGGCACTACACCTACTTTTTCAAGTTTTTTTTTTTTTTTTCTCTCTTCAAATTTTCAAAGATAATGGTCGCTCTTGATTAAAAATTACTGGATTTCGGAGAAATTGAAGGGGGAAAAGAGAAAAAGAAGTTGTAAAGAGCACCGAATTATAAGAACATTTGTATGAGAGCAGCGCAACAAGAAAGATGAAAGACGCGATCGGAGAGCACGATTCTACGCACTGCGCAGATGCAGTCGAGCTCGGTCGGGTAGTGTAGGGTAGTGGAGTTCGAGTCAACCACACGGTTGTCATGACAACCGCGACTCGCCCATGTATACGCTACTCGCTCCAGTGCTGTGACTCTCTGTCAACATGCTAGCAAGTGTAGTGGCGGAATGAAACTCCACACCATCAATATGTTAGGAGTGGGGGAAGCTGTCTATGCTCTCGGTAGTATCGGCGCGCCCGCGCCACCTCAGTCCCTCACCTCACGGCACAGAACACTCTAATCAGAACGGAAACTCCCATAAGAGCCAATGGAAACCAGATTTGGAATCTACTGGCACAAACTGGCAACTGTGCCTACTCACTTCTCAAGATGGCGGACCTGCTTTTTCCAAAGACTTCTAATACTATCTAGACCTGACATATGGCCAGCTCCTTAGGGCAGATTGGGTATGCAACCCGTTGGTCAGATTGGTGCACCGCGGCCGAGATTTACATTGAAGTAAATGGGAAAATAACGATTTTTAAAAAATCATAAAAAATAGTAAAAAAAATGTAAACCTATTTAATAGGGTACCGTTCGAAAGCTTATGCTCCGTAGATTGGGCGCATTTTTTTAGTTTTTTCAATTTTTACTCCAGAACTTTTCTGCAGAGGCTTAAAGCTTACAGGAAATCCGTGTGTGTGTACGTAAGGCAGTGCGAGTGTGTGAGTAAGTGAATGAGGGAGCGAGCGGACCTTTTTCGTTTTCTGTCCTTTTGTACTGTAGCAGCTCGGGTAGGTTGTGAGAGGGATGAGTTGTGCATGTGCTTCAGTAAAGACAGGTAAATGTGCGTATGTGTGGGTGTGTGTCTGGTGCGGCTCCGGTCGGCGCTTTGTTTCGCACGGTCATTGTTGACGGGATCGGCTGGGGAAACAATGGGCGAAGGGTCGAACCGTACTCACTCACACACTCGCACTACCCTATGTACACACACACCGATTTCAAGTAAACTCTAAGCCTCGGTAGAAAAGCTCTGGAGTAAAAATTAAAAAAACTAAAAAAAGGCACCCAATCTACAGAGCATAAGCTTTCAAACGGTATCCTATTAAATAGATTTAATTTTTTTTTACAATTTTTTATGAATTTTTTAAAATTGTGATTTTCCCATTTGCTTCAATGTAAATCTCGGTCGCGGTGCACCAATCTGACTGACTGGTTGCGGCCAACCAGGGACTATTGTCCCTCTACTTGGCCCTAGGTTCCCCGCCCTAGTATGAGCCTTTTGTCAGGTCTAGATAGTATTAGAAGTCTTTGGCTTTTTCAGGCTATACAACCAATCACAACTCGGCCAGTTGCCGAAGATCTGCCGAAGATTGCCGAAGATGCTCACTTTCGAACATGGCGGCCCGAAGTAAAGAATGTTTCAAAATGAATTAGAGTTTCCGTTCTGATTAGAGTATTCTGTGCTCACGGCTCAGTCTATAAGCGTCCTTTTCAATCGGATTTGACTCGGAATAATTCCACTTTCCACGGCGGATTTGGAATATTCGTCCTCGAGTAGTCCAAATCCACTTGGCCCGTTTCCGGATATGACGCAATAAAATTGGAACTGGAAGGTGGAATGTGGAATGTGCTCAAGAGCACTTTCCAAGTCGGCCATTTGCAATCCATTCTCATTGAATCGTCCTCGAGTTGCGCTTTCACTTCCACTCCGCCATCTTGGATTTGACTGGAATTCTTGGATTTGGAATAAGAAAGTCAAATCCGATTGAAGAGGACGCTTCATGAATTTGCACTAATTTGGCGCTTGCATTTATAATTAGCTTGAGTTGTTCCTTATTATCGAGTTATTGTTGTCGTTTTCAGTCCCCCCCCCCCTAAATTATGAATCCCGTAAATGATGTAGTTTTACTATTGATGATAAAAAAAGATGTTTTTATTGCAGGTTTTGCTCAAAAATTTACTTATATTTTTAATGTTTTTACTTTTTTAAGTTATTAGCGGGGGGGGGATTTGTTATTACTATATTGTCGCAGGAGAACTTTCGTGTCTCGAAATAGTTAAAACAAGCGAAAAATTATATCTGAGGCAGGTCAAATTTTCGAAAACTTTCCGCGGGAGGACCCCCCCCCCCCCTCCTACTGGGAGCGTCCTCCCAGACCCCCACAACTACACCTAATTTTTCAGTCACGAGCCGCCACTGATGTAGTCAAACAAATAGTCTGAGTTTTCTGTGCTATGACTGAGCTGCAGCACGTGCAAGGTAGTATGGCATTTGCCTCAAAGCAGTCTAGATCATGTTTTTGTTTATGTTAGTCCATTATCTATGCCTTCATCTTTTGAAAATTGCAACTTGTAATTCTCCAGACATAATTGCCAAAATAGTGTCTCCCATTACGTGCATTTTAAAGCGGTGATGACAGCTGGACTTTGAAAATCAGTTTTTGTTGTATGTCTTTTGGTTTCTCTTGAATGAAAAGTGCCTTCCAGATATTGAGAGTCCAAAAGTGGAAAATAGGTGTGCCTTTTACGTAGGTAAAGATGGTAGTTCTGTCAAATTAACATTTAAGTACTTATTTTCAGTAAGGGTATCTGACGCAACTATGTTTTTATTCAGCTCTTTTATTATTTTTCCTCTCTCTAGAATACCGTTGCCAAATTGAAAGACTTGAATGATTATGAGGATCAGCAAATAAAGCAGGGCCTCACTCCACCGGATAACACCCGCATGTAAGTGCATAAAATAAGTCTTGTTAGGTGGGGTAGTTTAAAAATGTATTTGTAGTAACATCATGTAATAATCTTTAATGCTGGGGATTTCTCTAAGATGCACTTAAAATTTCTGGTAGAAACTTAATATACTGTAAACAAAGTTTTAATTTAACAAAAGTTTAAATTCAACAGACCACCGTTGCTTCACAATTCAAATTCTTGGCCCAAGTCTGAAAATTTTTTCCCAACTTTTGATAGCCTGAAATATCATAGTTTTTGTAGAAAAAAGTAAGAAATCAGGATAAATTTTGTGTACGGACCTCTTTTTGAGATGAAGGTTTTTATGTTAAACTTTTTTCAACATAATCACCACCAGAGTTGACGCATTTTCTACTACGAGCGATGAGTTTTTGAATCTCTTCGGTGCAGAATTCCTTATCCAAGCTTTTGAAAAATGATAACTCTCCGTTCCTCAGTTCAGGGATTGAACAACTCATGACTCTCGTTGTGAAAAACGGAACAACTCTGGTGGTGATTATGTTGAAAAAAGTTGCATTAAGAATCTTCAACTTAAGAAAAGGTTTGTACCCAAAAATCCTGATTCCTATTTTGTTTTTTCTTGAAAAACTGACTTTTCATCATATCATAAGTTAGGTAAAAATTTTCAAACCTAGGCCCAGAAAAATTTAAAATTGTGAAGCAACTATCTATTGACTTTAAGTTCCAAAGAAACCAATAAGCTTGTGAATTTATGACTAGTTTAATGGTGTTGTTGATTATTTTTTTTAGCTTACTCAGGAGCTGAGAAAGGAAATTTGTAAACTTACTTTTTGAATAACCCTTGTTTACAAAACAGCAGCTCTGATTTATATCCTGTCTCTTTAAAATGATAGGAAATTATTAATGTAAAATGCATAAAACTTTTTTCAACCTATCAAATCGTGCTATCGAATCGTCAACGCGGCGTGAGACGGTGACGCGCAAATTATTGAAAAGTATGGATTCGTGAGATTTATGGATTGAATTCATTGTTTTCGACACTAAAATAAATCCAAGTCCCACTCCAAGGAGGCGACCGGCTTCCTCTCTGTGCCTCTTTGCCTAGAGAGGGATCTTATTTGAAAATAAGTCCATTTGACTAACTCGTCTTATCGTTTGGAAGTGCATTAAAGGGGAAGTACAACAAGCGTTGTCTATCGATGTTGTGACATCAAGGAAAAGTTACACTAGCTTTGACGCTGTGTCTATTATCGAGAATGATGATGCAATACAATTGTATGATGTGGTGATGGGGCGTTGTAATCCTCGATTTACTTTGCTTTGCCGAGTATGACGGTTAGTTTAATTTATAAAAAATAAAATATACTTGATAAAACGAAAATAATAATGAGCAAATGAAGTGAAGGAGTAATGAAATTAAAGGAAAATTACTGAAGATAGATTATTTAAAACTAAATAAAGAATGTTTTTTTGTAGTTTGAAGATGCTTTGCGGCCTCTATTGGGAGCGCGGCGAAGTAACACTTGTGTGTCGCGTTAGTCAGGCACTGTTGCCGCCGTGGCTGGAACAACGTTTGCTCAATTTTGCTTGATCTTGCTTCATTAATCGTTATTCATTTCACTGAGCCACAGGCATTTCATTCACGTGTAAAAATTGTCAATTGTCGGTCTTTAGCACAGAAACTAAGTTATGACTCTATAACTTTTAAAATACAATACTGTATTTTACAGTCATATACAGTTCTTTTATGGATATGTTTCTCCTCAAAATGTTAGTGAACTCTGCTCAAATGATTAGTGAACAAGGTTTAAAGCAGCCTGAATCCAAGATGTATGATTGATATTGGTCAAAACAAATCAAATAGGTAGCTGCAATGAATAAATAAGTTAATAAGGTTATGCACATTTTCTGAACTCTCTAAAAAGTTTGTGAGTTATCTAATTTGTCTTGTGTTTTCCCCCCCTCTTTTTAGTAGCACAGTGGGGATGGAATGGTTACCAAAAAATGTGCTTGAGGAGAAGTTGCTCGAGACAATTGACCGTGAGCCTGTAAGTATTCACCATCACATTTATTTGTTTATCTATAAATGTATTTATTTTTTTGGTCGTTCACGAGGGAAAAAATCAAGCTACTGACTGAGAGTGGGGTTCGATGCATTTGCAACCAGCCATGTTCTCTGACCCCTTTCTCAGAGAAACAGATCTCGCAGCTAATTATGGAAAACCTACCTGGTAAAAAACCACAGATTTCCTTTCTGAAAGTGATGAGACGCATTCCTTGGAGCAGGGTACATGGTGTACACTCCATAAACCAGAGAGGAGGGCGGCTCTCCAACTGGGGTCGCAGAAATAAGTGTTTTCTTTCAACAAAATGGAATCTGAGAAACCTGAGCCCTATTATAACACCATCTTTAATAAGTTTATGAACCATGGGCAGATTTGGAATAACGTTTTGAGTTGAGCACTTGTGCTATTCACGCTATTGTACAAGTTAAAATTGTGTATCAAAGAATTTCTTGTAGCTAACTCTCGTAATATTCTTTTGAACTTCATTAAAAGTTAGTTCAAAGAAAAAGCTTACTATTATAGCTTTTATTTCAATGATTCTATTTTTCCCTTTACTTTAATTTCAGTACAAACAGTTTATCTCTCTCATGGACCGCTTTATTCTGCACCCTTATGCTTATTTAGCCCCAGATTATTATGAGCCTTTAAGAAGATCGCTTGCGATAGCAACTGTGGACTTCTCTCCTGTGGAGGTAAAGAATGTTTGTCTTATCATATCTGAACCATTTATGTATTTATCAGCCAAGTCTTTATTGCTTTTTATCTACCCCTTACGGATTATAGTTTTTCTTAAAACAATAAAAAAGTCGCTCCTATTGCATATGCAGACCATATCAGGGGCTAGGGGGCGCTATAGCCTCCCCTGTTTTTTGGGCGGAGGGGCTGAAAATTGGAAGAATCCAAAAAGTCTGCAACTAGAAAGAATTACCATATCTTGTTCTAGGTAATTTTAAGAATCCATTTGAGAAAGAAAGAAAAGATCGTCAATTTAGCCCCCCCCCCCTTTATTTTGTTCATGGTCCGCCTATGGGATATCATCATCGGCTCATCAAGGGTTTTTTAAAAAAAAATTCCCCACAAAATTCAATCACAAAATGTGATTGATTCACATCTTGTGATCAACTTTTGATCACAGTGTACATAAATGAAGACTATACGGATGAAACATGATGTCACTTGCCATGTCACTCGAATCTTGCAACTTTTCTCCTGTTCAAAAGAAATGACGGGAAAGCATTTTCCCTAAATTTATCGTAAAAATGTCTTGCATTGTCAACAATTTTTTAGTGAAAACTTCCGATTTCGTTTAGTTTTCCGGTCAAGAAAAAGTTAGAAAACGTTGCATAATTAGTGTATCTCTTAGTTTTCTATTCCTTCTATAGAACATATGATTTGTTTGATTTCAAGTTTTTATAAGTTTTGTCGAAAAACGCTAGATTTCAGTTTCTTTTAGAACTCATTGAATGTATGAAAGCTCTGTGACATAACCTGGCAAGTGGGGGAAGGGGGTGTGGGGGGGGGGTCGTCCACGGTCGTAAAAAAAATCTGTGATCTTGTTAACACTGCTACCCCCTTTACCTTCAGATCTGTTGCAAAAAAGTTGAATATCAGGTGGTTTTTACTCTGAAACCCCCTCAGAGGTTGACTTGTGAAATTTTTTGGGGAATTTCTCTCTTCCACCCCCCCCCCCCCCCCCCCCACCAAGATGTCCTGTTTATGCTGCAGAGCTACCATCCCACACTATGCATACTTGGTAGTTTTTTAAATCGTTTTTTCCAGACCATTTTCACTCATATATACTCTATTTTTCTTGAGAAATTATCAGAACATTAATTTTGGTTTTTTTTTGTCTCTTTTTTATTAATTCAAATAGCCACAATATACCAAGGACGGGATAGCATATGTCACTACCAAAGGTAAGGGAATAAAATCACACTCTTTCATAAAAAATCAATCAATTTTTTTTATTTTGAAACCATTCTAGATCTCTCCAAAAATTAAAGCCTGCAGTCTCTCAGAGCCCTTTTGAAGGAGGAATTTTACCTTCAGAGAAAACTCTCACAGTAGAACTTTTTTTAAAAATTATGTAGGTACCTAGACCAGGAAAGTACAGAAAATACTATGAAAAAGTTCTCAAGGTACCAAAGATTCTTTCAGCGTGTGTTTGCATTCTTTGTGATTCAAGCGTGGTGTCGAAACAATGTTTACAGTTTTACTAGTGTATAGTCAGTCTGTTTATTGTTTGACTGTGCATGGCCAAAAATATTAAATGCTTAAATAACCATTTTAGTGCAATGAAAGACTCAAAGAATTATTATCGGACAATGCTAACGCTCTTCACTTCATAGTGACGTGAAGAGAGAGACCTCATAAACATTGATCCCAAAATAAAATTTAATGCCTGCTTACCCATAATCACAGCAAACAAGAAACATTTTTGCAAATTTGAAGATTAATTCTTCTGAAAGCTGTGCAATTAAATCAAAAAAGAGAGAGAAGACGCAGATTTGAGAAGCAATGCAATTTCCAACATTCTGAAGAATTTATAGCAGAAAAAACAACACATACACTGAATCCATCAGAAAATTATTCTGACATTTTGCACACACCAAAAATTATGCCCATTTCTGAAAGAGTCTCTTCACCAGGGAGACTACAGCAGGATGACATCTTACAATTAATAGCCAAACTGAATACAAAACAGAGAAATTACTTGAAGCATATTGCAGCTCATTTTAAAAATTCTCCTCACGAAAAATTTGTCCATCATATATAACAGGCAGTACCGGTACAGGATAGAGTCTTCTCATATCAGCCATCTTTCAAACTGTCCTGCAATTATCATCAATTAATGTTCATGTAGATCCAGATCTTCTAACGGTACTTTTAATAGCACCTACAGGTAAAGCAGCTTTTAATATACACGGTCAAACATTGCATTCCATCTTCAATTTGCCAATAAATCAAAAAGAAGTCACAAAACTGTCTGCCGATATGTCAAACACTGTGTCATCATTTTTATCACAGCTAAAACTTCTTACTATTGATGAAATATCAATGGTGGCAGACTGCAGAGCATGTTCTAAGGATGGTTGACCAGCGCTTACGTCATTTATTTAATGAAACTTTTTGGCGGCATAAACGTAATTACTGTTGGCGATTTCAATCAATTACCGCCAGTTGAAGGTAGATCATTATATGGAGGAATTTCAGCTAATCCATTTGTCAAATTAATCGGAATACCTCTGTGGCATTTATTTAGAGTCTATAAACTAACTGAAATTATGCGCCAAAGTGACAATTTATTGATGCGTTGAACAACCTAGCTTACGACACAATGTCAGCGCAGCACATATAATTCTTTTCAGGATGCACTTATAGGATGCTGCCAGAAGCAGTGAAAGCTTCAAACTCAATTTACCTTTTCTTCAGAATTATGGATGTAAATGCTTGTAACAAAGGAAAAGGGGAGAAATAGATGGTGAAGAAGCGTTCAAAACATCAGAAGATTGGACAAGAGGAGATGCATCATTATCAACCAAAGAGTCGCTCCTCAAATGAGCAGCAAGTGAAAAAAGAACCTTGTAAGAAACAAACAACATCCCAAGGATACTGTATATACTGTAGATACTGTATCTAAAGGTTGGAGCAAAATATATAATAAATTAAAACTTGTACACAACTGATGGATTGGTCACTGGAAGTATGGGAAAGCTCCAAACAATAGAATTTAGCAAAAAAGCATCAACACATGAAATAATGCCTATCAGAGTGTGCCTTTAATTAGATAATAAAGAATCTGGGCTGAAACTCAGGAGTCTAAATGAAAAATCTATCGCAGCTAAAAACATTCCTAGGCAATGGACTCCATTTGAACCACAAGTAAGTTATAAAATGACAGTACTGCCAAAATTATGACTTCCACTTGGAAAGAAAACAATTCCCGTTAATTCCTGATAAAGCATCGACAATTCACTAATCACAAGGTAGCACATTCCAATCAGTTTTGGTTACAATTTACAAAATAATGTAACAAAATCTGCTTTATGTAGCTTTTTCTAGAGCAACCGCAGCAGAAAACCTGTACATCTTCGAAGAATTTTCACCCCGACAACAAACAAGTTCTTTCATGGAATTGCAGAATGAGTTTGAACGGCAGAAAAAAGTTCTTTTCACACCCAAATTTGAATTTTCAAGTACTACAAGAGCCTTTTAACAAGTTATATTTCACAACATTCAAAGTTATAATCGTCACGAAGATCTGATGCTGAAAGATCTGGTGTCTACATCCTCTGATTTCATTCTCCCGGTAGAAACATGGATGACTGAAGCCGATGTCTTTGATAACGCAAACTTCACATGCGTCTCGAGATCCGATAATCATCTGGATTCTGAATGTTTCCAACTATCCAAAAACTATTCAATAATTTTCCAAAAATCCTAATTTTGGATAGTTATCTGAAGAATGATGACGCTGTGAGCAAGGTTCTAAGGTGATGATGTGCGAAATAGTATCATCAGATGACACTGCACCGGCAGTACTGAGCTCAGGCATGCTTTGTATGATGCAATTTACGTATTTTAATATTTTCAGTCATGTCCTGTCAAATAGAGTATAGACTAAATATGAGCACTACAGTAGTTGCCAGACGACAGAATGTAAAGTCCAACTGTAGGACCTTTCATTTCTCTTTTCTTTGAGTCGTGGTTCAGGAAATTCTATCCTGCTAAAAAGAAACCACAGTTTTTAGCGTTTGTCGGATAGTTTGAAAAGTGGATTTAGCCTCTCCGATCTTATGCGCTTCGGTTGAACCATGGGTGGATACAGGAATTTGTCTTTCTCTCTCTCGGTATTTGAACACATGTGTTAGGAAAGGATTGAAGAGGGGGCCATCTTATGACTTTAGCCTATAATTCCGTCCTTTTCTAATGCAGGTATTCAAATGAGAGGCGAGAGAGACGGATGAATTCCTGTATCCGCATGACAGAACTCATTCTGTGAATTTTTACAGTTTACAAACAGGCAGGTCAAAGCTAAAAGCTCTTTGTTTTTTTTCTCCGTCAGATTGTTGGAGAGTATCAGCAGATGCAGAGGTTACCGTATACTACCCTGGCACTGGCAAAATCTCTATCAATGGGCAAGATTTAACTTACTTTACAAACGCTCAAGCGAGGGAGCAGGTAAGACTTTGTGCGATTTTGTGCCAACTTTAAAAACTTAATAATGTAGAAAAGGTTTTGTTTTTTTAATTTTATTTGGACTATGGGAAGGAAGATAAAACCAGGTATGTGCAGTTTCATTCCTACGAGGGAGGGTAGCCGGCAAACTCCGTTGACCAACATTGACCAAGTTACGTAGCCAGTTTTCTCCCGTTTGATTAAAATGAGAGTTGACCAGACAACAAGGCGTGTAGTTCATGATCACCATACGCCATCGCCCGCTAGCGATTGGGACGACCCTAGTTGCGAATATCGCGCTTTGCACATACCTTGTTTTCATCTACCTTGGGACTATGGTAAATTTATTTAGACTAAGTGTCTCCGATGAATGTGGGAATCTCAGAAGTTCTGAGTCAGAATCATTTTGAATGATTATTGATGGGATTTTCCAATGTTCCGATTAGGACGACTAATGTGCATACTTTTGATTGAGAGGCTCCAAAGTATTTAAGTAAAGCTCAATTTGGGCTGAACTTATTGTTAATAATTGTTAATAACTTATGAACTACGGTTGAAGTTTTGGGGAGCATGCTTTCATATTTAAGTTTCAAGTGTTGAGTGTTACTTGACAAGATTGATTTGCGGGATTTGCTCAAGTGTCCAGTTACGCTGGACAAACAAAACAAAGTCCAACAAATTTTTTGTACCTGCAGATTGGACTCCACAATTGCTTGGCGCACTACTTATCTCAGACAGCTGTATGTCAAACTACTTGATGTCGCCAGTAGAGCGCGCCAGTTGATTTTTTCCTAAATAATTGATTTTTTTCTTATCAAGCAATTGAAAAATGAAAATCCGTTTAAGAATTTGAGTGATATGTATTAAGTGTGTGCATAAAAATGAGTTTATCAAAATGACTCGTAACTTTCTGATTTTTTCCAATGAAAGAAGGATAAAATTTAAACTATTGTGGTTTTTGTAATTTATGACTGTTTTTGAGTAGTAAATTCTTATTCCATAATTTGGATGAAAAAAATCAATTACAAGGCCATGAACATTGTATCTCCGAAGAAAGCATGGAAACATTTTGATTAGTTGCTGAAAATCGCAGTCACCTTAATTTGTGGGAAAAAAATTGGAGTATTTATAGTGATTTTGCTACTATTCCAGCAGTTTACTCGCTGTTGGATCAAGGGGTGATTTCTACATCTAGTACTGTACCTGCAAAAAGATGGGCGAGAGGCATTTGTTTTCACCCCCAAAAAATGTTGGTGCTAACTGCCAAAAGTGTAGGTATGGTAGTTTGGAAAGAATAGTGTAAGAAAACATGAAAAAAATCAATCGTCAAGAACTTCCACTTTATTACATTGGAAAATCAATTTCCAATGTAATGAAGAATTTTCATCAGCATTTTAGATGAGCACTTCGGACTCGATCTAACATGTTTGATCATACAAGTAATTGATGAGCAGAAGTCCACCACAAATGGCAGGTGAGCCAACCGTTGCATGTTCAGTTGGTGTTCCGCTCATGAAACAACTGCAGAGTTATTTGACGATGGATGGTGTGTCATCTGTTCACCAATTTCTGTCAATAAAACCAATTGAACCCGTCTTGGAGGTGTTTATAGTCGGGCCAATATAAGTTGACACCTGAAGCAGAGAGAAAATGATCAATAATAATGGAGAAATGCAACAATGCACTGAATGCGGCGCCCCCTGTCAAGACGGAGCACGCCGTTTGACAAGGGTCAGCTCCACGCTGCGTTGCCACATAGTGCAAACCTGCCTGATTCTTCAAGTGTCAACTTATATTGGCCCGACTATAGATCAAGTCTATGTTTGAAATTGGAAGTGTCAAGTTGGCAATCCTGCAGTTTGATCGAACACGTTTGAGCGTGTACAAAGACCTATGAAGTGATTAGAGCTTGTTAAATGTCGAAGTGGTGTGATTTCACCAACCATATAGAGCGGGTTGGCTGAGTGGGCAAGGTGTTAAAATTTTGTTTCAATTATATTATAGACATCAACGGGGCGCTTAAGACACCAAAGAAGGAGTACCTATTTGATTAAACGGCATCCCAATTTTTAAGCTTCGATGAGGACAAGGAATTATGTATTAAAAAACTTTTATTTTTCTCCCTAATGTCTTGATTGATTCGTATGTCGCGACCATTTTCTCGCAAACTTAAAATTTAAAACATGAGGAAGCATCCCTCATCTCTTTCCTCCTCAAGTCTACCCCTCCAACCGTACCCCCCCCCCCCCCCCTCTGCGACCCAACCTACTTCCGGCACTTGTACTGCAGCAGAGACAGCAAAGATAGAGAGCAAATTCTCATTTTTCTCAGAATCCTCAAACATTGAAATAATCGGCGATTTAGCATTTCTTCGCCGCCCTAACTACAAACACCAGATACAATACTGTGATGTCCAATTTTTTATTGTTTGCACCGCACGTTTACGTTTCACTCGGGCTACTTGGCCTGACTGCCAAGTTGGTCGCAGCGCGCCACCACCTTCGAATCAAACGATTATATGGGGGGGGGGGGGTTGCTGATTGAAATGAATGAAGTCGTTTTCGTCCGGAAAGTAGAGATTCTCCCGTTTGGCTCCCTCGTCTTTTCCGCGTATCCATTCCTCGTTTGCCGTCTGCTATACACCCCCGCATCATCTTCCACTTAGAATGTGTGTATCTGTATGTTGTTGGTGATCGAAAGTTTACTTTCAGACTCGTTATCCGCATCTCCGCGATTGATTTAGTCATTTTGGTCTCAACTCAATCCACCGCCGCCGTTTACCCGCGGTTAATGAGTAAACATCATTATCAAACAGACCTCTCACTCTCAGGCTCTCATTCCGAGTTGCATCCTCCCGCCCTCACCTCCCCTCCCTCCCACCGCAGGCCGCTATTCCCCACTCGCCCAGCCCCTACGACAGACGCGGCGCTCAGTGAGTCCGTTCTTGTCACTCTCGGCCTCGGTGTTATCATGGATATGAATGAAGTGTATGTAAGTACTATCGACGAATAAAAGACCGTTGGTACGGCTTTTCGAAAATTTTCATACGGCTCTCAATGAGCTATAACTTTAGAGTGGCACATCAAGGAACGTTCCGCTGGTTCATAGTTGTCGCCTAGGGCGCCGCCATCTTGCCGTAAAAATCGATTTTGAGGTTAAATTTTGTAGGTCGTTTCCGGTCGTTCCGTAAACAAATTCGGGCATCGCCGGAAGCGACCTACAAAAGTTAACCTCAAACCTTGGAATATGCCGTCCAAATTCCGCTTATTCCCAGGATTCCTTCTACCTTGTGTGGCACAATGGAGGACCAGCCCGCTGCCACTCTAAAGTTATAGCTCATTGACGGCTCTCGGTAATTTTTCATATGGTATCACTGGTGATGGGGCTGTTGAAAGATTTCGTCACAGATTACTTTGCAATGTCGGCGTCTTTGTAAAAGAACCAGCAAAAAAAAAAAAAAAAAAAAAAAAAAAAAAAAAAAAAATAATGACGGTGACATTGGTGACGCGAAAAACTTCTGAAATTCTCTAACTTAACCTAAATTTTTTAAGGTGCGAATCTTCAGCATTCTGAAGCTGATTTCCGATAGATTGCGCTTCCGTGCGATTAATGAAGTAAGTTTAGAAGGTCCCTCAATGGTTAATGGTTATCGCTCGTTGGTTTCAATGTTTCCAGAAATGCGACGATTCGACCTCACTGTGTGGTGCTAACGAGGCCTCCATGTCAGTGTAGAATGTAGATTCATATGTATTTGTTTACTTGTTAAATGTAAACTACGGATTTGAACTTTTGTAGCTCTCAAAAATCATTCTTTAGAATTATACGCGTTTGTGTTCCGAGGATTTCTCTCCATGCTGCTAAATTCGCTGATTGCCAAATTTTGTTCGACATTTAGGTTTTAAATCACCAAGTGAATTTTCGTGCTTGGATCTGATGAAAGTCAGAATTCCAGATTTGCGTTTGTAGTTTCTCCGAGTCCCGATCTAGAGTTTTTAGAAGGTTTTTCTCAACAACTAACTCTTGATCCTAGTGAAATGGCGGCACTAACTATACGCTAACTTCCCGAACTTTGCTGTACTCCAAATTGGAGAATAAACTCCTATACGAAAAATCATGCGAAGAAAAACAATTAACTCGTTTAAAACTGTTCTAATTCAATGGTAAGAAAGCCAAGAAGCGTCAATAATTAACAAACACGCAATCAAATTTTGAATCACCCGCTTCAAAATAATCCAAGATGGTGGCATTTCTTTGAGTTCAAAAAAATTCGTCCTTTGTTCGGGCTTTTTGGTAGCGCTGACGAAAACCTTTGGTAAAAAAATGACTCATAATCAGCAAAAGACTTTCAATAAGCCAACCAAATGTTTGATTCAACCAGTGAAATCTGTTTAGTTAGACGGACAAAAACTTTGGTTAGCTCTACTGAAGTCTTTTGCTGGGTCATTTTTCATTTGTCTACCGAAGGTGAGTATTCTAACAGCCCGTCTGTTGAAATTCGCGAATCTTGTGGATGATCTAGCTCTCAATATCAAAGACCTCTCCTCTTTTACACCCTCATGAGGGCATGGCATGTGATGTGTTGTGAATTGCTCGCAACTTCAACTCCAGCGCCCGAAATATTGTGTCCAGGTGTTCAATCTCATTTTTGAGAGACCAAAAAGGACTGTGAGACTGTGTGTGTGAACCCTGAAGCGTGATTTTGTTTGAATGACTTTATGACCACGATTTCACTTGCTGTACCTATACATACCTAATTCGTTGGTTGAATACAAACTTGTAACGATATCTTGATTATTTATCACTTACACGTTGATCGTTCATCAAAATGTATCATCTTATTCGAAGCGTATATATTGTATGGCCAGTTTCTCTTTGTGACGAATGCGATGCCTTGAAAATTCTTAATCAGAAGTAAAACCTGTTTCATGTTCAGAAGAAGTTTCATAATTTTATATTCTTTCAAAGTGTTGACCCTTGTCAAACTATATATTCCGTGTATTTTACTGATCTCTTCTCAAGTGGTCAGTATTAAAGTATCTGAAAACTGTGAGATATGTGACATGTCATGTGCTTCTTCCTCAGATCAAGTGGTATGTTAAGACAGATGGCGCCGATGGCGGTATGAGGACAAATTAGGGGTGTGCGTGCTCTCGAGTATAGTCAGGAGGTGAGGACTGAGGAGGTCCTGCGGAATCCCCCCTCCCCTCCTCATTGGACCATCTAGAAATCGATACTTTAGCCTTGGTTCAAATGGGAGAGATATACGATAATCGATCCTTCATCCGTCACCACACACCGCTGGCACAGCTATTGCTTTATGGATCTCTTTTTCATCAGAGACCGTCTCACTTAAGTATAAACGAGACTCAAAAGAATCAATGATGCAAGAGCATCGATTCTCAACGAACTCGATGCAATTCTTTGAAGGACATCAGTTGCGATAGTCTAACCGCCCGGTGCCCAGTCGGGTGCACATTTGAAGAGAACAATCATATATTAATTAGGTCTTTTCAAGTATTGCCATTGTTTAACGTTTTGCCTTGCTTGTCATATTATCCGAAAGACATCGCATCGCATTGCAAGACGGCGGGCAGTTTTGAAATTTTTGCATAAACACTGGCACAGTGAAATCAGTAAGAAAGAAAAATGGAGAGCCAGGTTTTAGACAGTAATCGGAATAATTTCTCTTCTAAATTTCTCGCCAACAACTCTCAAAATAAGGTTGAAACTACAGCAAAAATAGATTGTTACGACATTTCGATACAAGAACTTGCTTTTTTC
This sequence comes from Trialeurodes vaporariorum, assembly GCA_011764245.1. Lineage (NCBI taxonomy): Eukaryota > Metazoa > Arthropoda > Insecta > Hemiptera > Aleyrodidae > Trialeurodes > Trialeurodes vaporariorum. Next base: position 30,270,159 of record VMOF01000220.1, read on the forward strand.
TCGTTTTTTTTTTTTTCTTTTTTTTTGTATTTTCAGCCTTATTTTTAAAGTTATTGACGATATATTTTGCAGAGGAATGCGGGTCTGTTATAAACTTTTACTAATTGTAAGTCCATATAGAGGTATATTCTGGGGGCAAAACTCGCCCGAAAACAACGCTAGGAGCATCAGTAGGTAAGTTTCAAAATTGACTCACAAACTCAATAAATGCAATTAAACAAAATTCAAAGCTGTCGGTCAAATGAGTGTGGGTCACAATGGGGGAGTCCGGAGTCCCATCTAATCGCAGCTTTCTATGCTGAGAAAAGTGGTTCATCATCGAGAAAGCTGCCATTAGATGGGACTCCCCCATTGTGGCAATGTGGCCCGCTCATTCGACCGCCATATTTGAATTTTTTAAACGCTTTCATTGAGTGAGTGGATTTAGAGACTTTTTAATGCTTTCAATGTGATTTTCTTGCGATTTCACGTAGGAACTGGCCCTCCACAACGCTGTAGTGAAATTTTGCAACAGACCCATTCCATATTTACCGCAATTGCTCTAAATCTTCCACCAGTTCATCCGCATTCAAATAATTTTGGGCGACAGATTTAATTTTCAAGGATACAAGGGTCTGTGCATCTAAGATATTTTGCGGATTCTCTGGAAGCAACGCTGCTATAGAATTGTGCAGCCTCCATGCGATGTTTGTGCAGAAACGATTTTGTGCGGAACAGACTAGCAGCCATCCGCACCCTCTTTTCATACTCCATGTATTTCAAATGGCTCTTTTCAAGTCAAGGAAATTTGCAGAAAAATTCGAGGAAAGTGTTAAAATTTAGCCTTAAAACATGCTGAATAGCTGACTTTGAATGAGTGATAATTATCACACACTTTGAAATGAACGTCCTTGTCTCGTCTGAGGCTAAATTGTAATTTCAATTTACTGATTCTGGCAATTTCCCTTCAATATCGGCAACATCGATGTGACGCAAAATTCAAACTATTCAAAAAAACAAAAACAAAAAAAAGTTCTATGGCCGATAAATGTGGACCATTTGTTCAAATGTACATTTTAGTGGTTGTTGCTGAACGCTCTGGGACCGCAGAGCGGAAGGGGATAACTTGGTCACTCGGAAGCAACGGAAGTCCGAGTAATAATAATTTGCTTGTTTCAGTTTACGATAATTCGGGCCGTTATCTATCTAAACACAGTCTGCGATTTTTTTCTCTTTCTCTCTCATCTGCAGTCATTCATCAACTTTATTTATGCCTTGATGTTCCGCTCTCGTTGATCGCGGAATGACGAATGTTGTCTTTGTCCAAGATATTTATCAAAACGAAAACCTTGACCAGAATTGTTTATCAATTCGGTAAGGTCCAATGACTCATTATCCATTCTTAGTATCTCGCCTAGTCCCCCCCCCCCCCCCCGAGACTCGCTTTGCGCATGCGCGATGCAAGTAAGTATTTACTTCCATTTCCATTGCTCATGCTTCGAAGAAGGACTTTCCTGCGTCGTAATCAGTTCGCGAGATCAAGTTATTCTAAAAAATACTGTTTTATTACCAAGTATTTTCAATTCCGTTTCGCTCATAGGAAGTAGTTTTTCCTTTTTGCTATTGTTCCGTGTTTAAAATGTAACCACGGCGATTTGACTTGACGCTTTGAAGGGGTGCTAGCCCTCTTCGATTGCAGCGCTTAGCCGCGCCCGATCATGGACACATGGTTGAAGTTTTAAGAAGTGAAAATGAATGAATGACAATCTTTACAAATCGCTATTGTTTCGTTTTTGAGAATTTTCAAAGATGCAAGAATCAGATCAGGCTATTTGAAAGTTGAAATGCGCAAGCGTAACAGAAAAGTACCTATACACACCGCCTTTTTTTTATTATTTCAAGGACATTAATAATGAATTTTACACCAAAAAGTATGTGCAAATGTAAATTTAAGAGTAATTATGTATTGACAACTTTTGGCACTATTTTAAAACAAATAAACAAACAAACAAACAATCAAACAAAAAACAAACCAAAAACGCAAAAACAAAAAAACAAAAAAAAACTTTTTTTTTTTTTAAATTTAAAAATCGGAACTCAGTGGGGAAGTATTTTTAATCCAATTTTTATTGGGAAAAAATGAACTTATTTTCTCTTGGAAAATCGACTTTAGAATTTTCTTGCGTTACACGTAAAACACCCTGTATCACAGAATACTCTGATTCATATGAAACCATTTTTTACCTCGGGTATCTTCGGGTCCGCCTTGTTGGAAAGTGAGCGTTTTCGGCAATCTCCAGCGACCAGCCGAGTTGTGATTGGTTAAGAGTCAAGAGTCAACCCTCATTGTAATTACTCCACCATCTTGAGATGTGAGCAAGCACGGATGCCATGTCAGTTCTTGCAGTTAAATTCCAAATCTTGTTTCCATTGGATTTTGTGCCGGTATAGGTATTCTCTTCCGAATAAATACTTTGTTTATCTAGAAATTCTGATTTATCGGGAAGAGCGCACCATATGTTTTATTGCTTCTTTCTCCGTCGATTACAATGTTGCCGTTTTGCGGAGTTTCCTCCAATATTTCCTTTACTTCACTCCATGTAAAATTGTCGAATTTTATGCCCGATTCGGCAGCACTGCCCTGGAAGCACGTTTTAGACTTGCGGTGCAACACCATGATGGTGCACCGGTGCACATGGAGAATATTTTGCGATTCGTGAATCCTGAGACGATCCCTACTGCTGCCTGATCTTGATGACGTCATCAGTTAGCAGTATTGTCACGTAGTTCCGAACCTCGTGTATGAATTGACTTCGTGAAACTGATTCGATGACTGCTAATCATTTTCATACTCCTTCTAGATAATGCGTCATAAAAACTCCCAAGTACGCACGCTACCTAAAAAAAGAAATTATTAGCCAACCGCAGTAGATATAAAGTAAGGTTCAGACCTCATCAGGATTAGCGCTCACAAAATAAACCCATGTGAGATCACTATGAGACGAAGAACTGAACCCTAATCTATATCTACCATATGTTTATACTCCTTTTACATGGCTCTATCTAACTATCTCAGGGATTTCCCTTTTCATTCATATACTTTATCAAAGTATTTCATCCGGAAGAGAGCGGAGTTGAATCGAGAACATTTGCAAATTTCTTTTTTGCTTTTTGATAGCTGATTTCGTAAAAATAACTCATGATAATTAAAAAAATTATATTGAGGTAAGTAGATTTTATCTTCAATTTTTATCAATTTTTGAGTACAACAACAACAACCCTCAAAATGACCATTTTCATTTGGCGTACTATCTAAATATTGACATACAATATCAACATCCTCTTGTAATTGTTCCAGTCCTTCTTCCGATATTGTTTTTTGTTTCTCTACAATAGTCCAAAATTGAAGTGTTCGAAGTAGGAGTTGTAAAGTATCTTCATAATCCATTTTTATGTATCTATATATGCAAACCTAACATTAATGTTTGTAATTCCTCGTCTACACCGTACTTTCTTCTTAAACTAATGAATTTACGCAGGATATCAGTAACTGATTGACAGACACAGGATAAATTAGGGAACTGAGCAACATTAGGTATTCTTACATAACTTTCATCAAAATAAGCGCAAATAACAAAGTGTTCGTTGTAAACAGGAACATACTCCACGAATTGTAAAATTTTTATCCATTCATTTAGATCCGCAAGTTCTTGATTAGATAATTTACTTGTGTAATACTTTTTGAAACTGACAAGAGATATTAATAACTGCTCGAGCTTTTCTCCGAAAGATTCATAATATTGCTCACTGAGCAGATCTGAACAAATAGTTATCGATTGTTCGCTGATATTGCTTGAAAAACACAAACTAAAAAATGAGAGTGAAGAGTAAAAACAATTTTCTAAAATAATTATTTCATGGAATTCCTTGTGTCTAAATACAGACAAGAGTGACGTAAGAAGGTAATGACAAAGATATATCAACGAAACAAAAAGAAGAGTTTGCACTAATAATCGCACAGGTATAATTGATTGAAAAAGTGGTTGTGAGAGGAACAGAATGGTATCCGAACCGAATTAGAAACTTGAATTACCTTTTTAGAGAATATCATTCGTATTTATCCATGAGTTATGAGTCGAGTCAAA